>JACYFF010031956.1:7373326-7404951 GCA_017589665.1 Selenicereus undatus | reverse complement strand
ATATATGTATGTATGTATGTATGTATGTATGTGTGTGTGTGTGTGTAGCCAAAATAATATAGAAATGTCCGTTTTAGACAAAGTTGATATTGTAATTTAGAAAAGAAAAATCAAATTTATTGAAAAATCTGAATAGATATCCATTTCATGCACAACCATTGAAACTCAATAATTAAAACAATCTATCATTGTAAAAGATACAATGTAAAGTATGATAGAGATTATAGGTAGTCAAAATAAAACTAAAAATCATGCTAAGTGACATGATATGTTAATTTATGGCGCCAATAACGAAGAATCTACCCTATCTTCTTGTGCCCTAATTACCTTTATATTTGTAAGTCTAATTTTCACATAGTAAAATGTTATATATTGAAGAAAGCACATGTAATATTTTTATGTAATTTTTTATGTTCTTATCATACAATATTATTCAATTGGGGTTATAACAATTTTTAAATGTTATTTGTGGTCAGTTTTTTAAAACTTTTGGGCCCTCTTTGTCCACAAGAAGATGTACTTGTAAGTGGGAGTCGATTTTGTTCAAGGCAAGGGGTTTGATTTTACAAATATATTAAATGTAGTATATCACCAAAAAAGAAATGTAGATATTAACTTCCTTATAGAAATCGTATAATTAAATCACAAGTCACAATTCAATCATACATCATCTGATGAAGAATGAAATGGAACCCAAGTAAGAAAAATAACAATTAAATCTTACAACATCTAATAATAATGATTCAATTTTTTTAGAACAGTAAATGAAACTCGCGAATAGTCAACTACTTTCTTGAAGGTAAGATTTTACATAATAGCTTTATATTTCTCATGGAACTGAATTAAATGGATAAACTAATACTACAACAACAACAACAACAACAACAACAACAACAACAACAACCAGTGTGGGTCCACTTTCGCGGGATATAGAGAGATGTAGGTGTAGACAGTCGTACCTCTACCTGCATCCCTGGCTGTAGAGAGGCTAAATCCAAGATACCTAAAAAATAAGGTTTTGTGAAAACATAAAACGAAAGAAAGATTTTGTGAAACCATTTAATGAAAGAAAGATTTTTTTAAAACATTTAAGCTAATACAGTTGAATATTTTTTTATTATGTTCAATTATCCTTTTCCAAATTATGGTGATCATATGAATTATAAATCACTTCGACATAACTATTTAATCAATTAAAGATAAAATCAAAAAGATTAAATAAATATATATATATATATATATAAATAATGGTGAAAGTGTATAAATTCGGATATATTTTTACTTCTATACCTTCGTTGTTCATATAGTATGGATAGCCCAAGGTTGAGAAATATATGTTTTTTTTTTTAAAGTTGGGGAGGCAGAGAATGTGTGTTTTCATTAGTGTGACATCTTTTTTTTGTGTGTGTGAAGAATTTGGGGTAAAAATAAACATACAATCAACTTGCTCTAATCAAGTTACCAATATCTTAGTTAAATCTTACAAACATCTAATAATGGAAGAAGCAAAATTATAATGAACCACTTTTTTAAAGAATGATCAATGGAGTTTGATGTTGTTCTAATTGCAAAAAAGATGTAGTTTTTGAGATTAATTAAGTTTTAGTAGCAGGCCCCCTGTGAATTCCTTTAATTTCTGGGAGCATGATAGCTATATGAATCAGATACAAGATTGCAACCCTGCATGCTTTGAATGGTTAAATAGAGAGCCCAACGAGCATTAATGCATGCATCTTTTCAATAGTTACACATGCTCACCAGACAACACAACAAATTTTATGGAGACCTTTAATAATCTCATTAGTGAACTCAGAGAGAAGCCTATTCTAATGTTGCTTGAAGGAATATGAAAAAAAAAATCTCAACATGGTTTTCTGATAGCAAAAAAGAAGTAGCTAAGATGTTAGGTCTTGTTGTGCCCTCTATTAAGCAGCAACTGAATCAAATTTTCGAGTCTTGTTAGTCTTACAGCATCGTATCAAATGGTCAATTGGGGTTTGATGTCATGGATGATGGGATTAACTATGGTGTGGATCTTAATAAGAACACATGTGTTTGTGCTTTTTGGAGGTTCACTGGTATCCCATGCAAGCATACTACCATATTGTTAGGCGATAAATTGTCACATTTTAGATGCCTTTTTCATCTGATTTTAGCACATGTAATAATCTAATCTTTAGAATTTTTCTTGTTTTATTAAGTAATCTTTAGGATTTTTATTTGTTTTATTTACTTTTGTAGGTAATAAGTTCAATCGGACAAGTGCCGCAAAAAGAAGTGAAAAAGGGTAAAAAAAACGAACGGAAAAAGTGTGCACAAGCAGAAAAACGGCATGGGCATGCCACTTGTCCAGTTTCGGCCTGTTTCGACTTCTATTTAAAGGGTTTGCTTTGTGATTTTACGGGGGGGTCGCTTGGGGTCGCTTGGTGCTTCTCTCTGGCGATTCTTAGGTTAGATTGTAGATTAATTTATCAAATAAAAACCTCAATAGGAGGATTAGTTTAGGATTGAAGATTGTAAACTTGGATTCAACCTTTGGATTTCAAGTTCCTTCTATCAATTCAAGACTAAGTTTTCTCTCTCTTTCTCTATTTAGTTTATATGTTGTTCTTGTTTATGTTTTGTTAGTTTTAATTCTTGTATTTGTTTTGTTTAGTTTATATGTTTAGTTTTTATTGTTAATTCATGTTATTTAGTTGTTTAGATTTGTTTTATTTCATCCTCTTTGTTTTGTTCTTCAAGTTTACGTTCTTGTTTGTTAGTTTAGGTTTTCATGTGTTTGTGATGTTTTGTTGGTAGATTGTGTTGTCTTGGATTGTGATTAGCCTCTTGATGGCTAATTAGTCTTGTATTTGGCCTAACCATACCCAATCTATGCCTAGAACTTAGAGTTTTCCTTCACGCCCGCCAAGTGTTCGATGAAATGCTTAAGAGAGCTTTCATCCATATTTTTGGGCGATTGACTTATACTGAGAGGTGAGGTCAATTAGCTAGTGTGGGAGAGGGAATAGCCGAGTTCGGGACATGAAAATAGTATCCGAATCGAGCTAGGTCCTGGGTTGCTAGTTTTGTGGTCTAATTGGGCTAACTCCATGAAAATAGGTGGTTAGGCTAATTAGACTAGCTCCTGACCCTTGAGAGAGGGCTTGGGTGGTCCTTGATGGTGCAACCGATCATCTCTAGTTCGTGATGTAGTTTGGGTAGGTTAGGACTCGTCTCGATTTATTGGCTTGTCCATTGGTCAAATCACAACTCCAAGTCGCTTTTTCTATGTTTGTTAGTGTAGTTTAGTTTTCCTCTTTCACTTTGATCTCGCCTAGGTTGATACGCTCCAGTGAACTCTGGTAGTTGGAAACACAATTTCCTATGGACGACACCCCAAGTACTCAACGATACACCTTGCACTTGGGGTTTATAAATATTAAAACTGTGTTTTTTCCCTAACACATATGCATTTTATGGTAGCACAAGCCTTCAGAGTAGTACACCAGCAAGTTCTACAATGTTGATAAGTTTAAGAAGGCATATAGTGGTGTCATTATCCCAATTGAGGACCAAATTATGTGGCCCAAGCTTCCATTCCCAGACATGGACCCTCCATTTGTTGTGATGAAGAGTGGAAGAAGAGCAGAGGATAGAAGGAAAGGTCCTCAAGAGAGAACGAAAAGGGCTAGCAGAAGCACATGTGTCTATGGCTGTTCATTATTTGATCCAAATCCGGAATAGATCGAAGACCAGCTTGGACCGGACCGAGCCGAATGAATACGGTCCAGTCCATGGTTTCATTCGGTTCGGTCCATGGTTCACAAATTTTTTTTATTTGGTCTCCGATCCACCGGTCCAGACTGAGGACTAAATAAAAAAAAATTGACAACCGACTTTTTACTTGTTCAATTTCAATTTTCTTTTGCAACTTGTAATTTCTCATATGTTCAAGGATATTGATTTTTTTTCATGCTGGAAATATCTTGAAATGGTTCATATTGAAACAAATATAAGACGTTCATTTAGTAAAAACGTATACCTTTGATGTCTTCCAAGTTCCCAATTTTGCTTGCGTGATAATTCGATCTGGTCCGGTCGGCGACTTATTCGGTGCGATCTATGGTCCATAACTTCTCTCTTATTCGATCCTTGGTCCAACCTGGTCCATTTCGGTTTTGTTCAGGTTTGGACCTATGAACACCTCTACATGTGTTGGATGCAAACTGTGTAAAACACTTCACCAAACCCCAGGACATGCCCTCTGAACCCAGAAGCTATTGAGAAGAGGAAAGCCAAGGAACTTGGTAACAAATGCAAACATAGAAAGGAAAAAGTGAGTAGCCCAAGAAAGCTTGAAAAAAAGCTTCTCATGGGAGTGCATCAACAAACACATCTTCAACACCCACAACATCAACAAGAGTACCAATAGCAAGAGTAGCAACAACAGCGACTGAAGCTTCTTCATCAACATCTCAAAGTGCTATTAACCCCTCCCCCTAAAGCACAGTTCATTTTGGTGTTTTTTTGTTGGATGAATAGAGCAGTCGTTTGTACATGGTGGGTTGAGTCCATATTAACTTATCAAGGTAATTTTTCGATTTACATCTTGGGGTTGCTTGATGTAACCAGGATATTAGATACAAATTAGTTGGGGTTAATGTTTTAGGGGTAAGTGATTGCTTTCCTGACTTGGACGTAATGAATTTTAGTTAGGTTAAGACTTCTCTTTTGCTGTGAATGTTTGTAAGATGTTACAATGTCAACTTCTTGATGCAATGCTAGCTCTCTTTTCCAATTACAACCATCATGTATTGTAAACTATATTTCATAGAAAAAGCATTCCGTTCATATTCCACAGAAGGATACAATTTACAACATTTGAACTACATTTCTAAATCACTTAAGCAACAAAAATACAATTAAAATGCATAAAACAAGCATCAACATGGTCACTAACTTCAAGCAATCAATATTTCTTGTCCCGTAAAGGTGAAACTCCATTTTCAACTCATTCATTTCTTCCCAATACCTCATTCCCTCTCATTCAATGCCACTACCACTCCCTATATCCACTTTGCTTTCCCTTGGACATGCCCATCTCTCGAATTGGCCATAATTTGAGCATTGTAAATAACGCTTGTCAAGGATCTTTGAAGAGTGAGAAATTTGGGGCACTAGATTCAAATTCATCAAACAATTTAGACAAGTGTAGTTGATAATTGAACTACCTGACCCCTCCATTTGCAACCACAATCCTCTTCAATTGCAAGGTTCAAAACCAACACCAAACCCAACCATGCACAGATTTAGGGTTTTCCTTTTCCAATTTCATAAAAAAAACTCGGAGTACATGAAGGAGATAGAGATATCAGACTATGAATTTGTGCTTTTCGTGCTTACCCTTTTTTCCCCCTTGAAGCTTAGTCCCTCGTTAATGACGACTTTCAGAGGTTGAAAATGGTGACTTTCAGAGGTTGACGAAGACAAACTAGATCCTGATGGTAGGGAGTTTTATTTTAAAGGGTCTGCTTCAACTTTCACAAAAAAAATTAAAATATTAATCACTAACAACTCAAGGGTACTATTGAAAAAACCATTAACTATAACATTAAAAATATTGCTACCATTGTTTTCACAAGAGCTACGTCAGAATTGGTATTCTAAAAACATTACCTACTTTGATGAGTATACTGTTAAATCATTTCTATTTTTATTTTTTTTTATAACAGGGGGTGGATTATATTGACTCAGTGTGGAGCAAATACAAAGGTCCGATGTGGCCAACTCCATTATAGAAGTTGGGACCTCTTCAACTGTAATAGCCCAACCCTAGAATTATTTAATTATGTTGATTTATTTAATTACCTCATGTTCATAATTTTTCTTCTCTCATTCCATTTATTTCAATTATTCACCCTAGTGGAAAAAATTTATTCGGGCCCTCATTTGGTAATTCGGATTTTATTTGTTTATTTAATTGATTAACGCAAAGCTTGGAAGAATTGATAGTAGGTCCTAACAAGTTTAATCTAAGTAATTTATTTTGCTTTCCGTAACATTATAAATCTTTCATTTTGAGTTTCAAAAAAACGTTATTTTTACGAACCGTTTTATTCTCGAAACCAATTTATTTCGGCCGTTTTGAAGCCCAATAAGTTTGCCTATTTTTTAAAACTAATTACCATGGTTAACTTACCAATGGTTAGCTTAAAAGGTGGCATTACTAGATAAAATTTCAGCCCAAGTGATTTGATTAGTCAAAACACACATCTTAATCCACAAACTCCACTTTCTCTCTCCCCTCTCCCTACCCCACGGCAACAGCTGCTGGCAGCCCTTCTTGGGTGTTTTCCTGCCAGCCCTGGTGGTTTTCGATCCCCCCTCCCAACATCCTAGTACATCAAGCTATCATCCTCTATCATCAAAACTCCTAAACCTCATCTCCATCTCAACTTATTTGCAATCAAAGTTAGTAATCTTGAAATTCGTTTTTGTTGGTTTTGCTTTTTATTTTAGTTTTGATTCTTGTTTTGATATTTATAATCTTTGATCATGTTGTTTTGATAAGAAATAAAAGTTATTTTGATATTGATCATGGTGGTGTTGAGGTTGGATCATGCTAGGTTAGGGTTAATCTTTGATCATGCAAGCCTAATGTTAAAGTGTTGGATTTTGATTGATTTATCTTTGATTTGGTCATCTTCTAATCTATTGGTGTTTATGTTGATCTTTTTGGTGATTTCACATGAGTTGGAGAGAGTCCAAGTTGGCCATAAACTAGGGTTTTGGCAAATAATGTATGGCTTGGATTAATTTAGCCTTAAGCTTGGTTTATGTGGGTACACTACTAAACAAGTTAAAAATAACGACGGAATTTTTTAACGACAAAAATGGCAACTAAAATGGCGACGGAAGAACAACATCAAAAAAAAGTCAGATTATGCGATGAACTAGGCGATGGAAAAGAATTCCATCGCCAAAGTTAACTGTGAGCAATGGAATTTCCGTCGCCTGTCAAAAAAAAAAATTAATTTTTTTATAGGCAACAGAATTTCCTTCGCCACACCCCAAAAAAATTCAAATTCAAATTTTTTTGGGGGGCGACGGAATTTTCGTCGCCATCCGTCGCCCCCCCCCCCATTTAAGTGAACCAGCTCGGGGCTGGTTCACTCACTTCACAACGCAACAGAGAGAGGGAGAGAGAAAGAGGCGAAACGCAACCAAGGCCACGCCCGACCGTCACCCGTGCCACTCACCGGCCACCCGGCCCGTCCGCCGCCATCGCCAGCCGTCCCCACCGCTGGCAACCGTTGCTGCCCCTCCGTCGCCCATCTTGTTCGTTGTTTAAGGCCCATTTGAGGTGAGTTCTTCAACTAAATTAGTTATAATTTCTACAAATATTTGTATTAGATTGTTAGAATTTCATAGTTAGTTGAAATTTATGTTGAAATGTGGTGTTTGTGTGAGGTTATTGCTTTAATTTGCTTCAAGATTGGGGTAAATGCGATTTAGGGTTTAGGTTTGGTAGTTTGAAGTTAAAGTTTGATAAGTTGGCGGAATGAAATGGTTTAATTGATAATGTTGTTGAAATATGGTGTTTGTGTGAGGTTATTACTTTAATTTGCTTCAAGATTGGGGTAAATGCGATTTAGGGTTTAAGTTTGGTAGTTTGAAGTTAAAGTTTGACAAATTGGAGGAATGAAATGACTTAATTGATAATGTTGTTGAAATGTGCTATTTATGTGAGGTTATTGTTCTAATTCGTTACAAGAATTTGGTAAATGGAATTTAGGGTTGAGGTTTGGTAGTTTGAAGTTGAAATTCCATGTTAGTGGAATGAAATGCTTATTTCGTAATGTTGTTGAAATGTGGTATTTGTGTGAGGTTATTAATCTAATTTGGTGGATTGGGATGCTTTAGTTTATAATTTTGTTTATATGTGATGTTCGTATGAAGTTGTAGCTCGTATATGTTCGAAGATTTTGCCCAATGCAATGTACACGTAGATTTGGTGATTTTAAGTTGAAATTTGAGACGTTGGTGAAATAAAGTGGTCAAATATGTATTAATTATTATTTTTGTGATATTCGTGAGAATGTAAGTATATTTGTCGAAATGTATAAGTTTATTTTGTTGGTTGCATGTGGAAATTTTAAAGTAAACATATATAATATATAATTGCGTAATTTATGTAATTATTATAATGTTGATTAAAATTAATTCGTATGAAATACCTTATGTAGTTATTGTTATTTGAGCAGAATATGAATGGTCCTTCACATCGTATGTGGATGTATAATAGATTACTGTCTGATCGTAGTGGTTACACACAAGAATTTCTAAATGGACTGAATGAATTCGATCAATTTGCACGTGGACAGACAGAGTTTATGAATGGTGGAAAATATAGATGTCCTTGTGTAAAATGCAGAAATATAGTGTACTTGACACCTGATGAGGTCAAGATGCACCTTATGTATAAGAGTTTTGTGCAAGGGTATTGGTTTTGGATAAGTCGTGGGGAAATAGAACCTCAGTAATATGATTCTGGGTATTCAAATAGTGAAATTCCCGAAATTAGAGGTTCAAGTCATGTTAATAATGACTATTACGAATCCTACATAGATCGGGTGGAGGACATGGTTGATGATGCTATAATAGCAAATCAAAATGTAAGGGAAGAGGGGTCAAACACTTGCCACGAACCATTTTATAATATGGTTCAAGTTGCTTAACAACCCTTATATGATGGTTGCTCCACCCACAGTGAGCTATCTGCGGCGGTCAGACTGTTGAGTATTAAATCTGATTATAATATGCCTCAAAATTGTTTTAATGAAGTTGTTCAATTAATGAAAGAGTTGTGTCCCCCTAACAATCGCGTGCCAAACAACTATGGGCAAACGAAGAAAGTTGTCAAAGATCTCGGCAACAATGTGGTCCAAATTGATTGTTGCCAGAAAGGTTTCATACTATTTTATAAGGAGGATGCAAACCTGGATGCGTGCAAGTTTTCTGGGCATTCAAGATGGACGGGGCAAATGTCACAACAAAGGAATCAGAATCCATTGCCATACTCAAGGATGCATTACTTACCGTTAAAACCTCGGCTGCAGAGGTTGTACGCATCAAGAAGTACTACAGAGCGCATGAGATGGCATTATGAACATCGACGTGAGGACGGTGTATTATGTCATCCATCAGATGGGGCAGCATGGAAACATTTCGATACCAAGTACCCTGAGTTTGCCGCAGAGCCTCCGAATGTGAGGCTTGGCTTATGTGTTGATGGATTTAATCCTTACACATTGTCTTCAAGATCATACTCCATTTGGCCGGTGGTCGTTACACCTTATAACCTCCCCCCTGAAATGTATATGACCACACCGTTTATGTTCTTGACTTGTGTAATCCCCAGTCCCAAAAATCCCAAGAACAAGATAGATGTTTATTTACAACCTCTTGTTGATGAGTTGAAAGAGTTGTAGGATGTTGGAGTTAAGACTTATGACATTTCTACAAGGCATGCATTTCAGATAAAGGTTGTACTTATGTGGACCATCAATGATTTTTCCGCATATGGGATGTTATCTGGGTGGAATACTAGCATGTCCCGTATGTATGAAACAGCAAAAGGCTTTCAGATTGAACAATGGAGGTAAATTATCATGGTTTGACTATCATCCGTGTTTTTTGCCAAGTAATCATACGTTCAGAAGAAATAGAACCGCATTTAGAAAATGCAGAACTGTTACAGGGGGTTCTCCTTGCCGACTATTTGGGGGAGAACTTTATGCCGAAGTGGAAGATTACCCAATGGTAAATACAAATGGTGACTTTCTCATACCAGGATTTAAGGAATATGTGCACAACTGGACGAAGAATAGCATGTTCTGGGAGTAGCCTTATTGGCAACACCAACTGCTCCGCCATAATTTGGATATGATGCACATTGAAAAGAACTTCTTCAAAAATATTATCAACACTGTTATGGATGTTAATGGAAAAACAAAGGACAATGTCAAATCAATAATGGATGTTGCAGAAATATGCGATAAACCAGAATTACATTTACATTCAGGCCCAAGTGGTAAGCCGGTTAAACCAAAAGCAAAGTTCGTACTTCCTGTGGATAAACGAAGAGAGTTGTGTGAATGGGTGAAGGAGCTTCAAATGCCTGATGGATATCGCTTTAATTTGAGGAATATCATGGACCCTAATGAGGCTTAGTTCAACAACATGGAAATTCATGATTGTCATGTCTTTATGGAGACTATTTTACCAATTGCATTTGGTGCGCTCCCAGATGATGTGTTGAAACCACTTATTGAGATAAGTCAGTTCTTCAAGAATTTATGCTCAACAACATTGCGGTACGATATGCTTGAGGAACTGCATCGCAACATTGTCATCACTTTGTGTAAGTTGAAGACCATTTTTCCTCCTGGCTTTTTCAATGTAATGGAGCACCTGCCAGTGCATTTGGCAGAAGAGGCTCAACTAGGTGGTCCAGTACAATATCGATGGATGTATTCATTTGAGAGGTAAACTATACTATAATCGATTAAACCTTATCTCAATTATTATATGTGGAATCACTTAGAAGTGATGCAATTGTGATTTTGGTAGGTTCTTTGGCCGATTGAAGAAAAGGATAAGCAACAAGCGTGTCCTGAAGGTTCAATCACAGAAGCATACCTAGAGGCAGAGAAGACATTCTTCGCCTCCTATTACTTCGACTCCAATGTGCCCTCCATGCGCACTAGATGCAGGAGAAATGAGGATGACGATGAACATATTAATCATCTTCCAACTCTGTCCGTGTTTACACGACAAGAGACCGCTATTGGTAGGGAAATATCAAGGTATCTCATAGATGTTGAATATGTTGTTGCCCATCTTCATATGCTGTTAAATTATGATGAAGTTAAACATTATATAGGGTGAGTGGTATTTTTACTTCCATTTGAGTTTATCATTTAGAGCGCAAGTATACTAATAGGTTTTATAAATTGTGATAGAATTTTCACAGAACAAGTAAGAGCTGCACATCCCAATGTCAGCGACGCAGATATCGACACCATCATTGAAACTCATTTCACAGATTGGTTTAGTGAGAGTGTAAGTATTGCAACTCATTTATTCATAATTTGAACATAACAGTTAATTAGTTGCATTGTATTAATTAAAACCACATGTTATGTCACCTTAGGTGCATTATATTCAACTGTTCGAGACCGACAAACATTGCTACATGAGCCAATTGGCTATGAAGCCAAAGAGGTATATGTCGACGTGGACGGCATATAGAGTAAATGGATTCAAATTCCACACAGAAGCTCGAAGCGTCAGGAAGAGAACATATAATTGTGGGTGTTGGTGTTTGTGGTACTGGGGAAGGCGATATTGAGAATGATTATTACGGTATACTAAAAGATATTGTCCAAATTGAGTACGTAGGCGAACCACTTAAACGATGTGTGTTCTTTAGTTGTGAGTGGTTCGACCCCACATTAAATCGTGGGACACGATCTCATAAACTAAGCAACCTTATTGAGGTCCACCGTACAAGAAGATACTGAAAGTACGACCCATTTATCTTCCCAAATACCGCATCACAAGTATACTTCATGCCACATGTAGATTGCTCAAGGGATAGGACAAATTGGCTTGTTGTCATACCAACCAAACCAAGGGCAAGAGTAGATCAGCAATACACTCTACCCACTGCGTACCAACAAACGGACATGACAACTATCGTCGAACCTGTGAATGACGCCATCCCTGCATCATTAGTGGATGAAAGTGCACCACCGGAAGAAGTTAATGATGAAATAGGGTTTTCATTCATTCAGGGTAATGACGAGATAGATGAGATAGAGAATGATGAGGGTGATGAAGGGGGGTGGGGTGACGGTAATGAAACAGATGAGGCTGAAGAAAATTTGCATTTATATGATGATGATGACGATGACATTGATGAGGATGAGGATGCAACTGAGGATGCAGACGATTGAGTGGTTATGAATTCTTATATACTTGAGTACTTTGTATGTCAAACAATTGGTTGTGACTTTATTTATATTGTATGAATGAACATTGCAAAATATGTGTAACATACATACCTATTATGATGTATGAGGACAACGGTTTATATGTGCATTCATTATATGTTTGTACTTGGCTTTATTGCCACCTATTTTAGGTATGGATTCAAGTTCTCATCGAGCAAAGTCCTCCCCTCGAGGTAGAGGACGAGGGTGTAGGAGCTCTGCCGTAGATCCGACCGCAATGGACATTGATCCATCTTCCCCCCAAGTACCTCATATACCAGTTCAGCTAAGAGCGATAATGGCTGCTTACATACCAGGTATTTCAGGGCCATTGCCTCCCCCATTTGGGGCTTTCCATCATCGGACCTCATACATTCATAACCAAAGCACCATGTACGACCAATTTGCCTACAACATTCCTCCAAACCCTCATGTTGTTCACACTATGCAACCCACTCACCCTAACACAAACCAGTCCCAAGAGAACATTGGAAGTGGTGAAAGTGAAGCATAATCCAGTCATGGGAGCACTCGAGCTAAGACTTGAATTGAACCAGATGGTAACGGGTAAGTTTTCATTTGTTATATCTTATGAAGTACTACACGAGTTTTGCATAACAAGTAATGAATTTTATGTGTTATGTTCAATTAGGTTTCTCCTCAATGATGGTGCTGTAAGTAGGATTTTGCTCATATTTCAAAGAAAATTTGACGGAGCTTGGCCTACTTGGAGCAAAGTGCCCAAACCAATACGAGATTTGTGGTTTGGAGAGTTCAAGATAACTACAATGACTTCGTATTAACAGATTCAGAAATAGGTGATAAATTACTATTGAATTATTTGATGTGTTATTTGTTTTCATAATTTCAAAAGTGGTTTACGTGGGATCCGGTCCATGAGGACCATATAAGAAGGAATCTTGAAAACCGAGGCAATGTACGCTTGAGAGACTTTTTTGGCAAAGTAAGGAAGCATAAGAAGAAACCTGTTTGGCTCGGTGATGCTCAATGGGAGGGACTCCAACAGCACTTGGCAAATGAACATTACAAGAAATTGCGTGAAACAGCTCAGAAGAACCGACTGAGAACTCTAGAAAGTGGTGGCCCATTTCTCCACACCTGTGGCTCGATCCCTATGCATGAGCATAGGCGGTGTCTGGTAAATGAATTAGTGTTTGGTACGTATTTGTTTAAGTTTAATACTGTATTTTGTATTGTGTTTGACATCATTCTTCCTGGCACGTACATAGAGGGAACAACTTGGGATTGAGCCCACTATTGTTGAATTATTTAGTTGCACTCACAAACTCCATGGAAAAGAAGATGCCCCTTGGGTTGACAAGAAATCACAACAAACATATGTAAGTAATTAGATATTATCAATCTTCATTGGTAGTTCAACATGAACTCGTATACTTTATTTTAAGTTATTGTACTATGCATGATTTCGTGCGCATGTTGCGGTATTGTAGGAAACCTTTGAACATGATTTTCAAAATGTTATCAACTCTCAGGGGACCGGGGATGGCTCTTGACAAGATCCAAACCAGCCATTTCCAAACCCAAATGAGTTGTGGGTGAGGACGTTCAAGAATAAGAAGGGTCGTATTTACGGCATTGGTGACAAGGCTGTCAACATGAGGGAATCTGGTTACTTAAGTCCCATTCAACGATCCGGTATTGTTTTCATATTAAAGTTCCAACAACCATGGTTATACATTGAATTTACTTAATTGCAAAGCTAGTATAGTACTTCACTGAAATGCCTGTCAGCAGGTACTGGTTCTATGCCATCGCAACGAGAGCTCAATGAGTTAAGGGGTGTAGTAACCAACTTGGCGGGTGAGCAAGCTGAAAGCTATCGGTTGGTTATGGAGAAATGTAAGCAACTGGAGGAATCCAACAGATTGCTCACACAAAGCAGCCAACAACTGAGCCAACAAATGATGAGCATCGATTAGCGACTCCAAACTTTCTTTCAAATGCAACAGGCGTCTGGCTCGGGATCTCAGTCACCATTTACTCATCACTCGCAATATAATGAGGAAGATGGTGAGGCAGAGGAAGAGGAAAGCGAAGAGGAAGAGGAAAACCTTGGTGATTGAGTTGGTTGCAGTTTTCCTTCAGCTGGTGGCTCTTCTGCTTCATTCTTCACGAAGTACATCTCTTGCTGCTTGCTTCCCGTCCCCTTTCTGCTAATTTCACTCCTCTCCCCCTGGTGCTTATTTCACTCCCCTCCCATTTGACGCTTGCTTCACCCTCTTCTGCAAACATATATATAACTTCATTCTCAATTACTGGTAACTTCTGGTTAATTTGTTTGGATTTGTGGTTTGTGATATGTACATACTTTGTTTGAAACTTGTATTTTGTGATATGTAGAGAGTTTGTTTCGAATTTGTGGTTTCTGAATTGAAAACCCTTGGTTGGAAGTGTTGTGTTAGATGTGAAATTCCACCTTTGTGTGGCTTCAAATTGTTGAGAACGCTTCGAATGAAGCCCTATTCGAAGTCATTTGATGTTGATTGAGTGCGAAGGTCTTGTAAATTTCTTGCAGGGAATGATTTGTAAGTACAGATTTGATAAAAAAACAAGCGATTTTATTTCTTTTAAAAAAGATAAACCTAGCGACGGAATGACGACAGATTAGGAGAAAAAAAAATTTGGCAGAGGGTGGTGATGGAATTTAGAATCCATCGCCATCAGCGACGGATATTCCGCCGCTGATTCTGTCTCTGATAGCGACGGATTATAAATTCCGCTGTCACCCCCACCCCGCCACTTTTCCCCTCAAAAAAAAAGTATGTCGCAATTTCTATCGCTGAATCCATCGTCAATGCCGACGGAATTTTGAAATTCCATTGTCGGGTACTCAGCGACGAGCGAAAATCCGACAACCGCATTTCGTTGCCGATTCCGTCGTTGGTATTAAAATTCCGTCGCTGATTCCGTCTTCATTTGACATTTTTCTTGTAGTGGTATTTGATTGAAAAATGATTTCTTTTGGATATGATTATGGAGTGAATTTGAGTGTGGTGATTTTGTATGTTGTTGGGATGGGCCAAAGCTTGCTTACATGCTTTTAAAGAATAGTTTGAGTTGAGAATTTGTGTGAAAAAAGAGGGGAAAGCTAAAACAGTAAGGGGTGAAAATTTCAAGAAAATAGGGCAGACTTTGCCAATAAACTGATAATGCACGACCCAACCAAAAATTATGATTTTTAGTGGGTGGATATTTCAGTGTGTTAGCTTTCAAAGGACTCTTGAATTGCCTTAATCTGAGGTCTGTGAAAAAAGTTATGGTCGTTTTACCGAAACTACGTAGAATGGACCAAAACTAACATTCTTTGGTTCTAGCCTCATTTTGTGAATTCTATTGAAGGAATCAGGCTTGGTGTTCTAATTAAAAGATTTTTGGGACTTCTAAGCTTTCTATATTGGGGTTTTGAGTCTCAATCAGAGATCAAATGATTAAGTTGTGAGTCATTGTTCATAAGCCTCCGTTATGCTTATGCTTTGCTTCTTCTAAATTATTAGCTGTGAAATAAATATTTTTGCTATCTGTATGTTCTTACAACGATAGTTTTGTACATAATCCGGGCCTAATCTATCATTCCTTCCACTTTTGTGCGTAATATTATTCCGTGAGCTTGCATTTAAAAATTTCAGGTATGTTCATTGCTTGTATCTTTAGAAATCAACATGTATTTATCAAAATTATAATGTTTTGGTAATTACATCAATGAATCAATTTAATCATTGATTTATCACATAATTAGTGACCTCATCGGTTATCAGTTACAGTGCATAGCCTTTTAGTTACCCGCGCGGCTTTAGGCCAGGTCCTAATCGGCTTGGCAGGTGTACACCTATCTTCAGATCGTAACAGTTACCAAGGGTTCACTATCAGATAATAATTGACAACGCAATTTCATATTCATCTTATTCCCTATATTTAATTAAAAATTAATTGCAATATGGGCCCAACGAGTTTTTGTTCCATGAATGCTTAACAATACAGGAATGCATGTACTGAGTTTCGACTCACATTTTGAAATGTTTTCATGTTTTATTTTAGGAAAGTGTTTAGTGAATCACTCTCAGGCAGGCAGAACGGCTGAAGATGATAAGTGAGCCGGGAAGTCTTTATGGAATGGGGGTGTATTATCGCTGAGATGTCTATAATACCGTATTGTGATTTATTTTAGTGTTGACACTGTAAATTTTATCAGAATTCTATATTTTGGTGTAATCCTTGAGATGTTTGTATAGTTTTGATGTTAGAACAATTTCTAAATTTATCGAAATGGTTTGATAGGTTGTGATGGTGTGAATGCCTTTGATGGTAAATATTGGTTATTATGGCTCAGTTATCATGTACAAGTAAGGTCTTGTCTTTAATTAGACGGCGGTAATGCCTAATCATTTGGGTCAACGTTTCTAATTGGGAAAAACTAGTGAAAGTAATGCAAATAGTAATTGATGTATCTTTGGGGCATTACATCAACCCATAACCGAGTGTCGGAAACAAAAGGTTGGAGGTGTGCGGCCTCATAAGCCACACGATTCCTGCTCATTCTAACACAACTCCAAGCAAAATAAGAGCAACTGCCAACTAACTTAAGAATCTCATAAATGTAAAAGCCTAAAACGGAGTTCAGTACAAATTTATTCCGGAGCTTGGAGATTACTGAAAGGAAGTCTCCTTAAATGATTAACCTGGAAAAACTAGCAGACAGAGCCTGCTAGAGGCCAAACAAGCAAGCTTCGGCTTCGGCGATCTCAGGACCTGGGAAAGAAGCAGCTTGAAGAGTTCCAACAAGGATTTGGGAATCATTTCTAATTTGACTGAGTGAAAAAAATTGAAGTACTAAACCTCAAGGTACATTTTTGAGCATGTGCAATAGTGATCTGTGATTTTGGATCATAAGTGGGGGTCCACATCTTCCACATCATCTTACAAATCAATTTTTTCTTTCTTCTCTACATACCACGGACCACCAACTAGGATCACCAAATAAAATAATGTTTTGTGCATCCCACTACTAACATATTATTTGTCAAACTTTTCAAAAAAAGTTTAAAGCTCATGTGGCAAAAAAAAAAAGGATAATAAACGGATCATAACCACGAGCTAAATCATAGAACAAGCTAAAAGGATCAATATTACATATCATTTTATAGACTGCTGATAGAAATATTAGACTGTGATCCTAACATTACAAATGCTCTTACATAATTTTTTTCAAAGAAATACATGATATTTCCAGTTTTGTCCTCTACCCAACCCACTCTCTCACCTACCCCCACCCGTTCACCTGTCGAAAGAGGCGCGACTCACAAGCCGCCCTTCACCTGCAACCTACAACTACTATCCAAATCTCCTATTACTTTCATTACATTCATAAGTCATAGTCATTCAAGTTCCTGTAAAACCCTAGATTTTTGTGTTCAACACCCACACACCCCCTCTCTCTTTCTCTCTCTCTCTGCATCGCCGAGATCGCTATGGCGACGATATCGAAGCTGTCGGGCCCGATCGCAGCCTCGTCTGGGATCAAATCCAGATCTTCATCCTCCGAAATGAGAGCAAGGTGTATCGTTGATTTCAATTCGACTTCATCCGCCTTCAAATCCAGGCTCTATTCATCCCGCTTTTCATTGTCTGCCAACCGCGTTTACTCCTTCCCTGTCCTGTTGAGTTTCTCTTCATTCTCTTTCTCTCCATTTTACTCGATTAATCTCCTAATCAGTGATTGAATTGGGGTTTATGTGAACTGATGATTTGTGTTTTTGGTGACAGGGTGAAATGTGCGCAATCGGGTGGAAATGGAAGCGCAGTGAAAAGAACAACACTGCATGAGCTATACAAGAAGGAAGGGCAGAGTCCGTGGTATGATAATCTCTGCAGACCCGTTACAGATTTGATCCCCTTGATTGAAAAGGGTGTTAGAGGTGTCACCAGCAACCCTGCGGTATATCACGACTTCTTTCTTTTTGATTCATATACTCGAGTCTCTGTCATGCGTGTTGTTGATTTTCCCTTTTATCAATTATTATTGATTGGCTATCACTTAATTGAATTTGTTTTGTTTGGTTCCGCAGATTTTCCAGAAAGCCATATCATCTTCCGATGCTTACAATGATCAATTCAGGTACTCTTTGTTTCTTATGATTACCTTCCCCATCACATTATTTCAATTTTTTTTAATTATTAGAGCAGTTCATTATTAATCAGAAGAACCTTTAGAGGGGGTGGGGTTGTGCTTATATGAAAATAGGTTTTAAATTTCCATGTTTTTAACTTATTTTGTTTTTGCTTGGTGAGGGTGATCGTTTTCTAATAAGATCTTATTGATCCCAACGGCTGAAAATGAACCTCCTTTTGGAACACATGGAAATTGTATTTTTCTGATCACCTTGTACAATTGGGCAGAATCATGTTAACGCATAATGGTGTCCCATGCCCTCCGTCCCGGGGTTAATAAAAGTATGCATGAAATTTATTTTAAAAATACATAAAATTTTAACATGGACACCTATATAATAAACCAGCCTAAATACTAGGAAGTTCCATAGTGGTATATCCTTGTATGAAATTTCTAAATCCGCCACTTGCAATTAGGCACTTGAAAGAGGTGGAGGATAGGATTGCCTTAGAAACCATTTACCAAACCTACCATTCAACAAATACTAAACATGTTAGTATGTTACTGGAAAGTTATGTTGAAATATATCTCCCCCTCCATGATAAAAAATTCGTTCCAGCTAAATGCTTATTGAGTTCTTGCTAACTTTGGGGCTTAGGTGTGTCTTTGCCCCCCCTTAACCCCTGTTCTGCTAAAAATCATTACTGCTCAACCCAAATTGTTAAAAAAAAACAGAAAAAAAGGATAGGAAAACAAAACCCGGTTCTGTTTTGATTCTGATTTACCTAGTTCTCTGCAGGGAACTTATAAAGTCTGGGAAAGACATTGAGAGTGCCTACTGGGAGCTCGTCATTAAGGACATTCAAGATGCTTGCAAACTTTTTGAGCCTATTTATGACGAAACAGATGCAGCTGATGGTTATGTCTCTGTTGAAGTTTCTCCAAGACTTGCAGATGACACACAAGGCACGGTTGAGGCTGCTAAGTGGCTTCATAAGTTGGTTAACCGTCCCAATGTTTACATCAAGATCCCTGCAACTGCTCCTTGTATCCCTTCCATCAGGGACACTATTGCCAGTGGCATTAGTGTCAATGTCACTGTAAGTATCATTCCTTTACTGACTAGGCCCTGTATCACTGCGATTAACAGAAGAATGGGATATTGGCTGGATCATAGTTTGCGTGACATGGCATTTACACTTACTATTTGAGGAGTCTCTGTTCTTCAATATTCTTGTTATTTTAAATCTATACTACTGCCTACCCGTCTATTTGCAAGGGAACAATTTAAATCCTTTTCCCATTAAAAGGTGTAGGAGAATGTGGCATCATTTGCTGCGCTGAACATGTACATGTAGACTTGTTCTCTGGGTGTTGACCATTGAGCTTATGCTTTCATATAATATATAATCAGTGTTGTCGAGGTTGCAAACTTGGAACTTCTTTGTGATTATTTTGCTTTTAAGTACCCATTGATTATGCAGCTTTGTGAATGTGGCTGCTACTCTTATAGTTTTAGTGCTTTGATGGTATGGTAAAGTATGTTGATCTGTTACTGTTCTAGATAGAGATAGAAGGATATAATTCTTATCAGCAGTAACCTTGACACATTGGCATTTTATTTCTATTTGTACTCGAGAAAATCAGACTTAGGTGTTATGCTTGGTTCTTGATCCAATATTGGGCCTACTGGCTAGTGGTGACATAGTAGTCATGAGACTTGTGCTACACCATTTTGGGAATATTTCAGACCTGTACATTTTCCATGTACCTGGAAGAATTACTATCTGGTAGTTTTTTTCAGCTTTGGGTAATTGTCTTTGCTCTAGATCTGTTTTCTTGTAGAGTAGGAGCCATTAAGTGCTTGTTATATCTGGAGTTCGACGGAAACAGCCACAATTTGGTGGCGCTGTCTGGTGTAAACAGTTAGTTTTGAATTCATTTGTATGGGTTAATTGTGTACCCTTGCACCTTCCACGAACAGGAGGAGCTCTGGGAATTTGTTTTGTTTGTTGATTGCACCATGTGAGTCTTTGAGCTGGATTCGGAGCCATTAGTTCACGGAAAAAGTACTGTCATTCTGTTGATCTAGCAAATTGTTTTGGTTTGGTCTTTGGCTGATATCTGCCTCACATTATTGCTGGAAGTGCTAAATTTTGGTTTTAGAATCAACTGTGTCTCTGCTTTTCTTAATTTTGATCTTTTGTGCTAACTTGATCCTTTGTGTAACTGCAGCTCATTTTCTCACTTTCCAGATACGAGGCTGTGATGGATGCATATTTGGATGGTCTGAAGGCCTCTGGACTCAGTGACCTTTCCAGAGTGACTAGTGTAGCCTCGTTCTTTGTTAGCAGGGTTGATACCCTTATTGACAAAATGCTTGAAAAGATAGGGACACCTGAAGCTCTCGATCTTCGTGGCAAGGTAACTTAATTCTGTGCAATTGCCATTAGCGACTCGAGGATTATAAATACCATGTATGGGTGCCCATTTGTCTAATTGATTTGCTATCCTAGGCTGCTGTGGCTCAAGCAACTTTGGCATATCAGCTTTATCAAAAGAAATTCTCGGGTCCAAGATGGGAGGCCTTAGTTAAGAAAGGTGCCAAGAAACAGAGGCTGCTGTGGGCTTCAACTAGCGTTAAGAACCCAGCCTACCCTGACACTCTCTATGTTGATCCTCTGATTGGACCCGACACTGTGAGTATAACCTTTGTGTTCTGTTTCCAATTTCGATCTTTTTGGAGGTATTGAATACTGTGTTAAATTTCGATAAATGCTCAACTAATCCAACTGTTTGCAGGTTTCAACCATGCCTGATCAAGCCCTTCTGGCATTCATTGACCACGGGACAGTTTCAAGAACAATTGATGCAAATGTCTCCGAGGCTGAAGGCATTTACAGTGCGCTGGAGAAATTGGGGATCGACTGGAACCAAGTGGGCGATCAGCTTGAAGCTGAAGGAGTAGAGTCTTTCAAGAAGAGCTTTGACAGCCTGCTAAGCACCCTCGAAGCGAAGGCCAACTCCCTGAAGTTAGTGAGCCCATGAAGCACCATGCTGTATTATTTGTTGTTGTGAATGAGTTGAAATAAGTGATGTGTGTGCCTCAAACTTTCTGTAAATTTAAATACAGACTAGTTGACAATCCTGCTTAGTACAGTGAGACGTACTTCTGATATTGATTGCGTTGTTAGATGGACCAAAATGGGTTGTCCTAGTTTGTGCTTGAAAGTTGAAGTCTAATGCTTCTTACAATTCGATTGTTTCTCAGTTCTCACTATGGTAAGTTGCTGTCTGATCAGTGTTAAGCAACCTGAGCAAACATTGCTCTAGAAAGCATCTGCTATCTTCAATGTTTATAATGAGGAAAAATGAGTTAGCTAACGCTGATGTTTTCTGTTCGTGAGTCGTGACCACGCTTTGTTACTTTTGTGTTGGTTGACTATCTTAGTCTTTTCATGTCAACGTGGATTCATTAGCTAATTCAATGGTTAGTTATACGAATTCATCGTCTTCAATTGCTGGACTAAAGAACTATCCACTAGTTTTGTCTTTTGACTAAATAAGGTACATGATACCTAAGGGTGTGTTTGTTAAGGGTGAAAATCATTTTCTCATTTTGCAGTGTTTGGTAAAATAAGTAGGGTAAATTTGTTTTCAGGGGAAGGAAAATATTTTCACTTAAAATAAAACGTAAGTTGATTTTACATTTCTTTATCGTTCACACGGTTTCACATTCTTTTTATCTTCCATGTCTATTTCCTCGACATAAGGTTCAAAGATTAAGGTAATGACATAGTTTGAAGATTAAAGCAGCATATTAAAGATTAGCGAAACTGTATCATCCCGATGCCGATGCCGATGAATCCAACAACCATGCAACAACAACAACAACAACAAGCTCCCAGTGTGAGTCCCGCTTTCGCCGGGTATGGGGAGATCCAGCTGTAGGCAACCTTACCTCTACCGGTATTCCTACCCATAGAGAGGTTGATTCCATAAGAATCCAACAATCAAGATTTCATCAAAATCCAAAACGCTCTGCAATTTATCCTCAGGGTTAAGAAGATAGAGAAACACACTAGGTTTTTCCTCTTCTTTGTGTGGATTTCTACTAGGTGAAATCGATAAGCTGCGTTAGCATCAAATTGTTGGCAGTAGTTAAGATCAAAAAAATTGATAAATGTACATATTTTGACAACTTTGATCTAGACGACACCACTATTGTAATATAATTCCTCAAGGAGCAAAATATAAATTCTCATTTTTCTAAATATCTTATTTATTTTTGTTTTTTCACTAATGTACCTCTTTTTAACTTTTTTGTTCATTTTTTGATAATCGAATTCATTTTTCAGAAACTTCATTTCCCCTTTTACAAAACAACTAAAAATATGAGTTGAAAATCATTTTACATAAAAAATAATTTTCTAGGAAAATAATTTTCAACCCTACCAAACACACCCTAACATTTGTGCTATTAAAACAACTTTCAGTAACTTTTGAATATCCGCCTTGTGCAGTACTAGCTGCACAAAAAAAACTAATATTTACACAGATAACAGGTTATAACTTCTGTGACGTGCACGGGGGAGTGGCTACGCAAAAAACCTTATAGTTACACACACAACTATTTCTACATTAACTTCTACGACATGTGTCCCATGATATGCGCGGAGGGAGTAGCTACACAAAAACACTTATAGTTGCACAGGTAACCGTTTCTGCATTAACTTCTAAGACATGCGCGGAAGAGTGGCTGCGGGAACTCTACATCTCCAGCTTTTCCTATTGCTTCCTGGTCTTGGGGAGCCAGTACAAGCAGATGCTCATTGAGATCTCTTCTTTTCATATTAAAAACAACTTATGGAATGATTGAGCAAGGAAGCACTAAGCAGGGTTGAGTTCTTTGACAAACACTCAATGGTCTACGTGGTTATTTATGTTCACCATAACGACTAATCAAGTCCAAAGGTGCATATCATGTTGGAGACAATCAAGATGACCTTATGATTAATGCTGTCCAATTCTCAGCACAATCTCAGAGCAGGCAAAGGAGAGGAAGAAATCTAAATCAAAGAGTGCTTGGTTGCAATAAAAGAAAAGGAAGAAAAAATGTGTGCAGAACATGGATGAGCCACCTCTAGTTGAAGAAACATTCAATCTCAAATGATTTAACTCTAACTCAGGTGCTTGATACAGGGAGGATTGCAACCATAGGAAGAGATTTAAGCGCTCGATATGCAATGATCGTCATGAAATTCATCCAAGTACTATCCATGAGACTCCAGATGGGAAAAGGAAGTATGGAGTATTGAGCTTGGAAGACAATCAATTAATAGTGAAGAAATGGATTTTGTGCCAATCCTAGGATGGCGCTGTTTTTTTTGGGGGGTTGGGGGTGTTAGAGTCTATGTTATCTATATCAATGTCTATGGGTGCGGATCCGTTTATAGCTTAGACGCTGGTTGTCTTTGAAGTGTTTTCTATTAATGTGTATGTAGTACATTCTTCAAACAACAATTCTTAATGTGGGTCCATTTCATGGGATATTACATTCTCCAAAAAAAAAAAAAATTGTCAGAGTGTACTTCCAGCATTGGATATAAAGGTAGATTGGGGAGTTAGGTTTTGCAGTTCAATGAAAAACGAAGATGGCTTTTAAATCCTAAATCCTGTAATAACCAAATCATACGGTAGCTTGACCTTTGTATGAGGGAGGTGCCAATCGGTTGGGAGAATTTTACATTAGTTACTTGAGAGATTGTGATTACACCTACAACTCATTCAAAATATTCAGCACTTGTTTTTCTTAAACGAAGTTCCAAATTAAAGTTTTATGAAGAGTAAGATCTATGTCGAAAAAATTACTCTGATGGCCAGTAGTTAGCCTTGCATGACAGAATACCAAAACCAAGCCCCAAAAAAAAAAAAAGAAACAACTTGGGACAGGAAGATCAAAGTAAAACTTCGCAAAGACCCCAGTGATTTAGCAAGCCACCTAAATTACTCCTATATAGCACCAATTTATTACTCTAAGGTACCTACTATTATATGGAAACAATTTCTAGGGCCCTCTGTTTTAAAAATAGACTTTCAGGTACCTACTATTTTAGGTCTACTTATTATTAGGGGTCAATATTTTTACGAAATAGATATTAGGTGCAGTTTTTCTAGCAACTCAGTCCTTGACATTTTAGAAATTACAAAATAGTCCTTGGAGTAGAAAAAACGTGTAAATAAGCTGTTTGTAGGAGTTTTTTTTCAGGAAACAAGCTTGTTCTAAACCGATTAAACTTCTTATAATGACTTTAGTAGTACTGGTTATTACAATCTACTACTTATATCTTATATATTATAATTTCTGTGGTTATAAGCCCACCATGATTAGTAAAAATAATTAAAACTTAATTAGTGAGTTTTGACCATTACCTGAACTTAATCGACGCTGGACCCTGGCGTTCCCCTAGCTTCTAGTTTACAGATATTGCTAATCTCAACTCCACCTTCCTTAGATCAGGCACAACACAGATATGTTTCTTTTCCTACCTCAGACCATAGTACTAATCAAGTTTTTAATATTTTTCAAGGATAGTGAGACTTTAATCAAGAAATTATAATATTTACGACATAAGGTTCAATTGGATAACATTCCCTATTGGGAAACTTGTTTTATTAAAAGCTTGAAAGTGGAAAAATTACAATGAAAAGTTTTGAAGAGGGACTTAAGCTAAGATCATTAGAGATGCTTGCTCATAAAGAAATGGAGAATCCCAACTTCTCTTTTACTCAAATGATCGTGTCCCTTCTCAACGCTCGACCTCTCTATTGATAGAGGGAATATGGGTACATAGGATACCCTAGTGGTTACAGTACATAAAAAATTTTCACATGGCTACAGTACATACTGACTCTACAGTACGCACTTTATTTTACAGACCGGACACTTGTCACAATAATACACTAATAGAACAACTATTTTTCAGAACTTTTAATGATGATAAGACTAGTCATCATTATTAATATTATGCATTCCTTCATCTCTAATTATATCTTCCAGACCATCATTATTTGGATAATCATCAAAATTTTCATTAATATGCTTAAGATGCTCTGATCCCATTCTTCAAATAATTCAATCAGATATTTTTTCCCATTTTCTTATAAGAATTTTTTGGCTCCAACATCAAAGAGATAATCAAAAATATCTTTTGACACTGCTTCTTCCACCTTCATGTAGTCTTTGAATTCATTATTATAGGCGAAAGTAGTGTTTCCACAATGCATTAATGTTTTTTCCCGTTCGATTAATGCCCAACATTAATGATAAATGTTAAAAAATCCAATTGCCCTTGATAATGCAGGATCAGTAACTAGATGTACCGAATCTCCCTAAATCCAATTTTATCGTTGATCATTGGGATCGTCGCAATTAACAATTTGGAGAAGATAATGGGTTTGTTTGGCTTTTCCATCTTCATATTCAATTAGGGCGCTATAAACCTTTAAAATTAGGTATTTGCAAACTAGAATTTTTGTTGGACCCTCAGGCGGTGTCATAATCCAATGGAAACTTTTAAACATACATTGCTGGAACTTAGTTAAGGTTGAGAAAAATGGAAATTTTGAATCTGGGACATCTGTGAAGTAAAGTATCATCCCGTATTTTTAGGCTTTAAAGACATGATCATTTGCAGATAATGAATTTGCTGATAAACAAATGCCACCAACTCCAGATCTGTCGGAAAAGTAGATCGTTGTACTCCAAGACTCCCAAATATCATAAGAATAATGATGATAAACGTCGATGCATGTTGCATACCACTCATTGAACCATTTTTTTAGAACATGAGAACTTATTTTTTCTTAAATATCATAAGGACACTGAACATAACTAATTTGTAACTCTAGAAGAGAAAATCTTTGGGCTAGTAGGTAGGCAGTAGATAGTAGACCAAAACGTGATATACTTTTTGTATGAAATTCTAGGTTATCGATGGGGACTTTACTAGAAGGCGTAACCCGTTCTAGTAGGAGTGGCATTTCGTTAAGGATTTCCTCATTTTCTGGCAGGAGGTCGGCTTTGATGATCACCATTGGCGAGTTCTCAAGCTAAACTGTCTACCAGAGAGTTATTCGATCCCTGTATATGTTCAATAGAGAAGGAAAATTGGTTAAGTTATAATTGCCAATGCAGGAGTCGCCCTTGCGCTTGCATATTTGATAAAATCTTTTTTATAAAACCAAGTATTCATTTACAATCAGTTTGAATAAGAAAAGGCTTTGAGGCTAAAAAGATTAAGAATTTTTCAATTCCCCTTATGACTGCAAGGATTTCTTTCTCCATTGTAGGATAGTTGCATTTTGTCTTATTAAAACTTCCACTGCAATATTTGCAGAGTTTTTCTCCTTATTTAATTTTCAGTACTGCACTTTAGTGCTCATTGCCGGCATCTGTTCCAAGAACTAAATCATCTCCTTCATTAGGCAAATTAAGAATAGGAAGATTTTTACACATCTTTTTGAAGTTTTGAACAATCTTTGTATCATTGATAGTCCATGTCCAACTTACATCTTTCTTGAGTTTTTGCTGCAATGGTTTTCTTAGCTTAGCTCAATCTTTAATGAAATCTGAAGCATAGGTAAGACATCCAAGAAACCTTTCTAGTTGTTTTCTATCTTCAATTTTTTCAAGAAAATTTTCTATTTTTTTCAGGATATGCTTTTATAGAATGATTTGTCCAGTTTTTATTTCTAAGCCTAAAAACTCAATTTCTTGTTCATCATAAATGCACTTGTTTTTACCAAGTATGATACCATGATCAATGCATCTTTGGATGACAGCTAAGACATCATCTTTATGCTGTTCTATGGTTTTGGAAAAGACAAGGATATCATCAATGTAAACTAAATAACAATGATTAAGATCTTTGAAAATATTATCCATTCTTCTCTGGAATATTTGGGATGCATTTTTAAGACCAAATAACATTACTATCCATTCATAATGTCCTTGTGGGGCACTAAATGCAGTTAAAGGAATACTTTTCTCATCTATTTTTATCTACCAATAACCGCTTTTGCAATCCATTTTTGAGAACCAAGTTACTCCTTGAATTCTATTGAAAATGACAGTTTTGTTAGGAATATAATAACCATCAAAGACAGTATTATCATTAAGCTTTTTATAATTGATTACCATTCTAGCTTTTTCTTTTTTTTCTTCAGCATGATTTATTACCAAAAAAGCGGGACTAGTATGAGGATTCTTACTGTTTCTAATCAATCCTTTATCCATAGGTTCTTTGATTTGCTTATTAAACTCTTGAATGTCCTTGTGGGTATACACCATTTGTTTAACTCGGATGATAGTGTTGGGACTCAATAAAGTAATTTTAGCGAATGTTTTGTCTTTATCCCAAAATTTTAGAGGATTCTCTGAGTAGAGTTCATTGCATAATTTTTCTTGTTGTTCAACAATCTGCTCTTTAATAGATAACTCAAGGAATGAGATTGTCAGTGCTACTTCTCGTTGTGCAAGCATTACCTTCTCACCTCGCTTGTAAATTCAGTTTTTTGATGAGTGTAAGCCTTACTTAATTTTTCAATAGGGACTGAGTGACCATTAGGCATTAATTGTAAATATTATTTGGTTTATGGTCTAGGTGCATGAATAGTATAATCTTTGGAAGTTATTTCTAATAATCATATCATGAGATGGTTGGTCAGTAGCCCACAGAACTAGTATAATGCATTGAACTCCTCCTAATTCTATAGACAACCCTTCTATGGCTTCATTGTGGCTCATAACACTATTATCAACTATCCTTACTTGTAAAGGATTTTTAGCTCTTTTCCATATAAACTCAGGAAATAATAATATTTTTTCAAAGCATACAGAACAACCACTATCTATGTAAGCACAGAGTTCATATTTATTATATCCATCTAAACATATTTTTATTGGGATATAGATGCTATTAGGGTTTGTATTGGTAGCTTCATAGCATATTTCTATAGTCATATTTTTGACTTATTCATCTTC
This sequence comes from Selenicereus undatus, assembly GCA_017589665.1. Lineage (NCBI taxonomy): Eukaryota > Viridiplantae > Streptophyta > Magnoliopsida > Caryophyllales > Cactaceae > Selenicereus > Selenicereus undatus. The sequence continues at coordinate 7,376,720 of JACYFF010031956.1, read as the reverse complement.
ATAGATGGGTTCACTGACAATTCTAGTCTTGTACCCAATAACTTTTCTATCTAAACTCATGATTCGATCGACACTAGGCCTTGCAGCCTCAAAACTCATTCTACTCATTTCACTGTTCATGCTAATAGTATCATCTTCCTAATGCTCTTCTTTAGCGGATGAAGATCTTTTTCCTCAATCCGACCGTGTACTCATACTTCTTAATAATTGGGGTTCAATGGTGATTTTGCCTTCCTCATCAATCTTTATTATATTTTTCTTATTGATCTTTGTAGGATTGACAAAGTTAGATATCCATGAACGGTCAATTTTTATCTCTTGAGGATTGGATTTCATTCTCTGAATTTTTTGCATGGGTGTGGGACTCTCAAATTTCTCTGCTTCTATCATTGTTACCTTAGTCTTAGGATCTATTGTATTATCTAATTTGTAGATAATTTTTCAAAATATCCTTAAAAGATATCCTCCTCTTTTCATATCCATCCCTACTGTTTTTATCTTAAGTGACAAGAAGTTTTTAGCAAATTCATCTTTTAGACTCACATAATATCTTGGTCGGTAATTAGATCCTACTGACCCATTACATAAATTGGTTTTTATCCCTGTGATTATCTGATTATTAAATTATTATTAAATTTGCTGTGCCTAATATCACAGAGTAAAGCATAAAAATCAACATCTTTACCATAATATTGTAATTGAGTGATTTGAACTTGGACGCTTCTGACATGGATATACCTATACTTTCTATCTTTGTTATGCTTAATGATATTCTCCCAATTAATAAGATTAACTTCCCCAACGTCATACTCATAATCCTTTATCTCCATATCTCCTTCCATCATTTCACATATGTATTTGCTTTTTAACTGAAAGATGGATTTTTTATAGATCATGTCTTTTTGGATTATGGTAAGCACCCAATCTCCTGTGACTTCTTCATGATCATTGTTTACAACAAACTCTTCTCCTTGAAGATCACCAAGATTAACCGAACTATTTTCCATCATATAACTTGTTTCTTCATAATCACTTGCTTCATATTCATTGTCCAATATAATTTCAACAATTCCTTTGTTGTTACTTAGGGCTAGGTCTAATACCTCATCTTCATTAAGCTCAACATAATCTAGGCTTCCCAAGGTTTCAATAAGTTTGTTATTCTTTCTATTTTTACACTCATTTGCATAATGCCTTACCTCTCCACATGCCCAACATTTGCAGTTGTTTTTTCTTGCAAGGTAATAAGCAACTTTCCTGAAAAATCTTCGTTTTTTAAAACTTGGTTTGTTATAATATTTTCTTCTATATTTTTCAACTCTCTGCTTGTTAAAGCTCTTTTTCTTATAGAATTTTCTTCTTCTTCTTCTCTCAGGTTCTTTTCCCCATTGATGAGGCGAATCCCAACAAGTTAGGAATTGCTTCTTAATTTTCTTTTGCTTTTGGAGATCAAGGCATTGATCATTGACCCATTTTCTTAGATAAGAGATTCTAGAACCAAGGGTATTGATGACATCTACTCGTTCAAGATATGCAATGTATTTTTCATTTATTATGGAATTTATAGGATATGGCAGTTTATCATAGAACATACCAAAATTGGTTTCATTATGCCCAATTTTGTAATAATATTAACTAAATTCAGCAATATAATTTTTCAGATACCTCATATCCCATAATTCTATGTTATTAATCTTTCTTTGCCATTCTCTTGCTTTTTCGTCGGAATCAAGTATAACTCCGATGAATTCAGTTTGAAGTTCTTCGCACAAACTTCTGAACATAGCAGCTGGTGTTTCCATTGCTCTTAATGTATTTTTACCCTCTTCACTTAACGAATCATACCAGCCAGCTACCGTGCCAGAGAAACTATGTTCGATATAATTTACAAAGTTTACCGCAATCCATGTAGTATTTAAGTTTAAGATACTATTTTTTCCTCTTTTCCAATATTCAAATATTTCTTCTCTATTACGGGTTCCATCAATATTTAAGATATATCCACTTTGACTAATCGAGGTAAGGCTAATTTCTTCATAGGTCGTGGTTTTCCTTGGGATAAACTCGAAGGAAAAATTACTCGTACGTCCTGCTGGGACGTATCTAGGTCTTAGAAAATGAGTATTTCTTCTAGATGGTTCACTAAATTCTTCAGGTTTAGGAACAACATTCTTAACTAGATTAATTTCTGTTTCATATAGGTCAATTTCCTCTCAAATCTCATTGATTTCGTTTTTAGTAGTCATTTTACGATATTTTTTGTCAAGTTTTCTTCTAATTTCTTCTAATGAAAATACATTAAGATCTTCTAATTTAATCAGATTCATCTGCTGATAGATTTATTCTTCTAATTAGATATTATTAGTCTCTTCATTGTCATCAGTCAAAACATCATTTTTATCACTAATTGCGCCCATGATTTTGTTTAATTCTTTTGGATTTTGTTCTTTTTCGAATATTTTTTGTAGCTCTTCAAGCGTATATTGTTCATACTCCATCTTCTTTTTCTCTCTTTTCAGTCGCTTTTTCACTGGTTGTTCTCCTATTTCTTTTTGGATTTTTATTTCTTGCAAAGGAAATGGAATCTTGTTTTTTGGATTTGGAAAGGATATTTATGCTGAAAAGAAGATCTAATACTAGCAGTAGCTTTTTCGCTATGTCTAACTTCGTTGATAAGAGAAAGGTGGAGAACGGTTAACTAATTCTTAAGCTCCTTCAATTCAATCATAATTTTAGCTAATTATGCTTTTAATTTTAAAACTATATCAATAACATAATTTAATTGAGGTGCTAACGAAGTATTACCTTCAGGTGAGTGGACAATGTGTGAATAATTAGGACCCAGGACAAGCAGGTGGTGATTCAAGCATTAATCGCGGTTAATTAGCTTAATTAGTCATTAATTAGCCTAATAATCTCAACTATTTTTATGCACGTGACTCTGATACCAGATAAAAGAGAACGTCGAGCTCTATTAATGAGCAAAAAACTACAAACACAATTTTCAATTTTTCGAAAATTGGATTTTAAGGATTTTGGCTGAAATGCAAATATAAAAACTTTTAAGGGTTAAAAAGAAAACTCAAATAGTAAATGAGGCCCTTAAAATAGTTTCCACAAAATAAAGGAGACCTGATAACCTATTTTGAGAAAACATGGCCTTGAAAATAGATTTAGCAAAATAATAGATATTTCAGAGCAATTTTTTCATATAGCACAGAAAAGATGTCACACATTACATAAGTGGGATGGTATGGTCCAAAAGGCCATTTGCACACAAGATATATAAAGGGATGGACCCTTGTGGGACACTATTAGTGACAGTGGGAGAGATGGAAAAAGGAGCAATCAAGACAAATCATTAGAAAAAGGAAATTTTATACTACGTTAATTT
>JACYFF010031956.1:7315554-7333628 GCA_017589665.1 Selenicereus undatus | reverse complement strand
GTATAATATATTAAAACAATCAATTAGTAAGTTTTGACAGGACGAAAGCATGTGTTCTCAAAGAATTGAGGCCATGTAAATAAAAACATTGAAAAGAAATTAGATATAATTAATATACAACAAATTATACACCCAACAAAAATATATAATTTGTCAAATTGGAATACATATTTCTGAGTGTATTTGATATATTGCACTCATATAAAGCAATGAGATAGATACTTCAATGAAAATTTTTAATAATTTTAGGGATGATTAATAATTCATCAACTAACATTTTTATATTCCACTCTGCCAAGTTTACTAGCATCATTAATTAATCAAGTCTAATATATGTAGGGGTCTAATGTATAGTTCATTACAACTTCAAAAAAGAGGAATTTAAGATTTAAATAATTTGAATTTTGGGAGATTTGTTTATTCACAATCCAAACTTACAAAATTCACAATAGTGTTCGGTTCTGTGAGCAATAATCTATACCCCAAAAAATTAGGCAAGTAATGAGCTGAAATGGAGCATTGACTAGTAATTTTTAGCTTAATAAGACACACTAGGCCCAAAGTGCATAGCACTAATATATGTCTCATAAGTACGGATTATTAATCAGCAAACCTTCCAAAATTCAAATTATTTAAATTAAAACTCCTAAAAAAAGTCATCTTTGATCATTCACACACACAATTAGCAAAGTAACTACAAGAAGAAAATTCTGCATGAGGTTGGGTATAAAATAAAAAAAAATTCCAAAGATAGCTGAAAGTTAGTGATCGATTTTTTGGGGGGGAGAAAGAAAAAGAAAGAAGAAAGAACATTTTCTGCCTTGAATTAATTTTTACATATCTGAACCGACATCTGGTAGATAGACCAGAATATCATTATCTTAGACAAAATTATAATACAAGAATGTAGATAATTCAATATTCCCTAGAAATATACCACTTTCTAGAATTCTAAAAGATTGATGAATTTTTTCTTAATCATTGTTTTTTATTGAAGCTTTTGAGAAGTGTTCATTTTATTGAATTCATTATCAATTAAAGGTGACCTAGATATTAATTATTGAAGAATAAATAATTGAACTCAATCTACCTTCCTCTTGAATAATTTCTTCTTGTGAAATTTAATTACTTGTAACACTTGGTTTTTAGAAACAGAAAAACGAAAATGCTAGAAAGATCACCCATGCCTAACTTATAAAGTATAACCTTCTATTGTACCTGTCCCAGCCCCCCCCCCCCCCTCTTCGATCATCAGTTGGTGTGACCCCAAAAAATTAAAAAAGGTAAAATCAATTTAGAGACTGAAATTAATATGCGGTGTCCACATGAGACCAATACAATTTTCGGCCTCAGATTTTGGAAACCAAATGTGATTTTGGGTTCAACTAGAGACCATAAAAAAAAATTTTAGTCTCAGATTTAGATACCAAACTCCAAAATTGGTTTTCATCAAAGACCAAAGAAATTTTGGTCTCAGATTTAGAAACCAAACTCCTGGCAGGGTTTCCATTAGAGACCAAAATAAATTTCGATCTCGGATTTTTTAGACCAAACTTCTAGAAGGGGTTTCACTTAGAGATCAAAAATTCCGGTCTCTAAGTTTGGAAAAAAAATGAGATTCTTCATGTTAGTTTTGAGAGTACACAAATACAAGAGGGGGAGTGAATTGTGTTGCCAAATTTTCGTAGTTTTCTGGGAACAGGCTTAGGCCCTGTTTGGACAGGTTGTTTGTAACACGTCCAGAAACTGAAATGCAGCAAAAATAAGTAGAAGAAAAAGGTGAATACAAGATTTTTACGTGGAAACACCTCTAGCCCAACTGAGGCGAAAACCACGACCTACCCCTGTAGGATTTTCATACAATTTTACTATACGGGCTAAACACCTTACAAAGTAGCCTTCACCGTTACAACTTGTAACACACACATAACTGTCTTCCCCAAGACTAGTTACCCCACGTCCAATAGTCCTCTTGACTTGGACACACTCAACTAACTTTTAAACAAGAGAGAACAAGATGAACACATTACTTTTGAATGCTTCCCATAAGCTAGTGTAAGGTACAATTAAGCTCCTAGTATGCCAATTTTGAAAGCTTTATTTTTGCACACACTTTGGTCGGTTTTCTCTCCAGAAATTTTGCTAATAAAACTCTTGAAAGTTGCTGTGAAAAACCGATGTTGAATGAGTTGTAGAAAGCAACCTTTTATAGAGAACTTTGAAAGGTAAGACGATTTATCTTCTCATATATTTTTTTTTTTAGATTTGGAAAACAAAATCCCTAAAGGAAATAGAGTCCTTTAGCTGCAAGTAGTGGAGTAACGAGGGTTGGAAAAAATTCCTTAACTGCTTGAGTAAGGCGATGGTTCTCAGCCACAATGACTCAACCACTAGCCCATGATTTTCTCAACAGACCTATCCACTTGCCAAAAATTAGAGATTCTTTTTATTTCAAAAAGATCTTGCAGAACCCCTTAGTTAAGGATAATCGTTTGGGGTTAAAATACTCCACAAAAAATCTTGTTTGCAAGTCTCAGAGACGTTAGCCCAAAAATCAGAGAGAGAATCGTGAAAAATCAGCTTTGGCTTAAAAAACACCTTGAACACCCTGTTCTCATAACTGTTCTGAGACAGTGTTATGAAATTATTTTCAAAGAGAAAAAATCATTTTAAAGTGAATGTTAAATCAAGACTTTCTAATTGGCATATTAACAAGAATCTAATAAAATAAAAACCATAGCAAAACAAAGATTGTTGTTGAATCAACCATATATCTTGTAGAAACTTAACTTGCTGCTCCAAACACTCATAAGAGTTGTTCTTAAGGTTGTTCTGAAGTTCTAGAAAGTCTTGCCAGCCAACTGATCTTGAGTTCCTGTTCTTGAGCATTGTTAGCCAAGCAATTTCAAAGTATTCAATATTTGAAACCTGTTCAATCAACACACTCAAGTATATATTATATTTGTGTTTGTTATCATCAAAACCTTACATTACATAAGGATAGGGTCAACAACTTCCCCCTTTTTGATGATGACAAACCAAATGACCATATTGACATAAAAGGCGAAAGCAAGTTAGTGCCAAAACATTCAAGCCATAGAAGAGAAAAATTTTGAGAAGTCAACTTAAGCCAAGTCACACTAAATAAACCATGGTCATGCCCATCTTCCCCCTTTGGACATCATCGAAAAAGGGTGGTTAGATCAAACAGAGAGAGTCAGGGTGTTTGCAATCACCACCACTTGGGTAATGGAGGAAGACAACCAGCGATACACTCAAGTATATGGTACGGTAATGATATTGGCCATCCGAATCATGCACAAATAAACAACAACAAGAAACAAGCAAGGCAGATCATGAAAATATACCCAACCAAGATTAGGATAACCACAATTTATCAGACCGTGCAAGATAAGCAGTTTAGAACAGTGTTGAGAACATGTTGAAAAACAAGGGAAGACAGAACAAGGAAGGGATCAGGGGGTAAGGCTGATTCAGGGAGGAGGAGAAGAGAATTTGGCGGTGAGGACGGGAAGAATCAATATTAGATCCTCATGGCGCTTGGCATTGAGAACCTTCTCCTTAGCAAGAGTAGCTTTAACCTCAGCGAGCTCGGTCTTCAACCGGGATTGATCCAGTAGCAAGGCATCAACAGAAGGCTCACTGGAGGAAGAACCAGGAACAGGGGAAAAGGGTGTTCTAGACCCCTGTTCCGAAGCTACGTGGGCTCCTTTGTCCAATTTGAACCCGCACCCCATTAGAGTACTATTCCCTATTTCATCAACCATCTGCACCCCCACTTTTTTCTGAAGAGAAATCCCAAAGTGCTCAAATACAAGAGTCAGCAAGAAACCATACCCCAGATTATGTCCTCTTGAGGTGTTCGCAATCCTAGAGATATGGCAAATCATGATTGCTGGAAGATTAATTTGCTCTCCTCTATCCATAAGGTCAATAAAACATTGATCCATAGCATCCGCGAGTTTGTTGCCTTGACCTCTAGGGATGATATTCTTAATAATGAACCAAAAGAGAAATTGATGAAGAGAAGTCATGTCACCTTTTTTGACAGACTGGGGGGTTTTCAACCTTGTTTGCCGGCTCAGTGTTTGAGTTAATTGCAACAGCCCAGCTGTCCCAAGCACGGTCTTGTCCGCCCAGACATACACATCGAAACCCTCAGCAGGAACACCCAAAATTGCACCTAGATCTTTGGCATTGAATTTCAGTTTCTTCCCATTAACTTCACTTGCCACCACAGGATTGGTGACATTGCAATTCGCATAAAAGTCAGCCAAATCTGGGACAGAATACCCTAGACAGGTGTTTGCAAACAGTTCTAGCCACCCCTGGGCCCTGAGCTTGTCCAGGAACACCTCCAGGCCTTGTTCCTGAAAGTATGACACTTTCACAATTTTGCCCCGCACCACACTTCTCTGAAGAAATTGGGCCAATTTTGAAGTGGTGGGTGCTGCCTTCTTTGCCTTTTTGGAGCTGGGGAGAATCTTGGGTTTTTAGGGTTTTGGGTTTGAGAGGGAAAGATTGAGAGAGAGATTTTTCGGTGGATGATGAGCGAAGTGTGCGGGCGAGGGAGCTAAAGAGTCGACTGGCTTTCACCGAAAACGAAGAGCATTAAGTCTCCCAGCCGTGCACGCTTTGGGGGAAAAAAAAATCTCAACAATTGAATTAACTACCTGATTTGTACACGTTTGACAAACAGTGGCCATACCTGTTCTTGGTGCTTGTTCCTGCGGTCAGTTGTTCGATAACATAGGACAATAAGGGCAATATCATCAGACCTCAACGATTGTCAGCAGGTTATAATCCACACATGTGCTAATTTTGACACAAAAGTTGACTGCATCCAATGAATCAAGATGTTTGACCTGGAAAACCTTTTAACTAGACAAGCATTGGGGGTTAATGGAGCATGCTCATGTTGTTTTAATTAGACCCAATTCAAGTCTGTTCTTCTCAAACTGTTCTCTATTCAGTGTCTTGGTAAAAATATCAGCAATTTGTTTATTAGTGGCACAATAATTCATTGAAACCAAGCCCTTTTCAACATTGTCTCTCAAAAAGTGATGACGAATGTCAATATGTTTAGTCCTTTTATGTTAACATGGGTTTTTGGAAATATTAATTGCACTTGTATTATCACAAAAAATGGGAATGCATCCCGTGTCAACACAAAAGTCTTTGAGTTGTTGCCTTATCCACAACACTTGAGCACAGCAAGAGGCAGCTGCAACATATTCAACTTCTGCTATGGACATGGCAACTGAGTGTTGTTTCTTGGTTGCCCAAGATACCAAACAGGGTCCAAGAAAATGAGCCATACCTGAGGTGCTTTTTCTATCAACCAAAAAGCCTGCATAGTCAGCATCAGCATAACCAACAAGGTTAAAGTTGCATCCTCTAGGATACCATAAAGCCAAATCAGGTGCATGTTTTAAATATCTAAAGATCCGTTTAACAGCCTTTAAATGAGATTCTTTAGGCTTAGACTGAAAACGGGCACACAAACCAACACTAAAAACAATGACAGGTCTACTAGCAGTTAGGTAAAGAAGCGACCCTATCATGCCCCTATAATATTTGTCCTCGACTGAGGGACTCCCATCATTCATTTCCAACCTGGTTGAAGGAGAAATGGGAGTATCAATGGGCTTGGCCGATTCCATTCCAAATCGCTTAAGTAATTCCTTGACATATTTTTGTTGATGTATCATGGTGTCGTTTGAAGTTTGTTTGATTTGCAAGCCTAAGAAAAACTTAAGCTCACCCATCATGCTCATTTCAAACTCACTCCTCATCATTTTTGAAAACTCTTCACATAAATCATTGTGTGTTGCACCAAATATAATGTCATCGACATATACTTGAACAATCAACAAATGTTCCCCCTTAGATTTTAGAAACAAGGTATTATCAACCTTGCCTCTTCTAAAACTATTTTCCAATAAAAAGTTTGACAAGCGTTCATACCAAGCTCTAGGAGCTTGTTTTAAACCATAAAGCGCTTTGTCAAGTTTAAAAATATGGTTAGAAAATTCTTTATTTTCAAAACTAGGGGGTTGCATCACATACACCTCTTCTTTAAGGTATCCATTGAGGAATGCACTTTTGACATCCATCTGATATAACTTTATTTCCATGTGAGCTGCAAAGGCTACCAAAATGCAGACAACCTCAATCCTTGCAACGGGTGAAAAGGTTTCCTCATAATCAATGCCCTCTTCTTGGTTGTAGCCTTGAACCACTAGCCGGACCTTGTTCCTAGTGACTGTCCCAAACTCATCAAGCTTGTTCCGGAACACCCACTTGGTGCCAATGATGGATCTATCCTCTGGCCGTGGTACAAGGTGCCACACCTTATTCCTTTCAAACTGATGAAGCTCATCTTGCATTGTCGTGACCCAATCTGAATCTGCAAGAGCTTCATTAACATTTTTTGGCTCAATATTAGAGAGAAAAGCATAAAAAGCACAGAAAGTTTTAAGCTTGGATCTAGTTTGCACTCCTGTATTTATGTCAGACAGAATTTGATCAAGAGGGTGCGAACTTTGGTGCTTCTATGGTCGTGGAGTAAGTGGATCCACAGACACGCTTTCTACTCTTGCTAGAAGACTCGGCGAAACAGGTTCAGGAACTGTTCTCGAGCCTATTCAGGAGCCCGTTTCCTGGCCTGTTCGAGAAAAATTAGGCTGGTTTTGATCCAAACTAGGTTCAGCAGAGCATCCCCCTGTCTTGTTTAGACCTTGCCCACCTTCCAAGAAAACAGCTCCAGGTCCTGATCCATCCTCAGGACTCTTACCTTTCTCATGTGTGAGCAACAAATCTTTTCTAGCAAGGCCCAGTTCGTAATCCTCTTCTTGTGCATCATTTTCAATTAGAGAGTTTGTTTCATCAAATAGCACATGCACACTCTCCTCAACACATAAGGTTCACTTATTGAACACTTTGTATGCCTTACCGTGTGAGGAGTAACCAAGAAATATTGCCTCATCACTTCTTGGATCAAACTTTCCTAAGGCATCATTCCCATTATTATGCACAAAACATTTACAACCAAATAATCTCAGATGCAAAATATTGGGTTTTCTTCCTTTGAGAAGTTCATAAGGAGTTTTGTTAAGAATAGGTCTAATCATGCATCTATTTATAATGTAACATGATGTGTTCAAAGCTTCTACCCAAAAGTTTCTAGAAAGACCACTAGCAATAAGCATTGTTCTAGTCATGTCTTCTAGAGTACGATTTTTACACTCTACCACCCCATTCTGTTGGGGTGTTCTTGGGGCTGAGAAGTTGTGGTCTACACCATGCTTATTACAATAGCTAATAAAGCTTGAATTCTCAAATTCCGTACTATGATCAGACCTTAAGCTAACCAATGAGTGTCTTACTCTCTTTTCAATCCTTTTAATAAGTGCAAGAAATTTCTCAAATGTTTCATCTTTAGACGCTAAGAACAGGGTCCAAGTGAAACGAGAGTAGTCATCTACTATCACAAGCACATACCTCTTTCCACCTCTGCTCATGATCCTCATTGGACCACACAGATCCATATGTAGCAATTCAAGCGGTCGGGTAGTGCTTACACAATTTTTAGATTTAAAAGAATTTCTGACTTGTTTGCCTTTGGCACATGCATCACATACCTTGTCATCGTTGAATTTGATAGAAGGTAAGCCAACCACTAAGTCTTTAGTTACAAGTTTATTCAAAAGCGAGTGGCTTGCATGACCTAGTCTTTTGTGCCAAAGCATAAGATCATTATTTAAGGCACTCAAACAAGTCAAATTATTTTGGGGAAGAGTAGAAATACACACTTTATAAACATTTTTATGTCGCTTCCCCCTCAACACAACATCTCCTGTGTTCATATTAACAACCAAGCAACGTGTTGGAGAGAGAACACTACTAGGTTGTCTTTGTCACACAGTTGGGACACACTTAGTAAGTTGTGTTTTAATCCATCCACAAAATATACATTTTCAATTGAATGGGAGAGTGACTCACCTATCTTACCTATACCGAAAATTGTCCCGGATTTGTTGTTTCCAAATGCCACACTCTCTCCTTCTGAAGCTGTAAGTGAGAGAAAGTTGGATTTTTCACCAGTCATATGCCTCGAACACCCACTATCAACATACCACAGCTGCTTGTTTCCTAGGTTGTTCCCCGAGCTGTTTGCTGGGTTGTTTTATCTCACTTCAGCCTGCAAAACAAATCAAAGGTTAGTTTTGGGAACCCAGATCCACTTGGGTCCCATTCCTTTAGACGTACACATCTCATCTTTCCTAACCCATATTTGTCTTACATAAACTGTGTTTCTTTCAATGGCATACTTTCTCGAAGGACAAGTGTAACAGTAATGACCCGTTTTACCACAGTGATAACATACAATATTCTCAGATAATCCTATGTATTTTCTATTCACTGGGTAGGTCATCCGCTTAGGCGCAAAACCTAGTCCTCTTCTGTTTCGACTGTGATGTGTGTTTAACCATTCAAGCGCTCTTGAGGACCTATTCCAGAGCTTGTTTGTACCAAGGTCTGATTCCATTTGTTTTATTTTCTCAAGCAAGTTTTTGTTTTCTCCCAGCAAGGATTCGACCTTTCCTTTTAAGTCAAGGGATTCCTTTTCCAGCTCAGTCAGATTAATGGAACAAGTCTCTTCTTTCATGAGTAGGGTCTCTTTAAGCACATTAATGTTTTCATGTAAGGCAAGTGTCTCTTTGTTAACTTCAAGCTTTTCCATTTTGAGAGTTTCATTTTCAAGTTCTAGGTCTCGAACATCCTTTTTTAACTCAGCACATATATCCATTATAGTGTACACCAATTCTTCAAGGGTTGATTTATTGAGACCACATACCTTGTTCTTGAGTTGAGTTAGACTGTTTGTTAATTCATCATCTGAATCAGTTTCACTTCTTGCCATGAGTGCTATATCAGCTTCCTCGGCTTCAGACCCTTCCTCATCCTCGCTTGAATCACCCCAGGCCGCTAGCATAGCTTTTGAGAATCGTTTCACTGAGCTGCTTACACCCTGTTTCCTGCCCTGTTTTCTAGGGTGTTCGGGTTCTTATTCTTCCTTAAGCAGTGGGCAGTTTCTCACAATATGGTCTAACTTGCCACACTTGAAGCATTCGGAGAACTGTTCCCGAGAGGTGTTCCTGGCCTTGCCGAAGTCCTTTCATTTGCTGTTTTCTTTAACTTTCTTGAAGAACTTCTTAAATTTTTGAGTTATCAGGGCAATCTCCTCCTCATCAGAATCAGAATCATCTTCTAAGGCCTTTAGTGCAAGACCTCGATCTCTCTTTGTCTCATCTTTCTGCTGAGAATTTCTTCTAAGTTCATACGTTTGGAGATTACCAATCAGCTCATCTAGGGTGATCTTGTTCATGTCCTTAGCTTCTTGGATGGCCATTACTTTCGCTTCCCAAGAATGAGGTAAAATTCTTAGGATCTTCCTCACCAATTCTTCGGCGGTGAAGGATTTTCCCAGGGATTTCAACTCATTCGTTATGTGAGTGAAGCGAGTGTACATGTCCATGACACTTTCACGATCACCCATCTCAAACAGCTCATATTTTCACATAAGCAATTCAATCCGGGATTGCTTTACCTGATTGGTCCCTTCGTGAGCTACTTGTAAAGCATCCCAGATTTCCTTGGCAGACTCACATTCAGATATGCGAGTATATTCATCAGGACCTAGGCCAAAATATAGAAGTTTCTTGGCCTTGGCATTCTTCTCCATCATTTTGTAATCTTCAGTATTGAATTCTTTAGGCTCCTTGGGGATTGACTTTCCATCTTCAGTATTTTTCTTAGGAATGAGTGGTCCATCCTTGATGAGCATCCACAACTCATAGTCCTCGGCTTGGATGTAGTTTTCCATCCTGTTTTTCCACCAACTGTAATGTTGGCCATTAAAGTATGGTGGTCGAGTTATGGATTGCCCCTCAAGTATGCCATTTGGTGTACTCATGTTTAGGATCTCTCAAGATGTTAATCTTTCTAATGAGAACCTGCTCTGATACCACTTGTTAGTTTTGAGACTACACAAACACAAGAGGGGGGTGAATTGTGTTGCCAAATTTTCACAGTTTTCTGGGAACAAGCTTAGGCCCTGTTTGGACAAGCTGTTTGTAACACGCCCAGAAGCTGAAATACAGCCAAAATAAGTAGAAGAAAAAGGTGAACACAGGATTTTTACATGGAAACACCTCTAGCCCAACTGAGGCGAAAAACCACGACCTACCCCTGTAGGATTTTCACACAATTTCACTATACGGGCTAAACACCTTACAAAGTAACCTTCACCGTTACAACTTGTAACACACGCGTAACTGTGTTCCCCAATACTAGTTACCCCACGTCCAATAGTCCCCTTGACTTGGACACACTCAACTAACTTTTAAACAAGAGAGAACAAGATGAACACCTTACTTTTGAATGCTTCCCATAAGCTAGTGTAAGGTACAATTAAGCTCCTAGTATGCCAATTTTGAAAGCTTTATTTTTTCACACTTTGGTCGGTTTTCTCTCCAAAAATTTTGCTCATAAAACTCTTGAAAGTTGCTGTGAAAAACCGATGTTGAATGAGTTGTAGAAAGCAACCTTTTATAAAGAAATTTGAAAGGTAAGACGATTTATCTTCTCATATATTTTTTTTTTTAGATTTGGAAAACAAAATCCCTAAAGGAAATAGAGTCCTTTAGCTGCAAGTAGTGGAGTAACGAGGGTTGGAAAAAATTCCTTAACTGCTTGAGTAAGGCGGTGGTTCTCAGCCACAAGGACTCAAACACTAGCCCATGATTTTCTCAACAGACTTATCCACTTGCCAAAAATTAGAGATTCTTTTTATTTCAAAAAGATCTTGCAAAACCCCTTAGTTAAGGATAATCGTTTCGGGTTAAAATACTCCATAGAAAATCTTGTTTGCAAGTCTCAGAGACGTTAGCCCAAAAATCAGAGAGAGAATCGTGAAAAATCAGCTTTGCAGCTTTGGCTTAAAAAACACCTTGAACACCCTGTTCTCATAACTGTTCTGAGACAGTGTTTTGAAATTATTTTCAAAGAGAAAAAACCATTTCAAAGTGAATGTTAAATCAAGACTTTCTAATTGGCATATTAACAAGAATCTAATAAAATAAAAACCATAGCAAAACAAAGACTCTTGTTGAATCAACCAGACATCTTGTAGAAACTTAACTTGCTGCTCCAAACACTCCTAAGTGTTGTTCTTAAGGTTGTTCTGAAGTTCTGGAAAGTCTTGCCAGCCAACTGATCTTGAGTTCCTGTTCTTGAGCATTGTTAGCCAAGCAATTTCAAAGTATTCAATATTTGGAACCTGTTCAATTAACACACTCAAGTATATATTACATTTGTGTTTGTTATCATCAAAACCTTACATTATATAAGGATAGGGTCAACACTTCATTTGCTAGAACGCGGGATTTCTTGAAACTAATTTTAGAGATTGAAACGAAATTTGGACTCTAACTCAGACTGTTTCTGAGTTAGACTCAAAATGAGACTACTTTTAGAGACCAAATCCTCAATTATGGTTTCACTTAGGGACCGTAATTTGCCGATCTCAAAATGCGGTCTCAACCTCTGAGTTTTGTTTTAATTTTTCTCACCCAGCTCTTTCATCAGTTCCACACCATTGACCCTCTCTTCTCCTCGCTCAGCCAGATTAACTCACGACATCTGCTCTCTCTTCCGGCGACATTCCAGCGACAAGGTTGGTGTTTTCCGCCTACTCTTCCTCTCTATATTCTCTACGTCCCAATAATTCTCGCTCACGGCCTCTTGTTGGATGTGCATTGCAAGTTAATTTAGGGTTTAAAGTAGTCAGCTCAGCCACGATTTGGGGTTTCCGGCGAGTTGTTTGCATGAGCAGGTTGTTCAGGCAAGTATTCTAATTTAGTTCTATCAATTACATTCAATTGCAATTGCTTGGTGAGTTAGGGTTCCTCTGTGAATGTGCTTTTCTAATGTCATATTGATGACCTTGCCATTGATGAATTGATCTCATCTTCCAAAAGTTGCTTTAGGGAATGGGTAATTCTGCATTCTTTGGTAATGGAATTCAAAATACGGAATAATTTCTTGGAATTCTCAGAATCCTTGAACCATATGAGCCCATTGCTTGATCCGTGAATATCCCAGGATTGCACTAGTACTTTAAGTTGCTTGACTTTGATGCTAGAATCTACCAAGTTAGAGGTTTCTTCACTTCAGGTTTCTTCACTTCCCCTTCATGTATTATTGTCTTTCCGTCCAGGTTTCTTCACTTCCCCCGCAATTTTCTCTGGGGTTTCTCCAGGGTTTAGAGGTTTGTTAAGATTGATTAAGAGTTAGGATATTGCCTAAAATATGATGAGGAAGGCAGTGGGCCGATTACATAATGCATGCATGAATAGAAGCACGGTTCCCTCAATCTTTTGCGAAACTAGCTTTTAGGAGCCATGCATCTCCGCTTTTAGTCTTTTGGCGAGAGTCTCTCTGTTTGTCTTCTATTTGAGCCTTAGAGACAATTCAAATTGCATCTTAGGTTTGATTCAATCTTTTTTTCTTTTTTTTTGTCAATTGATTCAATCTTATTTGAAGGTGCACGATAGAACATAATCTATTTAGAGTCCTAATAAAACTAATGGAACCAACTTTCCGGCAATTGTACAATTTAAAATTTCCTGAAGTTCTTTTTAGTCTAAATTAAACTAGTTTGAATTTGAATTGATAAAGGCGAATTTTGAGTGATTAGAAATTCACTTGAATCAATTATATTGACATCCCTATTTGGACTATTTTTTCTTTGGTGTTTGATCCCGATTCGGATTCTGAATGCTTTTTTTTTTTTGGGAACTATAATTTATAGGGTCTATATATAATCTATGTAGATTGAACAATTGATTTCATACAACAGAAACCCAAGAACTTATTGTCTTATTCTTCTACTTCTTCAACAAATAGTTTCTGAAACCCTACAAACACACTATAAAACATGCATCTAAGCCATCTAATTATCATGATCATCGGTGCTTGCCTCTAGAACTGATCACTGATATACTGCTCCGGTTGCCGGTTAAATCACTAGGCTGGTCTAATGAGGCTTTATATTGGGTGGTTCCGTCGTTTCCTTCTGGAACTCCAATTGGCCTTTTCATACGCAAATTTGATTTGCTTAAAGAGACATTTTCGAGGGCAGCAACTGTGGAACATAATAGGGATGCTGATCACAAGAACATGCGCTACATCAGGCGGAATTTGTCCATTGGGGTTATTGTAGAAAAGAATGTGTGTGTTGGTCAGATACACGAGATGCACTGTTTATGTGTGTGCTATATACCTAACTGTGTAGATTACTTGCATTATTGTTCAGCAATTTACTGACACTTAAAATCTAACGGAGTTTCATGTCTAAGATGAAAAGGGCATATTGTGGCATCTCTTAAAGTGATACTAATCTTATGCTTAAATATCTTCTGCATCTCATTATAAGTATACTACAAGATTCCGGTCATGAATCTCGGTATTACGCTGAGCTTGTATTTATGACATTGTGGTGCCTGTACTACTTGCAATACACTTGGGGCGAAATGATGTGCTTTGATGTGAATTTGCCTAGAATTTTTCAATATTGCAATATGGGTTTTTCTTACTTCTTAGCCTAATGTCCGTTTCATTACTAGCAAATATTGCAGGTATTCACCCCTTATCACGAGTTTTCAATCCCTAAAGTCGTAAGTAGTTGCCCGTTGCTTTGTGGTTTGCAGCCATCCCCTCTTGATCATCCGTAAGTACATGTACTCGGTAACTTTGCAATACCTTGCATTGAAATATTACATTTTGATACGATTGAAATATATATATAGATATATATATATATATGTTTGATTTTTCATTTCCAGATCAGAATGAGAGATAGAGAGAGAGAGCGAAGACAAATTCTCCTTATTCCCTTTTATTAGAAGGAATGGAAAAACTAAAACAAATGAGAATGTTGTGGGTGTATATATATACATCCATGCAACTTGCACCAAGCCTAACAGAATGCCTAACAGAAAACAAGAAAACAAAAGAAAACAATTGTGCTGAGTTGGCTTTTGCTGAGTTGGTTATTTTCTAACAGACTAACTACTTCTAACAAACTCTAGTTATAATTCTAACACCCCCCCCCCACTTGCCAAGGAGATGTTGGTGTTACTGGCCAGGCAGGGGCTTAGTAAGAATGTCTGCTAGCTGCTCTGTGGTCCTAGTGTAAGATAAAGATATGAGACCTTCAAGAAGCTTTTCCCTCACATAATGGCAGTCCAACTCTATGTGTTTAGTTCTTTCATGAAAAACAGGATTTTTAGCAATGTATATGGTTGTCAAACTATCACTTTTAACTGAGATGGGTAAGATAGAAGGCACTTGGAATTCTGAAAGTATCCTGGTAAGCCATGCAAGCTCAGCTGTGACTACTCTCATTGATCTATACTCTGCTTCAGCAGAAGATAGGGCCACAGTGGGTTGTTTCTTTGATTTCCATGAAATGAGGCTTCCTCCTAGCATTATGAAGTATCCATGCACTAACAGACCTCCTTGTGCAAGGACATTGGGCCCAGTCTGAGTCACAGTAGGCCTGAAGGTTGTAATCTGGTTTATTGTTGAAAAATAGACCTTGTGAAGGATCTTTCTTGACGTACCTGAGGCTATGCAATACAGCCTTCATGTGTGCTTGAGTAGGAGCTTGAAGAAATTGGCTGAGATATTGTACTGAAAAAGCAATGCCAGGTCTTGTATTAGTGAGGTAGTTTAATTTTCCCACCAACTTCCTGTAACTGGTTGCATCATCCATAGCATCTTCATTGATTGGTCCTTTAGAGAATGATGCTAAAGGACAAGCAGTACCTGTGAGTTGGTCACACTCAAACTCTTTTATCAACGCCATGGCAAATTTACTTTGTGTCATAATCAGTCCAGTAGATGTCTTGATGATTTCCATGCCTAGGAAATAATGTAGTTCTCCTAGGTCTTTGATTTTGAAAGTTTCATCAAGGAATGTCTTTAACCTAGTGATTTTTGTAGGGTCATTTCCTGTGATCACAATGTCATCAACATACACGGCAAGTAGTACTATGGTGTTGTCTTTCAGTTTGTAGAATAGAGAATAGTCATTGTTTGAGTGTTGAAAGCCTAGAGTTCTCAAGGTATCTGATAACTTTGCATACCATTGTCGTGAGGCTTGCTTTAGGCCATACAAAGATTTTTGTAACTTGCATACTATATTGGAGGAAGGTACACTTAACCCAGGTGGGGGCTTCATATATATTTCTTCATCCAAATCCCCATGAAGGAAAGCATTATTGACATCTAACTGACATATAGGCCATTTCTTCTTAGCTGCAGTAGCAAGTAAACTTCTGATTGTTGTCATCTTTACAACAGGAGAGAAGGCTTCATTGTAGTCAACTCCTTCTTTCTGAGTAAAGCCCCTAATAACCAGTCTAGCTTTGCATCTTTCTAGGCTGCCATCTGCCTTATACTTAATTTTATAAACCCATTTACAACTTATGGGTTTCTTTCCTGGTGGCAAAGGTGTCAAAATCTAGGTGTTGTTGGCATGTAAGGCATCAAATTCCTTTTGCATTGCTTCTTGCCATTCTGTCTTAGATATTGCCTCCTCATAAGACAAGGGTTCACTGTAAAGGCTTAGAGGTTGTGGTAAAATTAGGGTATTATCAAGCAAAGAGTCACAGGTAAGGGAAGCATTGCAGCATATAGATGTGACTGTAGTAGGACAGCATGATGCTTGATGTTGTACTGACTGTAAACAAGCATTGTTGCAAACATACTCTGAAAAATAAGAGGGAGTTTTATGCTCCCTTGTAGACCTTCTTGGAGGTGTTGTACTATGAGAAGAAGATGCTTGTTCTTCTCTGAGGGCATCAATCTGCATTGTGGATAATTGGTTTTGTGTAGCAATGGTTCTTGAAGCATCATGGTGATCATCACAATCATGTATTTGGAGATCCTTAGGCTGTGGAAATATGTTGGAGGCATCTGTAGATTGAGAAGAGTGATAAGGAAGTATGTTTTCATGGAACAAAACATCTCTCGAGGTAAAGATTTGTTTTGTTTCAAGATTGAGCAACTTGTAGGCTTTTTGACCAAAAGGATACCCTAAAAATACACAGGGTACTGCCCTAGCTTGAAACTTGATCCTTCCAGCTTTGAGGGTGGAAGCATAACATAAACTATCGAACACTCTAAGGTGCTCATAGTTAGGTTTTTGTCCAAATAATACATGGAAAGGACTCAATCCTTTAAGGACTTTGGAAGGGAACCTGTTTATGAGATAAGTTCTGTCAAAACACATTCACCCCAATATTTTATTGGTAATCCTGAATGAACCAATAAGGCTCTTGAGGTTTCAAGGAGGTGTTTATGTTTTCTCTCCACAACTCCATTCTGCTGAGGGGTTGCCACACAGCTAGTTTGATGCAAAATACCTTTAGACAGAAAGTAAGCTATGGCTTCTCTGTTTAGTCCCAGTTCAAGGGCATTGTCAGACCTTATGGTTTGTACCTTGGTATTGAACTGAGTGAGTAACATTTCTATGAATGCCTTGATTAGAACCATTGCATTGCTTTTTGTTGCCAATAGATGTGTCCAAGTTGTTCTACTATAATCATCCATTATAGTCAGAAAATACCTGTATCCATTGTGTGTCTGCACTCTATAGGGTCCCCATAAATCAATATGAACAAGTTCAAATATACGTGTAGTGTGAATCTGACTGTGGGGAAATGGAAGTCTATGTTGTCTTGCCTTGGAACAAATCAAGCATTGTTTTATTGCAGTGACATTAGTATAATTGGACAATAGCCCCAATTGCTGTAATTTTGTAAAAGGTAAATGGCCAAGCCTAACATGCCACACATCTTCCCTGGTCATACTGGCAATATAAGTTGATTTATAAATGTCTAAAGAAGAAACTTGTAAACTTTTGGCTGAAACATCTGAACTTGTAGCAAATCCTGGTCTGAACAGGTAGAGTCCAGCATATATCTCACCAAGAACCTGAAGCCTCCTCATTGAAGGGGCCTGCATAAGACAATGCTTTGATGTAAAAATGATGTAGCAATTATGTTGACCAGCAAGTTTGTTCACAGACAATAGATTATATCTGAAGCTTGGAATGTAGAGAACTCCATGTAGAGTCAAATGATTTTTGAAGATCACAGTCCCAGTATGTATGACCAGAACACTTTTCCCATTTGGTAAAGTGACAGAATTAGGCCTGGCAAGAGCTACAAAGCTTTCAAATAAATCTCTGTTGCAGCACATATGGTCACTAGCTCCGGTATCAGTTATCCAAGTATTTGGCCAATTAGAAACACAAGATAATAAACATAGATTTTGTGTATAATCCTTGACATTTGTACCTGCCAGGCTTGAAAATGCTCCTAATCCAGAATTGTAGCCAGAGTCTTGAATTGGTGCAGCAGAACTGTATCCTGTCTTGTGTAACTGAACATTTTGAAGTAATGCAATCAGTTGTGAAGACTGTTCTGGGGTCAGACCTGGAACTGCAACATTATTTAGAGGCAAGCCTATGTGGCAATCATTGATCCTTTCCTGACCATCTGTTTGGGGTAAAGCAGTTGTTCTTCTTTGACCCTTGTATTTGCTGTTTGGTGGAAAGCCATGTAATCTGTAACATTTTTCAATTGAATGTCGTGGCTTCTTGCAATAGTTGCAGAAAAGAACAGATCTCTTTCCTTCATTTCTCTCAAACTTGCTGTTTGAGCTTTCAATTCTGTTGTCAGTTCTATCCAATTTTCCCTTGTAATACTGATGTGACTTGTGTGACTCCACAGCAAGAGAAGCTGAATCCACAAGAAAATGACCACTAGACCTTATTTCCCTCTGTTTCTCTTCTTGAATTAACATAGAATATACTTGACCAATCGAAGGTAAAGGACTCATCATGAGGATGCGCAGTTTCTGATTTTGTTATCTTTTTAGTAGTTTTTCAGCAGCATTACAAACACATGAAGGAACTT
>JACYFF010031956.1:7281373-7299039 GCA_017589665.1 Selenicereus undatus | reverse complement strand
TATATATATATATATGGCAATAGGAGTGCATGCTTTTGGAAGTATGTAATAATTTGCCAAGTGTTTATCAATCGTATATCGTGCATGGAATATAGTGAATTAATCAATGGCATTGCTGAGTCCAGATTCCTTGCACCAAAGCCATGCAATCTACATGTATCTACTTAAGTCATTTCGACATGTTTTATGCTTGCAGCTATTTTATGTATCTTTGAGAGGCTGGATTAATTGTACCAAATATGTCACATGGTTTACATTCACGACATATGGTAGGGGAATAAAGATTCTAAAGCCAATGCCTTTATCCCTTTTTTCCTTGGGAAATAAGTTGAAAATTCTTCCAACCGAGTCACATCTAAATTATTTTCACTTTTTTTTTGTGTAAGTGAGCCGTAAAAGTCAATGTAAAAGAAATTCAAACCGAAAACTTTGATAATAATTCTCATATGTACTTTATGATTTGTGACAATGGACACCAATTAAATATAGGGTGATCATACGTGTCTTGCAGCAAGACACTTTTAAATATCTTATATATCATATCTTAACTGAAATTTGTATGTTTTATGATTTAAAACAACTAAATTTTTAATAATTATAATTTATTATGAGTTATAAAGCTTGAATATTCGTTGGTTACACTACTAAATGCAAACTAACACCCTAACTGGATCAACCCCATCCGCGAAAGCATATCATATGTGTAATCTTGTAAATATGAAAGATTATGTATAAAATGATAATTTTACACAATTTATAAGTTTTGACATCATTCCACTATTCAATCATACCATTTTTTTTTAATTTAATATGTGATAATATACATTTTAAGTGAAAACAAGACACTTAAAAAGTGTTTTGTAGTAAAACACTTATCATTTTGCTTAAATATATTACGAACTTTGAAGAAATAAGCAGCCCGAATTTGGCTGCCCATGCATGCATATAGTTTATCAGTGACAGTATGTGTGACACAGTGATTCGTTAATACTTCAATTTTGGCTGCAAATTAATATAGATTGCATAAGAATAGAAATCTGTCATAACTGAATTGAGATTCTAAGAAATTTTACTCACTACATTACTTAGAATAATTTTGTTTAGATCTTTTATGAACGCAGAAAAATTATATCTTCATTAACAAAAGGATTATGCATTGTTCTGACCCCCCCCCCCCAAAAGAAAAGTATTATGCAATCATATATAATTACGTACATAGTTTGTGGTAATCATAAATACAATGTAATTGTTATTTGCAATATTATTTTACAACTAAACTTGATAATGAAAATATAATTACAAATTTGTTTGCATTACAAGGTTATTTACATCAAACCAAACATACCTTAGTATCACATTAGTGATAGCAAAATGATAAGTGTCTTGATGCAAGACACTTTATAACTTGTTTTGACTAAAAAATCATAATATTATGTTTTTAAATTAACAAAATGGTAGAATTGAATCGTGGAAGCATATTACAAATTATAAATTATATAAAATCATTGTTTATTCACAATTTATCACATTTCTAAATACGCATACCATATATACTCGCGGATAGAGTTAATGCGATCGACTAGGGTATCATTTAATATTTTATCGCGTAATCGACAAATATTTAAAATTAACAATTCATAATTAAGTATAATCATTCAAAAATTTGTGGTTTTAAAATCATAAAACATGTTAATTTACGATAAGGCAAGACATTTAAGAGTGTCTTGCAGTAAGACATATATCATTACCCATTAGTGATTAATAGTTTGCTGCAAGACACTCTTAAATATCTTGTCTTATCATAAATTAACATGTTTTATGATTTAAAACTACAAATTTTTCAATGATTATACTTAATTATGAGTTGTTAACCTTAAATATTCGTTGGCTATGTCGACCAAATATTAAATGATACCCTAAATTGCATTAACTCCATCCACGAGTACATATGATACGCGTATTTTGAAAATGTAATAAATTATGGATAAAAAGATCATTTTATACAATTTACAAGTTGTAATATGCTTTCATGAT
The DNA here is from genome assembly GCA_017589665.1 of Selenicereus undatus. Lineage (NCBI taxonomy): Eukaryota > Viridiplantae > Streptophyta > Magnoliopsida > Caryophyllales > Cactaceae > Selenicereus > Selenicereus undatus. The sequence continues at coordinate 7,297,005 of JACYFF010031956.1, read as the reverse complement.
TCGATCCTACCATTTCTTTCAATTTAAAAACATAATAGTATGATTTTTTTGGTCAAAACAAGACATTTATGAAGTGTCTTGCAGTAAGACACTTATCATTTTGCTTATTTATTTAGGTGATAGCATATGTCTTGTCACAACTCACAAGACACTCTTAAATGTCTTATTATAAAACACTCTTGAATATTTTGCCACATCTTAAATTAAATATTTTATTATTCAAAATTATCAAATATTTAATATTTATAATTAATTATGAATTGCTAAGTTTCAACATTTATAATTAATTATGAATTGCTACATTTCGTCAGCTAAGCCATGTGCAAAATAGCATCGTGATCAAATCAATCCCATTTGTGAGACTTATGATATACATACTTTTATAAACGTAAAAGATTATGAATAAAGGATCATTTTACAGAATTTATATTTTGTTACACACTTCCACTATTCAATTAATCATACAATTTTTTTTTCAATTTAAAATAGCAAAAAAATATCTCACTACAAGATACTTCTTGAGTACTTTGTTTGGGCTTAGAAGTTACATTATCATATATTAAATTTTAAGAAAATGGTATGTTTAAATAGTTGAAGTATGTCACAACTTATAAATTATATAAAATCATCTTTTTTCATACTTTTCACAATCAGAAAATTACGTGTATAATATGCCTTTATCCATTGGATTGATCCCATTAGGTTAGGGTGTCAGTTTATATCCACATATTAGTGTAGCCAACAAATACTATAAGTTTACAATTCACAATTAAGTCTAGTTGTTGAACATTATTTGGTGATTCTAAGTTTTTTTTACCATTAATTTTGGTCAAAGAAATGTCTTGCCATATGACATTTAAGAGATATCTTACTACAAGATATATATCATCATCTTTTGAAATATAAAGATATAACTTTTAATTTAAGATAACAAGAAGTGTCTTGTAGCAAGGCATTTATCAGTTACTAGTTATAATTTTTCTAATCACCAGTATTTTTTTTTAGTTTCACTTATTCCTTTGTTTTTTTCTCTCAAAAATTTTTAACATGAAAAATATTTTTATAGAATTTCTTGATGGTTAATCAATAATTAACCTCTTTACGCGTAGATATAAAATTATTTTACATTTTCAATATCATCAAGATCTACTTCGATATAATTTACACATAATATTATGTTTACACTATCGAGTTTGACCCAAAAAAAAATAAAAAATGCAATGAATATTGTTATGTGTGATCTAAGCTGACAATAACTATTTCAGCTAATACCTTTTCTATGTCCTGAAAGGTCTTTCTTCGTATCCTTAAAACAAATGCATCTACTCCAATGACTATTGCATGCATGCAATTATCTAGCAATACGGGGGGGGGGGGGGGGAATAAACATTAAACAAACAGCCAAGTTCAACAAAGAAAATGATTGTCAAAGAAATTTCATTAATAATATGCATGTAATTAAACATATTATAATGAATTTGGTAAAGCTACTCAACTTGCTCTATAATGGTAGATTTGATAGAGATATTAAAGCTATTCAATCACATGCATGCGAGAATACAAATGCCTAAATTTTTCTATGTTTATTGATCAAGGTAATTTGTTAAACATAATAGGTGGCTTCAATCCACATGGAAAGACAATACCCCCCAAAAAAAAGCTTTTTTTAAATAAAAAAATAGCCCCCTTTGGTGGTTTTTTTAATTTATCTTTTTTTTTCAAGAGCTGGCATGTCCAAAGTCGTGGTTGGAAAAAGAAGGGGGGAAAAAAGAATCCAACGGCAAAATAGCTAAGCATGTCTTTGTTTACATCTCACATTAAACCCGACATTTCTCGTGCTGATTTTTAATGTCCTGTTTTCGTGGATATTGAGAAGATCTAGATGTAGACAATCTTATCACCACAGACACTCATGCTGATTTTCAATGTCGAGTCTCAAAAATAGAGTCGCTACCGATTTCACTTATCCCTAACTACGCATGCATGGTGTTGAAGTAATTAAAGTGCTGTAAATGGACTTCCAAATCTAACACTTATATGCATATTAGGTCAATGATGTTAAGGATGTAAAGAGGTGTAAGAAGTTATACGAAATTGTAAGCTGTTAGTTAAATCCTCCCAAACGCAAAAAAAAATCAAAACAGGGCTTGAATCACATGTAGTATGGCATTGGAAATTGCTTGGCTATGATTAAGTATGGCATTGGAAATGGGAAACCAAAAAACTGATGATGATCGAATATGAGTGCAGATTGCATTATTGCTAATTTTGGTCTTGTCCAGCCAGTACATCATTTACAGTCCAAAAAGGTGTCTTGCTCATAAATTGGAATAATTTGATAATATATGGTGAAGCCAGGGCGACAACGAAATTAAAAGGACAGATTGTCCATGTCGGTAGCTATTGTGTTTGGTTGAGCACCCAACACGGATCGATAGTTGAGATCACAATGTAGGCTAGCTATAGACTCTATTACTTATTAAAATATGTACAAAACAGAATTTAACTTAAACAATTTATGTTGCTTATTAGAAAAAGATAAAAAAATAGGTCGAGTATTGTACTTAATTGTTAAACTTCTTGATCGTTACAGAGTAGATTGGCAGATAAATAAAATTTTAAAAAAGTTATGCGTACTCTAAATAATCATTCAATCTCTCATCTATTCCTTTGTTAATCTTGAGAAGGAAGGGGATTTTCATTCCTACAAATCTAGGCTGTGGCAATAGTCTATCGTTTAAGGCTGGATTGAAGACATAATCTTACATATCTTGATACCAAACCCAAGTGCTTACATCGTAGAGTTGAAGATTCCCTAACAAGTGAGTTGTCCCATATGTTCTTGAATAGTAGTACGCATGCATATAAACTGGTAATGGTCAAACACCTCAGTACTTCTAGTTGAATTTAGATCCAAACATATGTACAATAAATTCAGTTAAGGATTTGCTACCATTAGAGATACTTGAAGATTTAAGAATACTACACTGTTTTCAAAGTTCCATTCATATTTTGCTATAGATGCCTTTTGGGTGCGACCAAACCCTAAACGCCCCCCGGCTTGCATTGCCGCCCCACCCTATCACCGAAAAATGGATATCACTGTCGGCCAAATGAGACAGACTATCGCACCAGCTGGAGTTGACCATCGGCCCAATGTCGAAAGAGGACAGAGAAGGAAGGGGGATGCCAGTAACAGTGGCTTCTTATTTGGGCTTGGACCATTTGCCGGTAACACTTTCTTTTTTGGGCTTCGACCATTCGCCAGTATCAATGGCCTCCGGTAGCCTACCGGAAACAATGATCGCCGGTAACAATGGCTTCTTCTTTTCAAAAGGTTTTTAGTTTTTCTTTCTAATACAATGGACATTCAACATTAATCAAACAAACCCTTATAAAATTAGTTTTTTAATATCTAGTGACATTATCTAAGTTTTGTAACACATTTTTAATTATTTAAGAAAAAAGATAAAATGAACGGTTAAGATCGACTTGTGACAAATAAACACTATAGGTGTTCCTAATTTTGATGGTTGTCATATAATGACAACTGTTATAACTTTTTGATTTACTGAATATATTAATATCTTATGTTTTTGGTCCTTCTATTAACATTTTATTTTTGCATTACTAAACCCATATTTCTTATTGAAATTTGATAAGTTTCACACACACACACACACACACACACAAAACTATTAAAAACATTGTACGAACTTGAGTTTCACTTCAACAAAAATCGAAAAGAAAAGTGAAAGTGGGATGAGCCTACAAACCTGAGCATAAGCAGGGTAAGTGGGGGCGAGTACCCGGCCCAATTTGGCACTGATGTAAGGACGTAACAATATTAGGCCAAACGGGCCAGCCCTCGTAGAGCCATGACGTTGGCTTGACGCGTTAGCCACTTCACTTGTATCGGTAGACTAAATTGACAATATTAGTCCTACATCCTTATATTATGTTAACAGTGTTAAACGAATTAGCTTCTCTTATCTATCTTCAATCAAATCTAGGGGTACAACGGATTGGGTTGGGCTGGATTGGACCAGTCTATTAACTAAACGGATTGGACTGGGTCCAATATATTTGTGTAATGGGCTGGGCTGGGCTGGGTTATGGGTCAATTGAACCCGGCCCGCCCATAAGCCGCTCATTATCACCTAAGGAGCGTTTTTGGTTAGTTAATTTTCCAACTAATGTATTTGTAATTTTGCAAACAAATTAAACTAGTCTAAATTCAAAGTTAGAAATACACAATCAAGCTAATAAATGGGTTGGCCCATGGGCGGCCCGCTTTGGGCCCGTTTAAAAACGAAAAAAACTTGTGCAAAACAACGTTCTATAATAATTATTGTTATGTACACAGTGTTGTTAATGAGATTAATCAATTGGAACATATAAACTAATGTATCAATTAGGTTAAAAAAATAAGGAGTCACTAAACGGGCCGTTAATAGGCCCGCCTAGGCCGACCCGTTAATATGCCTTAATTGGGCTAGTCCATTAATGGCCCAGTCTAATATGGACCTGACCCTTCATTAGCCCTATTTTAAACGGGTCGACCACTTAACTCAATGGGTACCCAATCCGTTGCCCACCCCTACTTAAATCCCCCGCTTTGTGTCTTCAGATACAACAATTGGCAATTATACATGTTACCAAAATAGAGGTCAACGAGAAAATAGCCCGATTGACATCGAGGCATTGAGTCACCTCACCATTTGGATGGATTCCAAGGGAGTGACTTCTCTCATACCGGAGAAATGTTCTTGGGCTATGGACCTTGTACCCAGACCTCTTGTATTGTCCAATCTTGTTAGGTGCTTTGAGATAGGGGTTCAGTAAAGCAGATTACTGATGGCTAATTTTAGAATAACAGCCACTTCCCTTGAAATAAAGGAGGTGGTGGCTATTATTAGGGGGAGGAGGTTATGCAGTTGCGTGCTACATAACCCCCCTAATATGAGGGAATATACGCACTGATTAAGTATAAAAAAAAACTGCTAAGTGCAAAAATCACCCAAGAGCATCCTCTCTCAAAACACTCTCTCTCTGTCTAACGCAAAACCACCGCCTATGTTACTTCGACGGATTTGAGACGTGGACATTCACCGGGACTCTGGTCGCCACCGGGACACGATTCGTGGAACAAAAAACGACAAGTACTCAGTTCGCTTCCGCCTGATTTGGGTATGTCCTAAACCTCTAATTGTCTTACAGTGGTATCAGAGCCATATTTGTTGTTTTTGTTCTCGAAGAAACAGATGCGTGCTTAATTTTTGGGTTAAATTTGTGCCTCTGTTTCAAACTTCTATTATATGAAATGTGCCTGTGTGCCTCTGTTTTTTTCGATATATGCTATGTGCATCATGTCAATGAAATAATTTAGAAATAGGTTTTTGGAAAACACACGTACCATCAGCCGCGGCTATGACCGCCCAGAAGGGTGGTGCATGGGTGCCATGCGCCACCGTGAGAGTGTAGTTTTCTCTCTTTCTTCCTTGATTTGACCTCCACGTCCCCCGATCTACCGTCCGCTACACAAAACACCCTCAGAAGCCCAGAAGGGGCGGCGTGTGGGATGCACGCACCATCGCCTAAGTGGCACGTTTTGAGCGTGCATAGTACCGGCGAGATCACTGTCGGTTGATCTATGTGATGGCGACAGTAGTTTCAACGTAGGGGCACCGGGAAGGGAGATCAAGAGCTTTTTGGAGAGGGGGTGGCGGCAATGAACATCATGTGGTGTTTTTTTTTTTGGTGCCGTAAAACCAGGAAGACCAAGTGAGCGAGGGGGGCCGAGCTTGGTGCTCGGAATCCATGGCGCCAACACCCGGTGTTCTCTTTCTTTTGAGTAGAGAGAGAGAGATAGAGGAGAACACAGAGAGAAGATTGAGAGAGAGACAGAGGCAACGAGAGGCAAGCAAAGAAGAGAGAGAGAGAATGCTTTGAGATCTTCAGGGGGATCCAAATTAAAGGGAGGGGGCACGACCCCCTACCCCCTCATATATACACACACAAAAAAATTGAGTGTCCATATTTTATTAATTTTGAGCCCCGATCTTTTATATATATATTTTTTGTTGTTGATTTTAATTCTAAATACTTTTTTTGTGTTTTAAAGCTTGAGTAGTTTAACATGGAATTAAACTCATGTCTAGGCCACAAAAATGTGTTTATTTATTTTATTATGGCCGAAATTTAAATTTTTTATGATTGTGTGTCGAATTGTTTTCATACATGCCTAGTAAAATATATGATACATGAATAGGTTTCATGTAATTAAATATGTAAGCTTGTAAGGTAGAATTTATTTAATTCTCAATTGTGAGTTTATGTTACAAATGTGTGAACTTTATGCTTGCGAAATGGAGTGTAAAGTAATACATATATATATATATATATATATATATATATATATATATATATATATATATATATGTGTGTGTGTGTGTGTGTGTGTGTGTGTGTGTGTATATATATATATGCTTCTATGTATTCAATTAATAATGAAAGATTTGTTCTTTTTCATTTAAACTTGAATAAAATACATTTTATATTTCGTTTGTGCAATTATGTTTTGCATAAATTTTTAAGCGTCTTTGTGATGTTAAAATATAGAATGTTAATATGATTAACATTGAATCCATGAAAATGTGTTTACTATGGGTTATTAATAATCAAAGTATCTCAATTCTTGATTCATATAATATGTGATGATTATGAGCTCAGCGAAATTTTCGAACATATGACATGAATGATAGTTTTGAGATATTTTTGATTATGTGCGAGGTATGCCTAACGTCCATTTTCTTAATTTGTAGATATGGCTTCTAAGACTTCTATGATTGGTGAGTTGTCCACCAATGAAAAGTTGGATGGGTCCAACTATGACATGTGGCGCCGGAAGATTCAGTTTCTTCTGGAAGAGTGTGAGGTGTTAGAACACCTGACGACCACATTGTCTGCCCATGCGACTAGAGACAAAGATAACAAGGACATCACCACTACTGAGGAATATCAGACCAGCTTGGTTGCATACCAAGATTGGTGCAAAAAAGATCATAAGACATGCTATACTATGTTGCATTGCATGCATTACGATCTTCTTGGTGAGTTTGAAATTTGTCCCACTACTAAGGAAATGTGGGATAACATCTGCTTCAAGTATGGTCAAACTTCAGAGACGAGGCTTCGTGCATTGCATCATAAGTGGATGACTTACACGATAGACTCGAGCCGACGTATAACTGAGCATGTCCGAACTTTGCATGCCATGCTGCGAGACCTTAAAGCTGCTGGTGTGGACATTTTAGAACGTGAACAGCGGACGAATGTGCTTCGTGCACTTCCCGCTGGCGACGAAAAATGGAAACCGTTCATCCCCATGATGACACAATGAGTGCATCAAAACTTTTGCTGAAATCACCAAGCAACATGAGCTAGAAGATGAGCACTTGAAGGCCTGCGCTCCTCCCCCTGTAGCATTAGTAGCTAGGGTGGATAGGCCCAAGGGCAACAATTTTAAACGAGGGAAGAAGAAGAGTCTTCATCCCTCCAAGAAACTTTGCCCTAAAGTCGGTATTGCCGAGAAGCAATTAAAAACCAAGGGTAAGGTGGCGGAGAAAAATATGGCACGTATGACGTGCTATAACTGCAGGAAGAAGGGCTATTTTGCTCGGGAGTGTCCCAAGCCTACTCAGGTACCTTTTTCATTTTCTACCATTGAACTGCTTGTTTGTTCCCATACATTTGTTGCTAAATCCTTTCCTAATTGGATTGTAAACTCGGGAGCCAGCAAGCATGTAGTTCAAGATCGAGCTAGGTTTGTAGACTTTCATCCTTTCCCGGTGGGGTTGCAAGCTGTAACTCTTGGAAATGACACTACAGAAGACGTTCTAGGAATTGGAACGTATCGGCTTAAGTTGCGTGGAGGGAATTTGTTACTTCTTCACGACACTCTCTATGCGCCTTGATTTCGATGTTCCTTGGTATCTTATGTTTCTCTAATGAAGTTAGGTTTTCAGTTTGTTTCTCATATTGACGGTTTAGACATCTTGTATGGTGACAATTTATTTGGCCATGCATCTTTAGTAGATGATTTCCTTGTTTTAGACTTGGATGACAAGTATTATAGTAATGATACGTCTTCTGTTTTTGTGTCATCTGTTGATTCAAATCATGATTCTGTTGTTTGGCATGCTAGACTTGGCCATAATGGCCAAGATAGAATGGCTAGACTAGCTAAAGAAGGTTTATTAGGCTTGCTTACTAAGGTTAGGCTGCCTAGATGTGAACCTTGTCTAGCTGGTAAAGCAACCAAGAAACCTTTTGGTAAGGCTTCTAGGGTGCTTGGTACCTTAGAACTCATTCACTCTGACATTTGCGAACCCATGAATGTAAAGGCACGTAATGGTGCTATTTATTTTCTCACATTAATTGACGATTACTCAAGATATGGATATGTGTATCTATTATCACATCGTCATGAAGCTTTAGATGTGTTTAAACGCTTTGTAGCGGAAGTAGAGACCAATTTGGAACGAAGAGTTAAGACTCTTCGGACCCGACCGTGGTCGCGAATACCTCTCTGATATGTTCAAGGATTTCTGTGAGGAAAAGCGTATAATTAGACATCTAGCGATTCCTTACACTCCGCAGCAAAATGGTGTTGCTGAGCATAGGAACCGTATGTTAGTTGACATGGTCAGGTCCATGATGGCTCAAGCTAATATTCCAATTAGCTTTTGGGGTGATGCGTTGCTTTCAGCAACTTGTATCTTAAACCAAGTACCCAGCAAGAGTGTTTCAACTACTTCATATGAGTTATGGAACGGTAGGAAACCTCTTTTTGACCATATACGGCCATGGGAGTCGGCAGGCTATGTGCACAACCGGACTCATAGATATGGCAAACTTGGTCCAAGAGCCACAAAGATTGTCTTTATTAGATATCCTGAACATTCAAAGGGTTATGTAATGTATAGAGAACATCCTAATGGCGGCATGAAGGAAGTTGATTCCCGAAATGTTGACTTTCTTGAGGATGAGTTCCCAAGTATTGGTGAAGTCAAACAAGACTTGCAGTTGTATGAGTTACAACAAGACCTATCTCTCGGTGAGGGGGAGGATATATATACTAACCGTGTCACCGAGGATAATAAGTTTTTCCCTAATGTTAGACATAGTGGGAGTATACCCAATATTCCTACTGAAGGAGGTCTATCTGTTCAGGATACCCAACCCGAGAATGAGGAAGACCCTCAATCTCTCGTTAACGGAAATGAGGATACCCCTCATACTCACCAACCCACACCCCAAGGGGTTAGTGGGAGTGATACCTCTCCTATTCAAGGTTTTGTACCTCGAAGGACCTCTCCTATTCAAGGTTCTGTACCTTGAAGGAAAAGGGGGAGAGAGTCTGAGCTTGAACCGGCAACGCAACCAGGTCCTAGCTTAACTCAAAGGAGTGAGCGCGAAAGAGTTCCTCGCCGATTTTTCCAAATCGAATAGAACATTTTCTTCTGCATGCCTTTGGAAATAGAAGAGTCAACCTCTTATGTAGAGGCTGTAGACTCACCAAACAACAAAGAATGGATGGATGCCATAAGTGATGAGTTAGACTCAATAGCAAGAAATGAAGTTTGGGATCTAGTCGAACTTCCTCCCGGACGAAAAGTCATTGAAAATAAGTGGGTTTTCAAGGTAAAACGTCGGGCAGATGGGTCAATTGATAAATTCAAAACCCGTTTAGTGGCGAAAGGCTACACCCAAGTTGAGGGAGTAGACTATGAGGAAACCTTTTCTCCTGTGGTGAGATTAGCCTCTATTCGTTTACTTCTAGCCCTAGTTGCCCATTTGGATTTAGAATTGTTCCAAATCGATGTCAAGATTGCTTTCCTAAATGGGAATCTTGAGGAAGAGATATATATGGTACAACCTATTGGTTTCGTATCAAAAGGGCAAGAAGACAAAGTTTGTCTTCTTAAAAAATCCATATGGCCTCAAGCAGTCTTCGAGAGCGTGGTACTTTAGACTCCATGAAGCCATCACTGCGTTTGGCTTAACCATGGTCTTAGAAGACCACTGTGTATATGTCAAGAAAACAAATGTAGGAATTATGTTTCTTACTTTGTATGTCGATGACATTCTATTAGCTGGAAGTGACTTAGAGATCATCAATGCCACCAAGCGATGGCTGTCCTCTGTCTTTGAGATGAAGGACATGGGTGAAGCTAGGTATGTCCTAGGGGTGAAAATAATCAAAGACTGTTCTAGGAAACTTCTCGGTTTATGCCATAAGGCATATATTGAGAAAGTCTTGGAGTAGTTTCGGATGCATTATTCCAAACCCGTTGATACTCCGGTTGAAAAGGGCTTGACTTTAAGTCTAGAACAATGTCCAACAACAGATGATGAAAAACAGAAAATGAGCAATGTCCCATATGCTAGTGCTGTTGGAAGCCTAATGTATGTCATGTTGTGTACACGACCTGACATTTGTTTCGTAGTTGGTTTAGTAAGTCGTTGCCAAAGTAACCCTGGAATCGCTCATTGGCAAGCCGTGAAAAGGATAATGCGTTATCTTCAAGGGACTACTGATTTAGTACTTTGCTACCAAGGAGGGGACCTAAAGTTGAGGGGATACTGATGCTGACTGGGGTGGTGACTTAGATGAGTCTAAGTCTACATCTGGATATGTCTTCACTCTTGGTGGGGGAGCCGTATCTTGGTGCAGCAAGAAGGAAGATTGCATAGTTTTATCAACTATGGAAGCAGAGTATGTTGCTTGTTGCTTGTTGCCTCGCCGCTCATGAGGCGATTTGGCTAAGGAGTTTTCTTCAGGATCTCAATCTTACTCCGAGAGTTGATGATCCTGTGGAAATATGGTGCGACAATACTGCCGCTATCCAATATGCTAAGGATCCTAAATTCCATAGGAATGTCAAGCATATTAAAAAGCATTATTATTTTGTAAGAGACGCCATAAAGTTGAAAGAAGTTATTGTAAAATACTTATACTAATAAGATGATTGCGGATCCATTAACTAAACCTACTCCAAGAGACGTGTTCAAAACTCATATGATGAGTTTAGGTCTCTGTAGAGTTTAGCTAGTTGGAATATCCTGATTTTGTTTGGACATGTATGTAACGAACATTTTATAATAATAAGATTGATGTTTCTTTTTCTAAAGTGTTCATTATTTTACGTTTGTTGTTTGATTAGGCATATCTAAATGTCACTAGGGTTGTGATTATCTTATCACACGGATGATCAACCCTAACGCTTAAGTAGCGGGTAGGATAAAACTTGATCATATTGGCACTAGGTGTGCAATATTGATTATCATCATACCTTTGGTGATACGAATGATGTTGAGGAATAGTCGCCTTAGTAAGTCTAAGATGAGATTTTGAGTAAATCGGATATAACACATCCTTATGTCAAAGCCTGAAGCCGAATTTTGAGTATTGAGGTTACGTTTAGTACGTTAGCCAAGTAACTCGAGTCAGTTTTGAGGAGAAACTAGACTTGTAATTTGCATGGTATACATAGTGACAGGCTTACCTCAGTGGGAGTTATACCATGACACACATTTCATACTGTATGTGCTCAAGCCGACCTAGTGGAGTGACAACTGATTCCCTTTTTTGTCACTATGTGATCCCTGAAACATGGGTGTTTCATATAACAATTCCCTTGGACTTAGGGCTATGGCATGAATTCTTAATTAGATGTTGCTACTTTAATGTGCACTCCAAGAGCTATAGACCTATGCAGCTCAGCGGAACGCATTAGGAAAGCAATCTTATTGAGACGTAATGTCATGAGTCGCTAAGGAAAACCATTGCATATTCACCATATCTGCCCGAGCGATTATATTTGGAATATAATCACATGATATATCAGCAGGCATAAAGGGACAGTGTGTGCCTTAGGTGACGTCTTGAATGGTTGAGGGTGTTGTCAGCCTTGAAAGTGCTTTTGTTAGTTTGACGGTGTCTTAACGAAACACTACCTGCTATTTTTGGGTCGCACGTCTCATTCCTGGTATGATGCGTTTAAAGAGAAAATATTGTTGTAGAGACATTGTTACGACTTGAGTGGTCGAATGGGAGCTAATGGCTAATTTTAGAATAACGACCACTTCCCTTGAAATAAGGGAGGTGGTGGCTATTATTAGGGGGAGGAGGTTATGCAGCTGTGTGCTACATAACCCCGCTAATATGAGGGAATATACACACTGATTAAGTATAAAAAAAAAAACTGCTAAGTACAAAAATCACCCAAGAGCATCCTATCTCAAAACACTCCCTCTTTGTCTAACGCAAAACCACCGCCTATGTTACTTGGACGGGTTTGAGACGTGGACATTCACCGGGACTCTGGTAGCCACCGGGACATGATTTGTGGAACAAAAGATGACAAGTACTCAGTTCGCTTCCGCCTGATTTGGGTATGTCCTAAACCTCTAATTGTGTTACACTTACATTTATCAATCAAACATAAAAACAAAGTTCGGCAAAGTAGAAATTAAAACCTACTCTATGGATTAATTCTCTCTTATTAGGAGCTAGAACCAGCAATGGCACAACACTTGGCACCCAACTACGAGCATGACACATTCTTCTTTGCTCTCTCTAGCCTCATTTGCTAAACATATGTCAAGGGATGTAAGATGCTTATGAGATGATTTAGGGAGGAGTAGCTTCAAGGAATGCTCATGCTCTATTTACTTGAGGACGATCTTCAAGGTCATAATTCCACTTGACATGATGTATGATACTTATGAGAAGCTGTTACTTAACCAAAATCTTAAGCTGATGGTTGAAGGCACAGAAATAAGCTTGTACTCTAACACATGATCGTAAAAAAGTGAGGATAAGCTATATCGTGAGGATTCACGATTCAACCGCTAGTAATGGCAATTATGACATGCATACTAGTCAATCTCCCTATATTACTTATAATAAGCTACCCATGTAGCGTTGAAGGTCTTAAAAGTCAATGTTAGATCACCCTAAAAGGAAAGTGAATAGGGTGATTACTTAAAAATTGATACTATATAAAGAATGCAATGTACTTTGAATTTAAATCAGCCAATGTCCGAGACGACAACCTTACTGGTTAGTCACCAATGTCAATGATTAACAGAATTAAAGAGCAAAAATAAAATGGTCCACTTCTTTTTCACTTAAGAAGTACACACCAATATTGGCTTTACAATCTGTCTACCATTCCAATGTTACTCGACTTAGGGATCTTAGCTAGCTCATTCACTAAGTATTGACCTATCAATACCTAGCTACTCAAGTAAGTTCCTGTCGATATAAAAAGTTACGACAAATGCACGGTATCAACTTGTAGTATGAGTCGACAAGTACAGGTCGTCTCACAAAGATGTTAGTATTACTTAACTAATTAATTTTTCCTTCTTAATTTAGCTTAATTGGTGATTAGTGACGTCACTAATCACCAATTAAGCTAAATTAAGAAGGAAAAATAAATTAACAAATAAATTAAACAAGAAGAAGAAGAGGACAGTGGAGGACAGTAAACAAGTGGCACTAATTAACAAAAGTGAAGTAAAACTACACTTGGTCACTTGCTGGTTGTAATTTCAAAAAATCACACCCTTGCTTAATTTTGTGTTTTAACGTAATCACCGGTTACCAAAACCAATGAGTTGACAGAAGCTATACATGCCCAGACGATAATTAAAAAACTGAATTAACACAACTAAAAATAAATTAATAAATAGATAAATAGACAAAAGCAAAGGTAATGAAAGCAGGTGACCAATGGTGCATTGTGTCAGGGAAAAATTAAAGAAAGGGTTGGAGGGTTCTGAACGAAACAATTTTTTTAAAAAAAAAACAAAAAAACTGAAGGAGATCATTTTTTAATAATAGCTAAAACAATAAAGCTATTTAATGGCAATAAACCTATCAATTCGGACAGATAAGTTAAAAACAATATTTGGATTAGGATAAAATACGAATTGGGTGTATTTTAGGTTCAGGTAAAATACGGACAGTCGTATTTTGGTTATACGGATTTCAGGTCGACCCAATAGGTATAGAGCGCCTTTTTCTTAGGCTATTTCTTTTTGTTAAAATTCAAAACACGGCATATTTAAAACGTAAAATTTTCGTATTCAATGAAAAAATATTGTAATTGTAATTTCTTAAAAGAATATTAAAGATATTCAAACTTTTCATTATGATATATATGTGTCATGTATGTGTGGCCAAAGAGTCGAGCCCAGTGAGTCGGCCAGTGGATTAAAATGACGTGAATAATGAGCCGAATTATTTATGCATCATCCCATTTAAAGCATATTAGCGAGTTAGACAATTCGCCCCACTAACAAGCCATTTAATAATTCGATATTTTTGTTAACTAAATTACCATTAACTAATCATGTACACTTTATTAGTAGATCCATCATAGCACGAACATGAGTCGGGTCATTACCCAATATCATAGTTTGAAACCAATTAGAAGAGAAAGCAAATGAAAGAACATTAGAGAAACACAAGACATTACAATTATATTTTATTATACTATCAAAATGTTAGATTATCATAGCGTAACATTTTTAAATATGATGAGACGTATTCATTTCAATAAAAATATAATGGCATGGTTTGCATATTTTAAATATTTGCCTTATTCTAAATTGATTTTTTTAATCTAGATAGTTATTTCACATCATTTCACACCATTTTTTAAAATTTTCCTGTTAATAAGTTGTGTAAGATGTTATTGTATGAGAATGAAGTTGAGAAAGAAAGGGTACTATTATTTAATTTATGAAGAGATGCGATAATTATACAACGTGTCTTTAAACAGACCGATACAATGAATAACTATTGTTGTTAAAAGGGATAAATTAAAGAAAAATAAAAAATAAAGACATACTATTCAGGTTGAGCGGGCGGGTTCAGGAGCTATGACAAAGTCTTCTTCCGCTCCAAAAACGATTTGGACAGTTGAAGTTTCAGCTAAGTTAAGATTTACCTAGGTGTCATTTACTTAAATTTTTTCTTTATTTTTACTTATCCTATTCAAGTAAGTTTGGTATGTTTTTACTTGCAATTTTTTAGTTAAGATTACTATTAATGAGAATAAATTTTCATCTCATAAGATTACTTTTATTTTTTTTTTTGTAATTTTAATTATTTAAACTGAACATTGGTTTAAATAGTTGGGATGATCATAATATTTTAAAATGACAAGCTTTGAGATTTAGTTTGATGAGCATAGAGCATACGTAGGGCCTGTTCTATTTCGCGTTTTAGATAGATAGATAGATACAAGGAGATGTAAGGAGCTGTAAGGAGATGTAAGGAGCTGCAAGGAGATGTAAGGAGCTGTAAGGAGATATAAGAAGATGTAAGAAGCTGTAAGGAGATGTAAGAAGCTGTAAGGAGCTGTAAGAAGCTGTAAGGAGCTGTAAGGATAGATATAAGGAGTTGTTGAATTGTAAAAGAATTGTATAGTATAATTTGTTTTAGATGAAAAATAATAATATTAAAATAATATACTTAAGAAGCTGTATTTTGTATTTTTATTTTTTCATTATTATTATTTTTTTTTCTTTTTTTCTCATTTTTTACTTTTTTT
>JACYFF010031956.1:7220374-7234565 GCA_017589665.1 Selenicereus undatus | reverse complement strand
AATTTTCGAACATATAAACATGAATGATAGTTTTTGAGATTATTTTTGATTATATGTATGATATGCCTAAACGTCCATTTTTCCCTTCTTACTTGTAGATATGGTTTCGAACACCTCTATGATTTTTGACTTGTCCACCAGTAACAAGTTGGATGGGTCCAACTATGATATGTGGCACAGGAAGATTGAGTTTCTCCTGGAAGAACGTGATGTGCTAGAGCACATAACGTTCATTATGCCACCCCCTGCGACAACGGACAATGATGATAAAGATATCACCGCCACTGAGGAATACAAGGCACGCTTGGTTGAGTACCAAGCGTGGTGTAAAAAGGATCGTAAGGCACGTTATACTATGCTGTATTGCATGCACGACGATCTAATCGGCGAGTTCGAGGTTTTTCCCACAGCTAAAGAGATGTTGGATAACATTCGAATCCGATATGGTCAGACTTCGGAAACGAGGCTACAAGCAATGCATCTTAAGTGGATGTCTTATGTGATAGACTCTACCCGAAGCGTAGTTGAACATATCAGGACTATGCAGTCCATGATTCGAGACCTCAGAGCTGGCGGGATAGACCTTTCGGAGAAAGACCAAAGAAACAATCTGCTGCGTGCACTAAACCAAGGTGATCCTAAGTGGAAATCGTTTCTCACTCTACTGGTGCATAGTACTCACATCAAAACTTTTGGTGAGATTGCTAAGCACCTAGAGTTCGAGGATGAGCGCCTCAGGGCAATGGCTCCACCTCCCTCAGCATTTGTTGCTAGAGTGGACAGGCCGAAAGTAAACAGGTTTAAGCGAGGGAAGAAAAATGTTCGTCCCTCACAAAAACTTGGCCCTAGAGGTGGGATTGCTAAGAAGCAATCGAAACCTAAGGGTAAGGTGCAGAAGAACATGGCACGTGTGACGTGCTATGCCTGCAGGAAGAAGGGCCACTTTGCTCGGGATTGTCCCGAGCCTCAGGCCAAGGTACCTTCTTCAATCCCTACTAGTGATTTGTTTGTTTGTTCCCATGCATTTGTTGCTAAATCTTTTCCTAACTGGATTATAGATTCGGGAGCAAGCAAGCACGTAGTTCGAGACCAGGAGGGGTTTGTGTCTTTCTACCCTTACCCGGTGGGGACACAGACTGTGACACTTGGTAATGGGACTGCAGAGGACGTTCTGGGTGTCAGAACGTACAAACTCAAGTTGCGTGGAGGAAATTCATTGCTACTCCATGATGCCCTTTATGCACCTGGGGTGCGATGTTCGCTTGTTTCTTATGTTTCTCTTTGGAAATTAGGTTTTCAATTCGTTTCGCAAACTGATGGTTTGAACATTGAGTATGGTGGCAATTTGTTTGGCCATGCGTCTTTGGTAGATGATTTCTTTGTGCTTGACTTAGATAATGATTATTATTCTAGTAAAGCACCTTCTATTTTTTTGTCATCTGTTGATTCTAGTAGTGATTCTGTAACATGGCATGCTAGACTTGGACACATAGGTCAAGATAGAATGACTAGACTTGCTAAAGAAGGTCTATTAGGCAAACTTACTAAGGTTAAGCTACCTATATGTGAGCCTTGTTTAGCAGGAAAAGCGACTAAGAAACCTTTTGGTAAGGCTTCTAGAGCGCTTACTCCCTTAGAACTCATTCACTCCGACATTTGCGGACCAATGAATGTTCGAGCACGTAGTGGTGCTGTATACTTCCTCACTTTAATAGATGATTACTCTAGATATGGGTACGTATATCTATTATCACACCGCCACGAGGCTCTAGATGTGTTCAAACGCTTCGTCGCAGAAGTAGAGACCAAGTTGGAACGGAAAGTTAAGACTCTTCGGACCGACCGTGGTCGTGAATACCTTTCTGATTTGTTCAAGGTGTTCTGTGAGGAAAAAGGTATCGTAAGACATCTAGCGATTCCATACACTCCGCAGCAAAATGGTGTAGCTGAGCGTAGGAATCGCACATTGCTTGACATGGTCAGGTCAATGATGGCCCAAGCTAATCTTCCAATTAGTTTTTGGGGTGATGCCTTGCTAACGGCTACTTATATCTTAAACCGAGTACCTAGCAAGAGTATACCTACTACT
Source organism: Selenicereus undatus (assembly GCA_017589665.1). NCBI lineage: Eukaryota > Viridiplantae > Streptophyta > Magnoliopsida > Caryophyllales > Cactaceae > Selenicereus > Selenicereus undatus. The sequence continues at coordinate 7,232,476 of JACYFF010031956.1, read as the reverse complement.
CCATATGAGTTATGGAATGGTAGACATCCCTCCTTGGACCATTTACGTCCATGGGGTTCGGCAAGCTATGTGCATAACCCAACCCATAAACATGGTAAGCTTGGTCCAAGGGCCACCAAGATGATCTTTATTCGATACTCGCAACATTCAAAGGGTTATGTGATGTATGGAGAACATCCAGATGGAGGCATGAAGGAATTAGATTCCCGAAATGTCGATTTCCTTGAGGATGAGTTCCCTAGTATTGGTGACATAAACAAGGACTTTCGATTGTATGAGTTACAAACGAACCTATCTCTCGGTGAGGGGGAGGATTTGTATACTGCCCAAGACACCGAGGATATGCATCTCCCTGACATTAGAAATAGTGGGAGTGTACCTACTGTTTCTACGCAGGGAGACCTGCCTGTTCAGGACACTCAACCAGAGACTGAGAGTCCTCATTCTCCGGAACCCACACCCCAAGGGGTTAGTGGGAGTGGTTCTTCTCCTATTCGAGGTTCTGTATCTCAAAAGAAAAGGGGGAGAAATCCTGATCCCGAGTCTGAACAGGTTAGACCGCCAAGTCCTAAAGTGTTTCGACGAAGTGAGCATGGAAGAGTTCCTCGACGGTATTTTCAAATCGAAGAGGAAATTTTCTTTTGTGCTCCTTTAGAAATAGAAGAGCCAACCTCTTATGTAGAGGCTTTGGAATCACCAAACGATAAGGAATGGATGGATGCCATGAGAGATGAGTTGGACTCGATGGCAAAGAATGAAGTCTGGGATCTAGTTGACCTTCCCCCCGAACGCAGAGTCATTGGAAACAAATGGGTTTTCAAGGTTAAGCGTCGGGCAGACGGGTCAATTGATAAGTTCAAAGCCCGTTTAGTAGCGAAAGGCTACACCCAAGTTGAGGGTGTAGACTACGAGGAAACTTTTTCTCCTGTGGTGAGATTAGCCTCGATTCGCTTACTTCTGGCGCTAGTAGCCCATATGGATTTAGAACTGTTCCAAATGGATGTGAAGACTGCTTTCCTAAATGGAAATCTTGAGGAAGAGATATATATGGTCCAGCCTATTGATTTTGTATCAAAAGGCCAGGAAGACAAGGTTTGTCACCTTAAAAAATCCATATATGGCCTCAAACAGTCTTCTAGAGCATGGTACTTCAGATTCCATGAAGCCATCACCGTGTTTGGCTTTACCATGGTTTCAGAAGATAACTGTGTATATGTCAAAAGGACAAGTGTAGGAATTATGTTTCTTACCTTGTATGTCGATGACATTCTACTGGCTGGAAGTGATATGGAGATGATCAATGCCACCAAGCGGTGGTTATCTTCCGTCTTTGAGATGAAGGACATGGGTGAAGCTAGGTATGTCCTAGGTGTGGAGATTCTCCGAGACCGTTCGAAGAAACTTCTTGGTTTAAGCCAAAAGGCATATATCGAGAAAGTCCTAGAACGGTTTCGGATGCATTACTCCAAACCCGTTGATACTCCAGTAGACAAGGGTTTGATTTTGAGTCTAGAGCAATGCCCTAAAACAGAAGTTGAAAAACAGAAGATGAGCAATGTCCCATACGCTAGTGCTATAGGTAGCCTAATGTATGCCATGATATGTACACGGCCTGACATTTGCTTCGCGGTTGGTTTGGTAAGTCGTTACCAAAGTAACCCGGGAGTCGCTCATTGGCAAGCCGTCAAGAGGATAATGCGTTATCTTCGGGGGACTACCGACTTGGTACTTTGCTACCAAGGAGTGGACTTGAAATTGAGAGGTTACTCTGATGCTGACTGGGGTGGTGACTTGGATGAGTCTAAGTCCACCTCAGAATATGTCTTCACTCTTGGTGGGGGAGCCATATCTTGGTGCAGCAAGAAGCAGGAGTGCATAGCTTTATCAACCATGGAAGCAGAGTATGTTGCTTGCTACCTCGCCGCTTAGGAAGCGATCTGGCTCAGGAGTTTTCTTCAGGATCTCAATCTCACTCCGAGAGTTGATGATCCTGTGGAAATGTGGTGCGACAATACTGCCGCTATCCAATATGCTAAGGATCCTAAATTCCATAGGAAGGCTAAGCATATTAAAAGGCGTTATCATTTTGTAAGAAACGCCATAAAGTTAAAAGAAGTCATTGTAAAGTATTTACCTACTAGTAAGATGGTTGCTGATCCCTTAACTAAACCTACTCCTAGAGATACGTTCAAAACTCATGTGATGAGTTTAGGTCTTCGTAGGTTTTAGTTAATTGGGATGTCTTGTTTTGGACATATGTAATGTTTTTTCTTTTGAATAAAGATTGATGTTTCTTTTTCCTGAAATGTTCATTACGGTATTTTGGTTGTTTTGATTAGGCATATCTAAATAAATGTCACTAGGCCTCTGATTATCTTATCACATGGATGATCAATCCTGACGTCTAAGTGGCGAGTAGGACAAGATTTGATCATATTGGTACTAGGTGTGCAATATTGATTATTACCGCGATTTTAATGATGCGGATAATGAATAGTCGCCTTAGTTAGTCTAAGATGAGATTTTAAGTAAATCGGATATAATACAACCTTATATCGAAGCCTAAAGCCGAATTTTGAGTATCAAGGTTATGTTTTGTACAGTAACCAAGTAACTCGGGTCAGTTTTTAGGGAAAACTGGACTTGTAATTCGCATGGTATATAAAGTGACAGCTCGCCTCAGTGGGAGTTATACCATGACACACATTCATACTGTGTGTGCTTAAGTCAACCTGGGGAGTGACAATTGAATCTCTTCCTTGTCACTATGTGATCCCTATAGACTTCGTGGTCTATTTAGATGACACCCTTTGACCTAGAACTGTAATGTGGATTTGAGGTATGCTGCAGCTACTTTGATGTAAACTCCAAGGGTTATAAAATAGATAGTCCAGCGGAACACATTAGGAAAGCTATCATGCTAAAATGAAGCATTATAGGTGTCTAAGGAAGAATCGATCCACCATTGCTATATCAGCCCGGGCGGTTATACTGAGGTTATAACCATATGATATATCAGACATAAAGGGACGTTGTATGTCGTTAGCAATGAGAGGATGATTCGGGGTAACATCGCTAGCATTGAAAGTGCCTTTGTTAGATTGACGGTATCTTAACAAAGCGCTACCTGTTATTTGCGGTCGCACGTCTCATTCCTGGTATGATGCGTTTAAAGAGGAAACGATTGTCTTAGAGACGTCGTTATGGCTTGAGTGGCCGAGTGGGAGCTGAAGCCTATTTTTAGTAAACAGGTTATAACGGCCACATAACCCTTAAAATGTGGGTTTAAGTGCTATTTTAAGGGGGGGCCGGTTTAGTGGTGCTGTGGTGCATCATAATAGCCCTAAAAACGGCTAATTGGCATATAAGGGGTGCTAATCAGTTTTTCAGGGTCTAAGTAATTCTTTACTCTCCTTATGCCTCTTAAAACGCTAAGGACCGTCTGAGTGTTCGGGTTTGTGACGTGGTTTCACCGGGACTCTAGTAGCCGCCGGATTTCATCTGTTTGTGGTTCAAAGGCAATTGGGAATTCACACGCTTCCGAAAGGTTAGTCCATATGATGTTTAACAGCAATGATGTTAAATTGTGCATCCAAATCTTACAACTTCCCTCTATTTTATGTTTAATTTTTATTTTTGATAGGTTGCCAAGTTTCTAATTAAGGCAGTAGTGCGGCTGGGATCTGGGAAACAGCCTACTTGGACGATTGCATATATAGGAAGAGCACAACATCTTTTATTGCAGAGTTCAAAAAGGTCTGATTTGCATGTTCAATATCAGAGCTAAAGCACTCAGCCAAAAACGAAAAATATCAGAGTTAAGAAATCTCCTACAGTCGGTACAGACAATTAGTGTGCATTTTATGTGCATTCTTTTCTTACAAGAGGCATTGTGCCAATGGTATAAAATGGCATCTAAGGTAGTCAAGGATATCATGTGATAAGAGTCTTCTGTTTTCTAGCATTCACTACATTCACCTTATCTTGTCCAAAATTATGATGATTATACAAAAAAATCTAGACTTATGATACAGACTTATACCAGACAGCATGCTTGAAAATTGTACATAAAATGAGGAATGCAGATAGCTTGCTATAACACAATTGTCCATGCAGCTGGAGATTGATCAGACCCTGGTGTTGTAATATAGAGGCTTCTGAAGCGCGGTCACTTAGAATATTAGTTGCCTGTGAAAAAAGCCTAGACCAGTTTTCAAACCCAGAAGAAGGTAATCCAATTGTTGTAGATGAACTACAGCTATTTTCGACATTTCTACTAAGTAATATGTGGACTTTGAGGGTACTCGAAGTTCCCCCCCCCCCCCGCCCGAGGGGATCAACGGTAATTCCTGGAGAGTTAACTTTATTCATGAACCAACTCAATCAGAAGCTTAAGGTAACAATTAAAGTTTGATCATGAATAGTTTTTATACTAGACACATTCCTTCGTTTTTGGGTTGCCACAAAAAGTCGCACAATGCTAGAGAGCTATTCCATAAACCCTAGTGAGAACCATAGTCAGACCGCAGGAAATTAACTAGTCCAACCTCGCAACATGACTATGTACAGACCCATGTAGAAAGTTCAATAATTGGACTCATTACTTGCCGTCACTTAAGCTTAAACACATCTGTATCATCCCTTATAATAGTGTCAGGAACACATGTTACTGAATCATCCTACTTTTTTTCTTTTTAAACAAATCTTGTTAGATTCATTGAGAAACTCCATCAAGGCATACCTGCAGAAGGAGTGAAACAGCAGTTGAGAGTGCTATGTAGCATGTACGCGCACAACACCCTCAAAAAGCATCTAGGAGATTTCCTTGCAACTGGCCGCATCTCAGCATCTCACCTAAGCAAGCTTCACTTGCCAATGATCTCCTCAGATGTTTGTTCTCTCAGGTAATTTATTGGATGTTAGAGTATAAACATATTCCTAAACCTTCAACTATTAGCTTAAGTTTTTTGTTGAGATAGTTCTTGAACATGGTATCACAGTCTTTCTAAGTGAGAGGTCTCAGGTTAGAATCTCAACAGTCCCATTATTGATTTATTGCACAGGATAGGGGAGCCTTTGTAACAGCCACGCTTCAAGCCCAAAGGGCATTTTTGTGTCCTGTGAATGTTCAAACCTGGTTTAGAGAAGCTTTAATCCTTGCAACAAACAATAACTTGACTCGATAAGCAAAGATCAAAGACCAAATAATTTCTTTTTCCTCCAAAAATGAAATTGGAAAGTTATTCTTCTTGTTGTCTTTGATAGCCATTTGTTCCAAAAGATGTTCGTACATAATATGATTGAAACTATAAATTTTTTCCTTTTTTTGGTATCGGGCTTTCCATTCACTAGAGTTGAGTTACTATTGGTCTAATAACTGATAGAGGTTCCCCATCACATATTTTTTTCAATTCACAAGACTCTCACCTAAAATCTTACTTAAGGGCAACAAATGCCAGACCACTGAAACCAACCTTTGTCTGTATTAAAAGTATAAGTTGAAACAAAACAAAACACGATTTGTAGAGGTCGTTTGTGCTACAATACTACTAGTTTGTTCAGTCTCACACATTATCGGACCAGATGACCAATGCTATAAGAACTACTTAAATTGCCAAACAGCTTACAAGTTACTTGGTACAGTAGTGGCCTTACAAATTAGAGGTCACGGAAACGAATCTCAGAGCTTTGAATTCCTGATGTGAAGATACGAAGAGCTTCCAACCTGGCCTTTAGGCTTAAGCACACTATTTCTAGGCTAGGCCCCTCTCCTTTCCCTCATGGTCAAAGGCCCATTAGACCGTCTTACATAGGGATCTAATAGATTGATAGGTACCTTTCCCAACAAGAAGAATGAACTCTTTAATTTGCAACATTTATGGGAGCGCTGCCACCACATGTCAAAATATCGGTAGAATTCATTTATTTTATTAATATATATAAATAAATATAAATATAGATTATTCTCCTATTTATTACATTTTCTTATATTATGTTTGTTTCCCTCATTTATTTGCATAACCCTTTTCTTTATGCGAGTCTTATAAATATGGAGAATAAAGTACTAGTGAGGTGTACCCCATAATGGTCAGCGGCCAATCTTTATCGGGGAGGGAGCCCCCTCGGAAAAAGAAAAAAACAATTTTTTTATATTATTACATATGTATAATGTAACGAACCAAGCTCAAAAGTGGAAGGCTTTGTTGTTATGCTTTTTATGGAAATGGAACTTATGAATCTGATATCCTTATTTCAAATTGACGATCATTACGCACTCCCCCTGCTAGACCAGGAGTGTCATGGGAAGGGAGTTGGCTCTGATACCAAATGTAATTAACCGCCCTAGAATCATACAACACAACCCACTAACATAGGAAGTCCAACAATTGTGCGTACAAATCAAACCACCAAACCTAAAAGTGAAAGGCCTTGTTGTTATGTTTTTTGTGGGAATGAAACTTATAAATCTGATATCCTTCTTTCAAATTGACGATGTGGGACAAGGTCCCCTTACTATACACATTCACAGATACAGATGATTGGAGCGTTACATATATAATAATGTGTTGTCTATATTTACATAAGATTTGTGTTATAATTATGGTAAAATTATCCCTAACTTGACAAAGAAGTTGGGATTTCAAATCATGGTTTAGGTTCCATCACTACATGCAGTACCATAGTAAGACCCGCCGAATTTTGGTCTAGAGGGGTATATTTTATTACACCTGTTCAGCGTTATTAGGTCAAACTTTGAGTAGGGAATCCTGATCGGTTTACTATAACAGGCATATGGAGGATAAGATGACCTAAATATAGAATGATATAAGGCTGCTTATTTTATTTCTCTATGCTTACTAGATTTATTAGTGTATGTTTATATCTTTGTTTTTCAAGTAATTAATGGACAATATAGCTAAGTAACTTTTGACAATAATGGGTACATATTGCATGTGAAGAGGGGAAGAAGTTGAAATTAATGTCTCTATTGCTTTAAAAGTTAGATGTTGGATTGAGAAGACAGGCCAATAAATAACTTGTCTGATTCTAATTGTACGTATCCATCGCCATTTATTTATTTATTTACTTATTTATTTGTATTTATTTAACTCTTGCCTAATTCCTCAGCCAATTAATATTGAGTCTCACGTTTTCAATTAACACTCGTAAAAGAAAGTCATAAATTTTCTCAAAGGCAAAAAGAAAGTCATGTATCCGTTGATATATGTAATCAGATTTTGAGAATATGTAAAAACAAGCATTAAAAGTATTATATATGATTGAAATAATTTTTCCACCAATAAAAAGATCAGTAGATTTTTTGGATAAGTAAATTTGACGTATTATAAAAAATAGATAATTTTGCATCATAAATGAGACGGAGGAAGCAGTAAAATGTTGATATTAACGAATGTATTATGTGACAGCCTAAATAACTATAACCGTGCACGTTATTTAGCGTCGGTTAATTTGGATGACGTACTAAGATACATCACAACTAATTATTGGCATCTAAAATTGAATTATTAATTCACTACAAGAAGGAGGACACTTTTTTAACGTAATTTTTGACGGAAAAAAGATCATATTTTGACAGAAAATTAACCTACTGATGAAAATTAACTGTCAGCATGAATTCTACTCTACTAATAGAAAATTAAAAACTGAAAAATAACATCTATGTGTATCAAGCATATTGGAGTACCGAAAAAGGCAACGTATATTAATTTCACAATATTAGTCTCATTATCACTAATTTGGTGGGGTGAAGTAAGGGCTATATATTAGTATTAACAAGAGAATGTTTCCTATGAAATGTACATGTGAACTTTTATTCAACCCCAAACATATATGTTAGGTTCTTCCCATGCCATATGGGCCATGGACATGGTGAAAGGTACATTGAATAAAACAACCCCAGATAATTGAACGTAATATAGACCTGCAGTAGGATCCCAAAAAAAAAAAAAACAAAAAACTGTGATTGTTAGTTTTTGTTAGACCTGACAAAATTGACCCGAGACTCAAAACTAGAACCGAATGACCTGAACCCATATTTGACCTGACATCTGAAAGATGCTCACCCGAAAATGGACTCGAAATTCGAATTGATCCGAACTGTACCTGAATCGAATGACCCATTTGGTCAGGTCTAGCTTTAGTATTTAGTATTTACTAGAACTATTCCCCCTGTGCGTGATGCAAGGGTTGAGGCTAACAATATGTCAATGTCCAAAATTATAACTAATTCATCAATAATATCATTTTCATTATTTAGATTTGTTTTATTATTTAAACAATCCTTGTATCTATTAAATTTTTTTGGTTTACACATGTGTTATTTTTAAATATGCAAGTAAATATTTATTAATGACATTTCTAAGTAATTGATCAAGAAGAAGATGAAAACTCTTGTGGAGTATATAAAGAAAAATAAAAAAAGAATTGTATGCATGCTACAACACATAAAATGAATTTAAATATTAATTCATGGCCTAACCAATAAAGCTATAACAGTTACGTTGGTAAAAATGTATAAGTCACTCAATTTTATATATAGTTATATAGATAGATATAGATAGACAGTTGATCTTAACATGACTAAATACGATTGTTTTTTTCTTTCTTTTTGTCGTTTTTTTAGTGATTTACAACAACAATAATATTGATGTTATGTTATTAAGTAAATTAATGTTATTAGCTGCTTTTATTTAATATATTGTAATGATGTGTTAAATATAAAAGAGAAATTTGTCTCATATTATACTAGTATAAAATGAGTGACAACAAAAAGCTAATGACGTGTTAAATTAATTAGCATCGATCGTTATACAGCACCAGTCAAAAAATAACATTGTTATACGTACGTATAAAATAAGTGACAATAAGGTAATAAGCATATGTACAGGCTAATAATATGTTAAATTAGCATTGTTAGAATGTATAGATCATAAAATTTTTTCTGAATTTTCAGCCAACTATTTAAATTTTTAATTGAGATAATTCTTAAAAATAATATTAGAGTTCTTCGAGTGCGAGATATATATCTCACACTCAAATCTTCACAGTACATGTTGAATGATTGCACAAGGTTGATCGAGTTTATAGACTATCTGTGTCTTTGCCTTAAACAATACTTGCATTACTTGCATATGTTAGAGAGCATGTCAGAATATATAACATGTTCCACATATCTCCTGATATATGCATCGAATCAATCAACATGCATGTAGCAATTTTATTTTTTTTATTTTTTTTAATGTTTTGCTTTTTATCTTGCAAAATAACATGGTAAGATATATAGAAGAAATACTGAAATATGTTCAAATAATCAAAATAACATGGTAATTAAAACATCGCTCCACTTACCCAAAAGGAACAAAACATCGTTTTATGGGGACAAAAGAGCACGGATTGTGTCATGTATATATTTTCGGTGCAAATTTTGGCATGTATATATAATTGTTCTTCCGTTGTACACATGCAGAATAGTTGAAGGGAAACTTCGTTTATATATGATATATCATTGTAACATTTATTGAGACTTGAGAGTCGTTATTAAATTTGAACTTTACATACACCCACATGCGTGCACATATATATATGTAAAATAAATCTTTAATTTTTTTACACGTATCATTCTCAGAAAATTTCTCAAATAATTAAAATCTTTGCCTTTTCTTTTTCCAAAAATATAAATTAGTCAATTACGTATTGAAGATTTACTTTCATAAAAAAAGGATTTTGTAAAGTTGTAATTTGAATGTTTTTCTTTTCAAAAAAAAAAAAAGACACAATGTTCAATTGTGGTAATACATTATATTATATTACTGACATCACCTGAGTCCTGATATTACCAAAAATAATACAATAAAAGAAAAGAAAATCACATTAACATGACTAACATACATTCGAAAAAGAAAATGCATCAATTAATTTTGCCTGCGAGACCATGAGCTTAAGGGATGCATGGCATGAGTTTATCCAAAATGCACCAATTAATTATTGAAGAGGTATATATGATTAAAATACTTTTCTAATAACCTATTACTATCTAAGAAAATGCATTTTCTACATTGAAGGAATATAATTGGTACATGGGGCTTTTTAAAGTAAATGCATTACTTACGAATAATTTATTGTGCATATTTGATTATCGACGTTTACCTAAAATTTGATAACCAGTATGAAGTATTATTTAGATATCCATAGTCGCATACCATATTTCATATTTTATTTACTATAAAGATACACGTATTATCGTCAAGACTCAAAAAATAATAAAATATATTTAATTTTCATTATTATTATTTTTTCCTATCTCTTTTTTTCGATTATTGATAAAGCCCAAGATAAGTACAAAACAACCAAAGAAACCATAACACAATCCGCAAGGTTATGGTGAAACTCAAAACTTATTACCAGAATGCTTTCAATTTCCAGAACAAAAGTTCAAGCCTGTATTATCAATTTTTTTGTGGTAAGATTGTATTCCAATTTAACACATGTTCTTATTGTGATATGTGAAAACTTTTTTAGATCTGCAAAAATATGCGATAATTTCATGTAATATCTTATTATCAAACTACAAATAAATACTAATTACTGCAATTATAATTTTTAGACATGCAATTGTAATTGTAAATTGTGCATGATAGGCTTGCTATTATAATTTTTATAATAATTACTAGAATTTAAAACTCCTAAAATTTATTATGCATTGCATAGATATAAAAATACTAGTTTTATTATAATTTAAGAATTTTGTATCTTTTGTAATTTCAAAGGGGGAAATAAAACTCTAAGAATAGGGAAATTATTTTAGTTTTTAATCCTTGTAAATATTTTTAAACAAGAACTAAAGTGGATTCTCTACTAAATATGTTCAATCTTTTTGTTATTCTATTGTTATCTTATGAGGTGGTTGATCAACAATTATTCAGCAGTTCTATTTGTATCAAGAGTTTTTTTTTTTTTAAGTAAAGGATAAATTCATTAGTTGAAAGCCTTGCAATATCTACAATAAGCATTCTATTCAAACAAATTTATTACTAAAATGACAAAATTAACCTTTCAATGGAGATACTAATTAAACCTCTTTAAACACTCATATTCTTATCAATCGCTGCTTAATAGTATCACTTGTAACAAAGAGATCCTCAAAACTTACGTAGTTTTCTCAATGAAAAAAATTCATCTGTTATATTAGTACGAATTCCAAAAAAAATTAATGCCCATTGTAGACTGATCCTCTAAAAAAGGTTAAGTAAAAAAAATCAACTCTATATTATTTCTGATTATTCTGGCTTTATCTCGACGAAGGGATCAAATATTGCATTTTCGATCAGTTCACAATTCGATCTCATACAAGCAAAACAACATGAAAATTAAATAAGTTGATAGAAACGATCCAAAAGACAACACTATCTATTATAAAAGGATGCAAAGAAACTTTCTCAAACGACGAAAAAGATAATGTTTATTAGTAAAACTACTACGAATTACATGCATGAAGGAGATATTAATTGAGACTTAACATTAGCTTATAGCCCTTAAGGAGAAAAGGAAAAGACTATAGTCTTTTAGGGGGAGGACCGAAAAGGAGGCTATGAGTTTATATCAGTTCTATGATTAATATTTGTATCGAGAGTTAGCCATCTAATAGACACCAATCTATATCTATATATCTATATATATAATATAATAATACATAATAGCAATCTTGTGGGCCCTACTATTTATCTAAATTCTCAAAAATTAGAGTTTCTCGACCGTTAGATTGAGATTGTTTTTTATAATTACCGTTGGATTTATACAAAAATCAAATTAATTTTAAAAAATCTATGTATCTATAATCTAACTATATCCATAATATCTATAATCTATCTCTCTATATAACAACAATCTTATGAGTCTTATTGTTTATCTAAATTCTCAAAAATTAGAGTTTTTAAATCGTTAGATTGAGATTATTTTTAATAATTACTGTTGGATTATAAAAAATCAAATTAATTTAAAAAATATATCTGTCTATAATCTATCTATATCCATAATATCTATAATATAATCTATATCTATATCTATATCTATATAATTTATAAT
>JACYFF010031956.1:7185828-7220364 GCA_017589665.1 Selenicereus undatus | reverse complement strand
TTATTCAGTAAATCTAAACTGCGAATTTAAAGTTAAAAACAACTACTTTATCCAAGTAAAATACCCATTTATAATTTTTATTTTTTAAAAAAATTCTTCATAATTTCGGTTATGTGATAAAGGATATATTATAATCCTATATCTAAAAAAATATCAAGTAGATACAATAACATGGTAATCGTTAGAAAGCACTAGAATGTTACAATGAAAGTGATTTGTAGGATTTAGTGTAATCCTAACCATAAAAATTATTGATACATTAGTTCTAAATTGTTGATTTTAAAGGTAAGATATCTCTTTGCTTTTATTTAAAAAAATCCCTATGATTTCGGATATACATGATCAAAGATAGATGACAATCTAATTATCAAGGAAAAAATTCTATTAAAAAAATCTCGGAAAAAGCACCAGGTAGTTATATTTATTCATTAAATCTAAACCATAGATTTTAACATTAAAAAAAATACTTGATTCAATTAAAATACCAATTTATAGTTTTATTTTTAAAAAATCCCTCATAATTTCAGTTATATGTGATAAAGGATATATAATAATTCTATTATCTCAAAAAAATCCCAAGCAGTTAAAAAATGTGATAATATTTGGAAAATCCTAGAATGCTACAACAAGTGCAATTTGCGAGATTTACTATAATCTCAATCATAAAATATTTATTTATGCATTAGATCTAAGTTGTTGATTTCAAAGTTGAAATATCCTTTTATTTTCATTAAAAAAATCCTCCATGATTTAAAAATATACATGATAAAAGTTAGATGATAATGCAATTATCGAGGCAAAAAAATCTATCGAAAGAAATTATCTAGGGTAAAAATAGGTAGTTATATTTATTCATTAAATCTAAATCGTAGATTTTAAAGTTAAAAAATACCTTATCCAAGCAAAATACTAATTTATAATTTTTATTTTTTAAAAAATCCTTTATATTTTTGATTATATGCGATAAAGGATATATGATAATTCTAATATCTAAAAAAATGCTCAACAGTTAGAAAATATGATAATCTTTGGAATACCCTAGAATGTTGCAATGAGTGTGACTTGTGGAGTTAGTATAATCTTAACCATAAAAATTATTTATGCAGTTAAAAATTATTTATGCATTAGATTTATAATTTTTATTGTTAGAACCATCCATCATAATTTCGGTTACATGATAAAGGATATATGATAATCATATAATCTAAAAAAATATCGAGTAGTTAAAAAACGTGTAATCTTTAGAAAACCCTATAATGCTGCAACAAGTGTGATTTGCATGATTTAGTGTAATCTTAATGATAAAAATTATTTATGCAATAGATCTAAGTTGTTGATTTTAAAGCTAAGATATCCGTTTATTTTTTTAAGAAAAATCCCCCATGATTTTGGATATACATTATAAAAGATAAATGACGATCCAATTATGCAGGAAAAAAATTCAATCAAAAAAATTATCTAGGGAAAAAAATAGGCAATTATATTTATTCATTAAATCTAAACCGTAGATTTTAAAATTTAAAAAAAAACTACATTATTCAAGTAAAACACCCATTTATAATTTTTATTTTTTAAAAAATTCCTGATAATGTCACTTATATGTGAAAAAGACTATATGATAATCCTATTATCTTAAACAAATCTCAAACATTTAATAAAAATTATAATTTTTGGAAAAACCTAAAATGCTACAACATGAGTGATTTATTTGGTGTAATCTCAACCGTAAAAGCTAATCACCTATTAAATCAAAACCTTTGATTATATCTATTAAAAAAAGGTACATTCCCCAAATCAATCATGCCTTTATTATTACTTTTTTTTAAAAATCGTAAAGAATATATAATAATCCTATTATCTACAGGGTAACCATCTATTAAATATAGATAGAGATGGGCATGGGGCGGGTTCGGGGCGAGTGGAGTCATACCCGCACCCATACTCATTTTCCAAAACCATCCCCATACCCATACCCGTACCCATCGGGTTTTAAAAATTCATACCCTACCCATATCCATCGAGTTTTTCGAGTTATTCAAGTTTTATTTTGGTACATATACATTGTAAAAACTGACACCTATCGGGTTCATTAAGTTTAATTTTTAAAGGTTCAAAACTAAATGAAAAATACTTTTTTACATGGATTTCCCCCTTATTAAATTTCTGCCTACATATTTAAAATTAAAATAATAAACGTCAGGTTTATTAAGTTTAAAAAATAATACTCATAATTGAAATGCATTGTGTCCCTACAAAATATCAAATTTGTAGGTGTATAAGAGTAGAGTAGCTGTCAGCTGAATCTGATAGCACAATATGTATTTAGGTACAGATTTGAGTCTTTTTTTCACTACAGCTTACTCGCTTCAGCCCCATAATTTTTTTTGAAAAAAATCGGGTTTGGATATGGGGCGGGGGTGGGTATGGTATTCCTATACCCGATCCGTACCCATACCTATACCCGTTTTTGGCACACCCGTCCCATACCTATTGTTCCTCCATTTTTTGTACCCGAACCCATCATAAATAAAGATGGTTAATTTCGGATTTTTCGGGTTTGGCTAGAACTCCTATCTCTAAATATAAACCACTAATTCTATATCTTTAAATTATCGTACATGATTCAATTAATTTTTTGTTTGACTTTATTTATCTCAGTTGCTATTTATGAAGTTCACAACTTTTTATTCTTTCCACTAACTACTTATCAATAAAATTTTTAATTTTTTCAATAATACATATTTTTTAAATATCTGTTTCATTATGCACCGTTCATAGCACGGGTTTATACTAGTATAATTAAATTATTCTCTCTTTTTTTAGCTCTTAGAAACCTAACTATTTAAATGATATATTCACTAAATCTATATAAATATATTCAAATATGATGAACAATGTTCTGCAATTGCCACTTGTCATTTTAGATAATTTGTCGTTTTCAATTTTTTGAATGTCTGTTATTGGAAGGCCTTGAAATATCATTTTTATTTCTTTTTTTGGCATTTCAAGTATTATTATTTTCCATTCTAATATGAAAAACAAACTACATAATAAAAGAATTTTTGAAAATTATTTCGACATAATTAAAGTAATTAAAGTTCTTGTAAGAAAATACAGCAGAGTCACATATGTAAACTTTAGTTCAAAAAATATCATGAGTAGTTAGCCTCATGATCAAGATGGAGACTGCAACTTACACAAGGTATCAGGTTTAACTCAATTTTACCCTTACGTTGATATTACGTTCCTTTCGGTGGTTTTTTCAGGATGATGAATCTCCTTTAGAAAAATTAATCTATAACAACCCACATCGAAAATTAATTTGAAAAGGAGAAATTGAATCTTTTTGTCATGCTTATAAGAATACTCGTGGTGTGATCCATCAATTGGTCATATGGTGTGATCCATCAATTGGTCATATATATGAGTAATTAGGAAGCCCAAATTAAATCACATCTTAATCATTTAATCAATTTGCAAGTACATGCACTTTAATGAGTTGTAAGTCACCACATGACAAAGAACTCGGATACCTTTTCTCATCCCACCACAAAAAAGGGGGGGGAAAATAGGGAACAACTCAATACCTTTAATAACATCATAAGAATTCAAGGTGGCCAAGCTAAGAAACAAAACCCAATGGAACAAATACTACCACTTTTGTGTTTTGGCCTTCCCTCCTATAAATAGATAACCTCCTTGCTCCTTTATTCCTTGGGAAGCTCTATTGCTTGTCTCCCAAAAGATTTTAACCCACATAACACACTATACCCACACATATGGAAGAGCTACCTATCATCTCCAACAATTCCCATGGTGATCATCTCACCACCTCTTCCTCCTCTTCCACCACCGTGCCCAGTACTCCCATCAGTACTGTTATTGCTTCTGCTGCCAAGATTTTCACTAAAAGGCCCCGAGAAGACGAAATTTTCAATGAGGGTACCAAAAAGAATAAGACAAACTTCCAAGGGAAGCACCCTGCATATAGAGGAGTAAGGATGAGAAACTGGGGCAAATGGGTGTCGGAGATCCGGGAGCCGAGGAAGAAGTCAAGGATATGGCTAGGGTCCTTTGCAACCCCCGAGATGGCGGCTAGGGCCCACGATGTGGCCGCCCTAGCCGTCAAGGGCCACAATGCCTACCTAAACTTTCCTGAGTTGGCCCATCTCCTCCCTCGGCCCAGTAGCACCAACCCAAAGGACATCCAAGCTGCGGCTATCAAAGCCGCCTTGGATTTCCCCGGCTCACAAGCCGAGCCTACCATGTCATCCTCATCATCATCGTCGTCGTCATTGTCATCATCCGCTAGTTCAGAAGAAAGTGCATTTGATGATACATTCATCAATCTGCCTGATCTCTTCTTAGACCTTGAGAATGTCATCAATTTCGAGCACTCGCTACGATGGCAACCGATCAATGCTGGAAATGACGATCATGATCAGCTTGTGGATCCTTTCATTTGGGAGTAATGTTAAAGATTAGAGACAGAATTAGTATAAGTTAATTTGTGATTTAAACAGTTGGTTAATATGTTGAGCCAAGTAGAGACAAATATTTCTGGCTTGAAGGTGGCCAAAAGGTATCAATGGTGGTGTGTTTGTAAAGGAAACTAGCTATAAGCTATGATGGCTTATGTAGTTACGTGTTGCTTTACCAACATGCAAAAGAAAGGGGGGAAACCCTTGATTTTCTAACGTCTCTGTTTCTTACAATGTACCATATTCTCCATTGTTTAGCTATAGATACCAACAATACCAGATCTAAAAATTTTGTACAACAATGTTCTATTTTAATCTTTTTAGAATTTTATTATATTAATTAATTTTTGATAACTGTTCATTTTTATATTTCTTTTAAGAACTTTTACGAAATTTGGTTTCTACAAATTTTCCAACTAACAATGTTTGAAAATGTGGTTTCATATAATTAAGAGGATCAACCATTAGCTAGCACGTATGTTCCATAGATATGAACAAGTTAGTCATCCATGGGGCCAGTTTTAGGCTGGGGCGCTGTATTTGATCATTTCCAAGGACATACGACCCAAAAAACAACTCAATTTTTAGATGATTACTTAAGAAGACCCTAGGACAAACGACTTATGAAAATAATTATATGGAAACAACTCTTCTGAAAAGAACCTCTATGTATTATTACATCCACTTGAGATCACATGCGCGTAATATCACCAATATATATAGATATTTTTACGCATGTATTTGTTATATATAAAAATTTTGTATTTCTCTAAATAGATCTTAAGATTATGCGTTCTCAAAAATATAATATAAAAATTGACTTAAGTAGTTTGTAACTTATCATTTTAAAATTTATTTATGAATCCCTTAACGTCAATCTCTCTACTTATAAAAATATTTGTAAAAATAAAATTACTTTGCATTTGACTCTTTCCAGGCTGTATAAAAACAAAATTCATAATCAAAATTGTCATTATTATTATTGTAATGAAAGAAAACCAACAACCGACTTTTGGTAGAAAAAATAAATCTTCAACATATACAGATGACAAAGTGCTGGTCCAATAATTCCACTAATTAAATTAAACTTTGCGTGGACAAAATTCGATGTGGGCATCCTTTTCTTGATGTCAATTCAGAATTTATCGTTTTATAAAAGTCATTAAAATATTGTACGGACCTATATGTCACTTACTTGAAAGAATGTTATGGGAAGATGAGACAACATAAAGATGTTCCCCCAACTTAGGGCCTAGCTAGGGGAAGGCCAAGAAGAAGGGTGTTTAAGCCAAAACACCAATTAACTTAATTATTATAATTCCTCATTGTCATAAATTAATTTCCTAATGTATATTAAATTTCGATTTCAATAATGCAAGAACTAAATAGTCACACAGATAATCAACAGAAAGACAGATAAAATTGACTTCTTTTTATTAAATTCTTTTTTTAAGGTCTTTGGGTCTCTGTTTTACTCGAATCAAGCTCATATATAAGAAGTATTCATTGTCCTTTTTATTATATTAGTAAGCAGACTTATTTTTAAATCCAGTATTACATTATGAGCATCTCCACTGATCATATGAAAGGATACTTTGGTATGGATTTGAATCCCACCCCTCTTGGATATGGGAGTACAAAGGTTATGTCATCTGCTTGACAATTCAAAGCCTATATCAAATACTTCTGTAAGTCACATCAGCTTTATATATTAAAATTTATTCATATGACAAATACACATTCAAAAAATATGTATACTTAATAAGTGAGAGTACATACTCCAACGTGTATGATATATACATTACCTTGCAATTGCTTAAAAGATCACTAGATCATACACATGGAAAACTAGTATTGGCTAATCATTCATTTTCAAGAGTGGATTAAAGGTTAAAATGAAATGACTATTCCCAACTTTTCTCACACATGCATCTCAACCCCACCACAAAAATTAAAGATAAAAAGGAGAAAGGAGGTCCACTATGAAGATTCTTGGCTTGAATAAGAAACGTCTATTCCACTCAAGGAACAGGCCACATCGATTCAGAAATTATTATAAGGCAAAGATCTTTTTTGTTTGGTGGGGGGGGGGGATAGGAATAGGATATGAGGCAAAAATATGAAATACTTTGAAAAAAAAATGTAAGTACTCTCCGTTGAATAAAAGATATTAAGATCATATACTTCATAAATTTAAAGTTTTATCTTCTGTTTTGTGTAATATTAATTTCTCCGTTACCAATTGAGAAAGATTCGAGAAACAAAACGATGTTTTTAATATGAAATGGTATGATTTTGACCTAAAATTGACACGGTGTAATCGTCTAACCACTTAATATCACTGAGCAAATCTATGATGTTTTCAAGACAATGTAGTCATTAAATGGATCAATCTTATTTATGCATTTGTCAAGTCTATTCACTCTCTTACTATGGATTCCTTACTTTTGCACGGTGGCGGACACAAGTCATAACTTTAAATTATTTTGGTCGATTATTGATTCGGTTCTTTATTGATCCTATTTTAAATGGGTTAACCCGCTTGATCCAATAAACACCCAATCCACTACTCACCCCTACTGTCATGAGTCATGACATATTTTTTACAGAATGGAAGGCAGCACAATAGTTTAGAGAGATTTTTTTTTTTAAAGGGCCTCGAAGGAGGAAACATGAGGAATAAGGGCGAAGGTATGTCAATGTGGGCTTTTTCTTTTTTGAGTTGGAAAACAAGTCCTATTTTACCTCTTTAATTTCTCTCACATCACCCAAAATTATTAACATCACTTTCATGCTTCCCCACTTTTTCAAGCATTGTTTATTATGGGTGTGTCACGGTCAATTTCCTTTAACATATGGATCCTAGGGACAAACAGAATAAGTAATATGACGAAATAATTGCATAAGAATCGGCTATATATTACATCATATATACAACATATGAATTTTAATGTCAACATATGAATTTTCTTACTTTTATTCAAAGGATTAATTGAACAAAAAAATGGTCATTTAATTTGAAATAGCCAGTTTGGTTTGGTTTGCTTTATGAGCTTAATTTCTCTTACTTGAATTGAACTAGTTGGGCTGTAAAAGAAATAGTTTAAGCTAGTCCAAAGGAGAGCTAGGAAGGTCTAATCTAACACGATAACTCAATCGGAATCAGATCTGAAATTACTAACAGAAACACGATCCCAGCACAAATCAAACCGATTTCAACCCGAACTCGGCACGATTTGACCGTTTGGCTTTAAAATGTGTTATTTTTAATTTTGAGTAGATCCAAACTATTTGGCTATTTGCATGACTGACTCGTTACCAGCTCTAGTCCAAACTAGCGCCCTGCCATTGGTACTTCTTGCATCATTGGGTGAGTAATACTAAAGTATGTATGCATAAAACATTGAACTTCAAATTAATATTGCAATATCACTTCTCATATAAAGACTTTATGGTTTGGGCCATCGGGCCAAAGAATCAACAATCTCTCTTAAGTATTAAAAGAAATCGTCTTATAAAAGAAGTTGTACGTGAGACTAAGTGATGTGAAACGAAGGTGACGAGACATCATCGCTATTAAATTAACAAATAATTTATGTTAGATTGCTAAATTTGTGATTGTCTTAGCTGCCAAAACATGATCAATTCTCGAACTCTAAATCTGTCGGACGCATAATACGAGGCATAAAGATAAATGCAAAACAAAGGGAAAGCCACCAACAACAAAGAAATTAATCAAAGGAACAACTAACAAGTCATACATAGCAAGTACCAATAAGTAATCTAAAAAAAAGTCATACAAACTCATGATGAAAGGCATATAAAAAGGAAACTAGATCAAACGACAAAACAAGAAAGAAAAAACTAAAGGGACACAAAAGATGGCTACTTTGGTCAGAGCAAAAAACTTGGGAGACAAGCTAGGCATCCATTATCTACTTACTAGTAGAGGAGTACTAGATGTTTTGATCTAGAAAGTGGTTAGACAAGAAACCGAAGAAATTTAACTAGAAGTTAGACCCTTAGATTAAAAGGAGAGAAGATTAAGCAGAAGGCCTGGAAATCTGTCTTTTTTGCTACGGTATGGTCACTTAGAAAACTCAAGAATGATTTTGTTTTTGGTGGTCAGGCCCTCTTATTGGAGCAAATCGTGTTTCTTATTAAATTTGGGATTGGGTGCTGGATTAATATATCTAAAATTGAGTGACTCCATATAGTTTTGCCAAGTGTCTTAGCTTTAATGGTTAGGATATTAACTTTATGTAGGTCATTTTGACTTTTAGCTTGCATATAATTAATTCTTTTTAAAAAAAATTTAATACACTCCGAAATATCCTTCATCTTCTCCCTAATCAATTATTAAGAAATTGGAAAAGTGACACATTTATAAACCTAAAAAAAATAACAAATAAAAAATTGTTTAACTAATACAAAAACATCAACAATGAAAGGAACAACTTACGTTAAGTGATTATATTTTGAATATTGACATATTGTCTAACTCAACCCTTGCACCGCAAGGGCAATAGTTCTAGTTTTTTGCGTAATCCAGTAGAAATTGTCCGATGTTTTGATAGCCTTCATGTGTTGGGTTCTTAACATATCATTTTCTGTTACTTTGCCATGGTCTTACTCCTGACGATTGGAATGATAAATTTTAAAAAAAAAAGGAGAGAAGATTAAGATCATAGCAGTTATTAATCAACTGATTAGAGAGGCTGGAAAGTTAAATGGCAGCAGCAGTAGCAGTAGAGCAAATAGTGCTAGTGGGCCTAACCTGCAATGCTTTGGCCCATTTCCAATGGGGTAATAGAATTCATTATCCACTTTTGTCATGGGCCCAGTGTGTTCTCAAGGATTCGAGGACCATATCTCAGAAACCCAAGAGCCCACACCGACTGACATAGAGAGATGAAGGCGGGGGGGGGGGGGGGGGAAGAAGAGGCAAACCCGGCTATTCAAATAAAAAATAAAATATCTCAAACTAATATTCTCTTTGTCCCACAAAATCTATCATGTTTAGAAAGTAAGTTTTTTTAAGAATGTATTATTTAATGTACTATTTTTTATTGATTTTAGAATAAAGAGAAGATTTAGAAAAAATGGTCAAATATTTGGGATGGAAAGAATAGATATTGTGAGATGGATATTTTAGTTTTGTCATTTTTAAAGTTATCAAAATAATAAAATCCACCTAAAAAGACTTTAAACTTTAACTAGGGCTGAGCAAAAAAACCGGGTACCCGGACCCAGACCCGGAATCGGTTTGGACCCGGCGGGTCCGGATCCGGACCCGGTCCAACCGGGACCGGGACCGGTTCCAAAATTCAGGGTCCGGTGGCAACCGGTTCCAGGTCTGGTTCCTAAAAGTTTGGAACCGGTACCGGTCCCGGTTACCCGGTCTAATTACCCAATGATCTTTTGCATGCATAGTTATTAGTTAATGTTGGAGCCTTTTTCTTGTTTTTTTGTGATGTTTGCTAAGAAATAGAAGTACTAAAGTCTTTAGTGCTTAGTAGTTGTTGGGTTGGTGGTGTACTTAATGGCTTAAATTCTTATAAAAGTTAATTTTAAAAAAAATTAAAAAGTCAAAAAAGGGCACCGGGTACCCGGTTACGGAACCGGTCCCGACCGGTTCTGGGACCGGGTCCAGAAATTTTGGAACCGGTTCAACCGGGACCGGGACCGGTTCCAAAATTATTGGACCCGGTCCAACCGGGACCGGGACCGGTTCCAAGAAATTGGACCGGGTACCCGGTCTTGCTCACCCCTAACTTTAACCACTCGAATAAAGATTTGTTATCAGTTGTAATTGCTAGTGAATTGGTGATGAATTTCAATTTTTTGGTGTCAAAGTTAATAAGTATTAGTGTAATAAAACTTTTCTTCAAATACTCTATACTCTATTTGCTCTACCAAGGGCTTGTAACCAGTTGCAATTTTGGATCTAGAAGGCACCTTCTGTTGGGGTCTTACTAGTAATAGGGAATTCTCCGTTAAATATGCCATTTGGAAAGCTTATAGCACGTTTCTCCCTTATCAGCAAACATAGAAACTCAATTGGATTTGGAAATTAGATATTATAGTGTTGCACCTATATCTTACCTCATTTTAGCACTTATTTGATCCATTTTTCTCAGTGTTTTCATGTCAACTTTAGATGAGGAGGAGTCAAATTCACTTTCTTCAAGTCATATCATTCTTACAATGTGTTTTGTCTTACTTTCAGGAGAAATCCTCTGGCTTTGACAGAAATGAAGACCTTATGAGCGATTTCAAAGAAGAATAGAGGTCCAGCGAAGCCTAGGAGCTAACGGAAGACAAGTGGAAAACGGCATGACCATGTAACAGGGTCGCGTAACTGTGCAGTCGAGGCAGAAGCCACGCACAAGCTGCCTGCCACCACGCATGGCCATGCGTGGTGGCCGTGTGCTGGTGCACGACCAGCCATACGTTGAGGCACGACTGGATGTTCCCTGACCCAGTGCGGCGAAGCGATTTTCCAACTTTTGAAAGCAGAGTCTCTTCTAATTTTAGGTCCTGAGATGGCCAATTAGGGTTGATTCTTAGCCTCCACAAACCCTTTTACGGGGATTACATTAGGTTAGTTTTGTGTATAATTTGTGGAAGACGGATCGATTTAATTTCAAGATTTAATGCTAAGTTCTCCTTTTCTCCCTCTCTTTAATTTCATGCTTTTGAGTTTGTTTGCTAGTTCTATGGTCTATTGTTTCGCTTTCATTTCAATTTTCAGTTTTAAATTAAAGTTTTAATCCTTGGTTGTGATTAGTCCCGTAGATGGCTACTTGATTCTTGTTTAGGCCTTAACCTAACTTGTTTATGCTAAAATTTAGGGTTTTCTCTCACGCCCGCCAAATGTTCGATAAAATGCTTGAAAAAGATTTCATCCATATTTTAGGGTAATTGATTTGTGCTGAAAGGTGAGGCCAATTGTCTAGTATGGGTAGGGGAAATGACTAGCATTTGGACATTGTTGATATAAAATAGTAACCGCAAGCGCACGGTATCTAACTTATAGTATGGTTCGGTGAATACGGGTCGTCCCACGAAGATGAAAATATTAAATTAACCACTTAATCAACTCCACTATTAATAGACAATTTACTAAATAAGATTCAAAATAATACTCCAGTACTATGCTACACTTAATTAATCTAAACTAAAAGATTAAAAAAATAATAATAATAACAATGAGTAAATAAAATAAAATAACTATAAGTGATGAAATGGCAGACAACTTATTAGTGAGAAGCTCACCTAGCCGAAGTGTACTAAAATCAACACCAAGAACAAAACAACTCCAACAATAATATAATAAAGGTGCTTAATGTGTGGATGCAAAAGCTAAGCAATAGTGGATTGTCTAACGAAGGAAAGAGACTTAGCTTCACCTTGAAAAACACTCACTATAAAATAAAGAAAAGTGGGATAAATGAGGCAACATAAAGTGAATTAATTTAACTTAAAAAAAAATGCAGAACCATTGAAACCAAGCAACAGCACGTGAAAGGAGAAGGGAGAAAAAACAGAGTATTAGACAAAACAGAGCATTCGAGATGGCTGAAATTGAATCAAAATTACAAAGTAGTTCAAACCAGTATCTAAATCCTCAATAAAAGCACAAAATAGAATGAACAAAATTACTATTCAACATTCGAAGCTTTCAAGAATGGCTTCTTGGGCTCTCGAACCAACAACGGAAAAGAGCTCAAAAATAACCAAGAGTCAGAAACAAAGAATGAAATAAATTGGAGATCTAGATAAATTGAATTATATCTAATGACTAATCGCTAAACAAAAATTGATGCCAAACACTGAAAATTTCCCCTCTATTTATACATAAATTTGCCAAGGTATCTATTCCCGAAAATTTGTTGAAGGCTCCGTTTATCTCACTGTGGATTCCTTCCGTTCAGTCAAATTCAGCGAGAATGAAGGCTGGTGATTGGGTCTTCGAGAGATTTGCTCCAACCGTTCAAGTTGTTCATGAAATCGCGGAGTTTAATTGATGGAGCAAGGTAAGAAAAAGAAGGAGATGAACATGGTTTTCCAGCTTATGTGGGAGGAGAAAGAAAAATAGAAGAAGTCGGAGGGGAATAAAAGCACATGAGATTCAGGTGGAAGGGGTAGGATTTTGGGTTTTAATTTTTCTTTTTTTTTATATATAATTGAGATGCATTGGGCTATGTTTGTATTGAGCTTCTCTTCTTAGCTCAGTTTGCATTTTTCACCACTTTCTTCAATATTTTTGATTTTTCTGCAAAAATAAACCAAATCCAAATAAAAATTCTAAAACAATAATTATTTTGAGCCAAATTCATAAGTTTAGAAGTATAAAATTACATATTTTTTTTTATCAACAGACATGAAAATAGTCCGCATTCTAGTTAGATCCAGGGTTGCTACTTTTGCAGTTTAATTTGACTAACCCTATGAAAATAGGTTGTTAGAATAATTAAACTAGCTTTTGACCCTTGAAAGAGGGTTTAAGTGAGTTTTGATGGTGCAACCGATCAAGTCTGAATCCTAGCATAACTTGAAAAGGTTAGGGTTTGACTTGATTAGTTGTTTTATTTCAATTTTAATCATAATCGAAGTCCTTTGTTTTTTTAATAGTTTAGTTCTATTTTTCTATCCTCCTTTTGTTTTGCCTAATTTGAGATGCTTTAATTAGTTAGTTCTAGTACTTGGAAACACAACTCCCTGCGAACGACACTCCGAGTACTCAACGATACACCTTGTATTTGGGTTTTATAAATATTAAAACTTCCCTAATGTATACGTAAAGTTTAAAGGTTTTTTTTTTTTGGCAATTATGTCATATTGCTTTGCATTTTAGAGGTACTCTACTTTGTCAGGGTTTGCCTCTAGATCCCGTTTGTCCTGCTATTCCCTCAAACATTGAGGATTTAGAGTATCTTTTCACTGCATGCCCTTTTGTGGCAGGAGCAGGGGAGTTGGAATGTTGGATATCAGGATATCCAACACAAAAGGATCCATCAGCGTCGCTTTCCTAACCCGTAGATTCCACGAAGGGATGCTTTACAAGATCTTTATCTTGGTTGCGTTTTCTACGTATCTCGAATTTCAATTCTTCTCTGGATCATATGGAGGAGCTGCAATGCAACTGTCTTCCAAAGTAATTTCCATAAACCCATGTAGTCTTTAATTAGGGCGAAACGTAACTGGGTAGAGTGGCAACAACACAGCTGCTCACATCATCTATCATCACCAACACCACGCCACTAAGTTCCCATCTCCAAGACGCATTGAACAATTAGGTGGGATTCTCCTCCAGGCAGTTTCATCAAAATAAATTTTGATGGTTCAATATCTTCCACAGGAGCAACAACAAATTATATTGTAACTACAAATTTTAAGTCTAAATCAAATTAAGATAAGAAATATAGAATAAATTCAATTTTTGTATTTATAATTAAAGAATTTGTATAATCTCTGTATATTTGTTACAAAAGAACAAATTTAACTCATCTGATACGATATCTT
Source organism: Selenicereus undatus (assembly GCA_017589665.1). Taxonomy (NCBI): domain Eukaryota; kingdom Viridiplantae; phylum Streptophyta; class Magnoliopsida; order Caryophyllales; family Cactaceae; genus Selenicereus; species Selenicereus undatus. Next base: position 7,206,355 of record JACYFF010031956.1, on the reverse strand, counting down.
GTTTATAATTTGATGGAGGGCTTGAGTAGCTTGAATCTTAATCACGTGCATGATTCAATCTTTAAAATAAACGATTTTACGTGCTTATTATCTACTTCTATAGAGTCTTCTCCAAGAGAATTTTCTATTCCTTGAACGAGAGAGGGGAACTATACGGAGGAGCACCCCTCTTTCTCCGGGATTTTTGGATTAATAGTCTTCTTGTGTTGATGAATGGGCCTTAAATTTGGACCGATGACTTAGAAGTCTATTTAAGTTGATAACTTGGTAGTCCACTGAGTTGGAGGCTTGATAGCCTAACTGGGATTATCTAATATTCAATGTACTTACAATTTTCAAAAACATAAAATTAGGGGGTTGTTGATTGACTTAGGGCATATTCTTTTCGTTGAGAAATATGGGTTGGTAAATGGGTGAAATGGTTGAGATTAATGGAAGTGGGTTGAAGCAGGTAGACATGAGTTGAAATTAGTTGAAGTAGATTGATTTTTATTTTTTTGGGGGGTTATGATGCGTAGAAGTTGATTAAAATAATAAGAAGTGGGTTAAAGTTGATTAAAGTAGGTATTTTTTTATTAAAGTTAATAAAATTAATTAAAATTGATTGAGATTTGTAAATTGTAATTTACTAATGAAAAAAAACAGGACATTAACTAATTATTTGGACATGTATTTTTAACCATGTTAAATTAAATGGATAAGATCGCAAACGTCTCATGATTGATGACATAATTGTCAATATGTAACGTCACCCTTGTCAAAACAACCAGGCCCACAAGGATTAGGATGAATCAGAGTCTTTTTCCCATCTCTCATAATGATATTTGTTCGAGATTTAGATACTTTGAAATTAGTAAGGTTAATATTTTTAACCCTAACTTTTTCAACCTAATTATTTAGTACTCAAACATTAAGGCTTATTCATGGTTTAATGCTAAATGGCTATCTTTCCTTCTTTTTTTTAAAGGACACCTAATCCTCCCATCCTCCCCCATTATTACAATCGCCATCCGTTGTACAATCAGTACGTTGCTTGGCAATTGGTAGATTTAATTTGGCAAAAATGACCATAATCTAAAACTCGAATTGAATAACCCAAACTCATATCCAAAACAATTGGCATGAAGTTGCCCCGAAATCAAAACTGCCCCGACGGTCCGACCCAACTTGATTTTTTTTCCCCCAAAACCAACCATATTGAACTAAAAATACCGAGTGATTCGAAGTGAACCTGAACTGGAAATAACTTGACCTGCAACCGAAACTATAACGAATATGGTTGATCCGAACACAGCCTGACTCGTAATTGAACCGAATGACGTGTTTGCCAAGGCTAATAATTGAAAACGTCATAAGGATATCTACTAGCCGACCATTGGTGAGCTAGTCTACTGATGGTGGTGATAGGGAGAGAGAAGAATTATGAGGGGAGAAATGAGACAGAATGGAGATCATAGAAGAACAGGGGGGTGTGTATTCTAACCCACCAGGCCACCAACACAAGAAATGGTTCATGAATGGCTGGCAACACCATTGGTGGTGAAAGGGATGGAGGTTAGGGCCAGTGTTAGTGGCTGTATGATGGTGGACGGGACAAAGAGGCTTATAGTTTTTTTGTTTTCTTTGAAGTAAAAAATAAAGTAAGAAAAATTAAACATCTATTTTAGGACTAAAGTTTGCGTAAATATCAAATATAATTTGAGTATTAAAATTCTATTTGGTCTCATATTATTATTGACTCAACAACTAGAAGTTGTTGCAGGTTAAGGAATGGAGACGTATAAATTGAAATCAATAAAACTCACAAGATCTTATTTAATTTCACCCATCACAATTTATGGCCCTTATGTATATAAATTAAAAATTATCCATCCATAAATTTATGGTGTTCTATTATGAGCTATAAAGATTAAGATCACTTAGGCTCCGTTTAGACCTTGAAAAATTTGGTGGAAAGAAAAAAATTTAGGAAAGTTATTTTTTTTTTTGTGTTTGGTTTAGAGAAAATTACAAAGAAAAAAATATGTGGAGGACAGTTCGGTGGAAAAAAAATGTTAGAAATAAGTGATAAAATTTTCCTCATGAAATTGCGAGCAAAGTTTGAGGAAAATTTCCAACATTCTGCAACCTCACATTGCTTAGATGATATCAACATGATTCAAGTAATTCATCAACATTTAAATTTCTCATCCAAGTTCTTGTATTTTTTCCTCAGTCCAAATAGAAGAAAAAAATTCATTTTTCCCTTACTTTTTTCTCATTCACATTTTTTTTCCTTCAACTTTTCTTTCCACCAAATTTTCTAAGGACCAAACGGGGCCTTAAGAACTCATAATAACTGAAAAAGTCTTATTTATCCAAATTCCAAAGTCAACGTTGGTAAAACTTTATGTTTAGATAAATTAGACAATGATCCTGTTTGGCAAAATTAGCAGTTCAAGTAGCGAATAGCACTTTGGGTGGTGAATAGCATTTCTAATTTAGCTGTTAGCGGATAGCTGTTTAGATGAGCAGTTGAAATAAATGTGTTCGGTAAATTTGTTGTTGGGTTAGCTGATTAATGTAAATTGACATAAACGGATATAGATAATTTTCAAAGATAAAATTTCCAAAAGATATTCTTTGGGCAAAAAATATGAACCACTACTTTTGAATTCCAAACGTTAATACTATTAGCTTTTCAAAAACACTGCTTAAAACGCTAAATGTTACTTGAAATGCTATTTAAAACACTGTGTTGCCGAACATTTAAAATTATCTGATAACTGTATTGACTTAGTCAAAACGCCAAACGCTATTCCTGAACACATCCAATGTCAAAATTCGAATAAAAACTTAGGCCTGTTCGGCAAAATTAGCTGTTTAGGTAGCGGATAGCGGTTCAGATAACCAATGATGTTTCTAATTTAGCTGTTAGCGGATAGCTGTTTAGATAAGCGGTTGAAATTAATGTATTTGATAAATTTAGGTGTTATGCTAGCTGATTAATGTAAATTTACATAAAAGGATATAGATAATTTTCAAAAATAAAATTTTTTAAGGATATTTTTTTGCTAAAAAATATGAAATGCTACTTTTAAATGTCAAACAATACAATTAGTTTTTTAAAAACGCTGCTTAAAACGTTAAACACTATTTGAAATGTTAATCAAAACGTTAGTTTACCAAACATTAAAAATTAACTAGTTAGTGTATTAACTTGATCAAAATACTAAACACTATCCAAAATACTGTTGCCGAATACGGTCTTAGTATTCGATACCTGAATTTTTCTAAGTCAAATAATTTAGATAAGATTCAATTTGAATCAAATCAAATTTAAATAATAAAAATAGAAAAAATTTGGATATAATTTTAAAATTCGAATAAAAAATTTATGACCATAACCGATTTTTTCATTTCGTACAAATTCGAATACCAACGGTGCTATAAATTGAATGAGACGCTTGCATTGAGTCACGGTGAAAAATGGGAAAACGCGTGGGACTCACCCCTCATCACCCACGCCGAGGCACAATCTGGGTGTCCTTCGCCGGGATTGCCGCCACGTACTCCTCACTGGTTGTCATTAAGTAACCCGCCATTTGCTCTTCTCTTCGTTTAAATCTTTCCCCACCCCCTATAAAACTACACCTAAACCCTTTCTACAAGCTTCTCTCTTCCCTTATTTCCCTTTCGTCTTGTCCTAAACCCTCTTTCTCTCTTTAGGTTTCGCCAATGACACCGCACTCCTACTCGATCGATTCACAAGCGAAATCGTCGGACCTCGCCGGAAAAATCCTATCGGCAAATGCGCCGCCGGAAATCGCCATCGCAATCGCCGCCGTAGAGGCGCACCTCAACAGCCACTTCCCTGAGCAAAACCGCCACTTCTTCTCCATCGCTTTTCCGGCGTTAATTTGTAAGTTCTTTGGCTTTGACGATTCTTCCGCTGCTCAGAAACCCGGATGGATCGATACGGTATCGTCTTCGAACGATTCCGAGCTCGCCGGTAAAGTTTTCGGCCTTCTCTCTCCTAATGGAACCCTAATGAATTTGATTATGGCTGTTGATCGGTTGTCGCTAGTGAAATATGTGTTTCCTGTTGAGAGGTTGCCTGAGTGGGTTAGGTTTATGCTTTCCAGTGAGAGAGATTGTCGAGTTTTAGTTGATATATGCCCTTTGTTTAAGGGGAGGATTAAGGAAGATGAAATTAAAGGTAATTTTCAGGTCCAGTTGAATGTTTTCGAGTACTTTTTGTTTTGGTTTGCTTATTATCCTGTATGTAGGGGAAAAAGTGAGAATTTGGGGACGGTTTCTATTAGGAGGAGTAGGAAATTTAGTTTAGAGAATTGGGCTTCTTCATTTCCGGTGCTAGCAAGCAGTAGCAAGCGCAATCCTGAGCAGAAGAATGAGTGTAATTTGTACTTGAGGCTCTTGTATGCTTATCTTCGATCGTTCGTGCCTATGGATGACTTAAATGTGCATCAGCCGTATCGTATTTCTCTGCTTCATTACTCAACGAGTTATGATGATTCAGCACTTCTTCGGGCTGAGTTCTTGGTTAATACGCTGGTGCATTATTGGTTGGTGGATAGTGACTTCTCGCCACTCTCTGTAAACGTATGTAAATCATTTGGCGTGTCATTCCCATTTCGCTCCGTGTTGGGTGAGATGCCACCAGCGTCTGGTTTGGGCAAAGCAGTTCAGTTGTTTGTGAAATACTTGAATTTTAGCTCTCTTGTGGCAACAGAAGGCTCTAGTCATGTTGAGACTGGTGGAAACTCAGTGTACAAGAAGTTTGATTCTGGTGTGAAAAGTAGGGACATTGCTTCTGTGTTGCCGAACTTGCCATCTGGTGGGTCTTGGAACTCCTATATCCAAAGGCCATTGTATAGGTTCATACTGAGGACATTTTTGTTCTGTCCGGTGGAGTCTTCAATGAAGAATATTTCCGAGGTCTTTTCCATTTGGACTAGTTATATACAACCATGGAGGCTTACCAAGGAAGAGTTGGCAGAGCTGGATGCAATGATGGATGACTCGAAGAAAAGCCAAGGCAAAGGTAGTGATCAATCTAACCAACGCCAATATTCACCAATTTGGGAGGGCTATGTGTTGTCCAATTATCTGTTCTATAGCTCAATGGTGATGCATTTTATTGGGTTTGCTCACAAATTTCTCCATGCTGATCCTGAGACAATTGTCAATATGGTATCAAAGGTATGTTGCCTATCTATCCGCTTCATGTGATGCTGCATTCCTTGCTGTGCTGAGTTTGAGTATTTGACTTTTTGTATCGTGATTGTTTGGCTCATTTTATTATCCTTTTGGGCATTACTGTAAGTATTGCTGGAACAGATTATCTGACGGCCTGACCTAATAAAGTTCGCCATTCTCTTATGTTTAGAGTAGAAGTGGTACTTTACCATTTGTCCATTCCCGTAAACTGCTCTAGATTGAGGAAATTTCTGACAAGTTTCCAGATGGGGATAGTGGGACTGCAGATATCTAGACCTTACTATCTTGTGTTGATGGAGGTGGAACCAATTCAATCATGCAGAAATTGGGAATTGTTGGAGTTTTTTCTATTGATCTTTTGTCCTTTTCCTACAAGTAAATTGCTTGTCATTCTGATGATCAATGCTTCCAGCATAGATGATTTCCAGCTGGAGTTACCATCAGAATTACGTCCTTCTTGGATAGAGAAATCCCTTATGTTTGGAGAAAAAGTGGGTCATTTATACTTTATCAGTCATCTATTTATTGCTTTATATTTCTCTTGACGGAGGGAATTTCTAAGAACTTACAGACAGGGAAACTCAAAAGAAAAGAAAAATAAAATACAAATGAGGATAGGGGGACCACAGACATCCAGGCTTCACAAGGCTTCACTGTCTTTTTGAGTTGAAGATTGAGACAGTTATCATGTAGAAACTGTGTATTGTTCAGTTTTATTCTTGATCTGTTCCCCTTCTTTTGCCATGGAGGAGTTGTTCGTCATCCTGATGAATAATAGTTCCCGACAGAAGATGATCTCCATCTGGAGTTACTTGCTGATAGATTTTGATGGGACTGTATGTTGGAATTGCTATATGCTACTGTTGAGGGGCAGGGGGAGAAAAGAGAAAATATTGTTAGTTGGGTGTGCTGCTTTAGTGTCTAAATGTGGAGCTGCAACACCTAGGTCTCTGGATGAATGATGTTTTGTTTTCTGGTGCTTCTGGTTTATTTGTGCTATCCACATTTGGTATCTTATGTTTTTTTGGACTTGCATGAAGCAAGTAACTTAGCTGCCCTTGGTTAGAAGTTGTGACCAAGACTAACCAATCCTGCGGTGGAACTCATAACTACCCGGTTTTTAATGGAATATTCTGTGTCAATGTGATTGTTATTCTGAAAGACGTGGATTTAGGAAGTTATTCTCTAATATTTCCATATTGTGACAGCACCCATCATTTATAACTGCAAGGTGTGTACCTACTGTTACATATTATCTGACACACACAGCATTGAAGTGCTTACGGGATCACTTTTGGAATTGTATAATTCATTGCTTTTATGCTTTTGTCTGCCAGCAGCTGATTTCTATTTGCTTCTTGACTGTTGTTTATCCTGACCATCGTATGGTCAAATTATTGATTTCGGTGAGCTGGCAGATGCCAAATGTTTGATTTAAATGTGTCATGTACATGCGGAGAGACTATGTGATATGTATGTCAAACTGAAGTTTCTTGTATGATATTTCTTGCTGTTTGAGAACATGGAAGTAAATCATTACCCATGGGTCCTGCTTAGATTGGTTGGGGGATATGCAAGTAACCTTACCCCTTGATAATGAAATAAGCTATTTCCATTGAGCCCTAGTTTTGTAAACCGTTGATTGTACAACTGCACTGCAATATAAGTAGAGGACAAGACACTTTTGCTGTAGTCCACTGTAATAACGAGGGAAGAAACTGCCCAAAATTACTTTTTATGGAAACTAATTGAATGCAAAGGCTTTTTGATCCAAGAATGGGAGGATCTCTCCATTTGATGCTAGGAAGGTCTGTCTGGGCGGTCTGTATTGCAAGTATTTGGTAACTGTTGGTTCTCTAATAAGCTGAAGGATAGGGTTTTATGGACGAATAACAACAAGGCTGCAACTGCAGGGCAAGTATTCTAGCTGCTAGTGGTGTGAGTGCTTCTCATATCATGTCTCATTTCTAAATTGAGGCTTTGAGAATAAACTGTCCTGGTAATTAGAGATGTTGACATGGATCATATATCCTATCCTAGAGTGTTAGGATGAGAAGCAGGCTGTTTGTTGCTGGTCAAAGTTATTATATGTGGGCTTCTGGCATTCCATTAATCATCAAGTTTGTGTAACTGGTGCCAACCTTACTGATCTTAGGCATTTTTATATCGTATATCGTACATCTTATGGATGATTAAGCTTTACGGGTAAAGTCAGGGCAGGAAGGGCCTCTCCTTTTTAGCTATGAAAATAGTATTTTTAGTGATTAAGAAAATTGGAAGGGATCAGAGAGAGTTTGAAGAAGCTGAAATGAACTGTAAGGAGTTATAGATATAGTTAGAAAAACTGCAACAAAATAGAAGGAACTAGAAGGAGCTGAAAGAAATTGGAAGAAGCTGGATGATTCGTTATAAAGTTGTAAACAAAAGTTGATGGGGTGTTCAGCCCTTGTGAACTTGAAGAGCTTGGCCAACTTATTGATTTTTTAGCGCTGCCTTTTGCTGCTTAAGTTTCTTGAGCTTTTGAATCTTGGATGTACCTATTGAAACCAACTTATGATGGGCTCCATTGACCGCAACTTGCAGTACATGCTAATGATTTTGAGCAAATATTGTCTCTTCTTTGGAGATTTTTCATCTTTGTTTGAAGTCCAGTGAATTTAAAAGGTTTTGTTAGAAGCCTGCTTGGATTGATCATATATAATTGATGTAGCTTCCATGTGGTTGATTTGCTATTGAACTTCTATCCAAATTGGCAAATATTTGGCTTCTTGCTTCTCCATGTAACCTCTTCTGACTTTCTGTTTGGATGTGTGTGTGTGTGTGCAGTTACTGACACTGAATAAGGAATCTAATGTAAATGTAGTGTATTAGACCCCCCCCCCCCCAAATGGGGGAAAATTTGGTCTTGAACTAGAATGACATTATTGTAAATATATACAACTTGAAATGTAGAATATGAAATGCCTGATACTGAGACTAACTCTAGTGAATATTGACTGATTTTCAAAAAACATGGTAACTTGATAAGGGAATTGTTGTTTCCTGATACAGATAACATCTTTAGTATACTTAGATGGAGTTGATGGATGGAGTTGATGGACTATTAATGCTTGGTGTGGCTGTGCTTGAGCTTGGTTCAGATATTTGAAGGATCATGCTTATTCAATCGAGCTGAATAATCGAGCTTGTTCAGATGTGATCTATCTGTGTTACCTGGAATCGACTGAGGTGCTATTGTTATGGACCCAGATGTGGGAGATGACTGTTTCCAAGGAATTTGGTTAATTTTGAGCCTACTGTCTGATATCCAGATGTTCTGTGTGTCATGTGTTCAATGCCCTCCCTCCCCTTTTGCGCCGGGGGGAGGAGGATTGGAGATACTGGGTAATTCAAGCTGTGCCCCAGTGTCTCATTACAGGGGCTCTAGGATTCTTAGGTCGTATACTGTAGCTATGGGCAATACTTAAATCACAGTTAGTAATTGAAATTTGAGCATAGGTAGAGAGTTTAGTGGGATGTTTTGTAGAGATTTAGGTAGTCTGGATGTTGCAATTTGGCTGAAGTTATTTATCATGAGTATTTTTGCAGTACATCCCCCCCCCCCCCCCCCCCAAAAAAAAAAAAAAACAAAACACCAAAAACACACACAAAACACACACGCCAACCAAAAAAAAAGAAGGGGGGGGGGACTGTACCTTCCTCAACACTTAATTTCATTATATGGTAATTTGCATTTGCTAGATATGCTGTATCACAATTCACACAGTTCAAATCTAGTTAGCTTCAGTATTTTTTAAGTTAGCTTCAGTATTTTTTTATTGATGAGCTCACCTATTTCCCTTTTCCCTACATGTTGTCTTGGGAACGTTTTCTGGACATCTTTTGATTATGATGTGCTTATCTAACAGGTGACAGACATATTAACCGATTCAAGGGGGCTGCTGGAGCTCATAAAGAATGTCAACAGTGTTTTCCACTCCAAATCGGCAGGATCGGGCAAACTATCGCTAAATAGCCTGAGTAAATTTGTACCACAGATACGTGAGCAGCTTCTGGTAAACATGCTGACCGTTTTGGTGGCTGAATTTTATTTTTTAACTCGAAAATGGTTATGTTTGATACATGAGACATCATATAGCCTTCTTTTTCTTTTTTGGATAGGAGGGGGGCGGGGGGTTCTGACATAATGATTTGCAGTTAATCATGTGCACATTATCATCTTTCTTAAAATGTAGGATTGGGAGGATGGATTAGGTGAGACTGATGCTGATGGGTCCTTCTTACACGAGAACTGGAATGGAGACCTGAGACTCTTTAGTGATGGCGAGGATGGTGGCCCACAACTGCTTCAGGTACTCATCAATGGCTAATCTGCTTCTTATAGAAACAAGTGAAGTAAATTCCTGAGGATGGCAGTTGTTGAGTATTCACTTGTTTAAAATTCAGAGAGCCTATAATGATTCCATGCAGTCAGCTCATACCTTATATTTGTTTTGATTTTTTGCAGCTGTTCATATTGCGGGCTGAAGCTGAGTTGCCAGCTGTATCTGGTGATAATCTTGCAAACAACCTCCAGTGTCTAGCCTCTTTGAAATCCCGGGTGCGCATTTTATTTGGTGATAATGTCGTGAAGCAGCCTCCTGTGTCACCAGGAGTGAAACCTCACCAGCAGTCTCGAGATGAGCTATTTAAACCCCGAAGGATGGGAAGTGGCTCACCCACCAACACCAAGTACAAGGGTGATTGGATGAAGCGACCAATAACCGACGATGAGGTTGCTTGGCTTGCAAAGCTTCTGATCCAGTTATCCACTTGGCTGAACAAAACCCTAGGGCTAGATCAAGCGGAAGACACACAGCACGATAACACCACGTGCTCCTACGTTGAGGTTCCCGGGGACGTGATGATTGAATACGGTATGCCTGAATCCCTTAAAGCTGTGATTTTGTCATTAGCCTCTTGGTTTCTAACACTGCGTTTGGCGATAGCGAGGCTGATGGTGAGACATGGGCTTAAGGTGAACCTGAGGGTCTTTGCGTCTAAGAAGTTTGTAATGGTGGTTTTTGTGTGTATCCTGTTCAGCATGCTACGGAGAGCTTTTAGGTCCCTCTGTTAGGATGCAGAATTCCCATATATAGCTAGAAGAGTATATAGCATAAGAAATGAGTTTTGTCTATGGCAAGGTTTTGCGGCTTTTACTTTTTCCTTTGTTACTGTACATATGACGGAAATCACACAGGTGATATGATCAATGCCTTTTCTTTTTCTTTTTCTTTTTTTCTTTTTTTTTTGGGGAGCACTAGAGCAAAATTGATATTTGATGGTTCACTATCATGGGTGCTCACACCCCCCCCCCCCCCCCCAAAAAAAAAAAATCTGTTTTTTTGGATGACATTTTGAGAATTGAGCACTTTTTCCTACTTCTCATGGTTAAAATGATGCCAAAATAAAAATGAAAGAAAGCCAGGTGGTAGTGCTATGTTAATTGTTGATCCTTGCATTTGTCATTTGTGATTGCATCTGGATTTTCCCAAATGTTGTGCGAAGCTGGATACACACTGAGAGGTTATTGTTGATTACAATTGACATAGCTTCAGACCTTTTTTAAAAGGGAGCTCGGTCTAGGGCTTAAGTTGTAGATTATTTTCCCAGAAAAATATTTTTCCAAGAAAAATTATTTTTCACTTACATTTTCAGTTGTTTGGTAGAATGAAAAATCATTTTCTTTCCACTTCATTTTTTGCTATTTGATATAATGAACCCCCCTCCTCACTTCATTTCTTTTAACCATCAATCCCTTCCCTACTCACTACTCTGATCCGATCCAACCAATGAATTCTGTTTCTCTCTCCTCTTTAAAATCAAACTTAAAATATCAAAAAGAAATATACCCAGTAACAAACCCAGTAAAAGAGAGAGTCAACATTAATGAATCTCAATGTTTTCATTATTCCCAAGGATTACCCAATTGACTTTGAGTGATATTAAATCCAGATTAAAGAAAATGACGAACGGGGAGACGATGTGTCTCTCAGGTTGCGTAGTTCTTCAAAAGGCCAACTGTAACAAGATAAGAGAACTGAATAAATAATTACAGAAATTAACGATGGAAATCATCGATGAACAAGATGGACATGAAGAAGAGGTGAAAAATGAGAGACAAAATGAAAATAAAAATAGAGTGATTCTAGGCACAATTAAAAGAAAATAGAACGAGAGATAAAATTGAGCAACGAAAATTGGGCTTGGAAAGTCGTTTTCCCTACTTTTTCAAGGGAAAACAATTTCCTTCAAATGGGATAAAATGATTTTCCCCTCCTTGTTTTACTAAACGACGTAAAATGGGAAAATTATTTTTCGCGAAAATCATTTTTCCTCCTACCAAACACACCCTAACTCCTTATGTTGGAGACGAGAGAAAAAGAAGAAATGATAAGGGAACATATACTCGAGGGGGAAATTATGCAAAATCACACCAGGCTACTGCTAAAAAGTTTCATTTTTTAAAAATTGAATGTAGCTTGCACATTTCATATGAGGAAATGAACATTATTTGCAAGCAAAGTGAACAATGCCTATGTTCTGGGCCAAGTGTTACGTTCTCATAGGAGCAGCAATTCTCCAAGTTGTCTGTTATGCAAATCCACCAAATCAAAAAGAAGTAAATTGCCAATGAAGGTAATTTTTTTTTAATTTTAATAAAATAGATCAGATTTGTGTGCAAAGATGTCAAATTTCTGTTGGTTTACATTTACCAAAAAAATATATATAGTGTTCTTTGTATTAAAAAAAATACATTAAGCTAACATACATATAATCAGCCAACATTTGAAGATATATTGACATCATTTAACATCAGATCCCTTACAATTCATTCGGAATATGATTGATAATATCAGACGTCATTTTTTGTATTCTCAAAATGTTATATAATGATCATTATCCGACAAAACAACATGACAGCTACAAGTATATTTAATAATAGCTCACGATCTTTTTTCCCAAAATATGCAATTTATGGTATTAATTTGTTGTTGTAGTACATCAGCTATTAAATGATACCGTATGATTGGCAAGCAAACCTTGGAACTTTCTGTTCTTTTTTTTTTTTTTGGTTTTCTTTTTCTTCTCCTCAGGTTGCTCGAGCTAATATAGGGATTGTGTTGTCCTCCAAGACAGCTCCCCCCTATCACAACTAAGTTTAATCTACAGAAGGGGGGTTGGGGGGGGGGGGGGAGGTTCTTTCTTTTTGGTCAGTAATTTAGCCCACACAGCTGTGGATGACAGGGTCAATAAATGAACAAATGAGTGCTCTCTCCGAAAGAGAGCAATTTCTATGCCTAAATATACAAGGCAGTATGATACACAAAATATCATCAACAGTCTTGTTTGTAAAACCATCTCTTGTTTCCTCACTCCCGTGCTCCATTCAAGTAATCTGCAAAGAGAAATAAGGTTTAAGCGACACAAACAGGACATCGAAAGAGAGACGAAGGCAATTTCTGACAAGTTGTGACAGTCTCATGGCAGATCAAATTCAGTCGACAGGTCTGGCAAAAAGTACACAAACAATAAGTGTTCATGAATGACAACTACGACTGAAGTTTCAAGTTGTGGATGTTAGCTAGCTTAACCTGTAAAGTCTTGAGGGGTTGATACTAGAAACACAACTTCAAATCCTGCTCAGCTACATAAGCCCTTGTTCCTCCATTACACCAACAAAGCAGATGGAGGAGGATTATCTGCCTATCCGTTGGCTATATATGAAAAGTCTTAAATGGTTACAGATGTGATGCAGTTCCTCTTCCTCCTAAACATTAATCAAAACGAAACCAAGTCATTGAACTTGGACAAGTGCCATCTTCCTCCCTAATTCCTTGCAACAAATCCTTTTTCAACTAACTTTCAAATGCTCTAAAAGTTTTCCTACTGTGGATGCATGTACTGTCTTCAGGATCTGAAGTTGCTGGATTCGTGGGCATAGATCATTAATACAGTGAGGGAGCAGTGGAGCTGAAGGAACCATTAGTCTTCAGCTTGAAATACAACGGAAGATGATCTTTCATTAACTAGTCTTAACACCTTGTGAAGAGGACGTTAAATACTTTCTTAATTCATGTGTCTTCCAGAAACGACCAAATTTGTATGTTTGTAGTGTTAGGCTATGCACATTTCATCCCCCTGCCCCCCCCCCCCCACCCCCACAAAAAAAAGCCCTGACCAAAACAGGAGCTTCGTAAGAGGCACTAATAGCAACCTTACCATAATATTGTAGAGATTACAGATGAGATGACGGATGTGTGGTTTCTTTGAGAAAACAATGGGAAAGTCAAACGGCCTAAAGCTGGTCAACTCCACTACAACCAACAGATACAGACACAAGCTTTAAGGATTATACCTGCACAACCAATTATGTAGAACTTATCAGCTCTTCTCCGACTGTGCACTATGTGTTTGAAGCAAGGTACATCACTTGCTCTTGAATATCAGCAGCTCTGGTCAAATATGTTCAGATTTTCTGTCTGCTACCTCTGAGAAGTATCCCAACAGTCATTGCTCCGGCTAAAGTCCTGTCCAGTATTATCCATATTTCAATCTGGCAGTTGAATTTGGTTCAACCTACTAAGCCAAATTGAATGCAAGATCATATGGAACACATCATATTTGACTGGTCTCAAATTCCATATGAAATGTCTCTGCAGCATCTTCAGGTTAGCTAGCATTCTCAAATACTGTTTGATTGGAATAGCAACTAGAATCTCCTTTAACTTGGGGATATCCTTCTCAGCCACAACCACAGAAAAAGCACTCCAATCAAGCACTTCATTGAATGGAGGAACAAAGTTGTCCGCAATAATCACAGGAACACATTCATAGTATATAGCCTCAACAATACGGGGGCTGTTAACTTCGTACCCCATTGGGCAGAGACAAAACTTGCTCGATTTCATGTGTTCAATATATGACATTTGCCTTGATACACTCCGAGGTAGGGGTCCATAAATCTTCATGTCTTCATCTTTGTTGTGCCAGTGCTTGAGAAGCAGAGGGCGAACTCTGCCATGCATGTTTCCTGCAAAGAACGCAAGGATTGGGCGTTGAGATACTCTTTTTCCACCTCCTATATTTCTGAGCGGCCTCCTTGGTCTTCTTATGGTGGTTTCTGGAAGGGATACATCCTTCCCTGCCTGGAAGATTCCCTCAGATAGATCAGCATTACAGAGAGCTTTTATGGTGTTTGTTGCTAGCTCCTTGTGTTTAGTTACCGTATAAGGGCCCTGCGAAAGTAACACAAACTGTGTAAAAGGGAAGCACAAGCACAAATCTAGGCGTAGCATAAGATAAAATATAAACCAAGATGAGCTATTATTCTGGTCTCATGCCTAGGGAGGGATAACGGGTGCACAGATGTGAGCAGCCTTACCCACAAAATGAAGTTTTTAGGGAGGTTACTTCACCAAAAGTTGTTAACTGCTGCCTATTACATCACAGCTGGTAAAATAGAAGACTGTTCACAGGTATGCGTTGCTTTAGCCAGCAGTAAAGCAAAGCCGAAAAACTTCCCTAATGAAGACCAGTATTATAAGGCCAAAGATAATCGGTTGTCAAATTCTACTGATATATGCAGGTCAGATTACATAATCTTGACAGTCGAACTCCATCTTTGAGTTTGGGGAATCAAAGGGAACAGGAAAACAAACGAATGGGGTTATCAGTTGGACTCAGCTGCTCGCATCTGACACAGGTAATGTTCAGCGTTGGACTCGCCCATTTTCTGGAAATTTTGCATGTTTTATCAAGCATTTACATACATGTATCAGAATCAAATGTTTAGCATGGATGCTTTAAGTGAACAGAATAGTTGGGTAAGGGGGCAGAGGGGGAAGGTAGAGGAGAAAAAATGGGGAAGAAGAGGCACTAACAATATCTATGAAGCAATCACCATTGCTCTGCCACATACCCAATCATGACAAGCCACAAGAAAATGATCTGCTCCATGAGTGCGGTTCCAGAAAGGATACTTTGCAGCAAGTGAATTCACATAATCCCTTAGGAAAAGTGAAAGAGGGGCTATTTTATGTGAACCCTTTACATAGAGTGCTTGCTGAAGCTGGCGTATACTGTATGGCAAATAGAACAAATGAGCCTTTTCCGGGTTTCTCGTAGCAAACTGCCTGTTCGCCTCCATTAACTTCATAAACCATCCTTCTGATGCATAAATACCACTAAGATGGGGTTCATGAAATATTGGGCTTTGTCCATCGGGGTAGATGTACACTTTAAGGATAAGTTCCATTAATTCATAGCTCCTGTAGTTAGAAATAGAACATCAGAAATTCAGAATGGAAAAATGATGCCACAGACATGATGGCTGATAGGCTAGCAAGCAGGGTAAGGGAGGTTGTGTCCACATGGATCACGCAACTACAACACCTACCCAGTATGGATCACACTCTAGAAAAGGTCCACATATCAAATTACCGGAAAACTAGACAAACGGATCGGATGACAAAATCTGCCAGCAGTTACGTACCTCTTGAAGATGGAAACATTCTTAAAGATCGGAGCATGTAGCTCGGAATCATTGGAAACAACTGGGGCATGCATTAACTCCTTTTTAGCATACAAAAGCTGCTTATTAGGCGATAAGGACCAAATGTGTCTCTACCAAAGAAAAATTTAAAAAGTCAACATATGATGTTAATCATATCATGCTTTGTCTATATCAGACGTGCAGGAAACATTGAGACCAGCATTTACCTGCAATGGTGTTGGTGGAGTTGGAGGGGGTGGAGGAGGGATCGGAACTGGTAACTCATGTTCTCTGTTTCTCCTCCTCCGCTTCCTCCTAGAAGTCCTGACATTCTTCTTTAGTTCACTTGATGCATTCAATGGAACCGGCATTGCAATTTGATGCAAGGGCCAGTGTTTCCCATGTCGCAAACTTAATTGAATAGAGGTACTCAAAGATTTAGGAGTAGAAATGTATATTAGAGGAGAGTGGAGCCATGTGGAGAGTGGAAAGGGAAGGAAGGTAATTTGAAGAATGCTCCCCAACGTTAAAATGATGGCTCCAACTAGAAACAACTTCTTCCAATCGATTTTGTACACAAAGTAGACAATAAGTCGAATGAGTAATTTGTTCATCTCATGTCCTCGAGTCTCAACTCTCAACGACGCCTGTAAAGATGAATGAAACAAGGCAAATGATCTAAGAGAAATTCAAAAAGATACTATGCAAGTTTGGTTACAAATATAGGAAAGTTGATTTCCTTACAACGAAAGTGGCAAAACAAATTTATTGAGCATGAGACCTTTGAGTACTTCATATGGACTGAATGAAGAGTAAATCCAACGATAACATCCATGAAATATGGATGAAAGTGATCTGATCATAATGCTATAATTAAAACTATGCAATGCAACACAAATGTAGCCTTCTATCAGTTACGTTGAATTCCATTGCAATGCATCCTGACAAACATATCTTAAATGCCATGAACTGATGTTACAGATTCAGTGCATTTTCTTAGTTTATAGCAATCTAGCTTGGGTACCCCTCCCCCCAACCAACCCAAAAATAAGTTTCAAAAAGAAAAAATTCCAAAGATGTGCGTCGTGATTGGAGAGCTCTATTCCATTTATGGACTATTAGTAGCTCAACTCCATCAAACAGAGGCCCAAAGCGCCCGCCCCCCCCCCCAAAAAAAAAAATTGCCTTGCAACTTCACCAAAATCTTAACTCACTTGATATCACAATTCCACCCCATTCTGTTCTTGTTCCTCCCACCACCTAACCCAGTTGATACACTAAACCTAAAGTTGGTCTAAGAACATTCCACCAAAATGGGTATTCAAAGACTATGCATGCTGATTAAAAAAAAGGCAAAACAAAATCCTATGCATTGATCTTGAGTTCGAGACCGAAACTATCAAGCTCTCAATCTCCATTCCAAACCCCATAATGACCAACAAAGCCCCAATAGAAAAGGGCAAGAATTTTGATAACTTGTTAATATGAATAATGACATATGCAACAAAAATCAGAAAAAAGGGCAGAAATTAGGAAAAGAAAACCTAAATCAATGAAAAAAATTCAGAAAACTTACGCAGAAATTGTGGGTGATTCAAATTTAAAACAGAGTGATCACAGAACGAACCCAGGTGAACAAGTTGCTGATCAAAACTGGGATATGCCCTTTTTTGGGGGGAAAGGAAGGTGAAATCAAAGATTGATGGGTATTTGGGGAAGAAGCTGAAGAAACGAAAAATGAGGGAAAGAAGAAAAATCAGACGGGAACGCACCCGCGGATTTGGCAACTCTGCCCATTAACGGTCTCTCTCCTCTTATATGCTATAAAATAGGGAATTCTTTTTTGACTTGTCTTTTTGGATCTTTTTTTAATTTCTTAAAGACAAAAAAAAAAAACATCCAATTTGTTCCTTTTCTTGTGGGGTGGGTTGGGTTCTTGTCCAATCATTGACTTTCCTTTTGTCTTGTAAGATGATTTATCAATTTTCATTTGTTTTCATAAATTCAATAAAAATACAGAAGTAAATTCGCGTTAAATTTAACTGTAATATAACATTTAACATATGAGAATTTAATGATCAAAAGTATAATAGAAAAACGCACTGTTAAAATTACGTGTTGTATAATTGTTTAGGATGCGGAATACTCATTCCATTATGACCAAAGAAATTAATGGGAGAAGAATATAAGGAATGGATGAAGTAATGACGAAAAAGAAATGAAATGAATTCTTGATAGAAATGGAAGGAGACATCATCTACACATAAATTGTTGGACGAAATCATCTCACATTGCATGCATTTGTTCTCTATTTTCTTCTTTCGTTATAAAATATCACGGTACGACTTTGATCTATTAGTGAAATTATCTTATTAACATATGAAAAAGCATTCACCATTTAAGCTTGTAAATTAAATTTCAGACACAGAATGATACTGGCACTAAAATATCCACATCTACTTATAAATCTCTATTTTAGGCTCTGTTCTTTTCGTTGGTAAATTCAAATTTATCAATCTCAACTAACTCTAACCTACATCAATCTACTGCACATACTTCAATAAAAAAAAAAATTACCAATTTCAACCAATTTCAACCCACTTCAACTAATTTCAACTAACTTTTCATTATTTTAACCGATTTCTACCAATTATACAAAAAACAAAATTTAACCCACTTTAGCTTACTTCAACCAACTTCAACTCACTTCAATAAAAAAAATACCCATTTTAATCTACTTTAACCTACTTATACTAATCTCAATCAACTTTACCCATTTTCCGACCTATATTTTCCAACGAAAAAAACAAGCCTTTGGTTGATTATATTATTTATTTGATTAGGCCTATAAACACGAAAGTACGTTGCGTCTAAGAGCAAATCATCGAATATATTGTAGGGCAGTTTGCAGGGCAACATTGCTGGCAATTGTCTTGCTACACATGCTTTAGATTCATTTGGCAAACAATAATCAAACATATTATTAGTTTACACGTCATTTTAAATTAATTGGAATATAAATTGATATAACAGTTGGCCACCCACCTTTCGGTTTGTCCACTTTACTAAAGTAATAGGCTATATTTCAAGTAAATTATTTATCAATAGCTTATTTTGCTAAACAAATGATTAGTTTTTTATTACAAAAAATATCCCAAAAATTATAAACATTTAGTATAAATTTTAATTATTAATTTAATATCCACCTTTAAAAGTTTCGAACTCCATACAAATCATTAGGATTTCCTTCCCAAAAGAATATAAAAACTCAATCAAGGAGATACTATTCTTGGTCTTCTTCTTATTTCTGAGGGTAGCCTCTAGCATTTAAAAAAAAATAATAAATGATGAATTTATTAATTGAAAGTCATATGATATTTATAATATATATTTATCAAATAAATTTATAACTAAGATAGTAACATAAATCTTTCGATCAAGAAGCCTCTGGTATTAGTTAGTGAAAGGGGATATCATGAGTGTAAATAGGAAATACTTTTTTTTTTTGGTTTAGTAAGCTATTGGTCTATTAATTATCCAACCATTTTGAGAGCTCTTTTCACTTTTTTTTTTAAGGAATTTTTTAGTATTTTTATGAGACGAAAAAGACTACACAAAGTCTTAAACTGTTAATTGAAGGTGTAATTTTGCTAGACTTTATTAAATTAGACTATATTTGGCAAATAACTATTAATTATCTATGTTAGCTGTTTAAATTGTTTATGTCAAACTTGTTAGCTAAAAAGTTGGGTGATGAACTATTAAATCATTAATTGTATGTCGAATGCTCGCTAAATATGGGTGACAAGTGAAATCCCTAACCTTGTCACCGTGTGACCCTTATTGGCAATACTCTTGGACTTAGAGTTATAATATGAAGTCTAAGTATGATGTTGCTACCTTAATGTGTTATCCAATGGTCAAGATGTATACGATCCAGCGGAGCACATTAGGAAAGCAGTTATGCTAAGATGTACTATTTTAATTGTCCAATGAAGAATCATTTTCCATCACCATATCAAGCCCGGGCGATTATATTTAGTATATAATCATTTGATATATCAGGATTCAGGCATAAAGGGACAGTGTATGCCATTGGTGATGCCTTTGAATGATTCGGGGTATTGGTTTTCTTGGAAGTGTATGTCAGTTAGATGGTGACTTGATGTAACACTAATGTGTTTAGTTTTGGTCGCACGCTCCATTCCCAGTATAAAACGTGAGGGAATATGTTGGAAGAGAGATATGAGATTTGAGGTCTTTGTGACCGAGGGGTAGCTGTTGTCCGGTAACGGTCACAGATACCAAATGCCCATAATCATCCTATTAATATGGCGGTTACAAAGGGGTTAATTGTGTATTAATTAGCCCATTTAATCCTGAATCAGTTACAGGATTATGAGATTATAAAATGGGTGTGTATGTGGGTCAGAATGACATCAAGAAAAGCATAACAGTTCCCTATATCAAAATTCTCTCTGTCTTAATCGCTCTCACTGCCTAACCATCCCCAGAGGCTCGGGTTTTGGAGCGTGGCATTCAGGTGACTCCAGTAGCCACTATTTCGTAGGCAGCGGTCAAGCAATTGTAAGATCCGGGACCGAACTTCCGCATTACCATGTAATCCTAAATTACCTACAAATTTAATATCCACCTTTAAAAGTTTCGAACTCCATACAAATTACTAGGATTTCCTTTCCAAAAGAATATAAAAACTCAATCAAGAAGATACTATTCTTGGTCTTCTTCTTATTTCTGAGGGTAGCCTCTAGC
>JACYFF010031956.1:7155045-7185428 GCA_017589665.1 Selenicereus undatus | reverse complement strand
TATATATATATATATATACATATACATATACATACATATATATATGTGTATATATATATATATATGCTCTACAGGCAGGATTGTCGGTAGAAGTAAGGTTGCCTACATCTAGATCTCCATACACCCCGCGAAAGCGGAACCCACACTGTGAGTTGTTGTTATTGTTGTAATTCACTGGGTGTATGTGATAGCTCACTAAAAGACACAAATACATATCAATGAAATCTAAAATTTTTAAGTATTTGTGCACTAAGTGTATATTACATCCTACCAAAACGTAATAAAAATAGTTCACTAAAAAAGTTCGAGTACAACAGATTGAAACTTTCCAAATATGTCATTCTTGTACATTTACAGAATTTATATTTGAGTTATTCAAAAGATATATCATAACATATCAGAAAATTAATATAAGCATTGCTCACTAAACGTATACCATAGCTGACCAAAAGTCTTAGTGCAACTTAATAAAAAAAATATCATATCTTAAAATATAAGAAGAATGTGTAATTGTGTATCATATTGTTTGCTCACTCATTTTGACTGAGAATAGTTAGTATTGCTCACTAAATCATATAGATCACTGATTGTATTTTATAACTCATGAAATATTTATCATAACTCAATAAATAAATATCATAACTCATTAAAAGAAATAATACAAGTGATTGAAACTTTTCAAGTGTGTCATTATTGTGCATTTAAAGAATCTTATATTTTACTTCAAAAGATATGTCACAACACATTATAAGATAAATATAAAGTATTGCTCAATAAATATATACTATAACTCTCCAAAAGTCACAATGCAGCTTGCTAAGAAATCATACGTCAAAATATGAACAAGAATGTTTATATGCTCAATAAAATTGTATATTATATGTTAGCTTACTCCTTTTTTTAATTATTATTATGAACAATTAGCAGTACTCACCAAATCATATTGATCGCCAAATATACCTCACAACTTACCAAAGAACTATTACAACTCACTAAATAAATATCATAACTCACTTAAAAAAAAAATAGTATAGATAGCTAGAATATAATTTAGTGAGCTTTAGATACATGCACAAGAGCTTTTTTTTGTTTTTTTATGGTATAGTAGCACATTATAATAAGCTATGTAGTATATGCTATGTAGTATTTTTTACTGGGTAAAATCTGGTATATAAAACACGTTAATTTTGATATGTCTACTTACTAAAAATATATATTAGCTTACTAGAAATAAGTCTTTAACTCACTAAACTATGTAGTGAGTTATACAGTAGTTTTAGTAACTGAAAGTGGGTGTACATTAACAAATTTTAGTGAGTTAAAATCCAATTATATAATATATTTTGTATAATCGGTTCCATGATATAACAACTACGCTAATTTAAATCTGAAAAACTTATTTTTGTCAACCAAACAAGAAAAAACTTTCCAGAAAACTGTTAACCAGACACTTCTCATGATGTCTGGGGCCCAAATGTTCGGTCTAAATAAGCGTCTGGCCCAATTTGTAATCCACTTCAAAGAAGACCCACAATCAGGCTCATTCTGACATGGGCCAGATTGGCCCAAAAGTACTGCTGAGTCAGAATTCCACCGTGGATAGTTGACGTGACGGCAGTGAGAGACACGTCACTCCACCCAATTAAAACTCACCACGTCATCATCTCGTCCCCGTGGACCGCATCGCATCTGGTCAACAAAATGACAACTATGTCTTTCCTGAGGCTGCTCTTTCCATTTTCCGCGGCCCCCCCCCCCGAAAAAAAAAAACCAAAAAGAGCATCGAATTTCCGGAAGAAATAGTTTAGAATCGGCGGCACATTGCGAGAAACCTGTTTGATTTTTCATTGTTTCTTCCCCCTGCGATCTGATCTTCGTTGAGAAAATTTTGGGATCCTGGAAAGTCAATTCGAAATCCTCAATTTCATTTCTATGTTGTGAAACCTAGATTCTCTGGTTTCGATCTCTGATTCTCTGTCTCTCTCTATCTCTTTGTTTTTTTGGTGGGAGAATTCTGCGTCTTTGCTTGCTATGGCTGCTCCGTTTTTCAATACTCCGTTCCAGCCCTATGTCTACCAGGTACCCTTCTTCCCCCTTTTCTCTCTCCTCCATTCTGATTTTAGTTTTCCCTTTTCTTCTCTGTCGTTTGTTTGTCAGTGTTAGTTGAATGTTTTTTCTGCCGACTAGAATTCGAAGCGTTGAGCAATTTCTAATTCTTGCAGACTCTGCTGATCTCTTCATGGGGATTTGGGTTCTTGTTTGGTTTTTTTTTGGGTTTTTTTTTTTTTTGTTTGGGTTGGAGGTGGGTGGGTGGGGGAGGACAAGTTATGGGATTGAATGTTGTGTTTACATTTGATGTGAGTTGATGCACAATTTAATCTGCAAGTTGGAATCTCTTACTTAATAGGAGTGACTGGATGGACTGATTTCCAATTGCTAAATTCAGCAGGATAGTGGAAAATTGATGCCTTTGATGCTGGTAATTGTGATGTAAAGGGAAGGACACAAAAATGATGGAAAGCTCAGTAATGTCTTTCTCATTACTTGAGTTAAACGAGTATTGTGGGCTGATCGTTATTAGTTCAGCTATCAGTAGTACTAAGCTTCCTGCATAGACTGGCTGTCTCTATCAGAACATACCCTTCTTCCTTGCCTCTCTGACTCAGCAATGTGCCTCTTTGGTATTAGAAAACTTGCTGGGTTTTCTTGGTAATAGAAGAACAGAAATTAGAACGTTTGGTCGTTGCAGATGGAAACCTTAATTACCACCATGGTGGCTTGCTTAGATATGTCTATCATGTTACTGAAACACAGGTCATTGCCAGCGACGCCGTGTCCAATTTGGACTTCAGGATTGCAGTGCATGGCTGCCAGAATGTGCTTGAGGGCTTTGAGCAGCTGTAACTGTGGTTTGTGGAGATGATTGTGATGCAAATATGTCTATACTGCTTATGCTGTTAAATTATTGCCGGAGTGAATGTTCTGTGGTATTGCGATTATTCAAGTACGTTAACTAGATGAGGACCCAGATGTTGTCAAACTAAATTGATGAATAGATATTACTTGTATGGGCTTGGTAGGATTATTGGATATTGTGCTCAAGTCCTCTTTGTTGAGCAACTAGGCAAGCTTAAATTCAGCTGATATACAAATGAAGTACTTTGCCTGTTAAAAGATTTTAAATTCTAAAATGTTTTGCTAAGAAAACTTTTTTGTGGGTCTCTTGGAATCGGTTTCTCTATGAGCAGAAATGTCTGCAGAGGTAATACAACCTACATCTAAATCTCCCCAGACCCCGTGAAAACAGGACCTACGTTGGGAGTTGTTGTTGTTGTATACAAACGATGTACTCCTTCCTACATCCTTCCTTCCTTTAACTGCTATTCTGGTGGACTTTTTTCACATGTATAGAACTGTAATCAAGACTCAAATCATTAGGCTACTCAAACCAGTAATGAAATTGTTGCTTCTAATGGTAAAAAATAGTTTTACAAGGAAATTCATGTTAGTTAAGACTCCTTGCACTAGTTGGGATTCAGATCCTCACCTTTTAAAGGTTTTAGATTGAGCATATGCATTAGGAATACAAGTTTAATGGGGGTGAAGTTACTACTAACAAGTAAATCTTTTGATCCTCTTCCTATAAGTTTGGAAATCTGAGATTGATGATACAAGGTAAAGGAAAGATTTGGGATGATATTATTCATTATATATGTTGGATGGAAATTTTTCCCAAAGCCTGAGATACGAACCTTGTTGGAAGGTGTATGGTGTTAGACAATTAATATTTAATAACGTACAAATTGAAGAGATCATTATAGTTCAATTGCGGATTATATGCTTGATGTGGCCATATAAGCTTCTGTGGGATAAGGACTGCTCTGATGGTAGCTTCATTGACGATAGGATGTTTGAAGTAGTGTCAGATGATTCAAACATGTTTGGAGGGGACATCCACATGCATTAGTGACAACTTGTAAAAAGATTATCTGACTAAGAGAATAGGACGAGATACATGATGAATAGTCGTTAGACAAGATGTAGAATGTATAGCAATGGGCAAGGACGAAGTTACGATGAAGTTGAGGGACACCAAATCAAGTTGAATTTGAAAGTACTAAACCAGTAATACATATGAATAGATCATGTTTAAGTCTTGGATTATGATTGAAAAAATTGACCCCATAAATAAGGGTCATGTTCTTTTCAAGTTAGTATAAATATTTATCATAAGCATTCAACAATTCCTAGCATAATTCAGCGACTTTCGGCACAACTGAGGAGCATTCAACACAATTCAGCATAATTCAACATAATTTAGCATCGTTGCGTACTTATTGAAAATACTCAGTTATATTTTCTTCAACAATTCAGAATATTTTAGCATGATTCAGCATGTTTCAATATGATTCAGTATGTTTCGGCATATTTCAACAATAGGTGCTAATAAGTACTTATCATAAATGGAAAAGAACATGGCCTAATTGATAAGATACAAACATTAAAAAGGTGAACATATGTATTAAACTATTAATATTACTGCACTTAAATGTACAGGGCAAATAGTTTGTATATTATGTTTTATATGTGCTTCCCTTTGAAAAGTTCATAGCTAAACTTTTTTTTTTGTTTTATTTACTTAGTTGTCAAGTTTATCCAAAATAAACATATCCATTACGACTCCTTCAAAATTCACCATTACAAATGATCTTAGATTGTCATGATTATTTCAAGTCAGGGGGGAAAAGAAAACAATAAATAGATACTAGAAGAATATAGGAAGGTATAAGATAAGGAAATTTAAAATAGAGAAAGAATTTGCTTTGGGTCCTATAGATTACTGGAAGCCTCGTGAACAAAAACATTGAAGGACATAAAATTTAAGAAGGGTATACGCTTCAAACACAGGCCGTTACGTAGCAATCATTTCCGCAATATATGTGCTTTGCGAGCTACACTACCCACAATTTCAGCCACTAATCTTCACAATGATATAAATAATGATTTTTGGGTGGGAGGGACGATGGCCCCCGGTAGCCCCAATGTAGACCATGTCTAGCTTCATATGTTACAGTTGTTGCTAGGAGTTTGTGGTAGTCTAGGATTTGGTTGGGTGACCTTTGATGAGGGGTAGACTACTAACATTTTTTGACACTAGGTATCTAGTCCTCTTATTTGAGTGTTTAATGTATAGTGTCTACTTGTTCTTACTACTAGTTGCATGCTGAGCTTCCATTATGCTTTTTTCTACTAATTATGGTAGTATTCAAGCATGTCCAGGTCATGCTTTAATCTTTTCCCCGATGAGTCCACCATTATCTGTACTACACTATCTTAGTGTATAGGATATGACTTCTTCTAGTCCCATTTCATATGATTTTGTTTCTTTCTTATTGTTATTGCTTTTTTATGTCCATTAATTCATCTTTGAATATCCTTTTCTGACGTATTCACAAATCTTGTTTTCCAAATATTTTCATTCATTGTGGCCTGAAATAGCCTTTAAGATTTTTGAGATTTTTGTCTTGAGGCTTGCTCTACTTCAATGGGATCCATATCCATACTATGTCAAAATTCAAATCCACACCTTAAGAGGCCCATGAAGGCAGGGTGAGGTGGGGGGTTTCAGATGAAGCAACCTTACCTAGAATTGCAGAGAAGCCAAAGCTTGTTCCATCAGAGCCTATATTAAAGTTTAAAACCATAGATTGCAACATTTGACTTCCCATGACTCCATAAAGACAAAGTAGAGCACAATTCACTTTAGTTCACTATAATCCAAACTGATAAAACTTGCTCAAATATGGCCTTTTCAACTGTCAGAAAGTGGACATAGAATGTAGACAGTGTGTTATTTGTAAATGGGACATCCCAAAATAGACAGAGCAATCACTTCGGAAGGAGGATGTATGGATGTTCTGAGCTTTGATGAGGGATTGAAGTCGTATATTTGTAGTATTCAAGACTGGATAAGGTCTATCATAAGTGGTCTGCCTCCTATCATCTTTTCTTATAGAAAAGCACATTACAAATGGAGGTCCTGTCATATATGTTGCATTGTTACCTATGAAGTCAACTGAAATGGTTATATAATTATCGCGTTTTGGTTTTTCCTGGTTTGATGCTACCAAGAAGCGGATAAGGTAGCAGGGATCATCTTAGTAGTGCATGGAAACATTGGTGCTTATTCTCATTTACCATGTCTCCACGGATAGCTCAGTAAAGCTTCCTTGGTGAAATTACGACAAACTATCTATCATCTACTTTTCCCTAGTTTCGAATTGGTTCTTCCTGGTCCATTTTGGTGCAGCTTGATTTACTATCCTACTAATTGAAAATCCTCAATATTGAGTTATTGACATTGTTCGGCTGCAATGGTTGTCGGTGTGTGTTTATATGTGCCCTTAACCGAAGTGATTTACTGATTAGCATTTTCTCGCTCATACAGAGCCCCCAAGATGCTGTCACACCTTTCCAGATTTTGGGTGGAGAAGCGCAGATAGTTCAGGTAGGTGTACAACGCAACACCTCCCCCCCTCCCCCCCAAAGGCAATGTGTTCATGTTGCCGATTGTAACTCTTTGGTACGGTCTGTTTATGATCAGATTATGCTCAAGCCCCAAGAAAAGGTCATTGCTCGACCAGGTAAGCCTCTCGTGGTTGTGAGCAGAAATCTGTTTCTTTGTTAGC
Organism: Selenicereus undatus; assembly: GCA_017589665.1. Taxonomy (NCBI): domain Eukaryota; kingdom Viridiplantae; phylum Streptophyta; class Magnoliopsida; order Caryophyllales; family Cactaceae; genus Selenicereus; species Selenicereus undatus. The sequence goes on along the minus strand of JACYFF010031956.1, from coordinate 7,178,739 downwards.
AAGAATCAACTTCAGAATCAGGTTGTTGTACTCTGTTTCTGGTATCTGGTGTCTGTTAGATGTAGGTTCTGATTATGATCTTATTTTTTCACATTCAAGTGCTGATTATTATGCTTCCTGCTTCATTACTCCTTTAGTGAAATATTTACAAATGTTCACACAATCAGTGACTTCTAAAAAAAGATGGATTGCAGGCCTTTTGCCATAGATTTTTGTGTTTGTTTATGCTAGAGGAAACTACAATTCCAGTTGTGCAATGCCCAATGTGGCTTTGCCTCTTGGCTTGGTATTGATCAGTCATGCTGGGTATTCAGACACTTGCTGTAGTATCTACATTTGGTTTGAAACTCACTCAGCAATCAGCACATCAGGGTTTTCTGATTTCTGATGCCTTGTTTTACTTGAAAAGCTGATTGCTGCTTTAATTAGTTTGTTGGTTGATCTTTTGCACAAGAGACAATCCTGTTTCTGCTGCTGTTATGTGGGAGAATAATTTTAGTTACTTCCAGGGTCCATGTGCTATACATCGGGCTCTGTCCAGATGGATAATGTTTACGTCCCCGAACAAGAGGTAGGAGTATGGCAATGGCTCTTTGGAAAGTCTATCACTAGCATTGTTCTGCTCAATTCCGGTTCAAGTGATGGATTTGTTGGCATTGCGGCTCCCTCTCTTGCCAGAATCCTACCGGTTGGTCTCCAGAGATTATTGTATTTTGTCCATTTCTTCATCCACGGGGTTTCTTCGTCCGGGGGGAGGGGGGCAAAGGATTATTTTATCTGATTGTTTTCTACTGGTCTTTTTTTTGGCAGATTGATCTTGCGATGTTTGGTGGTGAACTTCTATGCCAGGTAGATCCATTTTCGTCCTATGTTATTCACATTCTTCTTGTTGTAGAATTGTATTTAGGGCTCCTGTATTCTTCAAAACAGCATTTTTGATTCTTTCTGTGCAACTTTTGTGGTTTTCTGTAGCCAGATGCATTTCTGTGCTCCGTTCATGATGTCAAAGTTACTAATACCACAACGGATCAAAGAGCACGTAATGTTGTTGCTGGTGCGGAGGTTAGTTGTCAATTACTTATGTCCCTAGAAATGTTGAAAAGAATTGACTTGATATGGAATTTATACCCCCCTCCCCCAAACAAAGGAGAAAGTTGCATTTGCTATAAGGCTATAGCAATGGGTCTTCAAGCGAATGACCGTCAGATTTTGAATGTATTTGCTTTTGAAGGGCTTTTTGCGGCAAAGGCTTTCTGGCCAAGGACTTGCATTCATTATTGGTGGTGGATCAGGTATGTGCCCTGGGTCCCCTGATCCAAAATTCAAAGGCTTCTCTGCGGATGGTTCTAAATGTGTCATTTATGTAAGAGTCCTGAAAAATGCTTCTCCATGCCTCCAAGGGTCTGAATATACTTCTCATTAGGCCAATGACTAGGGTAGTCCTGTTGCTTGCTGCAATTTGCTGGGCGTTTTTTAGTTGAGGAGAAAGATAGGTTCAGTTGTATTCCAAGATAATGGGTAAGGAGGTTTCCTAACTTGTCTTGGTAGAGCTTACTACTCCTTGGATTTCTGCACTTGATTTCCTTTTGCTTGGCACCACGTCATCTGCTCTGTTGTGGGAGTATGAGTGTACGATGCCTTTTTGTTGACAATTTCTATCAGTGCTTCCAGGAGCGAAACTAGGATTTGATGCAAGCTGGTTGGAATAAAGCAAAAATGTGGCACTGAGAGCATCCAGCCATCCACAATAGCTGCCCATTTACTCTATCGTATTTTGGGGAGGAAATGGCTGAATTTTGCTATTGTGGGGGGCGTTATTTTGGGTCAAGGGCCTGTAAATTGGGCTCTTAAATGGGAAGTACAGTTCTGACTTCGCATAGGAAGAGAGGACAGAGAAAAGGAGAGGGAGAAAGAATGGATGGAGATTCACGAAACGGCCGCATCCGAAAAGTTTTTTAGTTGACCGAACCGCGTTTTCGCCGCTATATGGAACGCGGTTTCTGCATTAGAGCGATTTTCACATATCGTGGCTGAAACTGCAAGCACGACCGAAATGCATTTTGAATCCCTGGTTAAGAGAGAGAGAGACAGAGAGGTTTGTGAGAATAAGAAAAGGATAGTGTAGCCTTGTTTCAACCACCCAAAAAAAAAAAGTTCTTAAGATTCATTTTCTAATTGGTGGGGCTTAAAAGTAGAGATCAGAATTGAGATTGATTATTGTGGTGTTGAGTAAATTTTTGAGTACTAGTAACAGTTTAAATTTTTTGTTATTGGGGGGGAGTTTGGTTTAATTTTGTTGGAATGGAATGGAATATGGAATTATTCCAAGAGGTATGATAATGGGTTTTGATTCTTGATTCTTGTTGTTTGGTTCAACTTACGAATGAATTCAATGTAAGTTAAAAATGATAGCTAAAGTATGGATTTATGTAAACCCAAGGGGTGAGCGAGGCTTGTAAAAACCATCTCTTAAGGATTTGTCTTTTCATGTGGAATGTGATTGGTAAAAAATACCCCAAGCAAACATAAGGTATGGGAATATGTGAGACGATTTCCATGCCTGAACTCAAAAAAACCTTGTGCCAAAACGGGGCTAAACTTCGTGGCGTGGCATAAACAGGAACGGAAATGGTAAGTTCTATTGTGGTTGCGCTTAGCTTCAGGTAGTGAACTGTGGTAGCTTCTGTTACGTATGTTAAACGTCGGCGTCAGCAGGTGACTATTAGGGTTCAGGACATCAAAAAAAAGATAATGAGGAAAAGAAAATAGAAATGTAAACACAAAGAGATAAGAACATTACAAGATCAAACCGGATCGTTAATTTTTGAATAAGATGATCTCAAATCTTGTTCTGGTGAGAATATATATTTCATTTTTTCTGTCAGGCTTTAATATTTTTCCTTCACCTTTTTTTAATGTCCAAATTTTTCTTTCCTAAAATGGTTCGACCAAGATAAACTTCAAAATTGGTGTTACAATAAAGAAATGAAAATAAGATTGGAAGTTAGCATCAAAGACTGAAATATTAGTGGAATAATCAACATCTTATAATTTAATATTGGATTTTTGGACCATAATATGAACTTTAGGGGTACTTAGCAAGAATAATGTGAACTTTTTTGTTGGTTATTAGGAGTCCCAACTTTAAACCCTATTAACTTTGGTGTGCCACCATCGAGTTATGTGGCGGGTGACTCGACGTAGCAATGACATGGATGGAATTTTTTTCAAATGTGGACGGAAAATTTAAGAGATTTGAGTGACTTTTAGGGCTTACGTGTATCTGAAAATAATGTAGAAGTCAAATCCCTTAATCCCATTATCCATACTATCGCTTTGTCAAGTCAATCTACACATAATTCGGTCCTCGGTGGTGGTATGCCAAAAGTAACAGGTCAAAGTTGAGACTACTATTGAAAAAGTTAGTATTACTTTGTCCAGTACCCCTAAAGTTCATATTATTAACATCCAAAAATTCCTTTAAATATTAGATGATTCATGAATTTATGTAACATGGTATCAGTAAAATTTAATCAAGGTTGGAACACAACCTAGGGAAAAGAAGAAATTATTAATAAACCAGAAAGGTGATAAAAAGAGGGACAAAAACAGAAGGTAGAAAAGAGTACTGGAATATCAACAAAGCAATAGTTAAATGAAAAAAGGAAAAAAGGAGATGGAATTGCTGAGGAGTGTTGAACTCACAACCACAGTAAACAACTAAGCAAATTGGCCACAAAGCATCATCCATGCCACTGGGCTAGCAGCCATTATGTGATCCAAGCCATGTCCTGGGAAAGCTGCACGGTTGGATGATCCAGCTCCTACCATATTGGTTTTGCCACTGAGTGATTCAGAACCTTTGATTTGTAGATGCATGTTTGAATGCACTCTGTTCTTGTCCTCAGTTGCCATAGTTTGTCTGAACAATGGCTTGTTGAACAGTTCTGTGCTTTATATTGTACTCTTATTTGGCCTGCCATTTGTGATGGATTTTGTGCTGAATTACTTTACTCAATATCCAGTAGGCCGAGTAATGACTTTTTGTTCGGCAATGTTATCATAGCTGTATATGGTATTTTTGTACTTTTGCGGATTCATGCAAATATAAAATGCGGTAACGTGTAAACCCCCCAGATACCATTCAAGGCATCAAGTTTAATATGCATGGTGTCTCCGTACCTTGTATGAGGTGAGGAGCACATTGATGCTAATTGGCATAAGTAGAGAATTTTGTTTTTAAATGATTAGAAAACCATTATGTTTCCCCTTCATTATTGCTTTCTGTATGATATTTGTGGTGGAACATGCCTATTTATGTGTGATAAAATCGTCCTCTACTTATTCTGTGGAATAATTGGTCAATGGATTGTTAAGCCTAATGGCAACAGCCTCTACAATATGGGTAAGCCCCCCCCCCCCCCCCAAATAAACACCCTCTCTCTCTCTCAAAAGAACATCATTTTAAGTTCATTTCACTTAACAATCTCACAATAACAAGTGCATTAGCACCAGCTAATTAGTCCCGTGTCAACTGTAGCTTATTCTGATTCGTTTCTTGTAGAGACAGCTGACAGCTCATCCTTTCAATAGTGTTTTTGATAAGAACCAACTTTCAATAGTTAAATCCCGTATGATTTTAAAACTTGGCTATGTTCATGTTCCATCAGAGCAACTTTATCCCTCTGTGGGTCTGAGAGGTGAATTAAATGGAACACAGGGAGTAAAAATAATGGTAAAGCAAAAATTGGCAGAGAACGTTAGAAAAGTGAAATCCAAATAAATTAGTACAAAAGGGGTTAGGAAACAAACATGTTAAGCAATAGCAATTGCATCAGTAGCACTTGTCTGCTACTGGAAGGACCACCAGCATAACATATGGGCCGAGTGAAATTGATTATGGAAGAAGGAAGAAAATCAAAAAGAAGCAACTAATACATAATACAAAAAAGTTGGTTTCTGAAAGAAGGCATCAAACAAAGTTGAAAACCGATACAATGCAAATGAAAGGCAAAGGGCTCATTACTGTGAAGGGATAGAGCAGACAGCTAAAGAGATCATCAAGTCTGACCAACCTGAATTTTAACATTCCAACGTCGTAAACTCTTAACAAGAGCATACATCTTCAATGCTGAAAGTCTCCCAATCTTGTCAGATCAAATCATGGTTCTTCTTAGGCCAGCATGTCTTTCCTTTGAATTCGTTATCAACATTGAGGTATTTAGGGCTAAGGATGTTTCTTGAAGGGTTCATCAAGGTATTCAGGGATAATGTTCTGACTTCTGCGGTAGCAATTATTAGTTTGTTTTTCTTTTTTTGTGGGGAAGGGGGGTGGGGGGGGGGGAATCCATATCAAGAATAATGGACTGCTTGACTTTTCTTGCCCGTTCTAGTTGCGTAGCATTTGAATTTTCCAGAACGAATTTTTGTCAGTTTCTTGGACTTCTAGGTGACCGTTTTTGGTGTTTCTTCTTGCTTCTTTTTTCAGTTGTGCAGAAAAACCTAGAGGTGGGTGAAGTACTTTCTGTTGATGCATCTTGCATTGTTGCCTTGACAAATACAGTCAATGTTCAAGTCAAATATAATGGGCCTATGAGAAGGGCGGTTTTTGGGGTATGTTACTTTCCTGTATTGTTTTGGACTTCAATCTGGAATTTTTGATAGTGCTGGTCTACAGAGTGTTGTTATGAGGCTCTGCATCTCTGTTTCATGTTTCATCTTTTAAGCTCAGTTGTCTAAAATCTAAATATGTCTGTTTTATGGACATGTGAGATTGATCTTCTAGTTATGGCTTTTTTTATTTGCCAAAGTGGCATTTGATCTAAGTGTATATTGTGCATCATCATTTTGTAGCCATTTTTTTATGATTTTTCCCAATAATGACATCATTCTTGTATCTTTTTGGCCCAGAATGAACCCTGTATTCATGTTTCTTCTGACTATGTTAAATATATGATGCCATCAAAGATTTGAGACAATTGCAATGAGTGATTCCTAGGTGCTAGACAATTCTTATGTTGCATTTTGGGCTCAGTGTATCATTGTATCATTGTACTTGTCTGTCTGTGGCACAGCTGAGCTGATGAGCTATGGTTGTGAAATTGCAGGGGGACAACTTGGCTACAGCCATTCTAACAGGGCCAGGAATCGTTTTTATCCAGAGCTTGCCATTCCACCGACTTTCACAGCGGGTTGCAAGGTAGGCTTCTGTTTACTTCTGAATGGTTAGAATTTCCAGTCTGTAGTGGATTTTTTTTTTATCCAAGATCTGATAGTACTGATTGCAGACAACCCAGCTGGAATGATCAAAAACCAGAACTTACCCAAACTTGAATGAGCCAAACTCAGTTTTGATCTATACTAGAATTAATCCTACTCAAACCAACCTGGTTGTGTCGTTGCCTCGGTAACTTATGTTTAATTAGCTGGAAATCAAACTTGGTGCAAACTTGATACAAGGCAACCAAGCTTTGATTCATGCCTGAGTTCACCTAGTCCAAACTGGACTGATCCTGAGTCTATGTTAGCCAATACTTTTGCCAAAGCTTATTGGCCAAACTGACAACAGAGTACAAGGTTACCCACACTTAACACTTTTATAGGTGCTGGCTTATGTGGGTTTCTTGAAAATTTGAATGGTTTCTTTTGCAGGGCGGTGACTGCACCTAACATGAGGGAAAACCCCAAATTCTTCATCCAGCTAGCCATTTTCTTTTTTCTGGCTTATGTCGTGATTGTATCATCATTGATATTGACCGATGTATAACATAGGCAGGACTGCAGGAGGTTTTGTGTCTTAGCTAAATGATTGCTTTCTCCCCCAAATTCTCCCTAGTTTTATAGGATTAATGAGGAAAATGGGATGATTTTGTTGATCTTATCCGAGTCTTCCTTGATACAGTCAGAATGCGACTTCACTCACTGCAGTCTCTGTAGCATCATATAGGGGATGTAGTTCAAGTGCTCTCAAAATTCTGGGGACAAGTGGGAGTTGTTTGTACAAAGAGCAATGCAGATTGTTTCCTGCAAATTGAATTTCAGATGAATGGCACAGGCAACACTGAGACGTTTGAATGTATAACCTCTTGATGTTGCTCATGAGATAGTAAAATGTGTTTTGTTCTTTGTTGCTCGAATGTTTGCCTATGTTTACCTTTGATTTTTTATTTTTTTTGGGTTGGTTGTGGAATTTTCAATTCACTAGAGTTGGAAATATTGTTGGTCCAAAGTGGTGTAAAACCCTCCCATCACAGATTCTCATCATGCACAAGACTTTAATTTGATAACTTGCTTAAGAGTTCATAGGAATAAGTATTAAACTACTTAAACCAATCTATGTGAAGCATGTTTTCCTTTGACCTTTGATGAGTGACTACTATATTGCCCTAGGGCAAGGTTGAGAGAACCGACCCGGTAATCGGACCGGTTAGTGGAGTGGGTCGATGATTCAATCGGTTGGACCGTTTGGACCGGGGTTAGATCGATTGACCCGGTTTACAGTCAAATTGGGTTAAACCGACACACGAAATTTTTTCAAATATATTTGTTATATTTTTTTTCAAATTTTACTACGTCGTTCTATACAACATAATTGTATGACATAAACATGAAATTGAGTATTAAAGGCTCAAGTTTTCCACACATTCGAGTTCTGGGCCAAAAAAAGCAACACGAGTTCGGAACAAAAAAAAAAGGATTTCTTGCCCAAAAAAAAAACTTGAGAAAATTCGGTCAAACCCGGCTGGACCGGGTTGATTGGGTCAACCGAGTTTGACCGGTTTTTCCCGATTTGACCTGCAAAACGGTTTTGCATAGTTTTCGGACTGGTTGACCGACCGGTTCCGGTTGAACCGGCAGGTCCGATCCGGTTCTCTCAACGTGGCCCCAAGGCAGCGTTGCCCCATTGGAACTGCAAATTACTATATAGACCCGGGAGTTTATGCTTCCGGGTCATGTCAGCGACAGGTGTAACTGTCATATCAGTAAGTGATTTTTTTTTCCCTCAGAATACATTACATTCTAACGAATTTGTTTTAAAAAAAAGAGGGTGACAGTTTCTTTTCCCCCCCCCCCCCAAAACCCTCATTTGGTTTCTTCTCCAAGTATGGCTATTTGATGCTCTCTTTTTTTTTCATCTGACCCGAACATTGGGCCCGACCGAATCAAACTGATTGATGACTGGAACTCAAGAGTTCATCTTCTTCCTCTTGTTCCCCTAGTCTTTATAAATTCAATTGTGAACAATCTTGAATCAGGTAATGAACAAACAGAGCCCTGTCAGTGAATAGTCATAACTTAGTTAATGAACAAGTACAACCCTTGTAGTGAAGACAAGAGCCAAAGTGACCTAATGAACATGTTCATATTTTATAATGAACATGTTCATATTTTATAATGAACATGTTCATATTTTCTGAGTAACGTTGTGAACAAAGTAATTTTTTGTAAATAATAATCATGAGTTATACAATGAACAACTTAAATTAGACAATGAACAAATTCAATCACCCAATAAAGAAAAGTAATACAATAGAACAAATTTAAATTAGACGATAAACAATTTTTAATCACCTAATAAACTAAGGTAATATAATGAATAAACTTAAATTATTCAATGAACGATCCTTAATCACCCAATAAAGAAAAGTAATACAATAGAACAAATTTAAATTAGGCGATAAACAGTTTTTAATCACCTAATAAACTAAGGTAATATAATGAATAAACTTAAATTATTCAATGAACGATCCTTAATCACCCAATAAACTAACTTAATAGCCTTCGGTGAGTTAATGAACAAATTAGACTTTGATAATGAACAACCCCAAGTAGCCTAATGAACAAATTGACTTACGCTTGATTCTTCTTCTACTATGTTGTCGACAGCTGTGGATTGTCCTGTGCCTTCTTGATGATTCTTCTCCATTGCAACTAATGAAGATATTGAAATTGGTGAGCTTTGTCTGTCCCTTTTCAAAGTTTGCATGGTGTAGAAAGAAGAAATAGGGCAAAGAGAGAAGAAGAGGAGGAGGAGGAGGAGGAGGAGAGTATGTGATGGAGATGTTGAAATCCTCAATTTTATAGTGTAAAATTGCCCAATTTTTAGCAATTTAACTCAAATTCTGACAAAGAAGATAAAAAAAATAGGAGAATACTGTAGATCTGACCAGGAAGAGAAGCAAAGGAATAGCGAAGAAGCAGATGTCAGAGGGGACTAAAGATTGGAACTTGGGTATTGAAATATTGTGCTAGTGGTGGAGTAGCCGAGTAGGGATCTATTTATTCACCAATTTTTTCTTTTTTTTTAAATACCAACTTGTACAATTTTGATCACGCTGGATGTGAGAGCATAAACTCTCATGTGTATGATATATACATTGCATTGGAGCCAAGACTTTAAACATGTGGGATGAAATTATATCACCTTGGATATACACCCAAAGTAGCATATTGGCTGTTCATACGCAATCTCATGTGATGACTTCCGCCCAAAGTGAATGTCACTCAGCATGAGATTTCTTACCTACTAAGGGCCTATTTGTTTTATGGGTCTTTTTTAACTTATCAATTTCAACATTCTTTAATCTACTGCAATCAACTTCAACGCACCTCTTTTAAAATTTATTCTCACTATTTTAACCAACTTTAACTGATCAATCTACTGCAATCAATTTCAACCCACTTCAACAAAAAATATCAACTTTAACCCACTTTAACAAAAAATACAAACTTCAATCCAGTTCAACCTACCTCAACCAACTGTACCCTTTTACCAAAAAAAAAAAAAACACAAGCCCTAAACAAAGAGAAAAATTGAAAGAGGCACGCTATTTGTGGAGGGTACAAAGTGGGGAAAGGTTGATAAAGTTATGGTTGGGTTCCCCCCCCCCCCACCCATCTTGACCCTCAAATTGATGGTTTTTGACTATGGTAAGGGTCAACCTCAGGTAGAGATTTTGACCATATGACCGAACCTGATGGCTCTTACTTTTTTTAATTAAAATTAAAACAAAATAATTTGGGTTTCATTTGTTCAAAACTTTTTCTCTTTCTGCTTTCTCATCTCTCTTAGCCTCTCCCTTCATTCACCTCTCCAAATTTTATTAGCTCGTAACTTTCTATCGCTCAATCTCTGATGTTTAGAGTATTTGTTTTACTGAACTAATCATTTTAATCACTAAATTCCCATTAGAATGCTTGTAATTGGGATATATTCCATTAGAACATTATATTATCATTTGGCCTTTTGTTTTATATGATGTTTAATGTTTAATTTTATAATAAAAAAAATTTAGTGAAAAATATCACTTTCTATATATCATGAAAATTTGAGGGTCGGGTCTCACTTCATAATCCAAGAGTACCCACGAGGTGAAGGTTAAATGTATGTCGATCCGCGTGAGAGTTGGGTAAGATCAGAATTGAGAAAATCCTTCTCTCGACTCTCATGACCTAACCTGACCTTCAATTGATAAGGTCTAATCTGAATACAACCAAACTCAAAATTTGCTCAATTTGTAATTGAATCGAATTATTCATTTATTTGATCAAATACTTGCTACACAATTAAGCAAGCAATGGTGGTAGGGAGCGACCTTTTTGCATTAAAATAAAGCACACCAATGCCAAAAACTAACCAAAAAAGGAAGGTGGGGAGAAAATAGAAACAGTTGAGAACTTTCTTACCAAGAAAAGAATCCAATTCGTTGTGAGTTGTGAAAGACCAAAACGCGTAGGATTTGCATTACCGCCGTGGTCTTGGCTCAACCGTTCACTGAAAATATAAAAAACGGATTTTCTTGTGTCTCCTGGAAATTAAACCACATCTCATCTCATTACTCAACCCAAGCTCCTCTTCTCTCTCTCTCTCCTCGCTCCTAACCCTAACCCTAATTTTTCCACCACTAGCCCAAATCTCATGGGGTCTGTTCGATTTCTCATCTGAGAAGCCTCCGATCCGCTGCTCCAGCGTTCGATTCTCCTGTTTGCTGCTGTCTCTGATCGCCGGATTTCGGTTCTCTACTCGGCGGATTTCTTCGAAGATTTCTTATATCGATTGCTTAATCGGAGGATAATCGCCTTTTTGGGGATAATTGTGAAGATTTATTGGATCTAGCTGTTGGTAATCGGAGCTTCCGGCGATGGCGATGGTGCGTTTTGCGAGTTTTTGAAGATTCGGCGTCGTCGGCGTTGCTGATTTTGGTTTTCGCGGAGGATTGTTCGATTTTGTCTTTGATCTGTGAGATTCTCACGGAATCGCTTTATCCGTGCTTTGATTCGGTTCGGTACACTCTGATTTTGTCTATCTCTTCTGGAGGCGCTTTCTGCTTGAATCTAGGCGTCTGTCACTCAGGATCGAGCGATTTCGCTGGTGATTGAAGGGCTCGGCTTCGAGGATACTCTAGGAGAGGAAATTGAAGGCGGAAAAGAGATAAATTTTTTTTGTTTGTACTTTGTTATATTTTGTTTGAAGTTGAATCAAAGGCCTCTTTTTAGTTCAACGGCCTTACAATACCCTAACAATTTAGGGTTTTCTTTTGTGTGCTCTCTTGTTTGTTCGATTGATCGATTTCTTTTTGAAGGAAAAAAGAGAAAATTATGGCAGTGTATTATAAGTTTAAAAGTGCAAAAGATTACGACTCTATTCCCATCGACGGTCATTTCATATCGGTTGCCAATTTAAAAGAACGAATTTTTGAATCAAAGCATTTGGGAAGGGGTACTGATTTTGACCTGGTCGTTACCAACGCTCAAACTAATGAAGGTTGGTCGTCTTCTGGTCTGGTCTATGTTCAATTGCTTTCAGCGAATTGGCTAACATTTGAATTGCATTCAGTATGTTTACGAACCTGCAATTGCTATGTACTCTTTGTTTGGTAGGCGGGGGGGGGGGATGAAGAAGAAGAATTTTTTTTTTTTTTTTTTTTGGGGGGGCCCCCCCGGGGAAGATTTGTCTGAGGCTTTGTGATTGTGTAAAATTGGAGCCCAGCTTAACTGTTAATTGTGGACAAATGCCTCCAATTGATGCAATTAAGCCATGGCTGGTGAGGAGATTGTAGTTTCTAATTCTTGGATGGCTCCTTCACGCTCCCTCCACATGGTTATGTTGTTTGCTGCTTTTGTTTAAGCTTGTGAAAGGGGCATTTGCTTAAGTTGACTGGGTTGAATTTGAACTAAAAAAGGAATCAGGACAAGCTTAGGGTTTATTTTAATTTTAATTTTTTTACCTGATTTGAATTGGGTAAAATGAAATTCTCATTCAACTCATGAAACTTTCCCATTTTGACAAGATTGGTAGACCAATTGGATTTAGTAGTTTCATAGTGTTTCATTCATAAGCTGACAGTCTTGCCCACTTCCTATTCGCAATGTTTACATTTGATCTGGTGTGAAGTGGTCAATTCTAGTTGGATATGTGGTTTGATGTTTGTTGCTGTATTTCATGGACCATTTGTCTGTTCTGCGATTTCAGAGTACCTTGATGAAGCAATGTTGATTCCAAAAAACACTTCTGTTTTGATACGTCGAGTTCCAGGACGGCCTCGTATGCCCATTGTTGCACAACCGGATGAGTACTGCTCAAAACTCCTGCTTTTTGACATTGAATCATATCCACTTTATATTGATTGTGTTGGGATAGATTGTGTATTGCCTTGAAAGCCTATTTTTGTTCTACTCATTATGATCATCCATGTTATTGGTATTGCCTTCAAGGCTTGTGAACTCTTTATGAATTATGAGAGTGATGAACATTACAGATTTGGTGGTCTTGTTTTTATGGAAAATAATGATTGTTCATTGTAGTTTGCCTAGGGTAGTCAGTTTTGCAGGGGCCGTAGTTGTTTGTATGTTGAGTTGAGAGATGTTTTTACTGCAGGCCAAAGATGGAGAACAGTATTGAGGATGATCAACCTCCAAAAAGCAACTTCACAGCTGCTGATACCTCAGTCTTGAAAGATGTATAAGCCCATTATTCAATAGTCTCAATTGTTCATAGAGTTTCACCTGGAACTGGCAGCTTAACATCTTCTTCATTTTCAGCTTGGAGCCTCAGAATGGGATGATGAATTCGGGAATGACCTATATGCTACAATTCCTGAAGTGACTCCGGGACAATCAGGCAATCCAACACAGGATGCAGCTCCTCCAAGTAAAGCTGATGAGGACAGTAAGATCAAGGCTTTAGTTGAAAATTCTGTTCTAGACTGGCAGCGGTGAGATATTCACTCAGTCTTATTTTCTCCATCGTGGAAGTTGTTTCATTTTTATCCCTGAGTTATGTTTTTCCAATCCTAATAATTCTGCAAAATTTGCAGTCAGCCTGATGGTTTTGGGGCAGGGAGAGGTTTTGGCAGAGGGGGGAGGGGTGGCCGAGGTTTTGGTATGTCTTGAACATCTTATGTTTTAGTTATCAAGTTGTCATATTTATGCTTTTGTTCAAGAACGAAATGGTAGATGCATAAGGGGAGGGTCATCTCTAACTTTGGACTTTAATGGACAGGTCGAGGTGGTGGATTGGAACGAAAAACACCTCCGCAGGGCTATGTCTGTCACAGGTGCAAGATCCCTGGTAAGTCATTGTATATTTCTGTTTATTATGTTGGTTATTGGTTGCTAACGCTGTTTTATGCTATAGATGCTGATATAGTGTGGATAACCGCTTTTCTCAGGACATTTTATTCAGCACTGCCCCACAAATGGTGACCCAAATTATGACATCAAGAAAGTAAAGCCTCCAACTGGTATCCCTAAGTCAATGCTTGTACCAACACCAGATGGCTCTTATGCATTGCCTAGTGGCACTGCTGCTGTTTTGAAGCCAAATGAGTATGTTCACTTTAGTAATTAGTGAATTCCTGTGCTCTTATCCCCCATTGTTCTTGAACTCACCTAGAGCTCAAACTATGACAGGGCCGCTTTTGAGAAAGAAATTGAAGGGCTACCTTCCACTCGTTCTGTGGGCGATCTTCCACCGGAACTTCATTGTCCACTGTGTAAAGAAGTGATGAAAGATGCTGTGTTAACTAGCAAGTGTTGTTTCAATAGCTTCTGTGACAAATGTAAGTTCATTGTATTTCTGGGTCTTTTCGGAATGAATTTACCTGCCTAGGGATAAGATTGTGTGCATCAGTACCTTGTAGATTGTGCTTGTGGAGGATGAAACTGGGTGGTGATTTTGCTGTTGTGTTGTATGATAGTTTATTGACTTCCAGACTTTAATGTGGACTTTTGCCTTTTGTCAGGGCGCATTCTCTCTTTACTAAAGTTTGTTTTTTGTAGCCTTGTGGCTGGTCCATTTGGGCTCCTATGCTTTGACTCAAAACGCTGGCAGTAACATATTGCTCTGGCGGTTGCAGTTATGTGGTATTCAGAAGTGTTATTCTGCTAGATTTCTTATAGAGAAAAAGGAGCACAAAGGTTTTGGATTAGCTTCTTCGATGAAAACGCTTAGGGATGACCTATACCCACTGTATGTGGGTCCATCCACAAAACAAAGCAGTTGTTTATGAAGACCCACAAAGAAAAAATTGAAAGTACTTAGAATTGAAAACATTTTGGAAATGAATTAAAAGAAGAAAACGCTAAAAAAGTTAATTATATATAAATAGTGCAGTCATATGAATTGATACTGGGTGATTTGATTTTGGATTTAGCGGGCTTCATTGTTAGTTCATAATTCGCAGGCATGCTAGATGTCTTTAGATCGTTCAATCTAGGGTTACATACGTATTCTGTATTTGTGCAGTTCGGTCTAAACACAGTTTTGATGAACTTGTTTCTGGGTTCATGGTCTTGTCAGTTTCTAATTTCCCCTGCCTTCAATCTTGACCAGGTATCAGAGATTATATCATGTCGAAGTCAATTTGTGTTTGTGGAGCAAGAGATATTCTAGCAGATGATCTTCTACCAAACAGAACACTAAGGGATACAATTAACCGTATCTTGGAGTCTGGTAATAGCAGTGCAGATAATGCAGGGAGTGCCCTCCAAGTTCAAGGTAGGTGGTATTTCGGCTTTGTGATTAAAATGAGCTTTCTGTTTGTCTTTAAAGCAAAATTTGGTTATGGTTGTGAATATTTTTGTCTATCCAGATCTGGAATCTGCTCGTTGTCCTCAACCCAAGATTCCTTCACCCAGTCAATCTGCTGCCTCAAAGGGGGAGCATATGCCTCCACCACGTTTGGAAGAAACTCCTAATTTGAAGGAGAGTGCTAAGTTGGAAGAAACTATTAATTTAAAGGGGAGGGCCAATGGGGAAATGCCGTCTGATGCTCCACAGCAGCAAGTACGGCCCCAGATCTCAGATAAAGGGAAGATGACTAAAGTTCCTGATGCATCTGAAGCAACACATGAGTCAGCAAGTGTGAAGGAACCTGCATCCCAGAGTAGTGCTCTACCTGTTGAGGAAGAAGTTCAACAAAAGGTGGCAGCTGGTGAAGCAGGTATATTATTACATGCATTGCTGCTGAACACATTTGTGCAGAGTGTTTTGTTGAATATAGAAAGAGGAGGCACAGTGTGTCTGCTGTCTTATTGTTTGTGACAACCGCTACATGCTATTATCGGAACCTTTTACCTTTGCATGTATATTTTCCAGGAAAAAAGAAGAAAAAGAAGAAGAGGGTGCCATTGCCTATAAATGGTAAACTTTTCCTATCTGTGTTTTTGTTATGATTAGACCTCTTTGGAGGCTATTCTAAGGTATTATTGATACATATGAAGGTTTCTTGTTTTTATTGCTGATCTAAGTCTTGAAATTGGTAATTTGCAGGAGCGGACATGCAATGGATGGGCATGCAGCCTGGAATGGATGGATATATGGGCCCTTCTGGTTTGAATCCTTATTGGCCGGGCATGCAGCCTCCAATGGATGGATTTATGGGCCCTTTTCCTGGCCCCATGCCTTACAACATGGGTTATGGTGTAGGGCCTATGGATATGCCATTTGGGAATGTTATGCCGAACGATCCTTTTGTGAATGTTATGCCTCACGGCTTCATGTTCCCACCTATGGTTCCTCCTCCTCAGAGGTATATCTGAGTAGAGTCTCAGTACTCAAATGTTTATTTAACTCCTTCACTACATCCTTAGCTGCCTTTGATCCCAAAATATTTATCTGGTTTTGTGGCTGATCCTAATAACTGCTGTGAAAAAGTGCAAATTGACACAATTAAGTCCTGTACTGCATTTCATGTGTACTATTTGGTGATTGTGCGACTGAGTGTGATATGAGTTTATGTTGTAGACATGTATTGTTTTTTTGGCTGCTCATGCCATGTTGCTTTAATATTTCCCTGTGCATTCAGTAGGGTGGCAATTAGTGGTAAATGATTAATGTGAATTTTGTTGAATATGTAGAGATCTTGCGGCAGAGTTTGGTCTGGGCATGAATGTCAGGCCTCCAATGAGCAGAGAAGAATTTGAAGCTAGGAAGGCTGAAGTAAGAAGGAAACGGGAAATGGAGAGACGGGTTGAGAGGTAAGAGTGGACTTAAACTTCTGCCTGTTTGTTGCTTGATATCTTCAAGTGCTGGGAACAACTTTCGAATGGCACTTCATGATGACTTATATGCCGGTAGGCTTGTGTGCAATGTTACTAAAAGTGTCCAACACTTAGCGTCATGATGGCATATTGTCGGAAATTTTAATTTTTACATTCTTTGGCATATGTCATTGCCTGTCTGATGCCAGTGCTAGAAGTTAACTAAAGAGCCCCGAGTTCCATGGCGTTTAGGATAGTAATTAGTAACCCTGAAGTAAATGTAAACTTCTTGGTCTAACATTGAGTTTTTGTTGCAGCAGGGAGCCCCCAAAGGATCGTGATTATGGCAGAGAAGTTAGCAGTAATGCTGTTGCCCCACCCTTGAAATCAAGACCTGTATGTTATTTTATTGTTTGAACTGGTATTCTCTCAGTTGTTGATGTTCTGTATGCCCGGAACTTTTTCTCACGACATGTTGGGATTTGCAAGCAAATGTTTCATGTTATTTGTTCATAATTAGGAACCTAGATGAACGTGCAATTTTATTCCTGGAACTTTTACTCCATGCTTCATATAGTGGCCTAAATTAATTATTTAATTGATATGGGTGCCAGTATGTGCACAGCTGATTTTGCAAAGGGGGTCTAAACAGCTAGCTTTGGGCCGTAGCAGATTTAAGGCTGTGTTTTTGTGTGGCTGTAATTGCAGTGGCTTGGCCTTGCTTGGTTGTTTGCCTTTTTGTATAACTTATACCTCCTATTTGGTGCAACTTTGTGCATAGCCTTTGCGGCCACCAAATATTGTTTCAGAGAGAGAGAGACAGAGAGAGAGAGAGAGAGGATTGTTGGCCAGCCAAGTGTTTCTATTTCTAAACTTCGAATCATCACCAATAGCCTCCGTTGTTCCTCTGTTCCATTTGTTGTGGTGCTTCGAGTAGGATGTTTATGCGGTATGTCTTTGCTTTGATGACAATGCTGACCCTTAATGGGTGAAGGGGGAACTTGCCTTTTCATTTGCTTGTATTTCGCCTGATGTCTTCGTCTTCCTTTTTTTGGGGTAACTTTAAAGATGACCTGCCAGCTTAAACCCCTTCAGTTGTAGTCGAACTTGAGATTTCGACGTGGATTCTGTTATAGTCCCTTGTTCTCTGGATATTTTTCTGAATGTTTTCCTTTGTTCAGTCAGTGTTTTCCGGAAAGAATGACTCTCTGTAGGGTTGCATTCACTTGGCCTCCACTAATTGCAACCTAGAGCAGGATTACTCCCTGGCGGTTGCCATCATTGTTGCATTATTGAAGTTCATTGTTGCCAGTGGGCAATGAGATTATTATACCTACTTAAATGAAGCATTTTACAGTGTATGAGATTATAGTGGTGATTCCTTTTATAATTATTTTATTTTAAAATATCGGTGTTTCTTGTTTTACCCTCTAGTTCTCGGGAATTTTGGTCTTCTACTTAAGATACTAATGGGGGCTCTCTGCTGATTGACCTTCATTCAACTTTATGCAGAAACCACCCCCAGTCCGCAGGTCACCAAGTGCAGATCGCTATGAACATGAACGCGACATAGATAGGAGGAGAGAGCGAGCCTCCCTGGAGCGCTACGAGCCCGAACGTGATCGAGATAGAGGGAGAGAGCGAGCCTCCCTAGACCGCTATGAACATGAACGTGAACGAGAACGGGGAAGAGAGAGAGCCTCCCTAGATCGTGATAGAGATCGGGATCGGGATCATGACAGGGACTCTCACCTTCGCCGCTCCTCTCAGAGCCACCGCTCGGACCGCATATCCCCTGATCGGTCCAGCCGTGACGTAGATATCCCTCGTCCATCCCTTAAGAGGAAGTCTGACTCCGAACACGAGCACGACCACCACAGAGAACGGGATCGCGACCGCCGTGAATATCACCGCAGGTCTGATTCATCCTCTTCAAAGCCACCCCCTTCTTCTGCCAACTCAGAGCCTCCACCCGCACCACAAACATCATCGAAGACAAAGCCGAGCGTGTTCTCAAGGATCAGCTTCCCGGATGAGGAGCCGAGCAAGAAGAGGAAGGTCTCTGATGAGCCTAAGCCCAAAGTCAAGCCTGCTAGCAAGGACCATGAAGGTGGAGGTTCAGGGTCAGGCTCTGGCTCTGGTCATCGCCGCCACCATAAACCATCATCGTCCAATGCCATGGATGCGAATGGGTATCATGAGACGGTGAGGAAGAGCGTGGCAGCAGCAATGGATTATGAATCGAGCGATGATGAGCGGCATTTCAAGAGGAGGCCTTCGAGGTACGAGCCATCACCTTCTCGGGGCGAAGAGTGGACAGAGCCCGATGAGGAAGTGGAGGGGAGGAGGCATTCAAGGGATCGCAAGCATAGGTAGAGGCCATTTGTTGGGAATAATCTACGGTGTCTATTTGGAGATGGGGAATGAAGAAGGGCTGATGAGTGCCCAGAATGAAAGCAGTTGGAGGGTAATGAGCGTGAACACATTGAACTGTGTGCTGGAATTTTCAGCCAATGTGGCTCAGTTTTCCCCTGTTGCTCAACTCTGTAATTTTTTTGTTAATGGGCAATTTCATGTAATAAAGTTACTTTGTTCATGTCCTTTTATCAATGAAAATTCGATCAGATTTCCAGCAAACTGCGCTCCACTTTGTGCTATTTTCTGGGTTAATCAAATTCTGAAGCATTCGCGGTGCATTCTCCTTAGCTTGTCTGTGGTATTGCTGTTACATTGATCCATTCCGTCAGTTTTAGTTGCCATGAATATTTGTCATAACCCGCTATGAACAGTGCTATTCATTAATTTCTCGTCAAGGTGGTTTGTGGTTGGGAGTAAAATGATTTTTCCAAAAACTGACTTTTCAAGTTTCCGTTGTTTGGTGCAATAAAAGATAAAAAATTATTTTTCAAGGAAAATAATTTTTCCCCCAATAGAGAAAAATAATTTTCTTTTTGACAAGATAGAAAGTTGATTTTCTTCCTTTAATTTTTTGATGATATGATTAGTTGAAATTTAGATATAAAATTTGATTTCAACAGTTTGGACTGAAGCTTGACTATCCCATGGGAAACATTAAAACAAACTTAAATCTAAACTTTCAGCTCAAATTTCTTTCAGTTGATCGACATTTATCTCCATCGCGACAATTTAATCAACATTTTTTGACACTAAAACAATTCAGTCGACTCGCTACTAAAACAATTTCAATGGTTTGAATCGAAACTTGATCATCAGAGAGAAAATATTAAAATAGGCTCAAATTCATTTTTTGAGCTTGATATTCTTTCATTTGGTCAATATTTTTTCAACAAACAACAATTCAATTGATATTTTTCGTCCCTTAAATAGTTCAATCAATATTTTTCACCATTACAACAATTTCAATAGTTTGGGTCGAAACTTGATCATCGGATACTAGTGTCAAATCCAGATCTTGAGTACGATATTCTTTCATTTGGTCAACGCTTTTCTCTGCTACGACAATTCAATCGACATTTTTCACCACTGAAACAATTCAATCGATGTCTTTCGTCACTAAAATAAGCTCAACGGTTTAGATTGAAACTTGATTATCTAATGTGGTCAGCATTTATCTCAACTACGGCATTCAATCAATATTTTTCACCATTTAAACAATTCAGTGACGTTTTCCTCTTTTTCATGAAAAATGATTTATCTTGTACCAAACAATGAAAAATGTAAAATGAAAATTAATTTTCCTAGAAAAAATATTTTCCACAGAAAATGATTTTCCAAAAAAACCGTTCTTCTTCCAACCAAAAACTACCTAAATAAATATGGATCAAGTTCGAATTTCACTTTTGAAAAGGGTGGCATTCTTCCGCTGCTTGCTTCACATCAATGAAAGTAATCCATTATATGCATCAACACCTCCTAAATTTATTAGCCTGCATTATAACTTACAACGTCAAAAATCAATTTTGAAGAAATAATCTTGCCAAGAAATGTGTTTATTTTTATTGTTAGAGAAACTTCATAGGGAGTAATTTAATGGTACATAAATTTGTGAAAAACAAAAAAAAACGAATTAACTTTGCTAGCGTAAAACAACTTCTTTTTTTTTTTTAGGAAATAACGATTTCTATAGGTGTCTGTGTTATTTTAAATTGTAAGTTTTTATTATTTGATTGAGAAGTTTGATAATTCTCATTATGATAAATATATTTCATATTTGTTAAAACATAAATCATAAATATAATGTTATATTTTGTAACCATCATAATAATTGATTATTTATTACTACTTGTATTTATTATTGACAATATGAATGTCACGAATTGTTGAATTAGAGTTGTACATACCTTTAAAAATTAGAATCTATTATTATCATAATCTTTAATAATAACTTCTGTATTATCAGTCTTTGTCAAATTTTTACTACAAATAGCTACCAAAATCTTTTGTTATGTATATTATTTTTAATTGAAAATACAAAAATAATAATACTAGAAGGATCAAAAAAGAATTAAAATGAGATTTCAAAACTTTTCTAAAAATAAGATAAAAAGGCAAATTATCTGAGAGTAAAACAAGATAATTATAAAAAAAAAGTCATTTTATTTTAATATATTTATATGAGCATAGCTAACATGGACTACCATCTGTTTCAAAGTAATGTATATCATACATCTAAGAGTGTATACTCCCACTTGCCAAGTATATATATTTTTTAATGTGTATTTATCATATAGAAGATTTTTAATATGTGACGCTGATGTGACGTGTAGAATTTTGTACTCCTATGAGTATGATATAGGCTTTGCTGTTTCAATTACACAAATGCATATTAAAAAAATCCTGATGGGTCCTCTTTCCTTTATGTCATCATAAATCATTACTGATTAGACAACATGATTGCACTCATCTTAAATTAAGAATATAATCAATACAAAAGAAAAATCATTTTCTTTGAAAGTAATTTTCAGATTTTCTTTTATCTGAGAGGTCAGGAAAGTATAATTTCTTAGAAAAATAATCTTCAACTTAGAAGAGAAAAATGATTTTCCTTCTAAAAATGAAATTAATTGTTGCCTGTATGTGAAAGAAATTATCCAAAATCCACCAGAGTTGGAAGGAACACTATGAATAATGCGTGAACAGTCCACTCTTCAATCTTCATTAGAAGGGTAATTGATGTGGGTCGAGCCTGAGGTTGCCAAGCTCAAAACTCGGCTCCTGAGCTTGTATTTGGGCTCGAGCCCGACTAGTGATTCAGTGAGCTCAGTAAAATTAAGCTGGACTTATACAAGGCTCGTTTGAAGCTCAAGTCTAATCTTAAGTATTTGAAGATTTTGTAGATTTGAGGTTAAGCGCGCTTGATTTACCTACGGCTTGTATAAAAATTTTACTTTGGATATGAACATACCTTTTTAAGGTTCAGAGGCTTAAATAAATACAAAAGGATTGGTGGGATATGCAATTTGTGTAGTCATAAGACACTCATAATTGACTAATTGTTAATGTGTGTGTCGTGGGAAGGGAGCACCACACCAGTAAGAATGTAAGGCTAGACTGAGGGATACTCTACTTGTCTTAACACCACAATTTTCATGAAAAATATAGGGTTTTTTTTTTTTTTTAAGAAGATTGTGATCTGGAACATAAAAATTTTCTTTATAATTTTTCCGAGGATTTTTAATTGATGGATTTTTAAACAAAAATACTTTTCTCCAAAAACTCATTATATCTTTTAAAAAGATGGGTGATGGACTGATGGGAAATCTCGACGGTTGATAGCAAATGTCTTCTAATAAGATACTTGAGAAGTGTTTTATAACAAGACATTTATCAGTAAGTATGGTTTTTAGGTGAATTTTTTTGTAATAGAATTTTTGATGTCCTTAAAAAATCAGTATGTTTAAAATGATTATTTTTTGGTGAATTATCTGAATGAGTTTGATATGATCGAACTTTTTTCCCCTCACAATTGCGCTTTATATGATTGTTATGCCAATAGTACAATTTTATTTATTTCTTATTTTTAATTTTAGTAAATATCATTGTAAATCGCTAGTAATAAATATCAATGTATAAGAAAAAATTTCACATAAATGAAAAGAAAGGAACTAGTCCTCCTAACTCGTAATAAACTGAACCAAGTTAAGTGACGTCTATGAGCTGGTCTCAGTCCTCCATTTTAGCATAGTTGGCCTACCCTTGGCTTATCAAGAAATAGAGTTTATTTAAAGGGAACAAGCGTCAAACAAATTAAACCAATCTATTTTGGTTCGATTATTGTGGCTTGTGGATATACGCAAATGTATTTCTGTTATGAGGGTTGGATTTAAGTTTTACTAGCTGGGCAGAGTGCCCCTGATGACTTTTCGAACCAAATTTTTGTAAAGAACGACCTCAAATATCCCACATCGTAAGGCCAAGGACACTGAATTCATTCCAAACTTTATACGAGCCTTGTTATGTATCACAACATGCATTACAGTCGAATAATTCATTTGTAAAAATGCCTATGGCACCATAGAATATACACATGATCTCAATGCACATAAACATGTTCGTGTTTTAATGCATGTAAAACCAGTCTAATCTCAAGTCACAGAAGCAACAATGCCAAATCACACAGAATTGACATTGGTATGTATAGTACATACTGTTTTTTCATTTTTTCATTGTTGATAAATGGATGAAATTAATTAAGAATGGTAAAAGTAGATAGAAATGAGTTAAAGTAGGTATTTTTCAGTTGAAATTGATTAAAGTGGATTGAATTCTTTTGTATGATGGGTAGAAGTTGGTTAAAATAGTGAGAAATGGGTTAAAATTTGTGGAAGTGGGTTGAAGTTGGTATTTTTTTATTGAAGTTTATAAAGTTAATTGAAATTGGTAAATTGAAATTTACTAACGAAAAAAACAAGGCCATAATCAACAATAGAAGTGGTTCTTGCACCCAAACCAAAAAAAGAAAAAAAAAAACAGAAAAGAAAGAACGAAGTGGCTCCCCCACAAGGCCACAACTGATCTGAACCAAGCGTTCCTAACAATGGTATTGAATTTGATCAGCCAAGAAGAAAAATTGATAATCTTGATTTCCGACAATAAATTATATGAACCCTCGCAGTCTTAGTCAA
This sequence comes from Selenicereus undatus, assembly GCA_017589665.1. Classification (NCBI taxonomy): domain Eukaryota; kingdom Viridiplantae; phylum Streptophyta; class Magnoliopsida; order Caryophyllales; family Cactaceae; genus Selenicereus; species Selenicereus undatus. The sequence goes on along the minus strand of JACYFF010031956.1, from coordinate 7,155,151 downwards.
TACGTAGCTTGCACCATAGCTGTATATACCAGTCTTCCACTTCATGTAGCATCCGAAGGTGTTGACTCTTTCCTTGTGTAACTTGTGTAAGGTTTTGATGATGTCA
>JACYFF010031956.1:7108931-7155035 GCA_017589665.1 Selenicereus undatus | reverse complement strand
ACACAATTCACCCCCCCTCTTGTGTGAGTAACCTCATAAATACAACAGAAGGTCATCTATCGTCATGGCATAGTCTCATCCAAGAAATGTGTCTGCTCATATGGCTTTTGTGTCCATATCTCTAAGTCGCCCCCTCCAATACATGCATGTAGACGTCCATTTGTTGCAGATATGTAATATGACCGAACTTGGCTGATGTCTCGCAACTCGGATGTCAACACCTTCGGAATCGGAATTTCTTCGAGCACCTCATGAAGCAAATCAAATGCAACGATACATTCTTTGAACTCATTGGCATGCTCCATTGGTGCTTTCTTCCATGTAAACGTTTATTAACCAAGTATTCCCCCTCTTGAAGTATGAACCCACTAAGACTAGTGTATGAAATTGATGGCTTCCTTATTATCACTCTCCAATTATCCTCTCGCAATGAAAATACAAACATCATGGGAGTTTCAGGCAAGCACCCTGTCAACGCCGAAACGAGCTTTATAGCCATCTTTGATGAGACATGATCGAACCCACATGAAGAACGCTTTTTATGTTGAATGGAAACGGACCAGCAGTTATATGTGATTGGCGCAAAATGGGATTATAGATCCAGATTTTGCCTGTCTTCGGTAAGCAAGGAAACCAGTCCGGCCATATAATGAACCAAAGGCACAGGCTCTCGTGTTGATTCTTCAGCTTTGTATTCATCTTCAACAGAGTGGTCTATGGTGATGATGAGCAGCTTCATAATCAAGCAACCATCAACTCTGCTCGACTCGGAGGAAAACCCAGCTAGAATTAGAATCGAGTTGATTATTATAATTGAAGTGAGGTTTGGCAAATTGGTGGCTTAAGATCATGGCATTCCAAAATTCAGAGACAGCCTTGAATCAACACTGTTCACTACAAGTCTTATGTTGCTCCATTTCACTGCTCATTTTTTGTGGATGTCAGCATAAGGAATCTGAAGAGAGATTGAACAATAACGTTGGGGGAGGGATGGATGACTTTATTTTCTGGAGAGAAAAAAAAGTATCTTTAATGACATAAAAAATAAATAAAAATCCTGCACATAAAATCGTTTCGACTAGCAAAATACAGGATAGTTCAGGGTGACATGTGGATCCGCCCCGGTAACAAGAAACCAGCAAGTTTCATCAATCGAGTCTTCCCAATGCTGCCTCTTTCATTAATCAAACAGCAGATGAGAACAGTTGAAACTACAAAGTCACAAAAACATGGCGTAACTAGTGGAAAATCTAACACGAACACAAATTACACCGCTGTCAAAGAACCTAATATAAAGCAACCACAAGCATTATTCCTCATTGTCTAAAGATAAGAATGTCAGCTTCAAACTTGGATAGCAAGTCTTACTCTTTTACCCTTTAAGCAATTATAATCCTGTCTGGATTCATATGACCTGCAAGGTAAAGAATGCCAAAATAATTAGAAAAAACGTCAACAGAAACTGCTCGCATGGGCAAGGCCGCCTACCCCCAAGCCCCACGCAAGCGTGACCCCCCACTAGGAGGAGGCGGAGGAGGAGGAGAAGTTGTCGTTATCGGAAACTGATTTTTATATTTATATGCAGATGAAAGAAAGAGTTAAACATGCAAATGTTAGGATAATGTTGCAACAGAATTAGAGTGAAGTGTTGACAGCAAAGAAGGGAAATTTTAAAATTGAAGGTCTTGTGAGTATCATATCACTGACAATTTCTATCCAGATTGTAGTTATTGGGATCTCCTTGCACCTGAATATTGTCTGTGCACTGAGATCATCATAGTGCACAACATTAGCAGAATTCCTTGTAATTTTAAGATTTCCATTCTCTGACTAGCTGAAAAAGCTAATACCAGCTTGCCACATCCTATCTTCTCATATCCAGCTTAGGTCGGATTTTTAGGGTTATAAATTTAGATCTAGATTTCTCACGTGGCTAAGCCAGTCTGCCGGGCCACTTCCTAAGCTTAGGCAGGGTCCATGAGGGGAGGTAAATGCAAGCCTTGCACATGGAAAGGAGCAAATCGTGCATTGGCTAAGATTTAGGCCCTCATCCTATTCTGCTACAGAGGAATACTCCCACTTCTCTAAAGGCCTATTTTTTTAAACTCATTTTCTAACTATCAAGCTCCTTCTAACTTTCTAACCAATCTTTTTTGCTCCCTCTCCATGTTTTCTATCTTTTTCCAGCTCGTAATTCCTTCGAGTCTCTTCTAAATCCTTCTTAATTGCCCTAAACTAATCTATTTTTCCACTCCAAAAGAACAAGCCCAAAGTGCGGTCATGAAACAAGCAGACCTTGCTACGATTACATGAAAAAGGGATGTCATGACTATACTATGGATATATAATGGAGAATCCAGTAAAAGTTACCCAAGTTCTCACGAAGGACAACAATTCAATAACCAAACTTTTAAGCCAAATCACTGGTTATTTTCTCGCAAGGTCATTTTGTTTTCCCATCCTTCGCTTATATCTTTATCGCAAGGTTATACAGATGTGCATACTTCCATCCAGACTGGGATGGGACAGAAGGCCAGACGGGGACAGAGACAGAGGTTGTTTATTCCAGTTAACAACAGTCCACGCTTTTGCTGTATGCAAGTCTTCAGTCCATCCAGAACTTTATATATAAAACATGGGCAGTCGTGATTTTATTTTTATTTTTTTTGGGAGGGGGGTATATGATTATATATATGGTACATTTAAGATTGGTAAAGAGCAAAAAGATTTTCCGAAAGAATAATTTTCCCCTTTTCTATTGTTTAGCAGCATAACTTATGAAACCATTTTTACTCCAATAGCTGACAGCTGATTTTCCTTGGGAACAATTCCTTCTTCTGTCCCCTATAGAACATCCAGAAATTGAAGGGGGAAAATTCCAGAATATAAGAATAAGCCTCCCACACTAGCCCAGCATAGTCCCTGTATAGACAGAGCCGCCACCTCTGTGCCCCAGCAACCAAATGGAACGACGACCAAACAGTGCGGCTTGTCTTTCTCTCGCAGTTGCTCTGGAGGTGTTACTTTGGCCCGGACCACCTTAGGTGGAGAAAATTGAAGACATATACACACCTCTTTCCTTGTTCTCAATGATATGGCAATTAAGCAAGGCCATAACTGCCACAGAAGGGCATTGTCAATTAGGTCTATGACATCTAACTTTCAGAGCCACCACAAATTTGAAGCCTCGATGTCAACTGAACTTCAGGGGGAAAGGCCTAGGATGGACTCAGCAGGGATGGGAGGTGATGAGGTGGACTGATGCGAGGTCCCCCCCCCCCCCTTCTTTCCTTTCTTTCTCCCCCAACGAAAAAAATATATAAAAGAAAACAGGGCCTAGACGGAACATACCATCCTTCGCCAAGCTCTACCATTTTGTCTACAGCAGTTGATCCCACCTCATTCGACCCAACACTCTCATTGGGTCATCTTTAACTGGGAGTGCTCTACATTCTAATGCCCGTGACCTGAGGCAGTTCTGTCCCTGTGCCGCATTACCCTTTCAGCTTTGTCATACTATTCAACATCGAGTTAGAGGAAAGAAATTGTGTACGGCGAGACAGAGAACAGGGAAGATCTTGACTAGGAAGACTAACAATTCTCGAGGATGTGACACTCTTTAAGAGGACTGGATTCTTAAAGAAAGCCAAGGAGCACATCTCAATGGTTTTTTGAAAGCTCCAGCCTCCAGGGTTCACTAGGTTCTCCCTTCACTCTCTCTTATTTCCTTTTACTTGGTTAGCGCTTCTTTTGTTTGTTTAACGACATCACACATCTTGCCATGGAGTTGTTCTGAAACCTACTTTGCTAATTTCTCACCTTGATCCTAGTCAGCACTATCCCAAGTCCACTCATCTTTTTCCTGTCCATCAAATCGATCTGGGTATCTATTCGGTAATTGCCTAGTTGGTACTGTCTAAAGTCCTAGACTACAATCTTATTCAGTACTTCTGATGATGATCTGATGTGGTCACGGTTTAGATTAACAAACACTGCCTAGTTGTTTCCCACATAACTTGACCTCAAAGTTACACAGACTTGGCCAAACACATCTTAAAGTTTCAAGGTGTTTGAAGTCTAGTGTAGGTATCAGTGTACGAACCAGCAATCTTCCCCACATTCCATTTTTATTGACACCAATAATGAAGGGTTGAGCTTTTATATTCATGTTGCCATGCAACTGTCCTGACTTCATACCCATGGGGTTACCCTAGTAGAGGGAGCCTTGGAAGTGGAGAGGTAAAGATATGAGTGGAGCTCTTTATTCTAAACGCCCTAGGAAAATTAGAACCCTGCACATTAAGGGAAGGTGGGGCAAATCCCATCAGACCACTGCTTTGTGAACTAACAATACAAGCCTATATGAATTCCAAATTCCTGGTAGGGGAGCTGATCGGGCCTCCGACTCCGAGTATGGAAATATAAAAAAGTATTAGTAACATAAGATAATATTTTTACCATAATTTTGACACAGACAATCTGTCAGCACAATCAACCCTCCTCCTATTGCAAGTTCTCCTCCCCCCCCCCCCCCAAAAAAAAAACAAAAAAGAAACAAAAAAAGAGGGGGGAAAAAAGTGTATAAGGAAAAGTCGAAGTATCTTGCAGTTTTGTCAGGGAAAAAAAGGATTAAAAGTCCTTTTTAAAGAGAACTTGCATCCAGAGAATTAATACCAAAGACATCAGATTCCTGCAAGGGACTAATTGGTCATGGTGTCATGGTCAACTCAACAAGACAAGCAATCCTATCACAAGACACACATTCACAAAGGTGGGCAACTTAGTATAGCTTCACGCCAGAACAGTTTGGCACTGGCTAAATCTTCTAATCGATAATTGGGCCAAAGAAAGAAATTGAATTTTTCTAGTTGTCCACAGGTGTTTACCTCCACCTAATGGATACAACTCCACCGATAACATGTACTACTACCTATTACTAGCATTTTTATCTCCTAATAGAGGTAATCTTCACTATGGCACACCAATCTTTGCTTGTATGTCAACAAAAAAAAAAGGAAAAAAAAAAAGAAGTGTATGAGGGATAGTAGAAATGTCTTGCAGATTTTCAGGGAAAAAAGAAGGGAATAAAATTCCTTTTAAAGAGAACTCGCATCCAGAGAATTAATACAAAAGACGTTAGATTCCTACAAGGGACTAATTGGTCATGGTGTTATGGTCAACTCAAGAAGACAAGCAATCCTATCAAGAGACAGACATTCACAAAGGGAGCTACTTGGTTTAGTTTCACACCACAACAGTTAGGTACCAGGTCTTTTAGCTGTACACGGTCGTTAACCAACACCTACTGGATACAACTTCACTCATAACGTGTACCACTACTTATTACTAGCATTTTTATCCCCTATCACAGGGAATTTTCACTATGGCACACCAATGTTCGCTTGTGATGTCTTGATACTAGAGATCACTGATTGGATGATATCTAATTCAAATTCATAGCCTAAAGTTCCGCCTACGTTAAGACGTGAAGGATTCAAAAGCAACAACCTTACCTTTAGAAAAGTTGTTTCCAAATGACCCTAGATTTTATTTTATTTAAAAAAGAAAACAAACTTTTGCTTGTCTACTACTAGAATAAAACAGATGCACATAACATTTTTGTGAGTTATTTTGCTATTGTCCACTATGTACTAAACTGGAAACGACAGCCATTATGCATCTTTTGAATACCTTTTTTCACTTGTTTAGTATTATCTCAATTCCATTTTTGTCTTCCAAGATACAAAAATCGTACTTTTCAAGAAAAAGAATAATCAGTGCCACCACTAACAATTAATTAATTAGAGAGTACAATTCCTAAGATGCCCTTATATAATTAATACTCAAATGCTTCTCACCAAAACAAAAAAAAAAGAAAAAGAAATTCTCACCCAAAAAAAAAAAATAATGCTCAAATGCTAATAGTATTTCCAATTCATCATTGAATAAGGTCACGTTAGAAATCACAATTAATCATTATTACCTCAAATTTCAAAAAGGACAATATTTAGGGACCCCAAAAAAGCCACATTTAAACGAAGAAAAAGGGTCAGAGAGATTAAGAAATATGTATTAATTGAAGTTACAACATTGTTATTGTCATACAAATGATGATTTCTTTGCAATCATAATGCATACGAGCATACTAACATCGGAAAAATGTTATAAGGCAATGGTTAATGCATTCACATTCATTATACGCGAATACATTGTTTACTTACACGAAATTGATAGAACAATAGGGGGAAAATCTAAAGACATGATTTTTAGCTCATAATATTATTAAAGAAGTTGTACCACCCGTATTTCTATTGTGTATTCACTGTTATGGCTTTAGTTTTTGCCATTTGTTCAGTCTCAGTTTTGTATCAAAAGCTTTTTTTTAAAAAGACTCCAATTGTTTTCTCAAATCTTTTGTGGGTCTATTGGAATCAGCCTCTTTGTAAGCAGTGATATCTGCAAAGGTAAGACTGCTTACATCTAAATCTCCCAAGACCCCGTACAAGCAGGACTCCCACTAAAAATTGCTATTGTTGTAATATTATTAAAGAAGTTATAGAAACAGCGCAACACATGGAAGTTAGAACCCAACCCTAGGGACTTTGGAGATTTCTAGTTTTCCATTATCAAAAGCCCCATAGGACTTTGGGGAGGGAGCAAGCTAAAGTAGGATAAAGACAGAAATGAGACCCAGCAATCTGCGAACCCATTGCCAGCCTGTACGTCTTTGGAACCACATATATGTATCTCAACCAAAAACTAAAGCGAAAGCACAGCTTTGCAACCGAAAAGTCAGATGCTATACGATGAATGTATCTTAACATTATTCCCCAAAGCACTACATGAAGTCAGTTATGAGTTATGACTTAAGGATCCTAGGTTCTAGGGTAGCCTTTTGTTACCTACAAATCAAGAAAAGCTAACATATAGTCATCAGATTGTTAGGTGATCAAAATATGCCAGCTGCTAGCTTATAAAACCACAACAATAGTCAATGACACAGGGTGCTACAAATTCTTACGTTAGTGATATTGCCGATGTATGCCAGCCTATTGAGAACAAACTACAGCCAATATAGATGTGGGGATCCTTAATTGAGAGAATAACCACTGAAAGCGCTCTGTAGCAAAGCAAACGAAATGGTGCAAGTGCTTCAGTGAAAACAGGCAGGAAGGAAATAGAAGACAAAGCAAGAAAAGAGAAGTAGAGATTACTGGCCTATGCACGATTTTGAGATGAAGAAATGCCAGTGGCAATGTAGTCTACGAAGTCAGGTGTCCTGTGCAACCAGTAGCCACAGGGGGGAAAAAAAAAGAATTTGTGTTTTCAAGGGAAACCCATAAAAATTAATTGATGTGTATAAATTTCTAGGGAGTCCAAAAGAGAGGCAGCATTGTGCAGATTTATGGATCTGCCGCTGACATCAAGTCGCCTACTACTCATCATAGTTAAAAATACAACTGTATGAGAGCATCACCTAACCCATCATATAATTCAGGAAGATTCAATATGTCCAACCTATTAAATATGCTTACTTGCTTATCTTGTCAGTCACTGCATAGTCTACACTATGATGTCCCTGTATTATGGTTGCTTATTCCAGTCCTATTGATATACTGTTCCTTAACTTTCCTATTCTGTTGCTTCCTTCCAACATTGTTGGCAAGCTGTAAGGAGGTCTAGTAATAGTCACCTTATAGAACACTAACCCCAAGGGCCAACCCGAGCCCAGCATTCTGGTTAGACGTTTCCAATAAGCAACAACTTGACTCTTTTCAAGATAGCTATTGCAAGACTCTTTTCAAGATAACAATAGCAAGAAGACTCTCAAAATGGTCAGCTGAGGTAAAATGCAACACTTAACTAACAACAACAATCACGTAACATGATAAGATATGCTTCACCGACATAATATCAACAAAGCAATAAGATCAAACACAATGCCAAAGCAGAACAAAGGCAATAAGAAACTACAAACAGCAGCAGGATAAAGAGAGAAGTGAGGCCAGCATTTCACGAATCAAGTGTCATCCTACACGATTTGTTAACAATAGCTATCTTTGGAAAAATACATAATCTAAACTGAAAAATCAAGCGAAGCTACAGCTTAGCTGCAAGTGAAAAGTCATAAGCTTGGTTTGACTAATGTATGTGACCAATGAATCTTAACATTATACTACAAGCAAAGCAGCCCACTCCTTCAGTTTAAAGAAACAATGGCCCAAAGTGCTCAACGAAGTTGGTTATCAATTAAGGATCCTGGATGCAAGGGCCGTTTTTTGTCACACACAAATCTAGAGAAGCTGACATATGCCTTGTCAGATTGTTATGAGATCAGCACTGCCACTGCCAATGTATGACAGCCTATAGAAACCACAACCAAAGTCAATAACACATGGTGATACAGATTCTTGGGTGATTGAGATTGCCAATGTATGCCAGCCTAGAGAGACCAAAACACACTCAATAGAGATATGGCGATCTTTAACTTAAAGAATAGCCATGGAAAGCTCTATGTAGCAAAAGCAAATGGTAATGGCACCAGTGCCTTCAGTGAAAACAGGAAGGAAGAAAACTGATAATAAAACAATCTAGTAGCGAATAGAGGTTACTGGGCCAGGGCCACCCACAATTTTGAGGTGAAAAAATGCTATGCTAACTAATCGTCATAGTTAAAAATGTGACTAAATGAGAGCATCATCTAACACATTATACAATTCAGAAATATTAAATATATCCAACCTATTAAACATGCTTTCTTGCTTACCTTGTTAGGCAGCACCCGCACTTTCCAGTCTCATGTCTGATGTTTCTGTATTTTCATTGCTTATGCCAGTCTAATTATAATAGTGCTCACCTAACTTCCCTATTCCATTACTTCCTCTCAACATTGTCGCCCACTGTGAGGTCTCCATCAGAGTTACCTCACTGAACACTAACCCAAAATGCCAAACCCAACCCAAACCCACCATTATGGTTAGGCCTTTTCTAACAAGCAACAACTTGACTCATTTCAAGATAGACATCAGAAAAAGAACCTCTTGGCCAGTAAATCATCGACTTAGGTAAAATGCAAACCCAAATAAAAATCAATAATCAAGCAGCTAAGCACAATGGCATATGTTTCACCAGCACATCAACAAAGCAATAAAATCAAACAAAACGCCAGTGCAGAACATAGGCAAGAAGAAACTCCAAACAGAAGTATACCTCTTGCTGACCTCTTAAGTAGTTGAAGATGGGATCATTCCAGCCTTCCTCGCATAATCAAAAATCCCACCAGCTTCAATAACAGGGCCAGCATCTCCAATGGGCTTCAACTTGTACTCCTTCCCAGTGGTATGATTAATCAGCTTATTCTCCCCAAGATCAATGGTGGCAACATTCCCGGTAGTAAACTCCTCACAAATCCTGACCTCACACTCCAAAGGATACACTTCCCCAGTGGCAACCGAGTTCCGGAAGAAGATCCTAGCATATGATTCCGCCACTATAGCTTTGGTACCAGCTGCACCCAATGCCACTGGAGCATGTTCCCTCGAAGACCCACATCCAAAATTGGCACCAGCAATGATGATGGAGTACTTAGTCTGGAACTCATTCTCCTCAACAAATCGAACAGCGTATGAACTGGGTAGACCAATAAGGGCATACGACCCAAGTTTCTTGTACTCTTCAGGGTTGGATGGAACCAAGGTGAGGTACTCAGCTGGGATGATTTGGTCGGTGTCGATGTTGTCGCCGACTACGTAACAAAGGCCGTGGAATGTGGTGGTTGAGGGGGAGGATGATGAAGGGGCGGCGTTGACTGGTACTACAGAAGCTGATCGGAGGGAGTGAGAGGAGGCGGAGGTGGTGGTGGTGAGAGATTGAGTGGGGCATTTCGTCGAATAGGTTGTTGGCAACCTCAGAAATGACGTGGTTTGAACGGAAAGTGAGGGTTTGTGGGAAACTGAGTAGGTGGGTTTGGAAGAGGAGAAGACGCGTACGGTTGTCGGAGCCGCCATTGCCATGGGGTTTGCGGGGAAAAGGAGACCGAGAGACAGGGAGGGAGGGAGAGAGACTGAGAGGGAGACAAGCCGAGAAACCTAAAGCGTTTTTTACACCCTCACAGTCTCGACGCCCTCATGAACCGTCCGGGATGTGTACAACAATTCACCCAATCCGATCCATCGATCGGTGACTTGAGAGCATCTGTAATGCAAGACTCACAAGTTAAAAATTTAGAGCATCCGTATTGGTGATCCAAAAATTTGAATCATAAGTGGGGGCCCACAACCTCCACATCATCTCACAAACCAATTTTTTTTTCTTCTCTACATCCTATGGATCACCAACTTGGATCACCAAATAAAATAATATTTTATAAACCCCACTACTACTATATTATTGAGTTTTAGACTTTTAAATGCTTAGTTGGCAAAAAGAGAGAGAGAGAGAGAGTGTGTGGGGAGCGGATCATGGCCATGAGCTGGACCGTAGGGCGAGCGAAGCGGATCACTGATGCATGGTATTGCTTGGACCGTGAGCCAAATTTTTGGCTCATGAGCCTTGCAATGCGGATGCTCTTAGCTCACAGTTTAAGCAATAGTATATATCAGTGATTCGCGTCGCTCATCTCACAGTCGTGATCCGCCCCCACACATTTTCTCTTTCTTTTTTTTGCCAACTAAGTCTTTAAAAGTCTAAAATTCAATAATATGGTAGTATTTGGGTCCATAAAATATTATTTTATTTGATTATCCAAGTTGGTGATCCATAGGATATAGAGAATAGAGAAAAAGTTGGATTGTGAGATGATGTGGAGGATGTAGACACTCACTTATGATCCAAAATTATAGATCACCATTGCATATGCTCGAAGTATGAGAGAGCAAAAGGCAGGAGTGAGAAAAAATTGAGGGTGAGGGCTCTAATTTTAGACTTCTTTGTTTAACATATAACAGTCTTAGTTCGATTCATCAGTTCACACAGTTTAGATTAGAACCAGACTGAATATCAAACTAGACTCACACTTGGATTGATGAGTAGAGCGAATTCATCGAATCCAATTCAATCTGATCTTGATAAGTCTTCGATACCCGTTCGGTCTCGACTAAATAATGAACAAGTCTAATCAGGAGTTAACCCCCCTCTCTCCTGGGAAGGCATAGCTTTTGGGAGGGTTTTGAACATAACTCCCACCAAACAAAACCTTAATCACTCCTTTTTTTTTAATTTTTTTGGGTAAATAATGACAATTTTTCGTTGTGCAATGAGTAACAATGCCTTAATTAATTAATCCTCTACAAAACCGTTTAAGTAAAGAATGTAGCTAAACACAATTCCATAAAAATATAGTTAAATAAAAGACAAAATACTTGGATGATAGTCGGTTAGTTTCACAAAAACAAATTGCCACTAGATTTTGGAAATTCATGCAATACATGGGATTATTTTGTGGTATTTCTTTTTTTCATTTTCAATCACTTTTTTAATTGTGATCGTAGAAATTCAGACATTATAACTATAAAAATTTTTGTCAATTTTTTGCCAAAAAGGAGACAAATTCTTTAATATTTAATTCATTATCCAACATCTACAACATAAATCCAAATAAGATGGCCAGAAAAAAAAGAAAGCCAAAAACATACACTACCATAGTACATGCCCTTGAAATTAGCGACCAAGAAAACCCCCAGTGATCCTAAAAATGTCAAAAAGACATCCTAACTCCAAAAAATATAACTTGTAACTTATTGAACATTCATCTTCCTACATAAATTATTTTCCAATAATGCAACATGGAAAAAAAAATCACAAATCTTTCACAATTCTCTCCACAATTTAAATTTACTGATCTATTATAGACTTTGTGGGCAAGATATTCTTCTCACATGGCAAATTACGCCTGATCGAGTTTCAGTAGCCAGTGAAGAATCATATTCAGATATTCAGACAATTTGTCCCATAAACAACAAACACCATGGAAAAATAGAACAAATATAGTGTAAAAAATCCGACGCAATTGTAGAGATAGATCGACAAAACATGTTGAGCAAATCTTACAATTGGAAATAAGGATGCTACCAAAGACAAACACTTACCAAATTTGAAATTGATGGACTAAGTTGATTCCCAAAAATCAAAGAAATAGGAGTAATTTATGAATTCACAACTTTCTGATTATACCCATGTATCTAATGGGAAAGAAAAGTTGACATATAAAAAACTAAAAGAAAAAGAAAAGGGAAGTCGATAAGGACTCAGAGGGCCACTGTTCCTTGACCTTAAATGCTTATATGTAGTGCATGATTGAAGATTTGGATGATGGAGAATTTGCAAAGAAAAAGATAACGGGGTGGTTTGTGGTTATTTAGGCCATTGTTATTAAGGGATTCCCCATCCTAGTTAGCAATTACGTGGGGGAAAGAGAAAGATATTTTTGACACTTTTGATATGTTAAAAATGAAATTAATTATATTGTAATTTGGCCAAGAAAACAAATTATAATATTTTTCATGTTGTGGAGTCAATTGGTTGTAATTAATTGAATATAAAAGAAAATTTTATTTTATAACAATGAGATTCTTATAATTTTGTCTGTGTCAATTGAATAGTGCAATTTATTATGTACCCCTGGAGCCCATGCTCATTATATACATGTCAGTGCTGTATAAGATCAGTTGTTAGCGCTATATACATGTTAGCACTGTAGCAGTTACATTGTCTTTCCTTCATCTCTCACTTTTTCTCTTTACATAATCCCCATTGAATCTTTTTGATTCATTTAGTGACTTGCATATCTATCCCTCCCCCTCTATGTATGTGTGTGGCGTGGGTGGAGGGGGGTGATTTTGATCAGCTGTCATAGAATATGGTAGATTCAACATTTCAAAGGCCTATAGCATTGCATTGACTCATAGACCTTATGTTTTCATGGTAGGGTTTGTATGACATCGGTTAGTCATGAAATTATGTTATGTGCCTTTGGCTTATTATGAAAAGGAAGTTAATGAACAAAGAAATGATGCAACATTGGATGCCTGTTCTCGAGACCAAGCGTGTCTTCTGTGACGAGTAAATAGTTACTAAACACCTATCTTTTTCAGGTGTGAATTTGCATACCTTTTTGATAAATTGATTATATGGAAATGTGATTCTAATTGGAGAGTTGAGTGGAACAACTAGTTGATCTAGGTGAGTGTATCCTGAGCAAAAAGAGCAATTATTGCAAGTTGCATTTGGAGGGAAAGGAACTCCAAAATATTTAAGCAAAAAATGCTGAATACAAAGTCCGTTGACATTAACTAAGTTTTCAAAATACAACTTGTAAATAGAAAACATGTACTATATAAACTGTCAGCATATAAACTTTAAACAACTTTAATCTCCTATTTCTTTGGGTAATTAGGCATGCCTAAAAGTCCTAGGTGTAAATATTTGAATATTTTAAAGGGATATTGGATGATGATATACTGTACTTTGGGGGTGTTGGACAATAATACTTTCAACTTTGAACTTGGACGTCGATGCACCATATTATTGACCTATCTACTGTTTATATGCTAAGGCAGAGTTTGGATGTGTTTTTATCAATGTAATGCAACAATTTTACAATGGTTTGCAATTGCATATGTGTAAAATTCAAGAATTTTCAATTGTATGCAATGATATATGTTGAATATGCACTTACATCACCAACTGAAAATACATTCAAAATCGTTATTGTTATAAACATAGTAAATAGGTCAATAATATGATGCATCTCCGTCCAAGTTCAAATTGGGAGTATTATTGTCCAACACCTTTAAAATACAGTATATAATCGCCAAATATTCCTTTTTTTTTTACAAATTACCTTAAAAAAAAAAGGAAATCACAACTAGAGTTATTGGGCTTAGCCCAACTTCTAAACCATGCATGTACCTAAGTCAATAACAAAAATGGGAAACCTACGAACCCGCCCAATAAAAGGATCCAGGGTTTTCTCTCTACAAAAACCCCACATCGCCTCAACCCTCTCTCATTTGGCGGAAACCCTAGAGAGCAATTCACCGCAGCAGCCATGGGTATACTCTCTCTCTCTCTCTCTCTCTGCAAATTTCGACGCACATTTTATCCGCTGTTGCATTGAGCTGATTTCGATTTGGTTGTCTTCCTTCAATCTAACGATGTTTTTTTGGATCTGTGAATGATATTGATGATTTCAGGGGCGTACAAGTACGTGTCGGAGCTATGGAGGAAGAAGCAGTCGGATGTGATGAGGTTCGTCCAGAGGGTGAGATGCTGGGAGTACCGCCAACTCCCTTCCATTGTTCGTGTCACTCGTCCTACTCGCCCTGATAAGGCTCGTCGCCTTGGTTACAAGGCCAAGCAGGTATTATCTCTCATTCCTTTTTCTCCCGCCCTCCCAAAAGTCCTACCTTTTCTATGTTTGTGATTTCTGATTTCATCTTATGCCTTTTGTTATGTTTTGTTATGTGGGTAGCTTTGTGCGCAGTCTGCTTTATGGGTGAATTTCCTTGGTTGTTCCAAGTATAACATTGTATTATGGGTTATGTGCATTGCTGAAAACATGTTAGGGGTTCGTCATGTTCTTGGTTATTCGACTTGTTCGTTGTTTATGTTTACTTACCATGTTGATCTCATTTCTGACAACTTTACCCGTTGTGAATCAATTTTGATGTGTTGGTTTTCATTTTTGAGGTCATAATCATCTGGGTTAATGTGCCTAGGCTCTGTGTATGAGTGTATTGAGTTCAGGACGTCAGCGTTTGATTTATATGGATATGGATATCTGCCGTTGGTTCCTCGTTAAATGTAGCCCCAGAATTTTAAGGTATTGAAGTTGAGTTGAATTTAGGAGATTATAGAGGTGGTAATATGGTTCGTGTTTTACTCCTTTTGCCGGACATTTTAATCCAATACTGCTTGGATTATGTTTTAGTCTTTATGTTCTGTTGGTGGATGCTTAATGTTCTATTTGTGCCAACTCGTTTTGGTACATGCTTTTATCATGTGCTACCTTCTCTTCAGGTTGATTTCCCTTTGAAATGCTCTATTTCTTGTTCTGTAACGTGAATAAGGTGGTATGCATTTATGCAGTTCCTAGCATGAGATAAATGTATGGACAACTTAGCTAGTGTTATTGGATTAAGTTTTAATATTGTCTCACATGTCAGGGCATTGTGGTTTACCGTGTTCGAGTGAGGAGAGGTGGTCGTAAGAGGCCTGTTCCTAAGGGTATTGTCTATGGTAAGCCCACAAACCAGGGTGTTACCCAATTGAAGTTCCAGAGGAGCAAGAGGTCGGTCGCTGAAGAGCGTGCTGGTCGCAAGTTGGGTGGCCTTAGGGTTCTCAACTCTTACTGGATCAATGAGGTTTGTCATTTGGTTCCTATTTTCATTGCATTTCACCCGTGTCTTGAGTTTAATCAGTGTGGGCAAATGATGTACTTGTTCTTGAGGTTCTCTATTGATGCTACATCAAATGCCACCGCCGCTTTGCGGTAGCTGAGGCTTTGCTGTAGTCAAGTGATGATATCTCTGTTGCTTTTGCTGACTGCTGCTAGTGCTACTGCCACTACTATGACTAGTCTCTCTCTTTCTCTCTCTCTCTTTGTTGTTGTTGTTGTTGTTGTTGTTGTGACTGCTGCTGCTACTACTGTTCTGTTCTTCTTCTTCTTCTTCTTCTTCTTCTTGTTCCCCATCATAATCATATATCATATTCATGTTCTTATTTTACCCCACTTCTCAAACACGTCTCTTCATTGTGAAGCCTTCAAAGGCATTGAAGAGGAGACATTTGTTTTGGGATGAGTGGAGTGTTAATTCCTCAAGATATCTGATGCCCACTTTACATAGCGTGAATTTCTGAAGGCAGGCAAACCAACTTTCCAAGATCCTTATCCCTGTTCATTTGAATGCAGGACTCCACTTACAAGTACTATGAAGTAATCCTCGTCGACCCATTCCACAACGCAATCAGAAACGACCCAAGGATGAACTGGATCTGCAACCCTGTCCACAAGCACAGAGAGCTTCGTGGTCTCACTTCAGCTGGGAAGAAGTACAGAGGTCTCCGTGGAAGGGGTCACTTGCACCACAAAGCCAGACCTTCTCGCAGGGCTACCTGGAAGAGGAACCAGACCCTCTCTCTCCGCCGATACCGTTAGAATTTTGTGGGTTGGCTTGCTTTTTGGTATCGTCTTTGGGTTTGCTTCATATCTGCATCAGTATCTGGTTCTGTAATTGAAGCTACTAGAGCTTCGGCGGAAACCACTTAGAACAGGGACCACAGGCGTCTTGTGGCGTCTTAACTGTTACTTGAAATTTTTCCCTTTTTTGGTTGCAATCTGTGGGATTTTAATTTTGTAGTTGAGATTTAATATTTGAGACCTTAAAGAGTTGGATTGATTTCATGCATTTGCATTGAGCATTTTTATCTTGTTTCAGACAGATGAGTTGCGTTTCACTTTTAGTCCTTTGCCATATGCCTTTGCCGTGTTCACTTGCGATTGCAGTGCCTGAACTCTGGAGATGAGCAGTGGGATATGAAATTTCAAACGATAGGAAACTTTATCTGGCTGAAGTATCAGCTGCACAAGCTGAAGCCAAAAGTGCCTTTGCATATTTGCAGCTGAAATCTATGATTTACATCATGGATTCCAACATAACTCTCTGTATTTAAACGTCTGAATGTATGCGTTTGAGTTAAATGCCGTGTTCAATGGCCGGTAGACCTTACTAGCTATTGTTCTTGGCTTTGAAGTGACGGAGATTATACTCTAGTCCATGACTTTGGCAGTGTATGTAAAAGTGAATATCAATTGGTATGAAGATTTAGCTAACTAATCGTGACCTATCTAGTTTATCGTTTATTTTAGTTGATTGTTATCACCTGATTGATCATTGAAGGTATTTACATTTAGTTTGCTGGAGGAGTCAATAAACTAACTGTTATTGGATGATTAAATCACTAAAAAATTTCGAAACTAAATTTGTGTTTATTGAAATTCCAAAATGCAATGTTGTTTCTTTAGACAACTTGGGCAAAGCCATGTATTCCTTCTGAGCGCAAGAGTAAGGCAGTGTTGTTTTCGTTGGTAAATTGGTAAAATTTTCGTTGGTAAATTGGTTTTACCAATTAATTCCTGCCCACTTAAACCACCTCTTACCCACCCTTTGTAGCTTTTTAAAAACATATCAACTTCTATTAACTCTAACTAATCTTCACTGATTTTAACCAACTTCTATCCATTTTTACCAACCGTTAACAACTCTTGCTAACATCGTTCAAAATTTTAACAACTTATAAATTGTCATGTGAAAATTAATTAATTTTTTTGATCTGATGTATTGAAGGAGAGCATAGTTGAAATAGCGATTCTGTATTGTTTACAAAATTAACATGCTGTTTGGTTTGTTTGGGTTAGTGTGTTGTTTACATATGTGAATCTAATGCCGTTGTTCGCTCGCTAACACAACAATAATAATATTTATATAGTTATGGAGTCGATATATTACAAAGCGTCGTAAACATAATAAAAGTCATTAATGTATAAACATTTACAACAACAATCATCAAATAATTAAAACAAATATAATCTACAAATTTACCAAATTTTAATTTTTTTAATTATCAAAAATATTATGCGAAAGCCTAAACCAAAATGATATTCCACTCTTTACAGAATATACAAACATCCTCTAACTTTATACCAATTTCTACCAATCTTTCTAAAAATATCAACTTCTATTAACTTTACCTTTTTTTAATACAAAAGGTAAAAAATAAACTTTAGGTAGCCATTCTCTTAAAAATTCTCCATAAATTATCCTCAACTTTATCCATTACCAATTCTTGTTTACTAACAGAAAGAACAAGTCCTAAGTTCATTATCTTTTAACTTGAATATTATTTTTAATTGTACCAATAAAGCCAAGTTCCATCCCCCCCCCCCCCCCCCCAAACAAAAAAAAAGGGAAAAAGCTGTGGCTGTCTTGGTTAGCAAGGCAGCCACTGTAAAAACTGGAGGACTCTGAAGTCCGAATTCCATTTCCGTATAGAAATCCTTCGACCTCCTCTCTCTCCTCTTCTGCAACTGCAACTGCAACCATCTCTCACTGACTATTTCACAGTTAAACCCCCCAAAAAAATCCTCAATGAAGTCTAGGGTTTATCGGCGATTTCCCCCAAAATTTCCCAATTTGCATCGCTTCTCCAATTTGAGCCGGCTTCAATCTCGCTGCTTCACTTCCTCCTTCGTGAAGAAGCTCCATTCCTCCTCTTTGGCTAAAGCTTCTGTCAATGGTGGCCCTAATGGTGGCTCTGATGGTGAGTTTCTCCTCTTCTATCTTTTTCTGTGCTCTACCAGTTGATTTTGCTCATGAATATGCTTGGAAATTAGGGTAGTTAAAGCATGTAGGATGAAATTGAATGTTTTGGTGTTTGCTCTGTTGTTTGTTTTTGCAGGAAATCCGTATTTGTTGCCTGGTGCAACTGTTGCCACCATACTTATGCTTGGTGCTCTTCATGCCCGTCGGCTTTATGAGGACAAGAAGGTGTTTCCCATTGCTACATATTCTGTTTCTGTTCTGTGCACTTCGATTGTAAATTTGTAATGTTGTTGTCTGGAATTGGTTGTTGACATGAGGAACCTATATTATACTCTTGGGTGTAAATACTCTCAAGAGTCATATGGCATTCTTTACCCACATGTATTTATCATATAGGCAAATTTTAATCTGTGTATGCTTATACGGGATATGTGAGTATATAGTTCTAGGAATATGATATAAGGAGTGGTTGGTATCAATGTCAGCGGGATTTGGGTTTGGAAACAATGGTGGTGTGATCTTAGCCTCTTGCTTGTGAATGAAATTTGAATAATCAATTGGGATATTATCTTAGCTAAAGGGTTGAAGTTCTAGGATTCAAAAGTCTTCTTGCCTACTTCAGTCTACGACCACTTTGATTTTTGACATTTTTCTATTGCATTTTCATCTCTATGGATTGATCTTAGCTGTTTTTATGTTTGATTTGCCTCATTGTAGAAATTTGGTACGCATCTACAATGTTTGTTGAATGACTTGGTGTCTGATGGCCAACATTTTATCAATAGGTTGAAGAGGCGAAGGAGAAAGGGATGGAACCTGAGTTCCAACCTGATGTGAAAGTAATATGCCTAAATCACTTTTTAGTTACCATATGCTCAGTCATTCGACATGGTGGATTATGTGTTTAGTTTAACTATTTCTCTTTCTCTGGAATGGTTGGCTTTGCTTGGCTTAGGCATCATTTTTGAGCATTCTACCCCTACGAACTATTTCCCGAATTTGGGGTTCCTTGATGAGTGTGGTAAGATGCTTTTTATCATTTTGAATTCAGAGTATATCTTTCTTTGTTTCCCTAGCACCCAGCCTTGGGCCCTTGACCTTTGGCTTCACCATTTAAGGTGAATGCCAAGAAGGCACAGGGAAGGCCAGTTCAGAATGTATCTTTGGCTACAATAGTAAATACTTTTTCAGTTCATCCTGTATGATGTGTCGTGCCTGGTATACTATGAAAAGAAATGAGTATGTTCTTGTCCAATTTCTCGCAGGAACTTCCTGTTCAATTGCGGCCTTACGTTTATAAAGCATGGGCACGCGCTTTCCATTCAAGTATAGTAATTTGTATTTCTGTTAAAGTTCATTTAGTTTGAAGTTGATTATAATAAGAATCTGCAGTCACCTGAGGAGCTTCACATTGTGAATTTTGGAAAATGAATCACATACAGAAAGGAATGGATTCTCATGTCATGTTTTTACCCCGGCGAAGATATGTAGGATTAAGTGATAATTGGAATGAGTAAAGAAATGACATAGTTGCTGATGGAATGCATCATCTTTGACATTTAGAAACCATTGCTCACGTTCAATTGCAATATTACTAAGTCAAATGAAGCATATTCCTGTTTGCTTATCATCCTAAATCAGGCAACCCTTGAGTGTTTGTCTTTGTTCAGTTCACATTCATGATGAAACTCAAGGCATCGGAATTGTTGATACTATATTGCTAATGTATTAATATTCCCAAAGAGGTATTCATGTTGGATTGTTTGTCTATAGACTTGGAAGAGGTGACCTTGCCTTTGGAGGAATATCCTTCTATGCGTGATTTCTTTGTTCGGAGGCTCAAAGAGGGTTCTAGACCTATAGATCCTGATCCCCAATGCCTGGTAACTGGTAACAGCTTCTTGTTTCAGCATTTTGTGTCATTTGCAATATTGTAATAGCAAGACTTTCTAATTTGTGGCCTTGCTCTCTAATGTTGCCAGTGTTCATTTTTTAATGATAGATAAGCCCTGTGGATGGTATTGTCATGAGATTTGGGGAGTTAAAAGAACCTGGTGCCATGATTGAGCAAGTTAAAGGTTTTTCTTATTCTGTCTATGCTCTTCTTGGGCGAAACTCTCTCCTCCCAATGGTCCATGGAAACGATGTGGTTGAAGAAAGCAGCGAGGTAGGAGATGGTCATAAGGATCAAACTAAGAAGTCATGGTGGAGAGTTTCCCTCGCTTCACCCAAAATTCGGGATCCTACGCCTGCTAGGTATGCTGGCATCTACACCCTATTCCTTTGGACTTGTCCCCACTCGTCTAGATAATCTTTTCATGAGTGCTTATTTTCTGCAACAAGGTAAACACGAGCTGGTGGGATCCTGTCACTCCGTGGTTTCAGAGAGTGCAAAGAAGCTGCCTTTAGCTGTTCTAAAGGAGAGAAAAGTTCAATATTGGAGAAAGCACTAAAAGAAAAGAGGATAATCTCGTATTTAGTCATAAACTTGCTAGTTCTTCTTTATCCTTTCCGTTTCTTTCAAACAATAGGAATAGAAGAGAAAAAAGATTGAGGTATTGCAAGCAGAATGGATAAGGGTGGTGCATAACTGATGTTTTGGGTCTTCCAGTATGTTGCTTATCAGATTCTGTTGGTGGATTTATTTGCTCTGTTAATTCAACTGTTATACATGTGTTGAGTCTTAATCATGGGCTGTGGTTGGAGCTTGCATTGGCGTGTATCACTGGTGCTGCTGTAGTGTTATTAACTTGTATTGACTATTTTCTGTCCACTTCCCAAAAACAGGTGAAAAAGTCCCTTTGTGACTCCCCTTTTTTGTCATTATAGTGGACTACGGCAAAATGCATTGGGAGATTGTCCAATACTTGCTTGTGGAGTTGTAGGCAATCAAGTTGTTTTTAATCTAAGGAACCTCTTTGTAATTCATGGGCAAGGTTGCTACATTTGACACCCCCATGGCCTGCTGAGGTGGGTGACTGGGTAGGAATTTGGATTTAGCTGGGAGCTATTTTTTCCTAAGCGCATGTATATGGATCTTATATGTGCAGTGTTCAATAGTTGGGTGGTATGTTTTTTGCATTCAAGTCCTTATGTTAAGCAGTCTTCATGTTTACTTATCATTGCGATTTTCTTTGGCAGCCCAATGAAGGGTCTCTTCTATTGTGTGCTGTACTTAAGGCCTGGAGACTACCATCGGCTGCATTCTCCTGCTCACTGGAATGTTCTTGCCCGCAGACATTTTTCAGGTGATTCACGGATGTATTCATTTATGAAGTTTTTGCTCAGGAGCAAAAATGTTTATAGGGTAGTGTAATTGCATGGCATTGATTGCACATTTGGTTTGTTGAAAGATGGTAATTGGTCTAAGTAGATTGCAGAAACTCTCACCCAATGTGTTCTAATTGAATTCAATAGCTTGTATCTGTTGGTGGCAAGCTCATTTGGGAGTACAAACTGTAACTCATAAGCTGTCTTCTTTGCTATACTATGAAATGAATCTTTTGCCTGTTATAGTTTATTGCCTTGAACTGATGTGATTTCTGTCATCCCTTGCTTATTTGTCTCTGTCTTGTCTTTGGAATTTGGCTATGCTTGCTGAACTCATTTTTAAAAAATTTGGGAAGGGAATGAGGAATATAAGCTTTCATATTCTGTTCAGTCATCAAATAATCACTCATTTCAGCTCGTAATTGTTGCATGTCTATTTTTTTTTTTTTTTTGGTTTGTTTGGATTAGATCCAGTTGATTGCATGTTATTATATTTCTGATCTGTCTAAACTGCCTAGGCCGTAGCCTAACAAAGTTGCTGATGCATAGATTAGACTTCCCTTCATGACATTTTATTGTTATCGTAGCTATTTGTTGATCTCTAGTCTGAGAATAATTTTGTTGTGTCAGGTCGTTTATATCCTGTAAATGAGCGTGCTGCTAGAACAATCAGAAACCTCTATGTCGAGAATGAAAGGGTATGCTTATTTCTTAAGTTTCACAACTTGTGTGGCAGTTAGAGAAGCCGGTTCAGCTGTGTCATCTGATGACCAGGAAGGAATTTTCATGTTCCAGGTGTAAGACAAACAGCACCATTACCGATGTGACTCTCGTTTATGGCACTGTTGTCTGGAACTAAGAGTTAATTATTGTGTATTATGATCGGGGCATGTTTAAAAGTCTAATATAATAGCAAGGTTATTGCTTATTAGCATAGTTAGAAAGGTTCAGCTTGCTTGCAAGGTTATTAGCATAGTTAGAGAAGTTCAGCTTGCTTGCGGCTTCATGGCGTCCTGTGCTCAGCGCTTGTGCCTTTAAAGCACTGTTGAGTGTGACATGCCCTTGAGCTTGTTGATCAGGTATCATCAATGGTTCTGGGATTTTTTTCACGGCAACAGTTGCTGCTGCAGAATTGAAATTTATTGTAGCAATAGGAATCTTGGTGTTCTGGAATGTGTAGCTGTTGATTTATCTCTAGATGGCAAAATCTCAACTTCTACTTGCCTGCTGCTTTCTTGTTCCAGGTTGTTCTGGAAGGTCAGTGGCAGCAAGGGTATTTGGGACTTGCAGCAATAGGCGCTACCAACATTGGATCAATTGAGGTGCATGAATTGTCTCCCTCTTTCAATAAACTCATCTTAGCAAGCACAATTCTGTTATCCGGTCTTGAATCCATTTGCTTTTTTGAACTCAGAGCATGGGCAAATGGTTGGGTTTCATGTCATCTTGACTGTCGCATTTAACCGTCTGTTTGTTTTTCTAATGATGTAGTTGTGTTTCAAGTTGTAAATATTGATAAAAATTATGATCATAACCTGGAATGCTGGGTCTCCGGGACTATTGAATTTGTTTGCATTCTTTCATGACAGCTTTTCATTGAGCCAGAGCTGCGCACAAATAGACCAAGGAAGAAACTTCTACAATCAGAGCCACCTGAAGAGCGTTTGTATCAACCAGAAGGTGTCGGTGTGACGCTTAAGAAAGGAGACGAGGTTAGAAATAGAAAGACACTTGCAGTTCACCGATTAATAATTTGCGCATCTGTTGAAGGATACAGTCCTTTTGTTTTGTCATTCATATTCCATAAAGCAAAAATACCCCTCCAAATTGTCCTTTACTTCCTTTCTATGAATAGTAGATGGTCAATTGTTTTTACTCTAGGATTTAACAAAACTACAATTCAAGGACAAGGGCGCTACATCTGAACCCTCAATACGCGGTTTGGGTAGGATTATTGGACCTGTGTTTGGATTTGGATACAAATTCCATGTTTGCTTTACGTTTCTTAATTTCACAAGTGTTCTTGGCAAGCTAGCATGACTGTTTTATGGAACCCTAGCTGACTAGTTGACTTACCTTTTTTTGTTCATTGAAATCATCTCTGTTTAAATTTAGGGTCAATAGAAACCACCTTCTATGTTGAGATTTTGATTGCCCCCTTCCCCATCCCTGCCTTGGGCGTGAACTTGACCCTATCCTACGTGGGTTTCCCAACCCTGTCCAAGGTGGCGCTTTGGGTATCGGTTTGGTTTGGTTATCACTGGTTTAGTTCTGATAATCATTTGTTTATCAACTTCCACCTCCAACCCTCCTTTCCAGTTTGCAGCTTTCAACATGGGTTCCACAGTGGTCCTTGTCTTCCAGGCTCCTGTGCAGAAGTCACTGAAGGATGAAGCACTGTCATCAGATTTCACATTCTGTATCAAACGCGGTGATAGGATACGTATGGGAGAGGCAATCGGGAGGTGGCGAAATTCACAGAATGATCAGTCATAGATAAACAATATATGAGCATTCAGAACGAAGTACTCAACTGAAAAATTCTCAAAAGCATTATTGGACAGTGTCACTAACAAAGCACATCTGATCATCACCATTGACAATGTAAATGCTTGATTTTAGACTTTTAGTGAGTCTCGTCTTATTTTTTGGCTGTCGATCATGTGGTGTTTTTTCAGCGGGACACTGGAGGATTTTTATTTTAGGGGGCTTGGCTTGTGAATCTCAAGGTAATTTGAGACATTGCAATCGTTAGTAGTAATATGACAGCAAACGTATCATAACGTTGTTTACAAGTATCGCTGGTAATTCGAGGTGAGTAGCTTTGTATGCTATTCATCCATCTGAAATGGTGTTAAGTATGTCCAAATATGAAATAAAATAAATAGAATGAGCACTAAAGTACCTAATTGTTCAAATTAGCTCAGATTTCGGTTTGTCATATTGGTATTTTCTCAGTAGTTTGTTTTCCTTTATTCAGGCGAGTTCTTCCATTGCGTTAAGATGTCAATGATTGTTGGCTCTAGTCGGAAGCAAGGGTTAGTAGTTTCAGGATCTATCTCCAAAGTTGGGAACTGGTCCGGTTCATCATTTCTGGGAACCAGAACTAGATATCACAATTTTGGGAACCTGAACCTGAATTACAACTGCGGATCTCGGGTACTTGCGTCAACAATACAGTTTTTTTAATTGTTTGTACTTGTTATTTATTTACAAAACAAATTCAATCACAACACGAGATTCATTTCGAGGCCCATAAATTGTAAAACCTCGTTTTATAGCCAACGCCTAACAATTGAAGGTAGCAAATTGCATTCATTAAATTAATATGATTTGATGCAAGCTAAAGTTGTCCATTTACTAAGCAGAAGTAAAAATAATAAATTGAGATAGCAAATTATTAATTTTGACTTGAAAGCAAGCATAACAAACATGAATTTCAATGCTCGGAACAATGCTCTTTTTTTTTTTGGGGGGGGGGGGGGCCTGGGCTTAGTGGAAGATTAAAAAATTAATAGAAAAATTAGACGTACACCTTAGACTACTATGATTTTTACTTTTGGGGTGATAATAGGTTCTCGGTTCATTTTAGGAGCTGGAGCCAGAACCGATCGAACTGGTTCCTTAATATTAAGAACCGAAACCAGAACTGTTTACTTGATTACACCCTGAAACAAGACATGTCTGATTACACTCTGAAACAAGATATGTCTGACCAGTTTCAGAGAACCTATCAGAAATGCCCACCCCTAAACCACTGAGATGCTTATGATTACACGAACTCACCTATAAAGGTACCATGAAGTAAGTGCGATACCTCAAGGCAAAAGGTTACAAACCATACAAAAAATTCTTTCACTACAAGGCATGCATTAAAGGAACCTATCTTATTAGCTATTGACGCCAAGGAATGAAGGAATCCAACCTTTCTTCTTTTATGAGATTTTTTGTTGACGCCTAGTCAAAAGCATAGCTCAAGAATAGATCATTTCATCTACGGATACGAAAGCCATAATGATATCCATCTTTCCTACAATATTTGCGTTCAAATATTATGATATGTAAATTCACGAACTATAAATTTCTGTGCTTTCGCTTTGAAATCCAAACAAGAGGAATGCCATAGTTGTTATCCCTCTAAATCACAGTTCAGCAACTTGACCTGCATTGCAGGAACTACTGATGATCCGGGCCTTGCATTGCATACTATGCATATTGATCTAAAAGGAAAAATACATCCGTCATTTCATAAGCATTAACAGTTTGGGTCCAACTGTTGTAGACATATCCAAGTTTTTATGTCAGAAGGATAGCTTCAATACTATAATAACGCCACATATCAACATGATATATTCATTTGCGCTATAGGCTTTGAAGATACCTAAACACACAATAGCAATCAGTAAAAAGACATTCCTTACAATCGTCAATCGATCCTCTCCACTTGCAGTGGACAATCACTAATGACAATATGTTGATCTTTGGATTATTATTATGGATGATTTGTCTTCGCCATGCTTTATTAACCACTATCTCCGTCCCTAAACTCTTGTCCTTGCACATTTTTCAGAAAATGCAAAAATGAGTTATGAATAGTACAATTAAAAAAAATTCTGAAACAATCAATAGGAAAACCACTCCTTCGATGATTTTCCCTCAAACCACTTTTGGATAGAGGGAGTATGATACATGGGGGCAACAAGTACTCTTCTGATCCTGTAACCTCAATCCCTAATAGTGATGTCGTGTATGTGAGTGCAGGCGTGGTTTTAAACAGCAATCAATCACCAAACATTGAACCACAACACTGTTAACTCATGAATGCTCCGTAACTGATTAACTGATGCCTGATTATCCCAACAACTGGTCATTTGAACCCAACAGATAAGGTAAAATGCCATCATCTAAGCTTGCCGGAAAAGCAGCATGTACATAATGCAATCATGCAAGTCTGCTATTAGCAGGCATTACATTGTCTGACAGGAGAGTCAGCTATGAGCATGGATTGCAAGTCAGGAGGGGCTGATTAAAACAAAGAATGCGGATAGTCATCTTCAATCAACCCAGATGACGCCAGAGCTACCCTATGGCTCAGCAACAAATGCAATTGGCAGTCACAAGCTTGAAATAACACAACATGACAATGACATATGGAAGATCAAAAGAAGAAAGAGAGAGATTGAAGAACTAAAGGATCAGAGAGATGGAAGGAGAAAGGATGGGACTAGAATTTCAACACAGTTGTTTTTATACATGCAGCTGTAAGAAGCAGTCAGGTTAGCAAGTGTAATGCAACATTCTGCAGGAATGAGAATATGGAAGTGTACTTGAAAGAAGAATGGAAAATGTAATTACTTCAAGACTTGATCCTCAAAACTAATCCTTAAACCAAAGCAAGCAGCAAAAAATTAGATCTTGGGATAGAATAAGAGGTGGGAAGTGCATCACTGTCTCTAATTTGAGTACAACAACAAGAAGACAACCAAGCTGCATCTATTTTGTCCAACGTGGGGTTTGAAGCTGTCCAGAAGTAAGAAGTGTTACCTTGGCAAGCAAAGTCCTTGTTTCAGAAAGTCTGTCAAGGTTAGGAGTTTAATACACATGCGCACACATCAAGCATGAAGTACCTAATCCTCAGATGTTTCCTTATACCAACTAGAATGAAAGAGTCGTGAGATTACTGTCAAAAGGCAGACACTTAAATTTCAAAAAAGCTGCCCACCAAGAGTTCATGTGCATAACTCCATGAATTATGCGAGGATTTATACAACACATCAATGGAAGACAACTACTGTTCAAACAAGCACTTCTTTTGAGCCATACAAAGGCCTACAAGAAGAAAACTTGAACCCCAGAAGAGGAAAAGCTTACAATGCTCCTTCCTTAAGCCAATGTCGCTCATGCAAGTGGGAAATTGGTATTCTAGCGTCTTTAACAAGAACATAACTTCACAAATAAGATTCAATATTCTCCATCTGAAGCTCAAGCAAGATTGTAGGGGATTGATGTAACAGCATCTAGTAATAAACCCTTTCTATCTCACAAAAAATGAAGGAAATGGAAAGTCACAAATCCATATAACTGGATCTGAATTAAGATTGGAAAATCATCAATACAAGAAGCACAACCACTCCAACTGACATGCCAAAAACCTCTTTGCATATAATGAGAATGAAAAGTTGCCTGCATTTACATGATTCACAATGCCGATCTGTCAGTGCACATTACATTACCCCCCTTTTTGTCATCTTCCTCATACTTGAGTGGAACTCCAATCAAACTTAAATCTCCTCTAATGTGCAATTCCTCTATATCAAGACTTTGTTCCTGAAAATTTACCAAAATTGAACCCTCAGATCCAAATGACCCACCAACCAAAATGCAGCCAATTTGAGAAATGAAAGTCAAAATCAAACCATTCAAGCAGCAGAAAATCCTCACCCATTGCAACGGAAACCCCAAAATCAAACCTAATTCATATGTAAATTCAACAAACTACTCTGTCAGGCCTAAAATCATAATCAACCCATGAACAAGCACTGCAAAACCCATAAGCAACTGGAAAATTGACAACAAAATCCCATATCACAACTATCTCTAAGCAATTCTAATAGAAACCATAAAGCATTCATTTCAATGAAAAAAGAAAACTTAAAGGAAAATAGAATCGGGGAAGAATACCTACGTCTGTTTGGTGTAAGAAGAGGAAGAAGGAACACGCTTATTACGAAACATCATGTACCCAACTGGCAATACAACTCCAATCATCATTACAGCAGCTCCGATCAAGTATCTCATCGGGCTCGGCGGCTCTACCTCCATCAATTTCCCAACCTATTTCACCAAATTGATCCAAACCCATTACTTATCTAAGGCTAAATCACTGATTTAATCTCAATATCTGCACTTTTATCAGCTAATAGAGCTGCCCCATTACGAATCTTAGGGCCAGAGATCTAAGAACAACACAGATAAATATACATGGGTTTTAGAGAGAGAGAGAGAGAGAAGGACTTACAGGCATTGTGGAGGATTGAAATGCGCAAAGGATCTGAGGGTTTGTGGAAGATCTGATGGAGTGAATTGTGGATTGGATTTGATTATCGGACTTCTGGAAAGACTACCTTCAGTTTACACTCACCGGTGGAGGTGAGGAATAAAACCCAAACTCTCTACGGTTAGACGGGCAAACGGATCTTGAAATGAGTTACATCCCGGATTGATGTCGGATCTTGGTCCAATCCAACTGTTGTTCGGGTTTTCCAATCGGTTATTCGGGTTTTCCAAATCGGAATTGAAATTTCGATTTTAAGTTTTACAAATGGATAAAATTTGTGATTTTCATGGGATAGTTAACTTGAGTTATATAAATTTTTAGCTTCAAATTTTGTGCATAGAGAAAGTTTGTGTTGATAAGATTTAACTACAACGAAGGGTTAAAGAAAAAAAAAAATTTTATTATCAAATGACGGTAAATTTGTATGTCATTTATAGACTTTTGGCTAATCCTGCTCTTTCATAGACATTAGACATTCACAAATTTCAGATCTACTTATAAGATTCTTTGAGTTTGGTTCAATGTTTTATATTTCAACTATAAATTCAAGAATTCAACTGGGAATTTTGAAACAAAACCAAACAACTTTAATGAAACGAACACACTTTAAGTTGCTGTTTTGCTATTTTTGTGAAAAGACAATGGCAACAATAGAATGCATTATATAACACCTACGTGTGTGTTGACTGATAATATAAAACCTTTAAAAATTATATTGAATACATATATGTTCTAAATTTACTAATTACTTACATTAAGTTCTACAACCTCCTTTTTAAAAAAAAAAAAAACAACTATGCTACCAACCGTAACTGTGAATTAGCTGTTAGGTTATACTTCTGGAAGTATGAAAGATCATACTTCCATCCTGCATCAACAAGGTAACTACTTTCAGCGTAAATCCCATTTTTGTGGGATTTGTACTTTTATCTGGTATATATATTAAATTTTGATTTTTTCATAGATAACTAGTTTTTGATTTTGTTATGGAATTTATAGAAGACATGAACGTGAAAGTTCGGAGACAAATTTGTTAATGTAGATGAGTGTGAAACTCTAGTGAATGCTTGTATAAATGTATAATTCATTTTACTTTAATTGGATATAATCTAAATTTTCAATCACCCTTTGTGTGTGGTGCGAAGGTGCAAACGCTCTGAGCTCACACCGACCATGTTCGTTCCGGTAAAAGAAAAACTGTGGGAAATGGAAATGGAAACCGGGAAGCATACCAAAGCCAACAAGAGGCGAGAGAAAGTCCGAGGAGTAAAGGGAAGCCCAAAACACGGGAGATGAATCTCTTTCGAAGAGTATCCTCACAATCCCACTTCTCCAAAATCCCCAAAAGATCCTTCAAATACTTGAAATCCCCTGACGAGTCCCTTGAAACACCTCTCACTCATGGCATTCATGTCTTCCATTGCCCTGTAAGTGTTCATTATTCTCCTGTTTTCATTTGGTTTGATGGGTTTTCTTCGCTTATGCATTCATGGGTTGTCTTTATTTATGCAAATTTGTTCAGATTGGGTTGAAATTTTCGATTTTGGTAATCTTTTGTGGGAAATTTGAGATGGTTGATTTGTGAAACATTAGGATGCAGTTGGGATTGTTGCAAAGTTATCGGAATGTATAGCTTCGAGGGGCGGAAACATTCTTGGAGCTGACATTTTCGTGCCCGAGAACAAGAATGTCTTTTATTCAAGAAGGTTTTGCCCTTTTCTTTGATTAATGTGTGGACACTATCTTTTTAGTTGAATCTTGTTTTCATTCGGTTGAGCTAGTACCTTTTGATAACGCTGCCTTTTGACAACAACAACACCTCCCAGTGTGGGTCCTGCTTTCGCGGGGTCTGGGGAGATCCATCTGTAGGCAACCTTACCTCTACTAGCATTCCTACATTCCTACCCGTAGAGAGGCTGATTCCAAGAGACCCACAAAAAAGGGTTTTGCGAAAAAGTTTGTGAATGCTTTTATGAAAACATTTAATAATGCTGCCTTTTGAGATGTAGCTAATTGCCTAGAGTTCTCTTCTTTGCCTGAAAGAAATATGCATTTGATTCTTATGCTTCTTTTGTTCTTGTGTGTGTGTGTGCGCGCGCCTGTGCTCTCTCTCCTCTCTCTTGCCTTCGAGGGGATTGGTTATGGGTTAGGATTTTCCACTAGCAATAGGATTGATTTGATACTTATAGTTGCTATATCGGCTGAACCCAAGAACAAGGATAGAGCAATGGAAAGAATACGACAGTAGATATGGAGTATATCCAAAGATTCTACCCATTTCTGGTCTAATTTGAAATGTCTAAGTGCTACAGAAATCTAGTGGTTTGAGAGCTACATGTAGATGTTTTGAAGCTATTGGTTGAAATTAAAAGCCCAAGTATGAGTTAGAATTTGTCGCATGGTTTTTGTGCCATTCTGTTCGTCTCTGTCGGAAGTAATTATCTGGCCTCATGATGAGGTGGGTTTCACTTTCATTTTCACTTTGTGACCTTTTATGAAGGATGCCTGTGCCATGAGGAAGTAGTATGAAAAGTTAAAACTAGAAAGAAATTGGAGGATCTGAAATTAGTGAGTGAGATGTCTATTGGCCATTGGGATGGAGGAAATGGAAATAAGTTTATCCTGGATTTGTAAGCTGTTGAGCATTAAATGGGAAAGGAACTGAGGTGAGTTAGTTCTGACCACCTGATGTGGCTTACTGGCTCCAGGAATGGGAATTTGATTTTTCTGTATTGCTGGATTTGCAGTGCATTAATTAAGCCCACTTCAGAATGATTTGAAAACGTGTGGGAAACTGAGGTGGATGTCTTGGATAAATAGGAGAGAACCCAGTTTATGAGAGGTAAAAGGTGGACAAAAAAAGAAAAGAAGGGGCCTCTAAGTATCTTGACCTACCACTTGGCACTCAGGAGCTATTGAGCATCAAAGCAACTCTACATCTAAGGATAGCACTCGGTTTGCAATGGAAGCTTGGAAGTTGGATAAGGCAGCCAGGTTGAATGTGATGGGAGATGAAAAACCAATGATTGACCTTATCAGAGAAAAGGATCAGGCAAAGAAAACATGACCAGAGAAAATGCTGAGCTCAGCACTGGTGAGAAAGGTTCTCTTTGGAGGTTGGCAGTGGAGAAATATAGCATTAGGAAATACAGATGAGATGTTTGGTGGGAGATGCAGAGCTTTGCTTGGTCATCCTGGTGCTTGACGAATTGAGCCACTCTTTACGAGGTTCAGAGGTTGTTTATGTTGTTTTTTCAAACTGTTGATGCCTTGAATTTAAAAGGGAGTAAAGGGCGTGCAAGAAGGGATGGGGAAAAGGATTGAGGATCACCATGGATCTGCATTTTGTTATATGAGAGACTCTACATTTTGTTGTTTGGTTGCCTTTTGCTTTATAATTGCTTTTGTTCTAAGATGTGTTGGGTGTGCTACTCAAATGATATTTTTATCTAGGGAAGATTGTTATTCAAGGGGTGGCGGTTGATTTACATCTTCAGACGACAATATTTTCTTTTTAGCCAAGAGGAGGCAGTCCTCTTCTTTTTTGGGGGGGGGGGGGGCGGGTGGTGGTTGAAAGACGGTTCTTCTCATTGTACATTTATCATATCAGTTTACCGCTTCTCTAAAGCTGTCAATGCTAATTAAAAAAAATGGGAAACAAAAAAACTATGGTAGTATTACTTGTAGATTGACAAATGATGGGCAAAATATTATGCTATAATGCTTAGCTGAGTACTAATGTTGGTCTTTATATTTGGGGAGATACATTTTTGGCGATTGAGATAGCTTGTTCAACTATGCATAGTCACATCCTTCCTTCTGTCTCCAAGCTTTGTTCATTATTTCTTTCTTTTTTCAGTGATCTTGATAAATGCCATGTCAACTGGGATAGTGTTACAAACTACATTCTACTATGTGATGAAGGTTTACTTGTCTGTCTGCATCTTAACCAAGACTTTGGCATGACAATTAACAGATGTTAGAAAATAGATCTCACTTTAATTTGGATGAACAAATTTTTGAAGTCTGTCCTTGTAACAAAAAGTTTGGAATCATGTGTTCTTGCAGCGAGTTTGTATTTGATCCTCGTAAATGGCCAAGAGAACAAATAGCTGAAGACTTCCTCACACTTGCTAAAACATTCAATGCTTTGAGATCAGTTGTTCGTGTGCCTAATTTGGATCCAAAATACAAAATTGCAGTTCTTGCTTCAAAGCAGGTTTCTTCTTTCTATATTTCTGCACCATATAGTTTCTTGGAAGTAGATTAGGATACGATTCACAATGACATAGTGCAATGTTTAATGTCATATGACCTGTTATTTACAGAGCTGTTGTTGTCTTCGTGGCTTGGTGTAGGACCACTGCCTTGTTGACCTGCTTCATGCGTGGCAGAATGGAAGATTGCCTGTAGATATAACTTGTGTGATAAGGTCATCAATGAAGAACCTGCAACATATGTCTTATTTATCTTTCTGGTGATACTGGGGTTCACTCTCTCCCCATCTTCTTTTTCCTTTGGCAGCAATCATGATAGAGGTCCAGATACCCATGTCATACGTTTCCTTGAGCGTCATCGAATTCCTTATCATTGTTTGAGGACAACTGTGGGAAATAAAAGAGATGATGAGATATTGGCTTTAGTCCAAGACACCGATTTCCTAGTACTTGCTAGGTACATGCAGGTACTCTAAATCATGCTGTATTCTTTCACCTTGTGCCCCTTCAACTCTTTTCTGATAATTGGACAAGTAACCTATGAAAATTTTATAATTGGCAACTAATGTTCTTAGTCTTAGCAACAGTAGTCTGAGAAAATGGAAGATACTATATTAATTGTATGGCCCCCCCCCCCCCAAAAAAAATTTGTTCAGGATACAAACCCCCCCCCCCCTCCTTTGTTCCCTTTTATGTCTTTTTGGAAAAATAAGGTAACTACTTGATAGGTAGAAAGGCCTACTCTATTTACTGGAGTTTAACGTCAGATATGCAGAAAAAATTGTATAATGCCATACTTATTGCCACTTTCTGTGTTACCTTTGGCTCGTATTGTTATATGGTACTGGAAAGTTAATCCACACAAGATATTTTCATCAATAAGAAATGTCTATTTGTGGACGTACTATAGAAACGGGATCCAATCTGAATGATACGAGTCCATCTGACACTCTGAAATTTTGCTACATAGTTCAACCCGCAACAGCAAGGGAACCCCTGTCTAAAGAGTGCTGAGACTAGTTGCTGTTTTGAATCCTTGTCATTATGGTTTTTGAGTGGGATTTAATTTCAGCGACATCTGTTGTTGCTCTTTTTGAAGACATATGGAATCTCCAGTAGTTGCCAAATAGTTGCAAAAGCCCTATTAGATAGGGATGACAATGAAACCCGTACCCATTTAAAACCTACAAAATCTGCCCAATTAAAAACCCAAACGGGTGGTGAAAATGAGTTTTACATGGTTATGGGGCGGGTATTGAAAAATGGGTATGGGTATGGGTACGGGTACGGATATCGGTATAGCCCTCACCCATCCTATACCCGCACCCTACCCTGTACCTGTTTTTATAATAAGATAAAAAAATTATTTTGATTAAACATTTTTTCGGTTTAAGTCCAATCCAAACCTTTCTAACAAAAAGTTGGTCAATAATGTGCTTAATTTCACATTGTCAAACAATATATTCTCAAAATATCACAACTTTGCTATCTTATAATGACATAAATTTATACCATACTTGAATATAGGTATTAACTTTCATTCTCTATGTGAACTTTAATAAAACCCGCTAACCCAATGTGTATGGGTATGGGTATGGGTATAGGTTTGTTTTAAAAAAAATTCCCAATGAGTACAGGTACGAATATGGGTACAGTTTTCGAAAACGAGTATGAGTGCGGGTACGGCTCAACTCGCCCCACTGCCATCCCTACTGTTAGAATATAATGAAAGGGACTTGTATGCGGATTCCAAACCCAATAGCTTGGTAGAGCATAGGTTATCACTTGTTGTAGATAGACTCCGTGCTGATGCTATAATTGGTATGTTGTACAATATTACATCTATTGCTTTTGTCTTGCAGATATTGTCAGGAGATTTTTTGAAAAGGTATGGAAGGGACATAATTAATATTCACCATGGCCTCTTGCCATCATTCAAGGGTGGTCATCCTGCAAAACAGGTTTGGTTGTTGGTTCTTTCTGGCTGATCATTATCTGTCCTTTACGAGGGTTCTTGTCCCTCATGCTAACACCTGGTGGCTAATTTGGTAGGCCTTTGACTATGGAGTGAAATTGATTGGCGCTACCAGCCATTTTGTAACCGAAGAACTTGATGCTGGACCGATCATTGAACAGATGGTATACTTCTCAACATGCTCTTATCCTTCTAGAGTCAAACTTTTATCAAATTGTTCCTTCTTAGGAAGGATAGCAAATGCTTCTCACATTATATTAAATCGAATATATTCATCTTGTTTTCCCATTTGCCTAGTTGCGTATGGCATCCATTTTAAATGGTTACCTCGACTCACCTAGATATGTTTGGCACATGTGTTGACCTAAGTGTCAAGATCGCTAATGAAATTTTGCATATTTTTGGTCTAAAAGTGAAATGTTAATTGTCCATGACTCCATATCAATTTGATTCGGAGGCAACCTATCTGACATACTTTCATAGTCAAGATGTCATACATAATCTCCCCTATTCCCGTAATTGTGAGATCCATACTCGGTGCAGTGGGGGTGGTTTAATTACAAAGCAAATTGACCATATATATATGTATTTTGGTGTTGTAGGTTGAGGCAGTTTCCCACAGAGATAACTTGGAGAGCTTCATACAGAAATCAGAGAACCTTGAGAAACAATGCCTTTCCAAGGCGATCAAGTATTACTGTGAGCTGCGTGTTCTACCTTACCTGGACAACAAGACTGTTGTTTTCTGACCCAAAAATTTGTACCGTCTTTCCTACGTCAAGGCCAAATAAAAATTGTCAATAGGATCTATGCCTGAAACTCCAGGATGATGATTAATGGAATACCATTTTACGCCACATTTCTTGACTTTCTTGTGTTATACCCCTCTCTTTCTTGCCCCCCGTCCCAAATCTAAAAACCCAGTTTACAGGCAATTGAGTCCGGTGCTGGTTCATGTCGATAGCCGGGTCTGTATCCTTAGTCTCCTTAGGTTAATAGACACTAGCAATGTTTGTCATGGTTTACTTCCTCTTTGGTCCTTTCTTTTTCGACTGTTTTCGGAAAATTTGAAGGAAAGAAAATCGGAAGCTAAAAAGAGTGAGGGCAATCTCGGGATGTTTCCTCTTTCTAACTTTCGATTGAATCTCGAGGAACAAGAAAGAGTTCTTAACCACTGCCTGTGAACAACTCTCTTTTTATAGATAACATATTACTTCGGGTTAAGAAAATCCTACCTGCAGACTCTCATGATCCGACCATCAATTTGACTAGATCTCACCAAGAGGAAAATTATTCCAAACAGCATAAACTGAGAAAAAGCATCCGTAGTTGATTTACATTCAGCTCAGTCTGTTTACACTCTGTTTACAGCTACTCTCTCTCTGTCTAAATCATATAACGTGAGAATTTCCCATAAATCTATCATGGAAGCAAAAACCCTTGATCTCTAACTATGCACAAACGAAAATGGAAGAAGAAATTGTTTTTATTTGATGTGAAGGCGTTGTAAAGAGTTTTCCAAGTCTTCAACACAACCTACTTTCTCCAACATCTTTTGAATCCCATCAACCCATTGCTGTTTATGCCCCTTGCTCTTGCACTTGAACTCCAAGAACCCTTGTGCTGTTTTCACCCCAAAATAGGTCTCCAAATTCTCCCTTTCCTTTCCCTTCGGCCACAACGTGACTTGATCGCAAACTCCGTAAGCTAGACCTGTCATCGTGTTGTAGTTTTCTCAGCAAGCTTACAGGATAAACTGATTACCAATTAGAAAATGATTCAAATTCTAATACTTGACTTACTGTCATCGTGTTGTAGTTTTCTCAACAAGCTTACAGGATAAACTGGTTACCGATTGGAAAATGATTCAAATTCTAACACTTGACTTACTGTCATCGTGTTGTAGTTTTCTCAACAAGCTTACAGGATAAACTAGTTATCGATTAGAAAATGATTCAAATTCTAATACTTGACTTAAATTGATTAACTAGTTTTGATCTAATTCAAAGCTAATTGGACTTAATGCAAAACACTAGGCTTAAGGAAAAAGAGATCATAGTACTTACATTTCTCTTTCTTAGAGAAAGCTCCACCAACATGTTTGCTTTTCAACTTCACTATGACCTGAGATTTTTTGTTGATGTAGATAGAGACATGCTTCCATCTTAACCCACCTGAAAATTTAAACCATGCATCTTTTAGATCAAATAATTTTAAGTAACAAAAAAAGGTTTATGAAGTTCCATGAAAATATTTTTGAATAAAGTAATGATATATGTTTTACTGCAAGACATTCTTAAATATTTTGTTTCATCCTAAATTGATGAATTTTATTATTCAAGATCTCCAAATTCTCAATGATTATACTTAATTATAAATTGATTAGCTTAAATATGCATCGGCTATACTGATGAAGTATTAAATGACACAATAACAGGATCAACCATATCCACTAGAACATATGATACGTGTATTTTACATATGCTATAAATCATAAATAAAAAAATAATTTTTCACAATTTATAAGTTGCAATATACTTGCACTAAATTTAAAAGCATTATAATATAATTTTCAGGTCAAAATAAGACAAAGCAAGACATTTATCATTTTGTTTTTCAAAAAACTTCAAAGGTTTTCTCAATTTTTTAAAGAGATCTAATTCATTATTGGAGAGAATATGAAAGATGTGTGAATCATAAATCAAGTTCATGGGCAACAAGTAATCTTCCATTTAGAGAAGTCAAACAGAGATTCTCCCCTCATTAAATCTAGCAAAAAAATTAATATTTAGCAAAATTTAATTTGTAAACAACCTTTTTCTGTACCAAGAGACAAATATCGTTACCTCTGTACTCTTTCCCATTGTATTTGTGCAGGACTTTAGGATATGGATTTAAAATTAAATTTTAACAAAATCTTCGAAATTTAGAGCCCACAACAACACTAACACCTTTCAGTGTGGGTCCCATTTTTGCGGAGTCTGAGAAGCTCCAGATGTAGGCAACCAACCTTACTTCTACAGATATTCCTAGCCATAGAAAGGTTGATTCCAGAATAACATTGTATTATTCCATAGATTAATGCTCCCTAACTAATGTGTTTTTTTTTGGGGTGGGCGGCGGGGGGGGAGAATTGAATTTGTACCTTGTTTGGTGTGCTGCAAAATTTCACCAGTGCAGGGGAATTGCTGCTCCTCCATGTCATTTTGGAAGGGGTCAAAGCATTGAACTTCTCCTAACCCTTTGTCATAGGGACTTATACTTGCATTTCTTTTTCCATCTTTTGGAAGTCTTGCTCTCAGTGCTGCCTCTGCTCTCAGGGCTATACAACACACAAAGTTAACATTATGAATTAATAATCACCACAAAACTGTATAGTGTTAGCAATCAAAAATCTAAAATTATTCGACAAAATTAATCTGTACTTGATTATTTGACTTCAATAGCTTGAAAATCAAGCACGTACAAAATCAAAACGAAGGCCTTTAATGTAATTTGAAGTCACATTTAACCGAATGAGACTATATTAACCTGAAATTTCCTTAACCAACATAACACATAGACGTCATTACGCAAAATAGCAATAACTCTACTTGATAAGATCTAAACCTTTTAAAATCTAATCCAACCCGAATATTCCATCGACCTATCTTGACTCAGTTTAAAACCAACCGTATCCAACCCAAACCGAAACATCATATCTGCAAGTCAAATCACCGAAAATCCTGGATACATAAAAAAGCAAAAAGAAAAAAGAAAAAAGAAACCACATATACACAGATACTACAAATAACATTGTCGGATCATACCAGTTGCAGCAGCAGCTGTGAGGGTCATCACATCGCCAGGACTCCTAACATCGACAGCCGATCTGACAGCTGATGCGATACGATCATGCTCGGCTCCGGCTTGCTCAGCCAGCTCAATGCAATGGGAAGCCAAGTGCTCACTGGCCGAAGCCACGGCTCGGCTCATTTTGGAGCTGGAGGTCGAGTTATCAGCTGCAGCCACTGCGGCTAGAGCCGTGGCTAAGCCGGCTATGGAGAGAGCCGCATGGATGTGGGCTTGCTCTGCTCGAGCCCTGTCCTTTTTCTTGACTGAGCTGCTGTGGCTCGAGTCCTTGTGGTTGTGCCCGAACCACTTTCCGAGCCCACCCATCCTTCGGGTTTGACCATTATTATTTGTCGCGTTCTTGTCAACCTGTTATCAAAATTAAATGATAATATTAAGTCTTGATGTTCTCTAGAACATCGATATAACTTTCTAAGGCTGATTAGAAAAAAGAAAAAAAAAAAAAAAACTCCCTCATTTTTTTCCAAAAGAATACATTTTTACTCTAACCATGATGCCAAAATGCTATTTTCAAAACCCAAATCACAAATTAAAAATTTAAAAAATGGAAAAACAGAAAAAAAAACCCATTTCCCAGCCAAATTCAAGTGCAAATGCTACTAAAAAATTAGAAAAATACGGAAAAAAATTATCAAGCAACAGGGGAAATTTAAAAAAAAAAAAACAAGAAATTAATTAAAGAGAGAATTAATATATACTTACAAGGTGGGGAGGAGAAGAAATGGGAGGGGAAGAAAGATGATAAGGAATGAGCAAAGGAGAGGAGGAGTGATGGTTGTATTTATCTTCAAGAAGGAAATGCTTGTGTTTATTTGCCAGAGCTTTTGATATTTCTTCAGCTGAAACACTCCATGATCTTGACAAAAACTCCATTGGCTCGTTCGGTGTTTGTGGTAATTGAGCTTTTATCAATTTATTCATCAACACTTCTTCTTCTTCTTCTAAATCTAAATCTTCTTCTAAATATGCCTGTAAATATTCTTCATCATCATCATCTTCTTCTTCTTCTTCTTCTTCTTCTTCTTGTAGGCTTGCTTCTACTTCTTCTTCTCCTATGTCATTCAACTTCTTCTTCTTCTTCTTCTTCTTCCATGATGGGTAATTATAATAATATTGGCTTCTCTCCATTTTCTTCACCAAAAAAAAAACAAAAAAAAACAGCCTTGGGCCAGCTAGCTGCTTCCTGTCAAACAAATGGCAAATTTGAGGTTATGAGTGGATGTGTGCTGTTCAAGAATTTGTCAAAAATGGGTTTTATGGAAGCATAATGTTCAAAGGGGAAAAAAATATTAAGATATAAACAGTTTTATTACCACCACACTGCGTAGTGTGGATCTACTAAACAGGACTAAAAAGATTCAGATATAAACAGTTTTATTACTATATAAGATGACATATCAATTATAGCTGAAAGATGTTTTGAATTATAAGTAAAAGAGAGAAAAATGCTTACCGTACCGGATAATTTATAGCCTTTTTAGAGGAGAACCCAAGAGACTTTAATTAAGCTAAATGCATTCGTGCTTAACTTGAACTAATGAAGTTGTGAAGTGAAGGGTGAGTTTTTAAAATGAGAGAGAGAGAGAGAGAGAGAGAGAGAGAGGAGAAGAAGAAGAAGAAGAAGAAGAGATGAAGGTGGTAAGGCAGGTGAGGGTAAGGTGGAGGGATGCTTCATTACATTCGTGCATAAGGGCGCATATCTAGGGCCCTCTGCACCCACCTCTTATTCAATTTCCACTTATTGGGTTTTATGATAGAGGAGTGGGTGTTTTCTTAGTGCAACAACTTCTTGCAGTACGAGTTCTATTTTTATGGAATTTGGATACATTCAGATGCAGTCATGTAGATGATCTTACTTGTATAAATATTTGTACATACAAGAAAAAAGATGTCAATTTTAAAGAAGAGTTAGTGCTTTATAATTTGTTTATTATTATTGTTTTGGTTATGTAAGTTACATAAAATTGTGTATGAGACAAAGTATAAAGAATCAAGTGCGTATGATAAATGTTAGGAAATTAGAGCAAACTAATAGCGGAAGCAATAGGATGAAGCAAATATTCAGAAACTTAAAGAAAGATAACAAGAACAAAACAACGACACATAAGATTTACGTGGAAACCCAATGCGGGAAAAAATCACGGACAGCAACGAGCACAATCAATCCACTATATGAGTAGGGAGAATACAAAACGAATCACAATCACAACAAGTGATTTGATCCAACAGTAGAATTACAACCTCTCTTGTAATCTCTCTCACAATTCTTTACCTCTCAATCTGTTTAGGGATTCAGGAAGTGATTTTAGATCCTAGGCATAACCCACTTTATATAGGGTCTAAAAGTACAGGGTTTTACCCTTAGAGGAAAAACCCTAGCCGCCAGGAGAAACAACTGCACGCCGAGACAAACCCTAGCCGCCTTTGATTTTGGGCCACGAAGCCCAACAACTCAACAATCTCCATCTTGGACCAAAATCTCCAATCATCAATTCTCTATCGCCGCCATTGCACCCCGAAGGGTGACGTCCCCCAAGGGGCAATGCCCTGAAGGGCGCTCAGATACTGGGAATGCCAACTAAGTCCAAGCAAATGCTTGAACTTAGCTCCAGGAGATGACTTATATGAACTTTTCTTCATATAACCTGTCGTACTAGATGCCTGCAAGACATAGAGGTCTCCTTGCCTCAAACCCTTCAGTAGAATCCGATTGCCCTTCGAGACCTTCAGAACTCCACCTTCAACTGAATATTTGCACCCCTTGGATTCAAGGGTGCCCAAAGAGATGAGGTTATGCTTCAAGTCAGGAACGTGATGAACATTCGATAAAGTCCTGACAACACCATCATGGGTCTTGATTTTAATAGTACCAATTCCAGTTACTTTACATTGGACATTATTGCCCATGTGAACAGCGGTTGAGTCAACTGGTTCATATGTTGAAAACCAATCCTTGTGAGGACACATATGATAGGTACACCCAGAGTCAAGAATCCAATCAGAATCGCTCTCCCTTTCAGTAGAGGTAGCAAACAGAATGTCACCATTAGAATCAGATTCAGCAAACGAAGCTTCAGCAGGCTCACGAGAATTATCTTCTTCTTTCTCCCTTTTCTTTTGTAGTTGCCAACAGTTAGCAACAATATGACCCAATTTACCACAGTAATTGCAAGTCTTACCAGCGTGAGGATTTTTAGACTTAGAACAGTTCTCATCGTTCCCTTTTCAATTTTACCCCTTACAACTAATCCCTCTGCAGAATCAACATGAATGTCAAGATCAAACTTTTCCTTAGATAATAGGTTTGACTTAACATCCTCAAACGATATAGTATTAGAATTACTATATAGCATAATCTCCTTAAAGTGTTTATAAGAAAGGGGTAATGACACAACAAGCAAAACAGCCTTATCATCATCCTCAATTTTCACATCCAGACTTTCCAAATCAACAAGAATAGAGTTAAACTCATTCAAGTGTTTTTGAATAGGGGTACCTTCAGCCATACGAAAGGTGTACAATATTTCCTTCAAATGGATCTTGTTGGCGAGACTCTCTCGTCATGTAGAGTTCCTCCAGCCGAACCCAAATTAAACATCCACCGCAGTTACCTTATCAAGCACCTCTCGCAAGACATGTGATGTCAAGCACAACTGTATGGCTGAAACTGCCTTCAACTCCAATTCCTCCCATTCCTCGTCTGTCAACAATCTATGCCTCTTCTTTTGGTCTGCTGCCCATTGTTCATCAGTCATCTTCTCGGGTTTCGTATAAGGTCTTGAAAGAACCTTCTACAACACATGCTAGATGAGAACCGCTCTTATATGCACTTTCCAGTGATTAAAACTAATCTCTCCATCAAATTTTAGAATATCTGTAACGCCCCCAATTGCTAATATCTGATTATTCTAACATAACCACTTATTATTATAGTTTAGCAACGGAAGACTTCTAATTTGATTGGAGGCGTTACTGTCGTTCCATGATAGAACACGGCTGCTTGATTTAGTGAATTTTATAGGGGCTCAAATATAAGGCCCTCAATCCTAAAGTCAGGAGTTTTACTATTTTGGTCTTAAATCTTAGGGCAAAACGGACAGAGTTTCCCCTAAAACTTGACCATTTTCCAAGGCTTACAGCCTTACAATAAATCCCCTGCACTGAAAAACAATAAAAACTAACTCAACGGCCACCCGCCGGAGTTCACAGCTCTACGGGCCACCCGCCCGGAGCACTATAACCAATGCAGTTTAATGATAACCAAAAAAACGGCGACATATACAAGATGGCGGCCCATACGGCCATACAGAGCGACTCTAAATGATATGCAAACCAAGCATACAAGAACTTAATTTACAAACATTACATTTTAATACACCTTGCAACTCACGTACAAGCACATCACTTTACTTTACATCTAGGCAGCAAGGCTTTCCTTTCGGCTTACATCAGCAACCTGGAGGCACAGTGATAGATGGAATGAGCGATAATCGCACAGTGGGTAACCCCCTCCCCTAACAGATACAAATGTAACTTACGATCGGCGTTCATTCTTTTCGTTTTTGAATAGTTCACCTATCTTTCATTCCAAGCACAAGGCCATAGAAATGGCATTATAGTTACAGAAAGTCAGTAATTGATGGCTGAAAAGTAAGAAATGTAGAAACATCCTCTGCTGAATAAGAGCAATAAAATGCATACATTGACCTCTGAACTTTCCATGCTCGTTTATTCATTTGACCATGTTTCTCGTGGCTCTACTGCATATTGACTAACAGAGTATACGATATGAATAAACTCAATGCCCTTCACAACCCATGGATACGATACGATGAACTATGCAGTCGATAAACTAATAATGGTTACGATACGATAGAGGCAATAGACTTAAAAATGTCGATCGATAACTGATATCTATCGACTAGACATGAAACTATTTTTCTACCTAACATGTTTCGAAGTATGAGCCGTAACTCAGACGTACATCTCTATGTCGTAAAACAGACTTGAAAACTGAATGCTTGGGCGCCCGCATTTCAAAATATTTTGTTTTGCAAACAGGAGAGATAGAATGTATAAGTAAAATTGATTTGTTGATTCTTATCTGAAAGTGAACCCCTTGGTCGATGTACATCTTGAAACGATCGTACTTTAGGTGCTCGCACCCCCCAGGTCGATCGAGAAGCCTGAGTTGACGTCGCGCGCGGGTGTATTGGTCGGCATAAGCCTTGATAATTGATGGGCATAAGCCCTGGCGCCGCGCGCGGGTGTATTGGTCGGCATAAGCCTTGATGATAATTGGCGGGCCACTTGTTTATGTGACAAAACATTGAGAACTTGGTTCATTAAATGATTCTTGTTTTGATTGTTTTCATTGCTGAGAACACTGTGAGTTTGTGAAGAACATAGAGTTTTTGAAGAACATAGGCAATGTACGTACCGAGATGGCCTCACTTCTTTTTCAATTTAAGGTGAACTTATCTTCTACGTAACATGTCTATCATATAACCCATGAATTCACCTTATGGATCAAGATTTATGGGTAATCGCTAATATATTCATGCATAATCGGCGGACGTTATATAATGAATAGCGATGAACGTGATATATGATCGACGAAATGCATAATCAATGAATATTATATAATCAAAGAATATTAATACTTAATAGTTATATAGAGTCATTGAACATTATATGCTTAATAACGATGTACATTATATACATAAATATATGATCAATAAAATGCAATTAATAAACGCTATATAATCGACAATGAAAAACATTATATCTATATATATAACCGATAAAATTCCTAACTCATGAATTCATGGTTATTGAATTTGGTTGGGCCACATAGTGAAAAGCGTATACTCGATGAGCATTATA
This sequence comes from Selenicereus undatus, assembly GCA_017589665.1. NCBI lineage: Eukaryota > Viridiplantae > Streptophyta > Magnoliopsida > Caryophyllales > Cactaceae > Selenicereus > Selenicereus undatus. The sequence continues at coordinate 7,110,458 of JACYFF010031956.1, read as the reverse complement.
TATATTACATGAACTTAACGTTATAAACCGGCAATGTACATCATATATTCAATGCTCTTTATAAACCGAAGCCTCCATATAATCAGTAATTTCATAGCATGGGTAATTTGTCCATGTATATATATATATTCAATAACCTAGGTATAGTTTCATATAATCGATAATTGCATATATCGATATAATCGATAATCTTGTCGTATTCAATGATTTCATATAGTTACCAAATGGCATATAGTTGATAAACTAGCACATAAACGATAGACTTTAGTCGTTGACTAACATATAATTCAGTACGTCTAACATATATATACTGATAATTGATTCAAATTTAACCTGAACGAATTATAATCAACAACTATTGAATTCAACCTGAATAACTCCAAACAACAACATAACTATTGAATTCAACCTGAACAACCCATAATCAATAACTGTTGAATTCAACTTGAACAAACTATAATTAATAATCAATAAGCTTTATCGAAATTAACAATTTAACCATAAATAGGAGGATGAGGAAACCCACCTCGAATCCAAGCTAAAGGACTCGTTTTAGGGTTGATTCGGTGTAGATTCGGTTCACCCATTGCTTGCCAAGTACTAGTCGCCGGCCCCTGCTGAACGGCCGCCGCCGGCGAGCCATGGAGGAGCTGCCGAGTCTTCGCCGGCGACCCCAGGTGGCACCGCCGTGGCCTGGTTCGATCGGTTCTGTTCCCCTCTCGCTAACCCTCTCTCTCTGTGGCTCGAGTTTGGGTCACGACCGGGGTGGGGGACGGCTGGGCATGCATTGGCCGGTCGGCAGTGACCCCACCGGTGCCTCCCTCGGTCCCCGCTGGTGTGCGTGCGTGTGAATCGCCGGCAAGGGGGTTCGAGGAACCCCCCCTTCGCGTTGCTCTGCTTCCCCTATCCTTCCTCCTCTCTCTTTTTCCTGCGTTGGGGTCGGGTTGCCGGGGTGTGGGACGGCCGGCCGCCGCGGCGCCTCGCCGACCTCCCCCTTGCCGTCCCGGCGCGCCGCCGGCTTGAGGTCGCGGCTGGGCTCCCCTGAAACCCCCCCCCCCCGACGCCTCTACTTCTCCCCCCTTTCTCCCCCGAAAAAAGGGCTTCGGCCTCTTAAAAAATATAAAAAAAAAATTTTGTTGTTTTTTTTTTTCCACATATATTGATATATATATATATATATATATATATACACACACACCATGGGATTGTATTTTCGGCTATAGTTACTGAATTAGAAATTTTAATGAATTGAAAAGCGAGGCCTGACTTGATTAATTTGTAATTAATGAAATTAAAAAGAAGATTAGGTTCGGGCCGTTACATTCTCAAAGATGGAAATTGGGTTGCTGGTGATCCTCTTCCTAGTCCTCTTATTGTACATGTTGCAGATCAATTGCAAGTAATGAACTTTGTTCACCTTTGACTTTCCACTTTTGAGGAATATTTACAAGGTAGAGGTGTTCTCTAAATCAATATCTAGTCAGAGACAATAACAGTTATGTTTTACAACTATATATATATATATAT
>JACYFF010031956.1:7080527-7108831 GCA_017589665.1 Selenicereus undatus | reverse complement strand
ACACACACACCATGGGATTGTATTTTCGGCTATAGTTACTGAATTAGAAATTTTAATGAATTGAAAAGCGAGGCCTGACTTGATTAATTTGTAATTAATGAAATTAAAAAGAAGATTAGGTTCGGGCCGTTACAATATCAACCTTCATAATTGAAAACATCATAAACCAAAGCTCTGATTCCACTTGTTAGGGAGATCCAAGGAAGGAGCTCACTTCAACCAAGGGCCATGGTAACAAGTCAGGTTGGTTCCATCCTAAAACCAATTGACAATAGGAGGAGCAGCCAACTTGACTCATATACATGACCATTCTTTTTCAAACTTCCGATATGGGACTTCTTTACTCATGTGTGACATTCCCAACAATCTCCCCCTAACACATGAGTCTCTTTCACTCCACATCAACGCACAAACTCCCCTTTGAGGGGAAGCCTTTACCAAGGTGTCAAGCCACCATCAAGAGTTTATCTATGCCATCGAGCCACGCTGCAGCACACGTATTATCGCTCGATCAACACCTGTGTGTCACTTCACCAAGCTCGTCCATGGGGTCCACTATGCCACACCTTTTTGTCACCTAGCCGAACGCACCATCGGCTCTGATACCACTTGTTGGGGAGATCCAAGGAGGAAGTCCACTTCAATCAAGGTCCATGGCAACAAGCCCAAGTGAGGTTCCATCCTAAAACCAATTGGTAATAGGAGGAGTAGCCTACTTGACTTATATACCATGACCCTTCTTTTAAACTCCCGATGTGGAACTTCTTTACTCATGTGTGACATCCTAAAACCAATTTGTTTATGGATTGGAAATATATTAGAAAGAGCACATATAAAATTATTTTGTGTAAATCTTTATCATGAATTTAAGGTATTTGAAATTATATCCAACTTCAGATTAAATTATTTTGTATGAAACGATATAAACCATGCACTCAACTTAAATTTCAAAATAGAGGAAAAAAATTAAAATTTGATTTTAAAATAGATATATTAGTTGTTAGAGTATAAAATTATTTCTATATGTTGAATTACCAGTTTAAACTTTTGGTTGATTTAGTTCTTAAATATTAGCTTATTAGATAACTTCAGTTGAAATTGCAAAATTTAGAGTCAATATTGTTGATATTTTTAAAACATCTTGTTGGACAAATAAAAAATAAACATCATAAAGTGAGTCCAAATAGAAAACATACAATGACACACTAACATACAATGACACACTAACATGACAAGGGTTGCATTAAACAACACACTAAAATTTGGCAAAATATTTTTTAAAGTCCACTTGTTTTGTTTTTACGTAATAAGACACAGTAATGTGGGTTACATTACCCAAAAAAACTGGGAGTATGAGCCACTTTACGAACCCTTTGACTATAATTTAGGATGGCCGGTCTTGGTGGGAGTCAGTGGGGATGCCTCATGCATATGAGTTGATATTCAGGTAGTTGCCAAGTGTTGTATCTGCATAGCTTTAAAATTGAGGGGGCATATATTAATTAATGCATATATTATTCATATTCACCTAAACCCTAGAAAAATGGGACATACACTGAGAGGTAGTGTCGTTCTCACATGTGGTTCATAAGCAATAGGGTTTGATGCGTTTGACGTGCATGTTTTACCGAGTTGTACTACCAATCTGCCAGCAATAATGTGCTATTTACATAAATTCATTTAGCAGTGACTTTTCTGTAACTAAAACCATACTCAATCTAGATGACTTTTTGGATGATCTTTTGTTTAAAGATAGCTTTTTGTGCTGATTTTAAGTCAAATAATTTAATTAAGTCAAACAGCTATTTGAGTTATTTAATAAATGACTTTTTGAAATAGCTTTTTCACTCCGAAAAGCTGTCTTCCAAAAAGTTAAACTTTGGAGGTGTTTCGTAAACAGTTTTTTGGAGAGCTGTTTGCCCAAAAAGAGCTTTTTTTTTTTTTTAATACCAAAATTAGCTATTTGACTTAGTGAAAAAGCTAATTTAGGTATTTGGTAGAATAGCTTTTTGAAAGAGTTTTTTTTAGTCCAAAAAGTTAATTTAGAAAAACTAATTTGATTGGCTTTTTGAAAAATTAGCTTTATGTCTCACTACTTTGTTAGAAATAACTAATTTCACCAAGCAGTTTTTTTACAAATAGCTAATTTAAACAGCTAATACAAACAACTAATTTAAACAGCTAACAGTTAATACAAACAGTTAGCAGTTAACAACTGTTTGCCAACAGAGCCTTTGTACCTTTTTTAAGTTGGCTGTTTAGGCTTTTAATGTAAAAGACTAAAATATCATCGAGTAACTACCATAGACAAAATTCATATATTCTCTTGTACTCTCTTTTCTAAGTTTTAACTTGCCTTTTCAAATTCAAATTAAATAACGATCCATAGTAACCATACCTTCATAATTTATTTTAGTGGTTGATAAAAAGATAAAATCATTAATTCTTGTTAATTTTATATAATAATATTAAATGTAATGCAAATTTTAAGTCTCAATTTCCCAAAAAAATCAATTCATATTAAAAGAAACTTAAACTAGTACCAAATAAATTTTTTTCTAATTGAACAACAAAACAAGGCTGTGTTATAGGCCTTAAAATCACAAAAATTTTAATTTAGATTAAAAAAAATTACATTAAATAAATAAGTCATGTATAAATCAATAAGAAGATTTAATAACTAGTGATAAAATGGGATTATATGAGTAAGGGTAATTTGCACATATCACGTGAATTTAATTCCAATTGGAAAACAAATAATTGATCAACTAATTAAAAAAATTCTTCTTTAGTGGTAAATGAGAGATATGGGCATAAATGAAATTTTATCAAATATATTTTTTAAAAACAGCTAATTTTATCAAATACTTTTAAAAAAAAAAGCTAATTAAAATAGGTAATACAAGCAGTTGATTGAAACAACTAATAGTTAACAACTAATAGAAATAATTAATAGCTAACAGTTGTTTACCAAACAGGACCAATATTATGGTTGATTTTTTTTTATCAATTTTATTAACTTTGACTATAGATTTTAATAAAAAGCATAATTAGCTTAATCGTTTTGACAAGTTATCTGAGCTCAATCATCTAGCAAAATGGGGGCATTGACGAGAATATTAACCATCAGATTAGAGTGGGCTAGCAAAAGTGGAAGTACGCGTCAGGGGTGTTGTGTGACAAGAGAGTGCCAAGGGGTTTGAAAGGCAAAATCTACCGGATGGTAGTTAGACCGGCTGTTCTCTATGGATCGGAGTGTTGGCCTCTAAAAAAAACCCAGGTTCAAAGGTTGACAGTAGTTGAGATGAGAATGGTCAGGTGGATGTGTGGTTTGACGAGATTGGACAAGATTAGGAATGGGGTAATCAGGGGCTTAGTTGAAGTGGCCCCCATAGAGGAGAAGATGAGGGAATCGATGCTCAGATGGTTCGGCCATGTGAAGAGGAGAAGTGTGGCCGCCCCAGTGCGAAGGTGTGAGAGGATCAACCCCCCCGGTGATAACAGATGGAGGGGTAGACCGAAGAAGAGCCTAGAAGAAGTGGTTAGAGAGGACCTGAGAGTTGTCGGTCTGACGGAGGACATGACTCAGGATAGGAGGCTGTGGCGGGACAGGATTAAGGTCTCTGAGTGTAGGGGACCGACTTCGTAGGGAGCAGTAGCTTAGGCAGTGTGGGGCGGGTATAGGGCTTTTGGTTTGCTTTCCTGCAGGTCGTACTTTTCTGGAATGTGACGGCAACAAGCGCCCTTGGTCTGTTGAGGTATGTCTCTGTTTCCTCTTTATTTGATATCCGGAACCTTTTCCTCTTCCTCTTTCTCTCACTCGGTAAATGATTTTTACAACCGTTTAATTTCTCTATAAACCTTTTTCACAAAACTGTTTTGTGGGTCTTATGGAATCAACCTCTCTATGGGTAGGAATACCGGTAGAGGTAAGGTTGCCTACAGCTGGATCTCCCCAGACCCTGCGAAAGCGGGACCCACACTGAGAGTTTGTTGTTGTTGTTTGTTGTTTTGACAAGTTATGACCATAAGTACTCTTATAAAGTTTCAAAGATGTTTTCAGTAATATATTTTTTTCATATGTTTTGGGAGAAAATAATAGTCAAAGATTGTTTTTAAAGTTCGTGAAAAGTCAACTATGATAGTAATAGTGGGACAGAAGGAGTATTCAATTTTAACCGAATGTGTTATAAATTAAAAACTGTCTTTTATTTGTTTCTACAATCTTGTAATTCGCTTGAAATGCTAAATATTGAATGGAAAGATTTTTGAATTTAGGGTTCTGGGCTGATTAATTATTGTAAAAAGAACGAGTATCAGCTATTTGAAGCCCTTTGATTGTGTGTTTTTAATATCTGTTTTCATTTTTTCTTCTTTCTTGCTTGGCCAAAAAGATTTTAGTGATACAAGTTTATGATTTATTCTAATTGGTTACTTTGATATTTTAAATTTATTAATATACACATACACGAGCCATTTCACAAACCCTTTGATTTGTTAAGGACAACAATTTTAGCGATTTAGCCTACGAATAGTACATAGTACATCCACAAAGGACATAGAAGATTTGGACATGTTCCAAATTAAACACAAGTATTATCATCTAGTGATTTAATTTTGTGTCATAACAAAAAAAATGAAACATATCATGTGAAGCAATAATAATTTTGTTTGAATTATAGTCTATTATCCACATCATGACAATTAATTCATAGAGAAGATGGCCTTCTTAGTGATTTTGCTATTGATTTGGAGGGCTGGCTTGGGAGGTGGGGGTTGGGAAGTGATAGCAGACTTTATTGCATTCCCCACATACTGTACTAGCTAGCTAGCTAGCTAATGGCTAGTTGGATTCCTGTCATCTTTTGAAAATGGTTGGTTACAAAATTGGATTTCTTCCTCTCTATCTTTTCTCTATTTTTTTCAGCTCTTTTTAAATCATTGGTTTAATATTGACAAATATTGGCCTATGAATGAAAGAGAGACAAACTAAACCTGAGTCTAGCAGGCTCGAGATTCGACTCAATAATTACTCAGCAAGTTTAACTTGGAGAGGTCGATGGGGTTATCAAAACCCGAATTATTTGTTGAGTTACAAAACTTGACTCACCTAAGTTTACGAGCCAATCTTTTCATTTCCTCAGCATTTGAATTTTTAATTATTGATATTAGTACATTGAATTCTAATTCAAATATCAGAAGTTTAAATTTACTTGTTTTTTTTAACTTGTCATAAGTAATTACTTATTGTTGGTTAGTGTTGGTAAGTGCGAATAAGTGTTGATTGATATTGACAAATGTTGGTCAGTATTGATTGGTATTAATCAGTGCTGATTAGTGATGAAATTATAACTAAGAAATATGGTAAAGTGTTGATCAGTGTTGATGAGTGCTTGTCAAAATTGATTAATGTTGAATGCTAATGAGATAAGTACTTACAATAAGTTGAAAGAACATACTCTAAATTAACCATAGTACTCTTGAGTGGTAAATTACCGCATATTGAATTCAATGTAAAGGTAGGGCATAATGATAATAAAGCATAAAATATATACCCAGGTCTTCAATCATTAGGTTAAGCTTTTGATTGAATTGATCTTAAATATAGTATTACAGCTTCTTTGAGGGAGAAGTCTCAAGTACAAATATCAGTGGCCCCGATATTGAATTATTGTACAATATAAGGAGAGGAACACTGGATTTTGTAGCATTCACGACACTTCAAACCTAAAAGACATTCATTTAAAGATGCATGTTAGATTGTAAAACTCATTATTAAGCCTTCATGCAACCCATTAATTTAAGTTTTTGATTGACATGACTCTTGAACAACATTGAAAATATGTACGATTAATCAAGTTATGATTGAAAGTGAAATAGACTTAGCTTCGTAAATATAGATCATTAGAATGCTCGAGTTTCATAGACATTTGGATCAATTATCAATCCAAGCTCAACTGGCTCATATCCTAGTTTAATCTCGAGTTTCTGCAAACTTTTTTAAAGTTGAGTTTGGCTTTGGCTCTCACGAGCTATTTTTACCAATCTTGAAACATATACCATCATGTAAAAAAAATTCAATTTATTACCTTGAGAAAAAATATTCCCAGATATATAGTAAAACATTTTGTAAACACAGAGACCAATCTCGATTCAGAAGCGCCAATTTTATCTATTTATTTTTTGGTGGAAAACATTTTTGAAAGTTAAACTACTTTTGTAAGGAATAAAGGCATGTATAAAAGTGACATTAGCAAATAATCAGAGACATCAAGCTAAGTCTTAGTATAATCAAAGCAAAATAGGTGGTAGCAACCAACAATTTTTTAAGTCCAATAAGGGTTGGTTACTAATGGCCAAGCAAATCATTCGAACACTTTTAAACCCGATTCTAAATTCTAAGTCGAATTGACCTAATTAAAGTAAAAAAAAAAAAAACTTCAAAATTTTCTCAAACAGGATTAAATGCTTACACATAGAGCTGGTTAAAAGTTGTCCAATCTAAATACTTGCATTTGTCTGATAAAAAGAAGAAGTAGGATACGGTTATGAATTTTTTTTCTGAATTTTGAGCCCGAACATAACATTTTTTATATTTCTATTATTTGAACCCAATTTAAACATGAATTTAGCATTGTCCGAATTATTCAACCTAAAAAAAACTGAGTATTGGACTTCAATTTCTTGTTTAAATTTTAATATTATCAGATTTATTTAACCCGAATTTAAATTTTTGCCGACTCTACTTATATATGTAATGTACGACAAATCTATGTCAAAACCTATCTTGTCCTGACTTATCATGAACATGAAACGACATCACATTCTAATTTAAATACGATGTTTCCAAATCATTGTCACGCGGCATAGCTTTGATTACAACGCGCACTTGCCGATGATGTTACGTTTTAGTAAAAAATAATTGAGCCATGACGCACCATAACTCTTGTCTTGAACAGCCAAGACCATCCATAGTACTTCAAATACATCCCAGGAGTTAATCACAATCTCTATTGCGTTCCCACATGCATGTTTGTACCAGTTAATTGGATTTATGCTCTGTCATCTTTTTCAAACAACAACAATAACAATAACAATAACAACCTCTCAATATATGTAGGTTTTACTTTCGTAAAATTTAGGGAGAGCCAAATGTAGACAACCTTATCTATACAGACATTTCTGTTGTGTTATCTTTTTTCCATACATCTCAAAATTTTCGAGGTTTAAACACTCCCACGCTATTTCCAAATCTACGTAATTTACTACAATAATAAATACTGCTACCTTTTAAAAACTATTAAAGTAATATTTAGGTTATTGCAATTAATACATAATTAACTATGTTTTATTTTCCCTGCACCAAAATTGTTACAATATATTTATAATATAAAAATGAATAAAAAAATTAGTATGAAATGGAAAGATATTTCAAGCAGTAGTTGAAATTTTGTTAAAAAAGCCTTCCTTATATATTATATTTTACTAAGATATCTAGAAAATGATGACAAAAAGAAACAAAAAAGGAAATAGAATTCTGATTATCAATGATATATAAAAATATCAATAACTTTCATGATCAAAGTCGAATTTTTACATCACTAACTTACACAGTATACATACATCAAAGATAGCTAATACAAAATTTAGACTTTATTTAATTTTATTGGACAAGCTATTAAGACTTGGTAACTTTAATTTTATACTAACTCAACTTTTAAAATTTTGCTCTCAAATTTGTTACAAAAGCTTATAAAATAATTACATATTAACAAGTTTTACAGATTTTGATTTGCTTTTACTATCATATTATTCAAATTGATTGGTTTGTATTCAAAAATATTAAATATAATAGTCTGATTATTATAAATTTTTAATTAGGTTGTCACTGAAGGGGAGCCTTGGAGCAACAGTAAGGTTGTCTCCGTGTGTCCAAAAGATCACGAGTTCGAGCCGTAGAATCAGCCACTGACTAAGTCAGGTTAAGCTGCCTACAATTCATCTCTTGGGATGTGACCCTTCTTCGAACCCTGTGTGAACTCGGAATGATGCTAAAAATTTTCGTACATCCTACAGGTTGCCAAAAACTAGTTGTAGGTTAGATTAATTTATTCCTGTTCTTTTCTTTTCTTTGTATTTTCTGTTAGCTCTTTCTAAATCATTGATTTAACATTGACAATTATATGTAGGGCCATAATTCCATGAATGAAAGTGAGACGAAGCAAATCCAAGCATAGTAGGCTTGAGGTTCGACAGATAGCCCATTCCGCAAGTTTAGCTCGGGCAGGTCGACCCGTTTATTTAGAGCTAGGTAATAGGTCGTGTCGGGTCGAGTTCGTGTTTGTGTCGAGCTTAAACGGGTTGAGAATTCCTCAACCTGAACCTAACTCGTTTATTAAACGGGTTGAAAAATCTTGACCTGTACCTATTTAATTTTTAAACGGGTTGACCCACTTAACCCATTTAAGATAAACAGGTCAAGTTCAGTCGCTTAATTGACTATTTATGCATTTAATATTTTCAACTAATACGTAATTACAGTGTTAAAAATTAGGTTTACGTATCACATTAAATAATTACTCTTTGAAATTCCCTAGATTCATCATAATTCATAATTTCTAAAAAATTTTATATTCTTAATTATCTAATAAAAAGTAAATGGATAAATAAAAAATGAAAAAATGAGTTGACTTATTTAACTCATTTAATTAAACGGGTTAAATAGGTACTTTTTCGTGTCGAGAATCTCGACCTGAACCTAACCCATTTAGTTAAACGGGTCGAAAATTTATACCCAAATCTACTTAACTTCGTGTCGAATTTGGGTCGGTAATCGTATCGGATCAGCTTTTCCCAACTCTACTTTATTGAACCTAAAATATTTGTTTGGCTATAAACTCGACTTGCCTGAGAGCACTCGCATGCACTGGAACGCATTTCAGTGGAGCCCATTTTGTATTTTCATTTTTTGCTCTCCTTCCTTTCAAGCATTCGCTTCTTGTCCAATGGCACGTGGGTAGGACCGCCCGCCTGTCCGGTCCTTTCTCCATTTCATTTATTTTGTTGTCTTCTCGTTAAGTATGTATGCGTTTTTCTTTGTTTTCTTTTAAAAATATTATTTAAGAAATTAAAAAAATATGTATGTTGTACGTGGAGTGGGTTCATGATAAATATATTATTGGATAATTCAAGTTAGAGTTTTATGGGTTAGAGAAGTGAGGAAATGCAAGTTTTAAAAAGTAATTTTTTTATCGAAATGGTAGAATAGGGTTTCACAATATAGAACTCGAGCTGAGAATACTCTAAGTTCAACTGCCAGCATTTTTATGTCCCCAGTATCTAATATTGACATGAGTACATTTAACTACAAAAGAAAGATTAGACTGATCGAAGTACTCTTGATTGGAAATTGCTTCATATTGAATTTCATGTGAAGGTAGGGTATAGTCATAATTGTTATAGTACAAAATATATTTATACGTACTGCTAAAAATTCGACTTATTCCGACGGAATTTCGACGGATTATAACAAATTTGCTGAAATTCCAACGTACTTGTTTTAGACGGAATTCCAATGGATTCCTACTGAACCCGACGGAATTTCCATTGGAAAATATTAAAAATTTTCAATTTTTTTTTGACACCGACTTGAATGAAGGGAAAATTCAAATTTTTTTAAATATTTCGACAGAAAAATCCATCAAAATTCTGATAGAATTTCTCTTATAAATTTCGCTCCATGCTTTCATTTTTCGGTGCTTATTTTCTAAAAGAGAGAGAGAGAGAGAGAGAGAGAGAGAGAGGGAGGGAGGGAGGGAACACCGCTACTTGCCGCCATCCCACCACGTACCGTCACCTACTTCCACCGCCATTCGTCGTCGACTTTTTGAGAAGGTTTTTTCGTGTGTAATTTGTACAAATTTATAATGAATTAAGTATATACGTTGAATTTAAGAATTTGTATAATTAATTTGCATGTAATTATGTAAATTTAATAGTTAATATAGTTAGTTTGTTACATTGATGTTAGTTTGTTAGGATGATAATTTGTTCTTAATTTTGTACTTTATTGTTAAAGAATACAATTTTTAATTAATTAAGTATAATTTAATGCTAATATCGATTTAACGTCAATGATCAGAATTTATTGTGTATTGGATACATTAGAAAGTGTTTTTATAGTTGGGTACTATATTTTTTTATATTTTTTAAATAAAATTGAAAAATACCGATGGATTTTCGACGGGATCTTATGGGTTTCGACGGAATTTCCGAAGGAATCTGTTTACATTTTATATTTTTCAAATAAAATTTAAAAATGCCGACGGAATCAGCAAAAAATCAATTTTTAAAATTTTTTTCCAAGTTTTTTTGCATTCGACAGAAGAGTTCGTCGGCCTCCTCAACTCCATTAGAATTCCGTCGGAGAAGCGGTCTAACGGACTTACGATTTATGTCAGAACGCATTCCTGACGGGCCTTTTTCCGACGGACGCTATCGGCTGGAATATCCGTCAGAAAATTATTTTTTTATGGAAAATGTTGCTTTTTCCATCTGAAACTCCGTCGAAAAAAACTGATTTTTTAGTAGAGATAGATTTTAAACCATTAGTTTAAGCTGTTAGATTTTTAACTATAATATCAGAGTCTCTCAGATGTCTCATGTTCAAGTTTCAATAACCTTCACATTAAATTATTGCTTTAGATAACACGAGCTTAAAGTTCAAACATTTACAATCGTATACAAATGTTGAATGAATACCTAATACCTTATGACAAAATTTTCTCATATTTACAGCGGAAATTAAATTATATATGAACAAAATCAGTAAGACCTTGAATTCATTTCACTTACTATTTTGTGTGTTTGTGTGCGTATATATGCCTTGATCATTTTACATGAGTTTCGATATGTGCATTAAAAAAAGAAAAGAAAAAGAGATTTTGTGTATGCACAGTTATTTTGATTAAATTGGGGTTTTCTTTAGGTTCTGTTTGGACATTTAAAATTTGGTGGAAAGAAAAAATTGTTGGGAGAGTAACTTTTTTCTTATATTTGGTTCAGAGAAAATAACAAAGAAAAAAAATATATGAACAAAAATTAGGTAGAAAAATTATTAGACACAAGTGATAAATTTTTCCTCATAAAATTGTAAGGAAAGTTTGAAAAAATTCCCAAAAGAATTCCTGACCTTCTCCAATTTCGCGTTACTTAGATGATATCAATATAAGACAAGTAATTTATCAACATTCAAATTTCTTATCCAAACTCTTATTTTTTCCTCAATTCAAGTAAGAGAAAAATCCTCACTTTCTCCGTATTTTTTTTCCCTTCGCAATTTTTTGCCTTTAACTTTTCTTTTCGTCAAATTTTCTAAGGATGAAGCCATAGTTAATTGGTGGTGTGTCCTCCACAAACAACATCCATTATTCGATGTTGATAAGAATGGATCGGACAATTCATTCAAATATGCACTGTTTCTATACTCGACAAGAAAATGAGAACGTTAAGAGGGGGGGGGGGGGGGATCAGAATTTGACAACAATAACATTCAATATGGATGTTACATTAGTGAAGTTTGGGAGAAACATAAATGTAAGCTAGAATTAGCTTTGCAAACAAAGAGACCGATGAATCCCCAAAGCTTATATTATACTCCTAATTAAGAGTACATATGCCACAACTCACGTCAGCTCTACATATTAAAAATTATTTATATGACAAACAAATACTGAAAAAATATATATACGTGATAAGTGAGAGTACAAACTCATACGTGTACGATATACATCACCATGAATCTCGGTTGAGAACCACTAATTTCCTTTATTTATTTTTTTATGAAAACATTTTTGAAAGTTTAAACCCTTTTGTAAGAATAAATCACTAGATAAAAGCAATATTAGCAAACAATTACATACATCAAATCTTACATATAATCGAAGCAAAATAGGTAGTAGAAGTTAACAATCTTATAAATTCAACAAGAATTGGTCACAAATAACCAATTAAATAGTTCAAACATAATCAACATACAATGAAGGCACGAAAATAAAACATATATTTTAACCTGATTTTAAAATCTAAGTCGAATTGACCTAACTATAATATGATGAGAACCCCAAAATTTCATTGCCCAAGATTACATACTTATGCATGCAAGACAAATATATATATCAAAACCTATCTTATCATCATGGCTCGTCTTTCTACAAACATGAAGTGACACCATTTGCATAATTAAATACGATGTTTCCAAATCTTTGTCACGCGGTACGAGTTATGATTACAACGTGCATTTGCTAATGATGTTACGTCGTATGGTAAAATAATTGAGCTATGACGTACCAAGCTCTTGCCTTGGACGGCTAAAACCGTTCATAGTAGGTCGAATATTTCATAGGGTTAGGCTCTGTTCTTTTTATTTGTAAATTTTAATTTATTAATTTTAATTAACTTTAATCTATATTAATTTACTTTAATTTATTTTATAAATTTTAATAAAAAAATATCAATTTTAGTGAACTTTATTCTACTTTAACCAAATTCAGTCCACTTCCTACTATTTTAATCAATTTCTACCCATTAAAAAAAAATTAACCAATTTCAATCAATTTCAATCCACTTCAATAAAAAAATACCCACTTCAACGTACTTCAACTCATTTCTACCAATCTCAACTAATTTTACCCATTTATTTATCCATATTTTCCAATAAAAAGAACGGATCCTTAATATTTAAAATAACCAAAATTGTCCATTCCAAGAAACTCAAAAAAAGGGGAACAAAGAATGAACAACGATTTTTTTTTGAGTATAAGAATTGTTAGACAGCTTTTCTTTCAATTGTTCTCTCTATGCGATTATTAATTATATAAACAGAAAGTTCTTGTAAATAGAGGAAGCTAAAAAAAAAAAGTAGGCGTCTTAAGAATTACAACTGTATTACCCCCTATAATGTGAATTGTTTAAATTTTTGTCATAATTAATCAAAGAGATCATGATATGATCACAAATGATTCTTCTTAAATAACAGATAAAGATAGATGGATATAATTTTAATTTTTGTTGTCACAAGAGTTACGAAAAATAAGTGTACAATTCAAATTTAAATCTCTCGTTACAATTTTTAAAGATTTGAATAATTAAACTAACCAGCATTTATATAAAATTTTTTGGGTGTGCATGAGGTCTATATAGATGTCTTGAAATCAATAAAGAAGGCTAATAATAAACGCAAATGAAAATAAAATATAAACCTACAATCTTGATCTTGGCCTAAGATATTATATATCATGTTTTATATGTATGAGATCATCTTACTTAAAAAGACACGAAGACAAATATTTTTAGCATAACTTTTAATGATTAAGGAGATAACTAATTAATAATAAGTCACTTCGAACTTTGGAGTGATTATTTTTAATAATTAACAAAATGCCAAAAATAATCCAAATTATAAGTTTATAACTATAGATAATCTTATTATATACCTTGAAACTATTTTTCTTTTTTATTTTTTTGGGGCGGTCCACCTCATCACTCATCTTTTCACAATGGCTTTCCTAATTTTAGCAGGAGTATATAATCTCTCAATATTTTTTTCGAGAATTTTTTTATTATTGATTTCTTTAGGGAGCACGGTGTTATATTAAACTTGTAGAAATGAAATCACACATGTCCTCAGATGCCCGACAAAAAATCTCGCTCGGGAAATATGACCCTCATACTTTACCCTCCAGATATAACGGTTGTCATTGGTCAGTAGGCTAAATCATGAGTTACCTCTATTACCCCCTCGCTTAACAAAAGACCAAGCAAAAAAAAACAAACTATTGGATGCATGAATGAAATCCAAGAAACAACATGAAAAACAAACTAGTTAGCAACAAACTACCCCTTGATGATATGATCACGTCCCAAGCTAAAAGGTAAGTCACAAGCTAGTGGAAAATCGATCATCCCATTTTTATTTTTTATTTTTTACTTTGGGTCCTACAGTGAAACTTTAACTTGCACGTTAAATTTTCTACTTTTATATATATGATGAGAAATCATGGTGTAGGTTAGTGATGAATTATCATTACAGATCTACAAATCAGGGCATGACACTGACAAGGAAAGAATATTTACTTTTTACTCTGATTTACTCTCTTTCTGCGTAGGCATGCAGGCTGTAACTCACGTGACACTGAAGAGAAGAGGAAAAGACACATGCCCCATCTCAGATTTAAGCAAGCCAATTAACGGTCGTTTTTCATGCCTTGTCTTGTCTTTAACCCTACCACTTGCTCCTCTTCTCCTGTCACTTGAAAGATATATTTGAGATCTGTCGCATATATTTTTTTCTTACAAACAATTTATTATATATATATATAATTTTTAATGTGTATAAACTTACAAGATTACAAGACTATTATGACATTTGCTTTGTCTCTAGTGTATCAACCATCAACTATGACATATCGTATCATACTAATATTTAGGATAAAGTTTGATCGATAAAATATATGAACGTGTTATTAAAAATTTGGTTTCAAAATTCAGCATAGATGTTATCCATTTCAATATTATTTATGACGTCCAGATACAAATATATGTGCATATATATATATATATATATATATATATATATTTGAAATTATATATTTTTAAAACTATATATGTGTACTATAGTTACATTAAGGTAAGATCAATACACTTGCATTGGTAGTGCATACAGATGCTAGTTAAGTTAGTTAATTAAGTCTCTAAAAGTTATTAATACTTAGGCTGTGTTTTTTTCCTATGTCAATTTTAAAATATCAACCTCAACCTACTTCTACTATTTTAACCAATTTGAATTTATCACATAAAAAAAATTCAATCCATTTCAACTTACCTCAACCTACTTTACCCTTTTACCAACCTCAATTTATCTACGAAAATAACAGGCCCTTAAGGCTAGCTAAGAGATTGGCTCACCACTCTACTCAATTAGGAACACCAAACATTTATTTCTGTTTTTTTTTTTTTGGGGGGGGGGGGGTGTTTGGGTTGAAATAAGTGGGAATTGAATTTGAGCTGTTAGGACATAACACGCACCCAATAGCCAAAAAAGAAATCTGTCACATAATGGGACAAAGTCACAAAAGCCCCCAACATGGCAAGTAGTGATATATTTATTAAAGGCCAATTCGTATACCCTTTTGCTCCTGTTTTGTCTCTCTAAAAGGTTAAAAGTTAAATCCAAAGGTAAAAGGTACATTGACTATTTGCACTCTTTTCTTTCTTCTTTTTCCTTTGTTTTTATTTTTATTTTTATTTTTTTTGGGGGGGGGGGGTGCTACGGTTGGAGTGTCACACATTGTGAGAGGAATCATTTTGCTTAAAGATGCTGAAAGGCATTTAATTTTATTAGAAAGAAAGAAAAAGATATGATAGCCATTTCAATTAATTTTATTGTATTTTATCAAAGAGTTTTCAACAGTAAAATGTTTTCTCAAATCAGTTTTATAGGTCTATTAGAATCGGCCTCTTGGTATGTAGTGATATTACAAAGATAAGACCGTTTACTTCTGGATCTCCTCAGACCCCACCCAAGCGAAATCCACACTGGGAAGTTATTGTTGTTGTTATAGTCTGTTTTAAGGTGCCCTACTCTTGGGAGGGTACTTGTAATTTTGACTAAATAACGATAAGATTATGTATATGTTATACATCTTAAGATGGGACTTAGGCAAGTTAATTTTAGATTTTTAATATTAAAGGTATCCATTTCATCAATGGTCGAGAGACTTGAGACTACTCGATCAGCTGAAAGTCATGCTAGCTAAACAACTTGAAATCTTTCTACTTTTTTTTGGGGCGCGCCGGGGGGGGGGGTAGTAAAAGTGAGTAGATATACTGTAAATTTCAAAAAACTTTGTACAAGTTACTTAAGGTATTTTCTGAGAGCCAGACTGGTTACTAGCTACAATCATTTCTTCCTATTGAGTATCATTTTGCCACATTATGTAATCACCAACAAATATATACAATAACTGTTAAAAATATATAAAATCTGTTCCTCCATTTGATACTCCCCTTATGCCACAAGATAACATGCTCTGCCATTCTTCCCAAGTAGATCCTGATATGTCCAATTTGTGTGTTTAAGTCATAAATATATTTGCTCCCAAGAAAAAGGTCATAGCTTTGTACAATTTTAAAAATAAAATAAAATAAAACTGTGAGAAATATAATTTGAAGTTTTATCTTTTAGATACTATGTAT
Source organism: Selenicereus undatus (assembly GCA_017589665.1). Classification (NCBI taxonomy): domain Eukaryota; kingdom Viridiplantae; phylum Streptophyta; class Magnoliopsida; order Caryophyllales; family Cactaceae; genus Selenicereus; species Selenicereus undatus. The sequence continues at coordinate 7,092,577 of JACYFF010031956.1, read as the reverse complement.
GATCCTCTCCCCATTACATTTTCCTAGGTCTTTGGACCTTTGTTGCTAGAGTAGAACTGCTATCGGCTCATAAAAGGGTAGAATCCTCCCGTCATAAGCAACTTTCATTTACAAGATTCGAACTCAAGACCTTACATAAGGGGAATAAGTATCAGATCACTTCAACCAAACCATCATTATATTATTGTAATTACATTGCATACTTATACTATCTTTTGCGTCTTCTCTAAACAAATAAAAAAAAAAAAAAAAAACAAAAGGAGCTAAACAAAAGAGCAACTGAGCTTAATTAGCTGATTGATGGGCCGAGTTGTATAAAGCTGGGACAGAATGGCAACTATCATCCCTACGGGCTTAACTAAATATGTTTTGGGCCACCTTTTCATACTTGATGGCTTGAATCAAGCCATATTGGTATTGGCCTTAGCACATCCAGACTTGACTTTATAAAATTTTGAATATGACTCGAATTTCTTTTATCAAAAGTCCTTTCTTTTATTAAAAAACAAGTTTACTAGAGCACATGTCAATATTTTAAGGCCATGTTCAGCAACATCATTTTGGGTAGTAGTTAGTATTTTGACAAAGTTAATACATTAATTAGTTAATTTTTAGTGTTTAGTAAACTAGTATTTTGACTAGCATTTTCAGTAGCATTTAGCATTTTAAGCAGCGTTTTTAAAAAGTTAATAGTATTAACGTTTGACATTTCAAAGTAGAGTCTCATATTTTTTAGGGTGTGTTCGGCAACAACGTTTTGGGTAGCGTTTGACATTTTGACTAACTACATACACTCATTAGGTGTTTTGTAGTGTTCGGTAATATAAGGTTTTGATTAGCATTTTAAATAGCGTTTAGCATTTTAAGCAGCGTTTATGAAAATCTAATAGTATTAACGTTTTGTATTCAAAATTAGCGTTTCATATTTTTTTCCCAAAAAATATCATTTGAAAATTTGATCTTTGGGAACCATCTATATATCCTTTTATGTCAATTTACATTAATCAGCTAACCCAATAACTAAATTTACCGAATACATTTATTTCAAATGCTCATCCAAACAGCTATTCGCTAATAGCTAAATTAGAAACGCTATCGGCTATCTAAACAGCTATCCGCTACCTGAACTGCTATATACTACTTAAACTACTAATTTTGCCGAACAGGGCCTTAGCCAAAACTATCCTTTAAAAATTTTATCTTTGGAAATTATCTATATACTTTTATGTCAATTTACATTAATCAGCTAGTATAACAGCTAAATTTACCAAACACATTAGTTTCAACCGCTTATCTAAACAGTTATCCGCTAATAGTTAAATTAGAAACGATGTCCATTATCTAAACATCTATCCATTATCTGAACCACTATCCTCTACCTAAACACCTAATTTTACCGAAGAGTCACTCAAATAATAGGTAACACAAATTGAACTACAGTCTTATCAAATCAAAATGACTTAAACCAAAGTTTTAACTCAACCCTAGCTCGAATCACACCACTCATTTGTTGGCGAGTCTACATACAATTCAAGTCTTATATAAGTAAGAATGTTCATAGCCTTCTCTATTATTCTAATAAACTTTTTCTTTTTTTGGGGGGGTGTTGCAGGGGCCTTCAAGTTTTTTAAAAATTTTAATTTGGGTTTTCTATTTGCTTAGCTATGCATAAAGAATAAACCCTTTAGGGTCAGATGTCAATGGGCATTTTACAAGCCACAAACCTACGATAACGAAAGAGCTAAAATTTACTGTTTTTCAACTAAAATAATTTAAGTTCTCTACGCCTTAATAAAATTGTCAAAATTTTCTTATGATTTTTTCATGAATATTGTCAAAATTTCTTTGTTAAGTAAACAAAATGACTGGCCATTTAAAACATTAGAGTAATAGCTGACGTTCCCTTAATTTTTTTTTTTTTCAATTTTTCATTATTGGACAACCATGGGCGGATTTATGTGGAAGGAGGGGTGTTCATGGACACCCCTAACCCAAAAAAAGTTTTAATGTGATATTTTAAAGGAGGTTGTATTAGTATGTATATATGGACTCCCCTTAAATAGTTCTAAAAAGTTAGAGACACACTTTTATACCTGACCCACATATTTGCATTTTTAATTTGTTTAAATACCAAAAATCCAGTTATAAAGTTGTAATTTGATAGAAAAATAAAATAAACTTAAATGCACCCAAACCAAATTCTCTTTGTCATTCTCTCCCTCCATTCTCTCTTGTGTGGATTCTAGACTCTTAATTTAATATAATACGAATCTCTTTAATTTTCTTCTATTGTTATTATTGATTTTTCGGCTGTTTAGTGGCAATGTGTTGTTGGTGTTACGGTGTAGAACTTTTGTTAACTTCGCACTAATCATTGATTTGATTTGAACTTGATGTTATTTCATTTTTTACTTGTTAACTTCATAGCTTTTTTTTTTTGTTTTATTATTTGGTGCGGATGATTTGTACTTTGTAACCAACAATTTTAGTAAATGGTAGACAATTATAACATTTTGCGATCTCTGCACAATTTATATATCAACTCCAAAATAAGAAAAACCGCAAAGAACAAACGTAGCAGTAGACCTATAATAGTTTTTTTTTTTTTTTGTTTTGAGAGCAAAGAAGTAGGGTATGTTATTATTGTTTATCAATTTACGCTAGTACAGAAATAGGAAACAGAACATTTGTTAAAAAAAGTATGAGACGGAACAACAAAAAGCATGAGACGGGACACTTATAATACAAATAGTCTATCTTAGTACATATCATATATTTTTTTCGTAGTGTATATTAGCAATGATGTTAACATATGAACACCCCTATTATAAATGTCTAAATCCGCCACTGCATTTTAAAGACGTAAGGATAGGTTACTAGTGGGTTGGACGGCCGAAGTGATGGATGAGATTGAACCTCCCTGAATAAAGAGTTCATGGATCCAATGTTAATGTTTGTTAAATTACAAGAAAATCGTATATAGTTTTTTTTTTTTTTCTCACACAAATTTATAAAGTACCACATAACATGGCATAAACATACAAGCAATTCATCTTTCACAACTTTTATTTACAAAACCTATTATATACACATAATTAGGCCAATATATACCAATTAAATTCAAGCACACCCAAGTTTGTAGACCATTTGGCTGCATATTTAGTTATTTACAGGGTAAAGAGTCTCAAAGTACTCATAAGCATCATAAACACCATACCATAATCTCCTATCCTTTGGCTTTAGTCTTGAGTTACATATCTTCCATGACGTCTTTTTCTTGCAATTGTAGGCAATGATCTCACCAGGAATTGACAGTATTATCTTGACTACTTTCCCATTTCGCCCACGAAGAACAGATAACACATGACACTGATACTTAAACCGAGGGTTATGGTAGTTGATCTCCTTGGTCATTTTGGGAAAATTGAAGGCTAGAGCATCAAGCTCGATCTTAGATTTCAAGAACCAAGATGAATAGTCCTTCTCCATCTCGAAGAGCTTGTAGTAATGCAGCCCTTCCATGGTAAAAACACAATATAGGCAACCTTTTGACTGGCCGAAGTACTCACAACTATAGTGCTCCTTCCTAGGAAGCTCTGGCATATGATTTATCTCCTCATTTTCGACATCAAGGTACAACCCTCTATGTGTTCTTTTAGTCCAATGGACCGCCCTATTGCAATAGACCCCGCCCTTGAAGTCAATGTCGCGAGGGGCAAGAAACTCGAGGGCATTTGAGAGTCGCCAAAGTTCGGATTCAGATGAATAGACAACGATTTTGTGGCGATCCCTTGCAGTTTTTCTAACACAAATAACCTTGTAATGTGAGGAAGTTGTACCATCAAAGGCAAGAGTGTAACAAGGAGGGCTAGTAGCAGAAAAATTCAACTCGAGCCCTTCTTCACTCACTATTTGATCAGGGCATCTAGGCAGAAGTTTTGATTTTTGGGTAGTAGGATTGAAGACATAAAGTTCTTGCTCATGAAACGATACGATCTTATTTCGATAAAGTCCATACTGAGTTGTCGTTGTAGAAAAAAGCAATAACCCATTACATGACTGCAAAATCTTGACATTCCTGAAGTCAGAAAAAGGGCAAACTGGTGCAAGATTTGCTCGATTCTGGTGAAGGGAGATGTACTCTATTTGATCTTCATCGTATTTATTTCGATCCTTAGGGACCAAGAAAAGGCCAGAGAACAAAGGCGGATGTAGGAGAGTGTACCTTCTTAGGAATTGGGGGCTTGAGATCAAGCAAAGCCATTGTTTCGACACCAACTTGAAGTTGGTGACCGGTTTTGCAGGCAAGTGGAGGAGGATTTTTTCGGTTAGTATGTCTTCGTCATGGCCAATTGTTTCAGCTGATGCTGTTGAGGTTTTCAGCATTGTACTAACATAAATCGCTCGAGACATTTTTCAACGGTTGTCGCACGCTTTCTCCCCTGCTGTTTGGCCCTGGAAATTCTGTTTCTAAGGAGGCAAAAAGGAAACCTCCCATGGAAGATGAAGACTTTGTCCTCGAGGATTATCTCCAAGGTCAATAAATATTATTGAATGTATATGTCACTAATTATTCATTTTTTAATTGGTCTAATCCAAAATCAAACTTTACTTAAGCAAAAAAAATATGATTTTCCTTGACCGGCCTAGTTAGGATAATGACAACTAGTCTAAGAAATATTGCAGATAGCAATATGAAATTATGCAGGGACTTTTCTTTGGATGTTGAAAAGCAATTGAAAAAATAGATAAGTTTAGACTTAGACTGGACCACTAAGCAAATTGAATCGATCAAATTAGTAGAGTTGGATCAAGCTGACCCAATGTCGTGGAACTCGATATGGTCAACTAGGTTAATGAATTGGCTAGTTCAATGAAATTATCTTCGGCCTGGGGTTAGGATCAGTTTGCTTGTTTCGCTGCCAATGCTTAAAGTTGGCCATTCATTTTGTACATGTTAAAATTGTATGCTTTTGACTAGATCTAGCAAAACTGACTCGAAATTTGAAGTCTGAACCGAATGACTCGAACTTATACTTGATTCGACATTCGAAATAGGCTCATGAAGTAGGTCCCAAATCTGAATTGACTTGAACCAAACCATATTTGACCCAAAATTTCCGATAAATTTGCCTACTTTGGCATGACAAGCCTATTAGACCAAAATTAGTTGATCCAAACCGAAGTTCACCCCGAGCCAAACTGAACCCATCCAAAATGTTGCTGGACCCAAAAAGTAATTTATCGTTTATCGTCTATCTGCATCTTCATTTCTGCATGTATTCCATCGGTTACTTATGTGTGATTGGAAGAAGCTTGTCGTAGACTAACTATAGCCCACTGGATCACTACTCGACGTTTCATCCTAACCAGTCCGGTTCAATCTCAGATGGCAACAACATTCTTGTGAGCAAGTCACTAGATGTCTATACAGGCCTCTTGACCTGATATTTTTCCCATGACTATCTAAACCCTTACCTTTTTTTTTCGATTATTAATGCCAAATTTGGCAAAAGTCCTACAGAGAAGACAAGAGTTAAAAACAAGCAACATAGCTGAAGACTAAGAAGCAAAAGCATCAGAACTGGAGGGAAAAAACACACACATAAGATAACAAAACTAGACTGGAAGAGAGACAAGACCCTGCACCACGCCCTACACCAGCTGCATCAAGACTGGAAGGGTTTGACAAAACCCTGCACAGGTTGCACCGTTCCTTGGGATTAGCGGGACCAAGACAACACCAAGCTTACAGGATTTGAAGAAAGCCTCCTTTTTCAATACATAATTATAAGCCCTCACCTTATAGCTAGGTCCAGAAGAGGGTACTCCATACTCCAAACTTCATACATAATTATAAGCAGTGACATTGCACATCCTATCAGACCGACCTTTTGGGGAGGGAGTAATGGCCTCGTGACCGTGTGGCAAGATTGGAGATAATAGTGGAGGAAAAAGGGTCCCAATACTAATAGCATTCTTTAAAGAATCAAAACTTGTTTCTTTGCTATGCACGCCAACTGAATTGGCTTCCCTTTTCCTTGCCGTGCTTTGTCATTTAGGGGCCTCCCCCTCCCGTCTTTTTTTAAAACTGTTAGTGCATTGAGTTCCTCTGAGAGAAGGGTTCAATAAGTGTTCAACACTTGTTTTAAAAAAAGAAAAAAAAAACAATTGTAGCAATGCATTACACAAAGCAATCAAGCATCTCCATAACTTTTAGAATAATGGAAATCAAAATGGACTCAATTCAAATGATGAACACTTACCCATTAAGGGCATAGAAGAATGCCAAAAATTGAGCCCTTGATTCCAACCATACATCGATTGATCTGTTACTTTTTTCAACAGCTATGGAGCAAAAATGCATAGGTGAAGTTTGAGCCTATGGAAGCCCAACACCAACCTAGAGCAACATTGAAGAATTTCAAGATCAAAGGGATGAGCAAATTTGATAGATGCAACATTTTCCTTCCTTTTTTTCCTTCAATTTTTTGAGGGTTTCTAATATTTCAGAATTTGAGACAGGAGAAAAAGAATAGGACGAACCCTGTTGTCTTCCCTAACTCTTCCATGATATTCACATAAAACTAAGTGTGTTTGAAAGTGGAGAAAGTAGAATCTCATAATTATGAAAAGATAGCCATGGGAAAGTTGATGAAAAAAGTGATGGCAATGGACTAACATTCCATTACACTCTGCAATGCACAACTTTATCTTTGTAATGAACGTGTTTTCTTGTCACTTCATGTTGTATAAAGTGTATACGTGTATAATAAGTCATGTTTAAGATAAACGTTCCCCCCTCCCCAAACATGTGCTTTATTAAGTGTTTGTGAGTAGCTGATCAAAGAAGTATGTTGGCTCCGCTGGCCATTAATCAACTTCTATCAAGCCGGCCTGTCCATTAGCGTAATAGCTGTTGTTGGCGACAACAAAGAAAGTAGAGTTGGATCAAGCTAAGTTATTCAGGGCGTAAATCTTAGTTCAAGTTGGGCCTTTGAAGACAATTCACATGAAGTCGTGATCATACGAGCTCAACTAGCAAAACAACTAGTCGCGCCCTATTATGCCCTACTACCCCCCCCCCCCCAAACAAATATTGGCTTGGCTAAAAAGGAGAAATAGAAATGGAAATGCAAAACAAAGGTTACATGACCAACTAACTCATCCTCCACAACTTAAATCATTCTTCCGCTATCTGACTAGAAAGAAAGAATCAATGCGAAAATATAAAACAAAGGTTAAACGGTTAACTTAACCGATCATAATAAATCATCATATAAATTATCGGGTACATTAAACAAGGGGTGACTAGTTAGTTTGTAAGCTTATTAGCCCTTAATTGAACAAGTTTTCCAGATCGTGCTCCATAAGCATGAGTTCCCATTAAGATTATTTAATCTTGTTGGAGTTGCTTTCACTAGCCAGCTCAACGCAATTTTATTAAAACTATATATTATATGATCGCATTATCAGGATGTTTACATTTCATACTGCCATGCCACCAAAGTCCACCAATTATTGTCGTGTTATCTTGGGTCTTGTCAATCAATATTAAAGATTATTTTTCGGATTACATCATATATAATTGTTTCTGCTTTTTATCTGGATAATGTTAACTTTTTCCCTCAGGTAATATTGTCTTTTTCTTTCTTTTCTTTTTTTTTTCTGGATCGGTTGAACCATCATTTACATCTCTCACCTGCTTTCATCCAATCTATTCATCATCCTCGAAAATTCAATCCAATCCTTCCCTATACTATCCACGGGTGAAATCGGATAGATCGGATTGTAAACGGGTGATGAAAGTTTATGTGTAGTATACTAACAAATTTATAAGAAAAAATAAGGTTTATCTTTTGAAAAGTTTAAAAAAGATATTTTAGTTACAAGAAATGAATAAATAGCGAATTTATCATATGAATTTGAGGAAAATTCATCGAATTAACAATATAATCGTCAAAAAAGAGGTAAAATTTAAACGATAGAAATAAAAAGGAAATTAATTACAAATAGGAGATAGACAAGTGGTGATGGATCGGGTAATGGGCTGGGTGGATCATCACTCAGATCTAACTCAATCTATCAAACCATTATCCATCTATCAATTATCCATATATTTTGAACTTTCACTTGCTTTTTAAAATTGAATGGAGTAGATATCCATGGAGTACTGATGAAACCCTCTCTGCTGCTTTTTTTACACTTTTTAGTTGAAAATTTCTGCCTTAATTTTGTAGGTGGAGCACAATGCACGTCTGGATCGCTGACCTCATTGCTAAGACAACACGCGTAGACAAATATCTAATGGGAAGCCACTAGGCTCACTACAAGTCATGGACTCATGTATTTCTTTTTTAAAATACAAAACCTAATTTTAGGTCTTCAATTATCAATTTAAAATTTTTACTTGAATTGATTTTTAAATATACTATCAGAGACTTTCTGAGTAAGAGGTCTTGGATTCGAATATTACTAGTCTTCATATTTTGCGTAAAATAAGATGACCTTTACAACATCTATGCTTCAAATTTAAAGGACATTTATATGAGAGACACGTTAGAATATAAAACATACTCCGAACCCTTCAATGATAAGTGTTATTGATTCAAGTGACTCCGGATTTGTGTTTCCTATATTTTAACTTTTCGGTTGTTCAGAATTAGTGAAGTGTTTGGGTAAGCTGGTTATTTGTTTACGTAAATTCCATATCTCATGAAGAAGTATTGTACAATCCCTCATGGGCAGGGGCAGATCCATGCTATTAAAAACGGTGTCTCCTACAACTGTTAGCTGAAACAATTTCTGAAAATTACATAATAAATCCTCAAAAAATCTTAAAATTGTCTAAAGAGGCATCCAAAAAAATCTGTTGACACTTATAAAATTTATGAAAATTAGAAAATGAACATCCTTAGACAAACTTCTAATCCGCCACTGTTCCATATGTATGTTTCGTTTCGGTTAAAATTTTATATCAATTGGGTCTTGAACAAAAAGTCAGGCATAAAAACTCAAATGAGGATCCAATCCAAAACCAAGTAACAATAAATAAAATAACTTACAAGCTTATATAAATGCTCAAGCCCTTTAATTTCATCAATGTGGGACAACATCCACTATCATATTCTTTGAATTTTTTACTTATGTGGGACAATACCTACTATTATTCATACTCCAGCACGCTCTCACGTGTGAGCTATTAATAAGGCCCAACATGTGCACACAATTTTAATCAAGCGGGACGGAGGTTAATCAAGATTGAGCAACCCGCTCTGATACTATGTTCAAAAACCAATTCAACCAAAAGTTTAAGCTGATATTTGAAGGCTAAGAAATAGGTTTATACTCTAACAGTTTCAAAGTTGTTATGGGACAAATGTCCCCAAGAGAAAAAGTTCCCACAAAAGAACAAAAAAATGAAGAAAAAAGTAAATAACAAAATTTACAAAGTAATATAATATGCTTATATCACAAAACATGACCTAATCCAAATTGAAATGGTATCATTTAAAAGGGAAAAAAGAGGCCTACATAGAAAAACAGAGTACTGTACTTCATCATGTCATATACATCACAAATAACTACATGGAAACATGATGATCAAAACAGAAAAGAAAAAGTCTTACTCTATAATAATAAAATTCACATGATAATTAACAATACAAGATGATTCAATTCAGTATATTCAGGGCATCATCATGGATTCATTCTATCCTAAGGAAGGCATCTTCTTGTTCATGCCAGCTAAGTTGAAGATGAGAAAGAATGAATATGAACTCAACTCAGCTGCCATGGATGACAATTGCATAGGTATAGCTGGAGCTCGTGGCAACATGGTAACACCCTATGGCAATATAATACACTCTGAAAAACAGGGCTACCATACTTGACAGATGAAACACACTGAACATTTTCCTTGATGAATTGATGATGATGATGATGATGATCAAGGAATTAGAGAGGGGAAAGAAGGGTTTAGATTTGTACCTGATCAGAGAAAGAGGGTTTTAGTTAGAACTTGGTTTCAGGCATTGAGCAATGATTTCTGCTTTCTGGGGTGTACGATGGGCAAAACCCAGAAAAATTTAAGGGACAAATTGACACCTTTTACTTCTTCAATTCCCCTCTCTTTTACCATCTTACTTAGATATGTTTATATAGAGGAACAAGGAATATTCTCTTTATGTTTGAGCAAGTAAGTGTGAAAACCATTTGCTTCATTTTGACTTTGCATAACCTAATTATGCTCATTTTAGGGTTTTAATATTTTTAGGATACATAAATTCTTAGACGAGATTAGTTTGTGTATAAGTTAGGGTTGGTTCTTTTCGTTGATAAATATGGGCTGGTAAATGAATGAAATTGATAAAGATTGATAGAAGTTGATATTTTTTTGAAATGATTGGTAGGAATTGGCCAATGTTAGGATAGATTGGAAGAAGTTAGTAGAAGTTGTAGAAATTGGAATACGTTGGTAAGAATTATAAATAAGTGGGAATTTTTATATATAAAATTTTTTGAAAGAGATTGATAAGAGTTGGTAAAAGTTGGTCGAAATTGGAGTAAGTTGAAAAGGATTGAAATTTTTTTTTTGTTAGTGTCAGTAAAAGTTGATTAAAATTGGTAAAAAGGGATTTACCAATGAAAAGAGCATGTCCTTATTGTGAAGCGAACTTTTTAAAGGTTTTGGGGTGACTACTAATATGTTCTAGAGTGATTTTTTAATTGAGGGGTAACCAATAGACCAGTTCATCTAGCAATAACTTTTATCACAATCATTCCTAAGTATGTTGTTAGTCATCCTAGTTATTAGTAAAAGTCATCATAAACGTTCATCTCATAATATATCTTATGTAAGATGGTTTTACTCCATTACAGAAGACTTTACATAATAATATTGATCAATTTGAGTTTGTTGAATTTATCATTACAATGTCTTAAATGAAAATTTCAAAGTACAAAAATATCATAATATATCTCTATTTTTGCCTACTTTTTCTTTGGGGAATTGGGGGGGGGGGGGGTGTTGATGGACATGTAGCAAAGCAATAAAAGTATTGTAGGATCTGAATTCAAGAATAAGAAGATGACAAAAGACATATGAGATAGGCCAAAGCTAACTCAATAACCTCCCTATATTTAGTAATATGTCTAAAACTTAAAAGTGAAATTAATATAAATTAGTTCAAGTAATCTGACTCTTATGTCTTTAAGATGATTTCAGGTTCAAATCTTTAAAAAAAATATATATAAGTAAAACTTCGCCTCTTGTTTTGGTTGGGGGGGGGGGGGGAGGGGGACCCGATGCCCTTTAATTAAATTGATGATTAAAAAAATCCTTAAAAACTGTTCAAAAATGAACGCAACCAAAAACTACTTGTTGAGGCAGTTGATACGTGGGGAAGAGGCAATTGACACTACTTGTTAGTCTGCCATAGTTTAATTCATTGTTCTAGAAAACTTGTACTTGATATTGATTCACTTCTCACTGGTTAGTGCCATGAGCAAGACAATTTTAACCTACCAATTGACTATTTTGCCTTAACTATTTGGGCTCACTTTTCGTAGTTAAGAAGGTGTCAGTAACGTAAAACAGTGTAAATTTAGTAATGGCTGTCAGTTAATCTATCATAATTATTTTGAACCAAAACCCGAGTTTCAGGAAAGATATATATATATATACATATATATTGGAGGACTGAATATATACATATATATTGGAGGACGTATTACTAAAATTGTTTCGAGAGACTTAAGATTTATTCTAAAGAACATTCATGATCATGGCCGAGCAGCCAGAGCTAAGAAAAGCGGATAACGGACAATTTAGTGAGATTGTGAGACATTTCATTTTATTAGTTTACTCTAATCTAAAATGAAAGATTTTAATTCAGAGTTTAATTAACAAAATCTTCTACTCTTTTCGTACATACGTACGGAAGATTTAGGTGTGTGTACATCCTTTAGCTTAAATCAATGTGAAATGACAAAAATCTGGGATGCCTTCAATCCTCATGGGGCAAAAACAGGTAAAAACATAAACACAG
>JACYFF010031956.1:7042720-7070232 GCA_017589665.1 Selenicereus undatus | reverse complement strand
TAGGACAAATAAATTTGGCTTTGTTCAGCAAAGATTGATGGAGTATTGGTCCAACTTACATGCATGCTAGAAATAATGAATAGAAAACATACTAACCCCCATCTTATTGCTGAAATAGAAAGTAAAGTATACAATGAGCATTGGTTAAGGTCCCCCAATGATCAAAATGATCGGTCATAGTATTGATAGCAAGAATAGATCCTATACCAAACTGCTCGATCATTGGGTCCAAGCTGTAGATCACACAACTTTCTTGCACATGTCCTCTCTTGATTGTAGGCTATGACTTGACCTGGAATCGAGAGCACAACCTCCACACCTTCCTCTCCCCAGTCGTGGGAAATGAAAAACACATCACACTCGTAACTTGAGAAAAAAGGATGCGGGTTATTTGACCTACGAGCCATAATTGGAAAATCTATCGATAAACGGTTCAGATCGATCTGGGTCTTCAAAATCCAGTCGGTATAGTCTTCCTTCATCTCAAACACCTCCAAGTAAGGCAAATCGGTGAATGCAAGAACATAATACAAACGACCTTGAGACTCCCCAAAGTACTCACAACTAACAAGGGAACGCCCCTCCTTCATTGCAGGCTTAGGCATTTCTTTCAATTCCTCTTTCTCCACATCAAAGTAGAGACCCTTTGGTGCCCGTCTCATCCAATGGACCGCCCCATTAGAAAAGACTCCTTGATTGAAGTCCAAGTCATGCGGGGCTTCAAAGGGTTCACCCCGAAGGGTCCAAAGACGGCTCTCAGAGGAGTAAATCAATAGCTGGTGAAGTTGAGTCTTTCGATCCATATTTTGCACACAAATTACCTTGTAATGTGCTGAAATGTAGGGATCATAAGCCAAATTAAGTGCAAATCGATCAACCATGATTTCAGAACTAAGAAGAACATCCGCTTCTCTGGTTGCAAGATTACACACAGAGTATACCCGCGAGGGCATAGAAAAGCAGAGGAATAACCCATTACAGGAATGCAAAATCTGAAGATTTTGGCTGTTGAAAAATGCAAAATCTGGGGCTCTTTCTGATTCATTTTCGCTTAACGAAACATACTCGATTTGGGGTTCATGAATTGCATGTTTTGGGATCAAAACAAGGCCAGAAACCAAGAGAGAATCAAGCTCGAGAGAAAAGAACCTGTTGATAAAATCATCAGATGACGTGGAGGGGAACAATGGCTCAGTCAGATGAGAATCAAAATCAGCAACTATATCAGGTAAAGAAAAGTAAAGCCCAGCAGTTAACTGTTCATCATCATCATCAACATCTGATGTCTCAGCCAACAAGTCATCAGAATCGACATTGCTTTCAGCTGATAAGTAATCAATGTCAACATCAAAATTGTTGCTGCTAGATAACTCTGAATCCATTTCTCTTCCCCCAAAATGAGATTTTTGCTTTGGTTTTATCACATCTGTGCAACAAATGTTTTTGAATCAAGCTATACTTCTGTCTTCTGATGAAGTCATCCCCCCCCCCCCAAAAAAAAACAAATTGATAGACGTGGGAGCCTTTAGTCAACGACAGCATATTTGTTGGGTTTGCTCTATTTCTTTCATATTTTTTTTTTTAAAAATGCTGATTAAGATATCACAAGCTAAGTCAACATAACCGTTCTTTATTCAGTCACATGAAATATATTGTTGAAGATCAGGAACACCAAAGATAAGACATCAGCAGAAAACCACCTCATAATTAGACTTGACAAAAGTGGGCCAATGACCTGAACCGACCCAAATTCATACCCGAAAGGACAATCGAAATAGCTAACCAAAGAGGATCAGAAACCTGACATGATCGAACCCTACCCAACCCAAACAAACCCCTGAATTTCTCACGAGCTATTTTTCTTTGCAAGACATAAATGTCGTACCAAATCTCTATCACACCCGAAGCGAGAAACAGAATTGAGAATGACACCCTATAACCAATACCGAACCTAATCTTTTGAACTCGAAAATAACCTAACAAAACATTGAGCTTAGCCCAATTCGAAAACTAAACAAATAATCCAATTTACCACCTCATTCGTCGAGGGATCATCCACTCAACCGAGTGACTAATGTATGCGGCAATAATAAACTCGTATAGAGTTGCTGGAAGCCCCCAGGTAAGGAGCTCCCCCCAAAAATTAACGTATGCCACTTCATGCAGCGAGCACACGGTATTCTTTAGTAAAAGGCGAAAGAATAGTTCGCTCTGTGCTCACTGCGTGGCTGCGTGAGTGTAGTGCATCATTTCTGAATAAATTTGTATGCAATGGGGCTTGGCCTTCATCATTGTGTTTCAATGTGGGACTCAACATGGGAGGGCTCCAGAAATCAAGCTTTCATTCAACAAATGCAGGTGAGCTTCAAACTTATTCACAATTCAGCATCACTAATCAGATTACAGTGCACTAGGATTAAGAATTCTGCCATCCGCTCTTGTTTAGCACATGAGATGTTACTATCTCATTTATTTATGTTTCAATCTTATTAATATTATTTACATGGCCTTATCAGTATTTCTGGAATTCTGCTTAGGTAGAATATAAACAGATGGGTCAAAGCAATACATTCTACCTAGGATACTTCAAAAATTAATGATCATCAATTAAGCTTTGCTAAAAAGGTCATACAAGTCGGGTTTGAAGCGGGTTAATTTCATATATTCACAGCATAGGATTATGATATTGGGACTATGGGTTTCCTCAAAAATTTGCGAGCTATCAGTTTGTCTAATAAGTTCGTCAGAAAAAAATATAGTCAATATTAACTCAGCCAAAAATTGAGATCCAATTAGTGTCTCGAGTCAATTTGTGTCGTGGTCAAAGTCAGGTTGCAAGGTTACACTCAGAATTTAGTCAGAGGGATAAAGCAGATGAATAACTCATTATAAGACTGCAAATTCTATAGATTTTTGGCTGTCTAAAAATGCAAAATGAGAGATTCTTTTGATTGAAATTTACTTCACCGAACATGCTGATTTGGGCTCTTGACTTGTGTGTTTTGGGAACAAAAAAGTCAAGAAATCAAGGCAGGCTGAAGCTTGAGAGAGAAGAACCTGTTGAGAAAATCGGCAGTAAGGCATTGAGGGGCAAAATGGTTTAGTCAGTTGAAAATCATGACCAAGGATTATGCCAGCTGAAGCGAAGTAAGGCTCAGCTGCTAACTCTTCATCATCATCTATACATGAGACCTCAATGTCATCTGAACCAACACTGCTTTCAGCTTATAAGGACTTGGATCAGCGGCGAATTTGGTACTGTTAGATAAGATAACTCTGCCTCCATTTTACTTGCTCCACAGTGAGATTTTGGCCCCATTTCGATGTACCTACCACAAAAAGGATGTTCGAATCGAGATTATCCAGAGTCAAATTCTAATGAGAATATACAAACAATCAAATGCATTCTATTTCTCCCCCCCCCCCCCTTGTTTTTTTGGATTGGTATTATGCAAGCTCTACATATTGGTATCATGGTATGTACTTTCATCAAAATCAAAATCGAATTAAATTGAATAGAACATCAGTGTATAACCACCTGATAATAAATTTCACTACAGTTTATTGGAAGCTCCAAGTTAAGGAGCTACCTCCAAAAACTAACGTATGCCACTTTAATGCAGCGACCACACGGCATTCTTTAGTAAAAGGCGAAAGAATAGTTCGCTCTGTGCCCACTGCTTGGCTGCGTGAGTTTTGTCACTGACACTTAGATAATTTTATATGTAACAAAACTTGTTGCTTCTTTTGTTCTCAAATGTGGGGCTCATTCGGAGCTTTCTCCGACGCCAACTTCAGCTTAGCTTTAAACTTTCCTGTGATGCAGCATCACTGATCTGATTGGCAATAGTGCACTATCTCATTGTTTTTGTTTCCATCTAACTGTTCTATGTATAATTTAAGATAACTAACCATCAACAATTTAGATACGACAAACTGGTAGTGTGAATTTTGTCTAGGCTAGGAGGATTTTGGCTTAGTACCGTAAAGGTTGATGGAGTATTGGTCTAATCTATACATAAAGTTTTATGATCGGTATGGCCAATAAGCTAGTCAAGGTAGTGAAACTCTTTGGCAATTACACTTGCAAATAACCAAGGAAATTTGGGTCTTTTGTTAGAAAAGAGAAGTTCTATGAAATAGATACTATCGTAACTCATTACTTTGCAAGGCTAGAGTGCTCTCGCTTGTGTTAGAGCTAAGTTTTGACAGGCTTTGCACGTAAGATATTTGCTAATGCAAAATTCAAACTAATTCAGTTTTGGTTGAACTCGTTCATTTTATTTGTCTTATGTTGGGATTGATTTCAGGCCATTTAGGTTCAAAAACAGCATAAAATTTAGTTATGTATGGTTGTAAAATACTTTGTCAGAACTCTGTATGCGGTGACTTCCTATCTTAGATGCCTTTTAACAACTCCGTACCATAATGCTTGTTGAGTATTGTCCCCATGGCTTACCATACTTTTATACCAATGCTGGGATGCTAGAACAAGATTCAAGAGCCAACGCCTAGATTAGTAAGTCCAGATAGTCATGGATGTCAACATTTTCATTTTATCCAGATTCCTGCGTTCCCTGCAGAAACATGTAACTGAATTTATAGATCCCTGATTGACAAAGCCAACATTATCTTTGGCCAACGAGGACCTTGAACAGATCAGGTGCACCTACATTCCACCTTAACCATCCCATTTAAACAGTACACTCCATTTTACTAACGGACTTAAATCTTAAAACAAACTGCATATCTAACTACATATGGAGGGTATGGGAAATTCATCATGAGTCCAAGCCTTTCTTATTTGAGACATGAGACACATGAGAATGCGATCCATCTAATTTCTTTGTAGCTAGTAAGCAGATTTCATATTGAATAAAAACACTGCTAGTGGCTTCATCTTCAGTCTATACAACACATAATGGACTATTTATAACTTTTCAATTTCAGTACAATTCTTCTAATAGTATCAAATGAGATCTAGATATAGACAGTCTTATCGCTCCAAATAGAGAAACGAATTCCGAGAGAGCCACAAAAGGAAAAAAGAGAACAGTTTTCTATTTGTGTTTAATTTCCCCAATAAAGTTTCAATAGATATCAATCAAATCCTTTCCACGTTCTTAGACGACTCCACATCTTGAGTGACACCATGAAGCAATTGCAAAATTACTATCCAAATACTTGACACTAATTTGTTGGAAGCCTCCTTTTAAAAGGGGCTCCTGCAAAAATTAACGTATGCCACTAAATGCAGTGAGCACGCGGTATTCTTTAGTAAAAGGCGAAAGAATAGTTGGCTCTGTGCTCACCGCATGGCTGCGTGAGTTTTCCTACTGACACTCAGATAAATTTATAAGCTACAAAACTTGTTGCCTTTTCTGTTCTCTCTGACACGAACTTCAGCATAGCCTTAAACTTTCTCGTGATGCAGCATCACTGATCTTGACCTGATTCGCAATAATGCACTATCTCATCGTTTTTGTTTCCATCTAGCTGTTCTACGTATAATTTAAGATAACTCATCATCAACAATTTAGATATGACAAACGGGTAGTCTGAATTTTGTTTAGGCTAGGAGGATTTTGGCTTAGTACCGTAAAGGTTGATTGTGTATTGGTCTAGTCTATACATAAAGTTCAATTATCGGTATGGCCAATAGGCTAGTCAAGGTAATGAAACTCTTTGGCAATTACACTTGCAAAATAAGTTAGGAAATTTGGGTGTTCTATTAGGAAAGAGAAGTTCTATGAAGTAGATACTGTCATAACTGATTAGTTAGTGAGGTTCGAGTGCTCCCGCTTGTGCTAGAGCTAAGTTTTGACAAGCTGTGCACATAAGACATTTGCTAATGCAATATTCAAACTGATTCAGTTTTGCTTGAACGGATTCATTTCATCTCAAAATTGATTTGTCTTATGTTCGGATTAATTTCAGGCCATTCAGGTCCAAAAACAACGTACAGTTTAGTTACGTCTGGTTGTAAAATACATTGTCAGCACACTGTATGTGGTGACTTGCTATCTTAGACGTCTTCTAGCAGCTCCGTAGCATAATGCTTGTTGAGTATTGCCCCCATGGCTTACCATATTTTTACACCAATGCTCAGATGCTACAACATGATTCAGGAGCCAACGCTTAGATTAGTAGGTCCAAATAATAATGGATGTCAGCATTTTCATTTTATCCAAATTCTTGCATTTGCTGCAGAAACACGTAATTGAGTTTACAGATCCCTCATTGACAAAGCCAACATTATCTGTGGCAAACGCGGACCTTGAACAGATCATGTGCATCTGCATTCCACGTTAACTATCCAATTTAAACAGTACACTCTATTCTACTGAGGGACCTAAGCCTTCAAAAAAAGTGGATACCTAAGTACATATGGAGGGTATGGGAATTCATCATCCCTCCATGCCCTTCTTATTTGAGACATGACCATCTACTTTGTAGCTGGTAAGCAGATTTCACATTGAATAAAAATACGGCTGGTGGCTTCATCTTCAGTCTATACAGCACATAATGGACTAGTTACAAATTTTCTATTTCAGTACAATTCCTTCCAATATATAATGCCTAATGAGATCATGATATAGACAGTCTTATCGTTCCAAGTAGAGAAACGAATTCCAAGAGAGCCACAAAACGGAAAAAAAAGACAATTTTTCTATTTGCGTTTAATTTCCCCGATAAAGTTTCAATACATATCAATCAGATCCTTTCCATGTTCTTAGATGACTCCACATCTTGAGTGACACCATCAGGTAATTGCATATTTACTATCAAAATACTTGACACTAAATTTGTTCGAAGCCTCCTGTTAAAAGGGGGCTCCGCCAAAAATTAACATATGCCACTAAATGTAGCAAGCAAACTGTATTCTTTAGTAAAAGGCGAAAGAATAGTCCGCTCAGTGCTCACTACGTCGCTTCATGACGCTTATGCAAGATGTTCAAATGAACTTATATCAACACTTTTACACTTGTTTTTTCGTTATGTGACTTGACGAAAGTGGCCCTGAAATCCAGCCCTTCTTCTAACGAAGCTGTGCCTCAAGTTTCCAATTGAATAGACTCAATGATCAGACTGCCTCCAAAATTACATAGAAGATGCCTTCATCTAGGCTCAAACTTGGTGCTTTCCGAACGGGAGTTGCCTCTCAAGCCATCTGCGACAAGCTCAGTTAATCTTAAGGTATAGTTAATTATGGATTTATGGGTTAGATCAATTCGTGGCAAGGTACAAAAAATCATGCTGCCTTTATTCTGAGTGTCGTTTGAGAACATTCAAGTCATTCAATTGAGTATGAAGTACATTTTTGTCATCTCTAAATTCATCATTTATAGACTCCCAACTAATGATTGTTTGTTTGCCCTTCACATCTCTCAGAAGCTCCATTGCATTAACCACTGTTATCATTGTTAATGTCCCTTGGAAAGCATTTGATTACCATGTTGAAGGATGATGACAGTCTTGTATGAGTAATTCATTTAGAGCATGACTTCCTTATATAATCCTTGCAGATAAAAACTGTAAAAAGATCATGATAGCCCTCCAAAAAGTATATCGGTACCCCCTGTACCAAGGTTTTAGCATACAGAGTGCGCCTTTGCTATGGCAAATTCTAAGTTCAGGAAATCACATAGTTTACCTTAGCAAGAAAACGCAATTGACATTAATTTAGGCACAATTCAAGCTGATACAACGTCGCTCTGATCCATTTCTTATGATGGTAAAATTGATTTGCCTCACTTTGGGATTAATTTTCAATTATACCATAGGAAATCATAAACGGATCAGTTTTACCAGGTCCAAATTCCTCATCAATACTTTGTGTGATGCTTGATGTCCTAAACGTCATCTTCCAACACCTCCATTGAATAATCTCATCTTTGTATATACCATGCACAGTCGCACAGATAATACTACAAGATTCAAGACCTAACACTGGCCCTATTCTCCTCGACTTATTTGTTGAAGAATAAGTTTAGATAAGTTCCGTTTAGTAAATAAGTTCAACAAATAAGTTCAAAATAAGTTCAAGAAATAAGTTCGGTTTAGAATAAGTTCAAACAAAATAAGTCAAAGAGAACAAGGCCAAAAAAATTACTGTGTTATTCTCTTCCAATACGACTCTTCCTATAGTCTCTGCCTCTCTGCAGAAACGTTAGAAAAAATCCTGCTTTGCATTGTGGTTGATACTACCGTTGATTAACTAAAATATTAAAAACATTATTTATAATAATACTTGATAGAAGCCCCCAATTAGGGAGCCTCCTCCAAAAATTAACGTAAGCTACTGAATGCAACGAGCACACGGTGTTCTTTAGTAAACGGCGAAACAATAGGTAGCTCTGCGCTCACCGCATGGCTGCAAGCCTGCAAGAGTTCTAGCGCCAACTACTCAAAATCAATTAGCATGAACCAGACTTGCCTTTTTGCTGTGTTTTTCATTGTGGGACTAAACGAAGAAGACCTCGCATTGAAATTCAAGCTTCTCTTCCAACAGCTTCAGCTCAGCTTTAAATTTCATTGCCACAATGTTTATGTTCTTCCCAATTCTATGTATTTTCAATATGTTTGTTGTCTCAGTTGGTATGGTTACTCCTATAATCTATAGCATGTGAACTTGTGCCTTCTGCTATTATAACCACGCCCATCCCCTAATTCTCTTGTTCATTTGTGATGCTCTTCAAAAGGGCTAGATTGAGACAATGTTCAAGAATCATCTTAACCAAAAACTTAAGCCAAAAGCTCAGGAACAGGTTTTATACTCTAACAAATAACTTCCCCAGTTGCTTTGTGTTTTGTTGTCGGGACTTAGTGAAGATTGCATCAAACATCAAGCCTCTCCTCCAACAAATTGAGCTCAGCATCAATTGTCAGTAACTGGCTTCAGTGTTCTGACCGCATTGCACTCGGAGTAAATTATAAACTCCGCCAAACATTCTAATCTATTTATTTGTCTCAAAACTTGCTTGCTTATGCATGTTGTGTTAGTTCATCAATTCCTTTGCTATAAAACAATCAATGAATCTCAGGTGCCTAAGTTCTCTGGTAACTATTTTTAGGCCCCTGTAATTTGAAATCTAATTCTGGGGTAACTTATATTTTTAGGTAACTAATTTTTAGGTCCTTTTTCCTATTATTTCGGTCCTTGAACTTTTGAAAATTGCAGAAAGGCCCATGGTTTAAGTAAACCATGCAAATAAGTTGTTTTATGCTTGTTTTTAGTGATTAAACTTCTTATCAAGACTTTGCCGGTACTAGTTATCACAATCTACTATTTATATCATAAATATTATATTTTCTATGATTGACAACCCACCATACTTAGAAAAAAAATTAAAGCTTAATTAGAGAGTTTCGACCATTACCTAGACTTAGTAGGCGCTGGACTTTAGCGTTCCTCTAGCATTCGGTTTACAGAGATTGCTAATCTCAACCCCACATTCCTTAGATCAGGCACAACACAAATCTATTTCATTTCCTACCTCAGACCGTAGTCACTAATCAAGTTTTAAGTACTTTAAAGGATAGTGAGACTTTAATCAAGCAATTATAAAATTTAAGACATAAAGTTCGATTGAATGACGTTCCCTACTGGAAAACTTCTTTTATTGAAAGCTTGAAAGTGGAAATATTATAATTGAAAGTTTTGAAGAGAGACTTAAGCTAAGATCATTAGAGATGCTTGCTCATAGAAAAATGGAGAATCTCGACTTCTCTTGTGTTCAAGAATGCTCAAATAATCGTGTCCCTTTTCAGCATTCAACTTCCCCCTTTATAGAGGGTTGTGGATACATAGGATGTCGTAATGGATACAGTATATAAAGATTTTTCACATGGCTACAGTACACACTGATGGCTATAGTGCACTACTTTATTTTATAGACCAAACATTTGTCAAAATAGTATAATAATGGGGCAGCCACTTTTCAGAACTTTTAAGGATGACAAGACTAATCATTATTATTGAGATTCTGCATGCTTTCATCTCCAATTATGTTTTCCAGACCACCATTATCATGATAATCATCAAAATCTTCATCTAATTGAAGATGCTCTGGATCCCATTTCTCAAACAACTCAAGAAGATATTTCTTTTCTTTTTCTAATAAGAATTTTCCACCTCCAATATCAAAGAGATAATCATAGATATCTTCTGAGACTGCTCACTCCACCTTCATGTATTCTTTAAACTCATTACCATATGCGAAAGTAGTGTTCTCATAATGTATTAACATTTTTCTTTGTTTAATTAATGCCCAATATTGATGATAAATATTGAAAAATCTAATGACTCCTGCTAAAGCAGGATCAGTAACTAGATGCACTGGTCGTTTGAAAACCCATTCTTTCGTTGGTCATTGAGATTGTCGTAATCATCGATCTAGATAAGATAATGGGCTGATTTGGCTTTTCCACTTTCATATTCGATTAATACACTGTACAGTTCCAAATTTAGGCATCTTCGAACTCGAATTTTTGTTGGACCATCAGGAGACGTAAGAATCCAATGAATTCTTCTGAACATGCATTGTTGAAATTTTATTAGTTTTGAGAAAAATAGGAGCTTTGGATATGGAATTTCTATGAAGTAAACTACCATCCCGTATTCCCAGACTTTAAAGATAGGGTCATTTGGAAATAATGAATTTGTTGGAAAACTAAAACCACCAACTCCAGATTTGTCGGAAACATAGAACTTTTTACCCCAAGACTTCCAAATATCATAGGAATAATGATGATAAAAGTCGATACAGGCTGCATACCACTCATTGAACCATTTTTCTTGAACATGAGAACTTATTTTTTTCTTGAATATCATAGAGACATTTAAGGTAATTAACTTGTAACTCTAGAAAGGAAAATCTTTTGGCTATTAGGTATGCAGTAGATAGTAAACCAAAACGTGATCTACTTTTGTATGGAATTTCATGTTATCAATAAGGACTTTACTAGAAGGCGTAACCCGTTCTAGTAAGAATGACATTTCATTAAAGATTTTCTCTTTTTCTGGCAGGAGGTCGGCTTTGATGATCACCATTGGCAAGTTCTCAAGTTAGATTATCTGTCAGATAGTTCTTCGATCCATGTATATATTCAATACATAAGGAAAACTGGTTAAGTCATAATTGTTAACGCAGGAATCGCCTTTGCGCTTGCCAAATTCTTTTTCACAAAACCAAGAATTCCTTTGCAATCAGTTCGAATAAGAAAAGACTCTAGGGCTAAAAAGATTAACAATTTTTCAATTCCCCTTATGACTACAAGGATTTCTTTTTTCATTGTATGATAGTTGCATTCTACCTTATTAAAACTTCCACTGCAATATTTACAGATTTTTTCTCCTTCTTTGATTTTGAGTACCGCACTCCAGTGCTCATGGCTAGCATCTGTTTCAAGAACTGAATTATCTCCTTCATTAGGCAAATTAAGAACAAAAAGATTTTTACACATTTTTTGGAAGTTTTGAACAATATTTGTATCATTAATGGCCCATGTCCAAGTTACTTCTTTCTTGCGTTTCTGTTGCAATGATTTTCGTAGTTTAGCTAAATCTTTAATGAAGTCTGAAGCGTAGGTAAGATATTCAAGAAACCTTTCTAATTGTTTTCTATCTTCAATCTTTTCAGGAAAATTCTCTATCTTTTCCAAAATATGCTTTTATAGGATGATCTGTCCAGCTTTTATCTCTAAGCCTAGCAACTCAATTTCTTGTTCAGCATAAATACACTTGTTCTTACTAAGTATGATACCATGATCAATACATCTCTGGGTGACAGCTAAGACACTATCTTTATGTTGTTCTATAGTCTTTGAAAGGACAAAGATATCATCGATGCAAACTAAACAACAATGATTAAGGTCTTTAAAGATATTATCCATTCTTCTTTGGAATATTTGAGGTACATTTTTAAGACCAAACGGCATTACTATTCATTCATAATGTCCTTGTAGGGCGCTAAATGTAGTTAAAGGAATGCTTTCCTCATCCATCTTTATCTGCCAATATCCACTTTTACAATCCATTTTTGAAAACCAACAGGCTCCTTGAATTATGTTGAAAAGGACTGTTTTGTTAGGAATATAGTAACCATCAAAGGCAGTATTAATGTTAAGCTTTTTGTAGTTGATTACCATTTTAGTTTTTCCTCTTTTTTCTTTTGCATGATTTCTTACCATGAAAGCGGGACTGATGTGAGGATTCTTGCTGTTTCTAATTAATCCTTTATTCAGAAGCTCTTTGATTTTTTTATTAAACTCTTGGATGTCCTGGTGTGTGTATACTATTTGTTTAACTCGGATAATAGTGTTGGGATTTAATAAAGTAATTTTTAACAAATGTTTTATCTTTATCCCAAAATTTTAGAGGATTATCAGAGTAGAGATCTTTGCATAATTTTTCTTGCTGTTCCACAATCTGCTCCTTAATAGATAACTCAAGCAATGAAATTGTCAGTGCTACCTATCGTTGCGCAAACATTACCTTTTCACCACGCTGCCTGTGTGCAAATTCAATTTTCTTATGACTTTAAGCTTTACTTAATTTTTCAATAGGAATAGGGTGACCATTTATTGTGAATATTATCTGGTTTATGGTCTGTGTGCATGGAGAATATAATCTCTGAAAATTATTCAAATAATCATATCATAAGAGGGTTGATTAGTAGCTCATAGGACTGGTATAATGCATTGGACTCCTCCTAATTCTATGAATAACTCTTCTATTGCCTCATTATGACTCATAATGCTATTATCAGCTAACTTGTAAAGAATTTTGAGCTCTTTTTCACATAAATTCTGAAAATAATGATCTTTTTTCAAAGCATACAAAACAACCACTATCTATATAGGCACACAACTCATATTTATTATATCCCTCTAAGCATACGTTTATTGGGATATAAATGCTATTGGGATTTGTGTTGGTGACTTAGCATATTTTCATAGCCATATTTTTGACTAATTCATCCTCATAAATTGGTTCACTAACAGTTCTAGTTTTGCACCCAATGACCTTTCTATCTAGACTTATAATTCTATCTACACTAGGTCTTGCAGCTTTAAAACTCATTATACTCATTTCACTGGTCATGTTAATTGTGTCATCTTCTTTAAACTCTTCTTTAGCTTATGGAGATTCTTCTCCCCAATCTGATCATGTACTCATACTCCTTAATAATTGGGGTTTAATGGTGATTTTACCTTCCTCATCAATTCTTATTATATTTTTCTTATTTATCTTTATAGGGTTGACAAAGGTAGATATCCATGAATGATCGATTTTTATCTCCTGAGGATAAGACTTAATCCTCTGGATCTTTTGCATAGGGGGTAGGGCTTTCAAATTTGTCTGCCTCTATCATTGTTATCTTAGTCTTTGGGTCTATTGTATTATCTAATTTGTAGATAATTTTTCAAAATATCCTTAAAAGATATCCTCCTCTTTTCATGTCCATCTCAACTGTTTTTATCTTATGGGATATGAAGTTTTTAGTAAATTCATCTTTTAGACTCACATAATATCCTGGTCAGCAATTGAATCCTATTGACCCATTACATAAATTGATTTTTATCCTTGTGATAATTTGGTTATTGAATTTAGTATGCCTAATGTCACAAAGTAACGCATGAAGATCAATATCTTTGTCATAGTATTATAATGGAGTGATTTGAACTTGAACACTTCCGACATGGATATACCTATACTTTCTATCTTTATTACGCTTAAGAATATTTTTTCAGTTAATGAGATTAGTACTTCACCAACGTCATACTCAAAATCCTTAATCTACATATCTCCTTCCATCATTTCACATATGTATTTGCTTTTTAATTAAAAGATAGATTTTTTTATAAATCATGTCTTTTTGGATTATGAAAAGAACTCAATCTCCATTGACTTCTTCATGATCATTGTCTACAACAAATTCTTCTCCTTGAAGATCACCAAGACTGACAGAGTTACTTTCCATCATATGACTTGTTTCTTCATAATCACTTTCTTCATATTCATTGTCCAATATTATTTCAACAATTTCTTTGTTGTTGCTTAAGGCTAGGTCTAAAGCCTCATCTTCACTAAGCTCAACATAATCTAAACTTCCCAAAGTTTCAATAAGCTTGTTATTCTTCCTATTTTTGCATTCATTAGCATAATGTCATACTTCTCTGCATGCCCAGCATTTGCAATTGTTTTTCTTTGCAGGACAATAAGCTGCTTTCCTAAAAAATCTACATTGTTTAGGACTTGGTTTGTTATAATGTTTTCTTTTATATTTCTCACCACTTTGTTTGTTAAAGTTCTTTTTCTTATAGAATTTTCTTTTCCTTCTTTTTCAGGTTCTTTTCCCCATTGGTGAGGTGAATCCCAGAAAGTTAGGAATTGCTTCTTAATTTTCTTTTGTTTTTGGAGATCAAGGCATTGATCATTGACCCATTTTCTTAAATAAGAAATTCTTAAACCAAGGATATCAACGGCATCTGTTTTTTCAAGCCATGCCATGTACTTTTCATTAATTATGGAATTTATCAAATATGGCAATTTGTCATAGAACACACCAAGATTGGTTTCATTATGCCCAATGTTGTAATAATATTGACTAAATTCAGTAATATAATTTTTCAAATATCTCATATCCCATAGTTCTATATTATTAATTTTTCTCTACCATTCTCTAGTTTTTTCTCTAGAATATAGTTTAGTTCCGATAATTTCGGTTTCAATTTCTTTGCACAAATTTCTGAACATAGCAACTGGTGTTTTCATCATTCTTAATATATTTATACCGTTTTCACTTAATGAATTATACCGGTAAGCTACAGTACCAGAAAAATTATATTCGATATAGTTTGGGAAGTTTACCGCAGTCCATGTAGTATTTAGATTTAAAACACTATTCATTCCTCTTTTTCAGTGCTCAAATATCTATTCTCTATTACGAGCTCCATCAATGTTTAAGATATATCCAATTTGGCTAATTGGGGTAAGGCCAATTTCTTCAAAAATTGTGGTTTTCCTTGGGATAAATCCGAAGGAAAAATTGGTTGTACGCTCTACTGGAATATACCTAGGTCTTAAAATATGAGTATCTCTTCTACAAGGTTCTCCAAATTCTTCAGACTTAGGAATGACATTGTTAACTAGATTAGTCTCTATTTCATATAGGTCGTTCTCTTCTCCAATCTTATTGATCTCGTTTTCAATAGTCATTTTACCATATTTCTTTTCCAGTTTTCTCTTAAGTTCTTCCAATGGTAATACATTGAGATTTCCTTATTTAATCATATTCATCTGTTGATATATTTCTTCTTCTAGTTGGACATTATTGGTCTCTTCATTATCATCAAATAAAACGTCATGTTTATCACTAATGGCACCCATGATCTTGTTTATTCTACTGGGTTTTGTTCTTTCTTGAACAAATTTTGTAGTTCGTCAATAGTATATTGCTCATACTCCATCTTCTTCTTCTTTTTCTGCCTTTTCAACTGATTTTTCTCCTACTTTTTGGATTTTTATCTCGTGTAAGGAAAAAGGAATCTTATTTTTTGGGTTTTGGAAAGGATATTTATGATGAAATGGAGTACTAATACTGGAAGTAGCTCTTCCGCTATGCCTTACTTCGTTGACTAAAGAAAGGTGAATTACTAATATTTGCTTCTTAAGCTCCTTCACTTCGGTTTTAATTTTAGCTAATTATGCTTTTAATTCTAAAACTATATCAGTTATAGTTTAATTGAGGTGCTATGGGAGAAAGACCTTCCGGTGAGTGAACAATGTGAGAATAATTCGGTCCAGGGCAAGCCAATGATGATTCAAGCTTTAATCACAATTAAACATAGTTGATTAGCTTAATTAATCATTAATTAGCTTAATTATCTTAATTATTTTTTGTCACATGGCTCTAGTACCAGTTGAAAGAGGGCTTAGAATACTACTAGTGAGCAAAACATCACATACACAAATTTTGATTTTTCAAAAGTAAGTTTTTAAGGATAGAGTGTAGATTTTGCAAATATGAAAAGTAAAAGGGTGTTTATGCAAATAAGTGAATAGTGAATAGGATCCTCTTTGCTAGTTACAACAAAACATAGGACACCTTATATTTTGTTATCAACTTAGAGAGCCCTTAAAATATTTTACGATAAACAGAGAATACCTCTATGTAATTTTTCCGCTATAAAATGGTGTCTTTGCTCCTCGGCCCCTTGTTTTGCTACAATCAATCAGACTAGAGCATGACTTTAACTTTTACACACTCTTTGCAAAAACAACCGTGAAGATTTCATGTTAGCCAAAAACACAGTTGCGTTCTGAATGAAATATAACAAAAGAAGCTGCAGATAAGACTGTAGTAGTAAACTAATGCAATTTGCAGTTATACAAGAAAAGTTACAGTCAAGGATAAGTTCAATCCGACAAGTAGCAGGCTAGGATGAGCAGAACTTTCCAAAAACTTAAAGAATTAAATACGTAAGAATTAAGTTCCAGCTATGTTAATCTCATGTGAACTCCTATTGTATTACATATGGATTAATAGTAGTGAATATCTTATGAAAAGTTGGTAAAACCCCATGAGTTGGTGTCAAAAACCTAGATCTGATTATTACACCTGCATCAGCCTTTAAACCTCTCTTACCAAACAATGTCGATAAACAAGGACTAAACAGTAAACGTTATGATGAATGTGGTTGGTCTTCCAAAAAATTTTTGGGCAGAAGCAGTTGCTACGGCTGTGTACATCCTGAACATCTCACCTACAAAGGCAGTTCTTAATCAAACTCCGTATGAAGCTTACGGCTGTGTACATCCTGAACATCTCACCTACAAAGGCAGTTCTGAATCAAACTCCATATGAAGCTTGGAAGGGCAAAAAGCCACGGGTAAGCCATTTGAAAATTTTTGGTTGTATAGCATATGCTTTGGACATTTCTCATTCTCATCGAAAACTTGATGTCAAATCTACAAAATGCATTTTTGTGGGCTACAGTCTTCAATCCAAAGCATATAAGTTATATAATCTTGTGAATGGAAAAGTGATAATAAGTAGAGATGTAGTGTTTCATGAAACGACAAGGTGGGATTGGGGTGAAGAGCATGTTCAACAAAGTATTCCCTTGGAAGTTTCTGAAACTGAAAAGCATGAGGCTACATCAACAACTTCACCTGAAAGCACGCCCACAACTTCGCCTCCTCATTCACCAAACAGAGACGCTTCACCTGCTATCTCCGGGGACCTTCCTGTCACGCCAACTTCACCTCAGCTGAGAAGATCAACAAGGGACAAAAGACCGAACCCCAGATATGTTAACAATGTTTATACATCTTGTGCTTTTGCTTTACTTGTTTCAGATCCTCTCTGTTTTGAAGAAGCTGCAAAACAGCCAGAGTGGTATAAAGCGGTGGAAGAAGAACTGCTGGCTATTAAAAAAAAAAAAACTTGGGACTTGGTAGATTTGCCAGAGGAAAAGAATGTTATTGGCTTGAAATGGGTGTACCGCACCAAGTATAAGGCTGATGGAACAATTCAAAAGCACAAGGCTCGGTTAGTAGCAAAAGGGTACGCTCAACAACAAGGTGTCGACTTTGATGAAACATTTTCCCCAGTGGCTCGTTTTGAAACAGTGAGAGTGTTTCTAGCACCAGCAGCTCAACTTTGCTGGCCCGTTTACCAATTTGATGTCAAGTCAGCATTTTTAAATGGAGAATTGGAAGAGGAAGTATACGTTGCTCAGCCTGAAGGTTTCATAATTGGTGGAGAAGAAGACAAGGTGTATAGATTGCGAAAGGCCTTATATGGCCTAAAACAGGCTCCACGAGCATGGTACAGTAAAATTGACTCATACTTTCAAGAAAGTGTATTTGAAAGGAGCCAAAATGAGCCAACCCTCTATGTCAAAAGGCGAGGTAATTCTGATTTTCTTATAGTGTGTCTGTATGTTGATGATATAATATATATAGGGTCTTCTGAATCTCTTGTTGAAGAATTTAAGTCTTGTATGATGGGGAAGTTTGACATGTCAGACTTGGGTTTGTTGCATTATTTTCTTGGGCTTGAGGTAAATCAAAATGACGATAGCATTTTTATCTCTCAAAAGAAGTATGCTACTGACTTGCTAAAGAAGTTTGGCATGTTGAACTGCAAGTCAATGCCCACACCCATGTATGTGAATGAAAATCTTGTAGCTGATGATGGTACTGGCATGGCAAATGCAAAGCAATTTCGGAGTATCATTGGTGGTTTGAATTATTTATGCCATACTAGACCTGACATTACATTCTCTGTAAGTGTATTGTCAAGATTTATGCATAGCCCATCACTGCATTGTTCAACCTAAAATTTTGACAATTTTTATACCCTTCATTACCTAATATTTGCTTGAAATAAATTATTAATTTTGGATTTTAATATTGTTTGTGTTTATTTTGTAGGATTGCGGAAGAGTTGGAAAAATTGAATAAGATGCTTAATTTGCTTGATATTGGATCAAGTGGGAAATAAAAAAATGAAGTTAGATGAGCCCGACATGGAGTTCCAGACCTGAAGCCCAATTCGTCCCTCCTTCTCCCCAGTTTGGATCAGCCTGCAGTGCCCGTTTGATTTCCTCGCTGGACCGGGCCAACGCCTGCTCCCTTTCCCCTCTCTTCTTTCTCTCACGTCTGGGCCGACCCCTTCTTTTCCTTTTCTCTGGCCCAGCTTGGCACAGCCTGCTTCTTCATTTAACCCCACGCCCCACTCACGTGACATCCACCCCCTGCATCTCCCTTATTCTTCTTCTTCTTCCTCATTCCTCAACCACGACCCCCATACCCGAAAAACAGAGCCAGAACAAGGGCAACGTCTGTGGCTCTTCATCTTCCCACGCCATGACCGTTACCCCTCATCTTCTTTCCTTCGTCTTCCTAAAGCCAGAACCTTGCCACCAACGCATCTCCTTCTTCATTCCTCTTCGATCCAGACTCGAAAGAACAGGGCCAGGCCCTTTAACTTCCTCTCCATAACCACAAAGCAGCCTCTCCATCTTCCTCCATCATCAACTGCCATAACTCAAGCTTTTCTCTCTCTCATCCTTCATTATCCATCATTAACATCATCATTAATTGGGCGGTTACTGAAAGGAAGCTAAAGAGGCAATGGAGCTGTGTTCTGGGGAGCTTTTTAATGGAAGGCCGAAGAACAACAGATGGGGGGTAGTAGATAGGAGTTAGAACTTTGATAGCTTATGTTCTTCATTCAAATTTTTTTCAGTTTCAGATTCAATTAAGGGTTGTTCTTATTTTCGAATTGCTTGTTTGTTTTCTTCATTATTCAAACTTCAGAGTTGTTCTTTTGGGTTTCAGACATTAACGTCATTGATTAAGCTTTGTTGATTTTGATAATATATGGTTATACTCTGCTCTGCTTTGAATTGAAACACACGTTCAAAAGGGGCCTTTGGTCGTTGCTTTGAAGTCTTTCGTTTGGTCTGTTTCCATCCGCTGCTCTGCTTGGTAAATGAATGAAAACAAATCATTACAGCTAAGTGCTACTGGTTAAAATTGTTTGCTATTTGGTGCTTTATTTTTATTTTGTTGCTTGCTTAGTTTAGTAATATTACTTAGTTTAGTAAGTGATAGAATAACTTGACTTTGGTTATGTCTAATCTATTATTTAGTTTTAATTTCGAATACGACTTAGTAAACCAATTTCGCATCCATCTCTGAGGACGATACCCGTTAGTATTACAACGTTAACCGTATACTTGCGGAAATCACAACAAGTTTTTGGCGCCGTTGCCGGGGATGAGTTTGTGAAATTGGGTTTCCTCAAGTCGTAGTTTAATTATTAGAGTTGTTAGAGTAGTTTTCGTTTTTAGTTTTAGTTGAGTCGTAATTTTTGTTTTAATAGTTTAGTTTAGTTTTATTTTTGAATTTAGTTTATATTTTGATTTAGATTTTTGTTTTTGTTAAGATTAGTTTATTTCCAATCTTTAGATGCTATTCATTGCTGGAAAAAAATAAAAACAGTACCAATTTGTTTGGTTTTTGTGCAGTAAAATTCAAGGTTGAACTGATTCGCAAATATTGACAATGCAGATTTTTCACTAATTTTCAGATTCTGTTTGAATTTTCTGGGACTGTTCTGGTGTGATTTCTGCTATTTTGATATTTTTCCTATATTCAGTATAATTTTTGGAGTGTGTGTGAATCTTTTTGGAATTTTTGGAGCTGTTTAGATTTTTCTGTGAGTTTTAGAATTAATATTCTGTTTGCATTTTTCTGCACTATTCAGGGACGAAAAAAATTTTGGAAAAAATTATATTTATGTCCTTTGTGATTGTGTGGAATTTTCTGTATATTTAGTTCTGATTTTAGGAGTTTTATTTTCTGTTTTAATTTTATTCTTAGAATTACGGTGTTTAGGTGTAGTTTTATTTCTTATTTTCTTTTAGTTTCTTAGTGTTTGTGTTTTTGTTTTCAGTTTTGTTCATTTTCTTTTTTAATAGTGTTTTTAGTTTTATCATTCATTTGTTGTTTTGTGATTGAAAAAAAAAAACAAAAACAAAAACCAAAAAAAAAAAAAACCAAAAACAGAACTTTGGGTGAGGGAGTTGGATTTATATGATTGGTTGGGTTAGAAATCCTGAAAATCATAGACTTGTTAGAAGTGAATCCGACCTTAACTTAGAAACCGAACCAGAACCCAAGCTTGAAGAAATGGCACAAGAAAAACCTTTGAGTGATATCTTTTATCCTCCTAGGATCGCTTTGCCATCTTGCTTCATTATACCTGACCTTGGACCCAATGTGACCTTCGAATTAAGACCTCACTATACTCAGATGCTCCCTAAATTTACTGGCTTAGATGATGCATATTTGTTTTATTTACTGGCAAATGCAAAGCAATTTCGGAGTATCATTGGTGGTTTGAATTATTTATGCCATACTAGACCTGACATTACATTCTCTGTAAGTGTATTGTCAAGATTTATGCATAGCCCATCACTGCATCATCTCGGGGCAGCAAAAAGAGTTCTTCGCTATGTGGCTAGAACTATTGATTTTGGAATTTGGTACTCAAAGGTATCAAGATTTGGATTATAGGGGTTTTCTGATAGTGATTGGGCAGGGTGCTTAGAGAATAGAAAAAGCACCTCTGGCTGCATGTTTTCCCTTGGTTCTGGTGCTATTTCATGGAGTTCCAAGAAACAAGATATTATGGCTCAGAATATGTTGCTGTTAAAAGAGCTGCTTGTCAAGCTGTCTGGCTACGAAGATTACTGGATGATTGTCTTCAAGTTCAAGAAGGTGCTACTATGATATTCTGTGACAACAAAGCAACGATTGCCATGACCAAGAATCCAGCGTTTCACAGCTAGGACTTCCCAACTGATGAGGGATGAATTTTATTAGCTGAATTTGCAGAAAGAGTTCTAATGCCATGTGATTTAGGGCATGGAAAACATAACGAAGTCTTGGTAAGGTCGGAGGCTCCTGCAGTGGAGGGATAACCCAGGAGTAACTGCGGGTGGTGAAGTGACACGCAGGTGTTGATTGAATGGTAATAAATATGCTGCAGCGTGGCTCGATGGCGTGGATAAGCTCTTGGTGGTGGCTTGACACCTTGGTAAAGGCTTCCGCTCGACGGGGAACTTCTGCGTTGATGTGGTGTGAAAGAGACTCATGTGTGAGAAGGAGATTGTTGGGAATGTCACACATGAGTAAAGAAGTCCCACATCGGAAGTTTGAGAAGAAGAATCATGGTATATAACTTAAGTGAGCTACTCATCCTATTACCAATTGGTTTTAGGATGGAACCTCACTTGTGATCGTTGTTATGAACCTTTGTTGCAATGGGTTCCCTCCTTAGATCTCCCCAACAATTAAATCGTCTCCAAACCCCACATACATGTATTTTAGCGTATAGAGTGTGCCCTTTGTTGTGGCATATTCTGCCTTTAAGGAAATAGTTACCCTATAAGAAAATGCAATTCAAGTTGATTTAATGTTGGTTCAAATCCGCCTATGTTTGTGCAAAAATTTATTTGCCTCATTTTGAAATTGATTTTGGGTTATTGAGGTAAGAAAATCATAAACGAATTAGTTTTACCTAGTCTAAATTCATTGTCAGTAGAGGTGATCCTCACCTTAGACATACTTCCAGCAACTCCATTGGATAGTGCCGTATTTATACCATGCTCAGTGGTGCTACAAGACCACAGCCCCCCCCCCCTCACCCAAAACAAAAAAAGGTCAGCTGCTACAACATTCAAACCTAACAGCCATAAGAAATAGGCGCCAACTTATTTGAAAAAAAAAAAACAAACTCAGGCGAAAGAATGCCTAGATTTTTGCCATTGTTGTTCACTTGCCCCGAGAAAAACCAAACGATTCAAAACCAAACACTATGAAAACACTTTATAATTTTGCGTTCCACGCGCCGGCCCCGCCCCCCCAAAAAAACACAAAATTCGAAGCACTTTCTCTATAATTTATAATGACTAATAACCAGATTGTACATCAGAAAACAGAAGATATCCAATATTGCAATATACTTGATCGAAACATTGATGCTATGGTTGATAGAGGACCCCAATCAGGGGGCCTCCTCCAAAAATAAACGTATGCCGCTTAAGGCAGCACGCACACGGTATTCTTTAGTAAAAGGCGAAAGAATAGTTCGCTGTGTGCTCACTGCATGACTGCGTGTATGTAACAGTAGATATTCTTATCTTTTATATGCAACATACTAGCCTTTTCACTTTGTTATTTCACTGTGGGACTCAATGGAGAAGGCTTCAGATTGAAGTCAAGCTTCTGTTGCAATGACCTGAGGTTAGTTTCTAACTACTAATTAATTAAGGATCCCTAATGATATGATCAGATTGCATATTGCACCTGAATTATGCCATAGTATCCCTAATAGCATATGCTACCACCTCATTTATTCGTAAATGCCTCCAATGTTGTATATATTCTGCCATTATTTTCATGTGTTCCAAATTAGATATGTTTGTTGTTTAGGTATCAAATCTTTTCCAATAAAATTGTGCCTTCTGCAGGTCTGCTATTCTCAGGTTTGCGCCCCCCCCCCCCAAAAAAACAAAAAAATTTTAATAAAAAAGTTTTTCTGATCTTTTGCCAGTACAGAGTACCTGATATATGTCTTTGCTCTTCATCGAACTGATCCTTACTAACTGTTTAAGACAAGTTGATGTCATCCTGCAAGTAACATAAGCTTGCTACAAATAAATCAAGGCATTAAAAGACATGTACATTCTCCAACATGGCTGATGATGAGTTATTCAAGGCATTCAGATCATTTAGAGATTGGGTCACATTTAGAATTCTATCTGCTTCAAATTCGATTGTATATGTGTTCGGTCAATTTATGCAGAGATACATAAAAAATTGGATTTCTTTTGCATAAATAAGCTACTAAAACTGGGAAAGGCACAGTGATGAACGGACTGGAATCAACTGGACTCGTAGGAGAGCTGTTAAACAGTTGCAATTTCTTTTAAGGTCAGAATTGTTGTTCCAATTGTTATATGCAGCTGACATTTGTGAGTGTCAGTCACCTTGCTGAGATCTGACTCTGCACATTAGTACACCCATATATGGAGCAAACCAATTCTAGGTACCTATTCTGACTTTGAGCTAGTTGCCTCTGTCTGCCAACCAAATCTAGAAACTAGCTCAAAGATATTGTCGACATTTGCGACACTTTAACTGATATGAAAGATCATACTACCATTCTTTTCTTCCCATATGTCTAGAAAATGACAGAAGACCGGCTTGCAGAGAACATTGAACGCTATAGCCAGACCTCAGTACATCACACAATAAGCTTGAGAGCTGGGGCAAGCACTAGCTCAACGACATCCAGACATGTTCTTTTCCTACTGCTGACAAGAATAGAATCAGTTCACAGTATATTTGTTAAAAGCTTGACAATAGAGTTGTCAGAAGCCCCCAAGTTAAGTGAGATTCCTCCAAAAATTACCGTGTACCACTGAATGCAGCGAACATACGATATTCTTTAGTAGAAGGCGAAAGAATAGCTCGCTCTATGCTCACAGCATGGCTGCGTAAATTTATAAGTTGATGTCCTAATCTTTTTACGTGGGAAATACTTGCCTAACTGCTTCGTGTTTCCCTTGTGGGACTCAGTGAAGAATGGGTCAGATCACTCGGATGTAAATCTTGTCTTCAAACAAGTTCAACTCAGCTTCGAATTCCCAGTGGCTAGCCTTCATGATCTGATTGCATTACACCTTGAGAAAAATCTCTTACAATAGTATTCTTGTTTAGGAGATGCTACTATCTCACCTCCCCCCTCGCCCAGCAAAAAACGAACCCAAAAAAAATCCCCTTTTGGCCCATCTTTTTGCAATAATTCAATCAAAACTAGTGCGAGACTTGGATCAATAGGACTTCAAAAATTCTGAGAATTAGATATGACAGGAGCTCTATCTAACTCCGTTAAAAACAGTTGTTTTTCATATCAGATAGTTGTTTCATCCGAAATGACTTGTAGTTCTTTTATACGGTTTAAAATCAGCGTGTATATATGCCTGCAGTTTAGCCGAGCTTCTAGAGAGCTTTTCAGGCCTAAAGAACGACAGAGGCTTCAACATTTGACTCATGCAGTCTACAGAGCTCATCCCTTTCCAGTGACCTCTTCTGACCATGGCCTTGTCACCTTATAACTTGAATGCCTGATTGCCACATTGTGGGCAACCTTACAAAATGTTGGAGGGATCGATTGAGAAAAGAAATATAATTCATCCTCCCAAGTCTTTATCCATCGATCCAATCTAAGAAGTAAATCAAATATACCATCCACATTTGGCACTCATCCCCTGAAAGATTTTTGCTTCCTTTCCTTACATATTGTCTACCAAGTAACAAAGAACACAGCACAGATCCTACCAAAAGAATTTTGTAAGACTCGTGGCTAACCATGGACTATAGTGGACAACAAGTACAGAGGCATACACCATAGAAAACCCCAAATTTTGAACCACCTATTCCCAGGAAAGTTAACGTGAAAGCTCACTCAATACACTCATGTTTCTCTGAACAAAATAAACTGAACTTAGATCACATTTGGCTTCTGCGCATGTAGAAGTAAGATGGACATGATATAAGGATATCTCTCCAAACCCCATCAAGGCAGGATTCACACCACCAAGGAAGGGTACAATAAACCGCAAATTAGGCCCTTGACAGAGCTTGGGGCTGAGGACTGACTTGCACAAAACCACTAGATTAGGCTCGCTGGGATATTTCTCCCTATTGGATTACCCACCTTGGTATCAAACAGTGGCCCCCACCCCCAAATCTTCCCTTTAAGCATTGGCACACACCGGACATTACTGAGCAGCAGATCAATCTATGGCTTGAGAGAGATTCTGTCTCCTGCTTTGTATTGTTACTAATTAAAATACCATCAGTCACTAACCTGTTAAAAAGACTTAAATATCAGAGTTGCTGGAAGCCCCTATTTAAAGGAGGTTCCTCCAAAAATTAACATATGCCACTTGGTGCAACAAGCACACGGTATTCTTTAGTAAAAGGCGAAAGAATAGTTCGCTTTGTGCTCACTGCATGGCTGCGTGAGTTTCAATGCTGAATTCTCGAATCAATTTATGTGCACCAAACTTTTCTTTTTGCTTTGTTTTTTGTTGTGGGACTCAGTGAATAACTTGTGCCATCTGCTCTTGTAAATACCCCCCCCCCACCCCCAAATTCTCTTTCTAATTCAACATGTTACGCGCTTTGAAAGGGCTGCAATGTATAACGTGCCCTGTGCCTTGTTTTTCAGGGACTTAAAGAGGATTGCATCCAATTCTCAGTGACTAGCCTCAGTGTTCTGATCACTGCAATGCAATTGGATTAAAAACTCTGCCAAAAAGCATTCCAATCTATTTATATGCCTCGAGAATTGCTTATATTATACCACTATTTTATCAGTCTCAAGTCTCAACCTTGTTTGCTATAAAGTGGTGTCTTCTTCTGCTATTTTGAAGTCTTCCCCCACCCCCACTCTGGCCCCAAAGCCCCTCTATGGCTACAATCAATCAGACTATTGCCGTATTGCAAGACTGGACTTCAAAATTTTTTGAGAATTAGACATGAAATAAGGTCAAATTCTGTTAAAAACAGTTGTGTTTCATATCAAAGTTGTTTCAGTATCGCTTGGTATCCACTCTGATTCATCATATCAAAAAGTTGTTTCGTCTAACATAAGCTCTAGTTCTCTTATGTACAGTAAACATCAGTGAGTGTTAGTGCCTGCAGTTTAGCCATGCTTCTAGGAGAGCTTCCCAGGCCTAAAAATACACTCTCACTTGCCCACTTTTGCATCCTGGACTTGAACTGAGGCATCAAGACTTAACTTTATTGCACTCATGAACAGCAGAGCAAACCCATTCCTATGAACCACTTCTCACCTGAACTATCCACCTTATCAGTTGAATACCAGCTGTTAGTAAAAATAAGAAGAACAATGGCTAGAAGACAAACAGAATAAACTGAGTCGTGGATAAACCACTGCCTTGAAAGCAATTACGGCTCGACTACGGTGCAAATCGATTAAGCCGGTTGCTCCCCAAGGTTAACTTAGCATACTCTTGAACGCGTGCACTTCGCGGGCAAGAGTTTGGAGTATGCAGCACACGAAAAACCCAGAATGCAGAGAAGAAGAAGAGATGAGAGAAATGTGAGAGCTGGTGTATGTTAGCGCCATTAAAATGGCGTGAGTTGAGGCAAAAGATCTGGGCATTAAGAGCAAGAATGATGCAGAAGATCTGGCAGCATTCAAGGCAGGGAGGAAAATCAGGAAGTCTATAACGGTTGAGAGTGATTCATGGAGGATTTAGTGTAGTCTGTTACGAAAAAGTCTAAGCAAATTCCTCCCTAAAAAAATAACTAGGCCCAGCGCAAGCGGAGACCACGCACGCCT
The DNA here is from genome assembly GCA_017589665.1 of Selenicereus undatus. NCBI lineage: Eukaryota > Viridiplantae > Streptophyta > Magnoliopsida > Caryophyllales > Cactaceae > Selenicereus > Selenicereus undatus. Next base: position 7,043,269 of record JACYFF010031956.1, on the reverse strand, counting down.
ATTGGCCTCAGACGCCTCCGAGCTAGTAGAGCCTAGTATCAACCGATTCAAAATAATTAAGAAGAATGAGATATATGAACCTCTCAAATTACCACCACAAAGTTCCATGTGGGACAAGTGTGAAAGAGAGAGAGGTGGAAGAAAAGTTTATCTTGTTGCCATTATTCTAACACCAGCCACTTTAGGACCTTGGGTGTACTACATCCCAAATAATCCAGTATAACCCATGGCTAGCGATGTATGGAAATGTCTAGAGGCATACTGCATGCACTGCATTACACCCCTGGATTCAGGGCCCACTATTTCCAGAAAGGTAAACACGAAAACTTACACTCCAGGCTTCAATTTATCAGAGTAAAGGGAAACTTATGTCACAGACTCACAGTCAGCTTCTCTGCTTGCAATGGAAAGACTGCCTTGCCTGACTGTGTGTGACTTGTCGTTCTTTTGTACGTTTAAAATCAGCGTGTGTATAAGCCTGCAGTTTAGCCAAGCTTCTAGAGAGCTTTTCAGGCCTAAACGAACCCATCAATTGCAGCTTTTGGATTC
>JACYFF010031956.1:7002987-7013784 GCA_017589665.1 Selenicereus undatus | reverse complement strand
TAACAGGCAACAATCTAATCATCAACCACATAAAATAGACAATGAGACAGCAAGAGTTACGTGAAAAACCCCAGCGACTTGGAAAACCATGAGACCTTTAAAAATGATACCAAAACCTTCCGCTTATAGCAAGACTCAAGCGGGTACAATCAAAGTCTATCGTTCATTCAAACTGGAGGCATTACAATCATCAGGGACCACCCTTGGCTAGACCTGTCAGTTCGGACGGGCGGGTTAAATACGGGTCGGGTGTATTCAGGTTCAGGTAAAATACGGGTCGGATGTATTTCGGGGTTCGGGTAAAATACGGGTCGGGTGTATTTCGGTTTTATGGGTTTCGGATCAACCCAACGGATTTAGAGCGCCTTTTCCGTGAGTTATTTTTCTTTTTTTAAGATCAAAAATTCTGCATATTTATTACTCAAAATTGTCATTATTTAATGAAAATGCATAATAATTGTAATTTCTCAAAAGAATATTAAAATCCTCAAACATTTTATTATAATATATAAACATCTTGTAAGGGCGGGTAAAGAATTAAACCCCACTTGATTTTGGGTTGATCGATCCATACATTGAAAGAAGGTTAATAGTGGGTCGAACATTTATTAAGTAGCCTGTCTAGAGCATTTTAATGGGTTGTAGCAGTTTCACTACTAATAATCTATTTAATAATTTAATATTTTTATTAACTAACCTACCAATGTCTAATCAGGTAAAACTTTATTAATGGACCGACCACAATACGAATACGGCTATTCGTTTTTTTACCATTAGTATCATAGTTCAAGATTAGTCAGAACGAAAATCAAATAAAATTAAATAAAAGAAGTACAAGATACTATCTTGCAATTATAATATCAAAAATTTAAATTATTACAAATTAATTAATTTTTAAAAAATTAGACAGATTTGTTTAACTAACTATATAATGGTATGACTTTCGCATCTTTAATGCTTATGTTCTTTTAAATTAACTTTTTAAAAAAGATTAGATAGTTATTCAATGCAATTTTATACCTATTTTAAACGCTTTTTTATTTAAAAGTTGTGTATGGTTTTATTTTCAGATAATGGAGAAGAAAAAATAAGGTTATTATTGTTTAATTTGTGAATAGATGCAATAGTTATATAATATCTTTTCAAAATAGTCAATAAAAATGACTAACCATTATTGTTAAAAGAGATAAATTAGATAAAAATAAAAAACTAAGGATATAATGTTCGGGTCAGGCGGGAGGGTTCGGGTTCGGGTTGGATTTGACCCGCTATTTTGCGGGTTTTTCGGGTTCGGTTTATTTCGGGTTTGAGTTGAGAAAATCGTGTTCAAAACCCAAAATTTTCCGGCAGATTCAGGTCGGGTCAATTTTTGACAGGTCTACCCTTGGCACAATAGGTCTCCAAATTCCCTCACAAAATACAAATTCATAACTATATAGGCTTATCAGAGTTTAAGGATTTTGGAAGATCAAAACCACAATCTGATCGTTGGGTTTGAATAGAAAAGGTCAATAAGAACATACTAGAATTTAGCAGCAATTAGAAGTCGCTTAATCGTCAATTGGAATCAGAAGCAGTGCTGTTACAACACTTTTTCGCTCTGTTTTCTCTCCTAATTTCTATCTACCTAGCTTCCTGATAGTAGAATACTCTAGGGATTATGATCTTCCAATTTTCTATTCGTCTAGCTTCTTCACAGTAGAATACTTTCAAGAACATGACCTCCTTTAGCTACACAAAGAAGCTTCCTAGACAAGCTAAGCAAATGAGACAAATTGAACCTTATTAGACAAGTCAAATCCACAAAGAAACTCAACGAATCCAAATAATCATGTGGGTAAATAAAAACTTAGGCCAAGTAATTAATTTGGTACTTTTCTTTTCATGGAGAAAGGAAATATCTAATAGTTTGGCCCTGTTTGACAAATAATTGTTAGCTATTAGCTATTAGTTACTTGTATTAGCTGTTAACTATGAGCTATTTGAATTAGCTATTTGAATTTCCTGTTTGTAGAAAAACTATATGCTATAGTTAGTTGTTTTTAAGAAAGATGTTTGATAAAATTTCATTTACATCCTTATCTTTAAATTACTTTTTAATAGAATATATTTTTATTTATTGATCAATTTCTTTTTAAAAAATTAAATTGGTGTCATACATATAAATTAACTTTATCTGTGATCACACAAAAAAGAAAAAAAAACTTCATTGTTAAGACCTTACCTTCTTACTAAATTTTACTTAGTTTGTATTCATCGTCTATTTTATTTATTTTCAATTTGTACTTATTAAATGATGCTAATGTTTTCGCAATGTTATTTTGTTATTTTTTAGAATTTTTTTTGTTTATAAATTGAAATTAAAATTTATACGAATTTATATGGACTCTATCTTTTTTATATTCAATTCATACAAAACATAGTATCAAATGTTACTAGTTTGCATCAATCCAAAACTCATTGTCTAGGTAATCATAAGATGAACTGAATAATCTAAAGTATAAATATCAAATGTTCATAAAAGTGCATGGTGAGAAACCCAAATAAGCTCGATATAATATACTAGTGAAATTTAAAAAATCCACAGCAAAAAGTATACTACTTGGCTAAAAAAATGTAAATAATGACAGAGACAATGTAACTTCAAAGGATTGTTTTTGACACAAAAAATAAAAATAAAGGAAATACCTATACTCTTATTAATCGTCAGTATTTAGGGTGTGTTTGGTAGCGGGAAAATCATTTTCTCGAAAAATAATTTTTTCATTTTACACCGTTTGGTAAAACAAGGAGGGAAAAATCATTTTTAGGGGAAAATTATTTTACCCCATTTGAAAGAAATTGTTTTCCCTTGAAAAAGTAGAGAAAATAATTTTCCAGACCCGATTTTCATTGTCTAATTTTATCTCTCGTTCTATTTTCTTTTAATTGTATTCGGAATCACTCTATTTTCTCTCTCATTTTGTCTCTCATTCTTTCCATCATCTTCATGTTCATCATTTTCATCGATGATCTCCATCGTCAATCTCTGAAATTATTTATTGAGTTCTCTGGCCTTGTTACCGTTGCCCTTTTGAAGAATTTCGCAATCTGAGACACCCATTATTTTTCCGTTCTCCATTTTCTTTAATCTGGGTTTAATATCACTCAAAGTCCACTGGATAATCATTGGGAATAGTAAAAAAATTAAGACTCATTAATGTTGATTCTCTCTTTTTCTGTGTTTATAACCGAGTATATTTTTTACTAATGTTTTGGGTTTGATTTTGAAGAAGAAAGAGAAACAGAATTTGTTGGTTCGGTCGGGTCAGAGCAGTGAGCAAGGAAGGGGGTTGATGGTAAAAAGAAACGAAGTGAGGGCAGAGGGTTCATTCTATCAAATAGCAAAAAAATGAAGTGGAAAGAAAATGGTTTTCCATTCTAGCAAACAGTTGAAAATATAAGTGAAAAATAATTTTTTCCTTTGAAAATATTTTTCATGGAAAATGATTTTCTGGGAAAATGGTTTTTCTCCCTACCAAACAAACCCTTAATTGAGTTCGAATACTACCAATATAGCCTTTAAGCAATACTTTATGATGCTATATACTCTTTCTATTTCATAAAACAATATTATACAAATATAATTTAATGTCATGTAGTATAATTTGTTTAAATTCTTGGGCAATTGTGTTATTTTTACAGAGAACTCTTTTGAAAATGCTAATGGAAATAGTTTTTTCAAAAAAAAGTTGTTTGAGGCCAAATAGCTATTTCAAACATTTGTTTGCCAAACGCTTATTTAGTTGTTTGATTTGGTCAAAACAATTAAAACACCCCAAACAACTCTTTTTCCCCAAAAGTTTGTTGTTACCAAACACCCTATTTGCTTATAATGTTTTATTGGTCATTCGTTTGTTTCTTAGAAGATCCAAGATGATACCATTTCACCTAAACTTTATTGTGGGACATAAGGTTAAGGACATCCGACTATATAAAACCCAATTTATACATATACATAGTTTCGTACATAAAAACTTTGTGAGATCATCTCACATAACTCGTCACATTTTTTATGATTAGTCTCAGTTTTGGAAGATAAAGTAAGTTTTACATGACCGAGTTTTTGCACAGATCAATGTTAAAGTGTTCCATGTAAATTTGTGGGATCTTCTCATACAAATCATTGCATTTGATACAGATGCTCTCATTTCTCGGAAGATACGGTAAGGTTGATGTGAACGAGTTTCACAAACATGAAGATACAGTTCTCCAGGTGGGTTCCGCCAGATTGATGTGAATGAGTTTCACAAACATGAAGATACAGTTTCACAAACATGGAGCTAGGCAGAGTTTTCAGTTTAGGGGCAGCTGAGTGGCCAAAAGATACAATTTCACAAACATGGAGCTAGGCAGAGTTTTCAGTGTAGGGGCAGCTGAGTGGCCACAACCTTATGTCAAAGGGAAGTCAATGGAGAATCCACGTTTTTGAAGATTGTTGGACGGACCTAATTAGATTAGGCCCGAGGGCCACTTAAGTCGCCTAGGGCGACAACCCTAGCTACCCCCTAACCTATATAAAGGGGTTTAAGGGGGTTAGCCTGATGGGTAAGCGATAGAATACTCCCCTGTCTCTCTCTCCTCACGGTTACCCTACTATCGCTACCGGGTATTCAGGTTTAGGACGTGAACACCTATAAAGCGACTCTAGTAGCCGCTTGGATTTATTATTATTGAAGAACTGGTATTCTTATTGTGGACTATTACCAACAGTACAATTCCGCTTCCAGGTTAGTCCTGAATTTATTTCCTACAGTGGTATCAGAGCCAAACTAATAGGTTTTAGTCCCGTTTATGTGTTGAATAATTCAAAAAATAAGCATGCTTATGACTATATGGTTAGTTATTTAATCTTTGTGATTATGCAATCAAAAGGCATGCTTCTGTGTTTTCTAAAAATCCCGCCATGACTAAAGATTATTCCTCTTTTGTCATAATAATCTGTCAAACCTTGCCAGTTCAAAGCATGCGCGTTTATTCGTTTAAATTGCTGAACTTTCGTAATTAAGCAGTCCTAATATTACGCATCCAGCATCAACAAAAGAAACAGTTTTAGATATGTATGCTTTGTGGAATCCATGTACTGCTTCAGTAATCAATCTTAGAAAGACTCGTTCATGACATAGAATTGACAAAACACGTTTGCATGAACAGTTCTGGCCAAAAGACTGGAAATATTTTCTTGATACGATTATGAATATTGGAAGAAACAGAAAGGTTTCTCCTCTTGGCAATAACGTTCATAGTAATTCTAATCAACTCTCCCCAGAACCCGTTTTCATGGCTGACCTAGGAGCAAACCCTAGCCCCAACAGAATCTCCCCAGCCCTTCCCAACTCCAAACAACCCCAAGGTGGTTACGGCGGCAAGAGACCTCAGCGGTCTGCCGTGAAAGAGCCCCATCCACTTACGCCTTTGTGGCGACGACGACGGGGCTCAAAGATCGAAACCGGGCATCACAACCAAAACGAAGGGAAGGGGTTAAGCGAAGGGGGTTAAGGGAAGGGGCTAAGAACTCATACCCATCAGGAACCGACAACGGAAGGGTGGCGCGTGATTACACGCGCCGCCGACGAGTTTGTTTTTGTCCTCTTCTTCCTTCATTAGCCACCATACACGCCGATCTACGCAATCACAGAGAAAGCATAACGAAAAACGCCGTTCATTGAGGCGCGTGCCCCCACGCGCCGCTGCCTCAGTGGCACGTAAGCGGCATCGTTAGACTCGGCCTCGGCCGATCTACTCGATGACGGTGTCAGTTCTCTTCAGGTTGGCGTGGATCGAAGGGTAAAGACACCCTTCTAGGGGCGACGGTTCGACATCATGTGGGTGGTTCTTTTAAGGGCATGGTGGTCAGCGAACGACCGAATGGGGCAACAGGGCTGAGTGAGCTCGGTGATGCCCAGCCATGGCGAGGAATCGAGAAACACAAAGGGGAGAGACGAAGGCCGTTTCTGGGACACCAGAGAGGGAGGGAGAAGGCCTCAGGTAAAAGGATGGGGGGACGAAAGGAAATGGAGGGGGAGGGGGGTGTTAGAATTAGTTCACTAATATGCCCCCCCGGTTCCTTAAACCGGTTCTGGACCGTTTGTTGGGCCGATTTTATTTTCCCCCCCGGTTCATTGAGTCGTTTTGGCCGGTTTGCTTCTTGATATGGGTCAGGCTATTTTTTACTGTTTTGCATCGAATTATTTTTCAGTCATTATTGTTTAATTATTATCATTAGTCGTGGCATGATTTTAATTGAATTATAACAATATTCAAGTTGATAAAGTTTCATGCATCTGATTCATTCGTTGAATTAAGGTTTTGAATTAGTTTTTAATCCTGGGTGCATGATTTCGTTATAAAAACATTAAATATGTTTAAAGCCATATATAAATTCGTTTTATATGCATCAACTTGACATTTGCTTGACCAAGTAACTTGTTATCGATTCTTTGGGTTGAAGTTATATGAATTTGTTTCATATATGAAATTAGTATGTATGAAGTAAATTTGTTTTACTCGAATTCAATTTGGTCGATAAATAAATATGTTTCATAAGTTACATTAATATGTTTACTGTCATATATAAATTCGTTTTATATATGTGACCATTTAAAATTTTCATGTTAAGTAACTTGTTATCAATCAATTGGGTTGAAGTTATATGAATTCGTTTCATATATATGATTAGTACGTAAGACGTAAATTCGTTTTACTTGAATTCGATAAATATCTATGTGGTATAAAGATCCCTTTGCTCTGTAAATGAGTATGTTTCATAAGTTATATTATATAAATATGCTTTATATAATATCCCGTCACATGAATATATTTCATGATTTAATAATTTTATGCAAAACATGAGCAATTATAAATCAGTTAATTGTTCAGTCATTGTTGAAGTTAACAAAAATGATTCATTAAGTTCTACATGAACAAGCTTCATGCTATTATTTGGATATATAGGGTATTTGATTATTTTATGAATCTGTTTCATGAAATTTAAATTTGCAATATTATATGAATGCGTTTTATATAATTTGCGAACTTTATTATGAACTTGTTTCATCCAAATTTTAATATCATATAGATCTGTTCTATGTATGATTAATTGTGATTAATATTTGGATATATTTTATGTTACAAAGTATGTTACATTCGATGCATGAATAGGTTTCATGTCAGCCACCAATTAGTAGTATTATATAAATGCGTATTATATATACGAACTACATAGGTTGTAGTAAACTTTGCTAAATTGTTTTAGCACTTGCTCCTTGCCCAAATTAATGGATATGGATTCGTTTTCATGTTACCTGCTAATTATGTAACTTAGCGGTATTTTATGAATTAGTTTCATGAAATTTAAATTCGTAATATTATAAATGTGTTTATATTTTGCGATTTACATTTGAATAAGTTTCATATAATTGTATATAAATGTGTTTTATATATTGCTATTTGGGCATTTTATGAAATTCTTTTGTAACATGTTATTATTCGAATATGTTTGGCAATATAGATTCATTTTATTATATAGATGCGTTTTATACAATAATCTGAATTTCACGTTTGATATGTCATTTATAAAGTTCTAGATGACATATTAGTAGTTATATAATGAGATAACTTAATGTGAATTTGATTTACTTAAAGTTAGATATCTTTGTGATATTTCTAAAACGTTAATTTGTTTAACCATAATATTCTCCATAAATTACGTTTTATAGAAGATAATGATAAATAAGTTATAAAAACTTCTAATTCATGTTTGTATGAGATGATTATGAGCTTAGCGAAATTTTCGACCATGCAACATGGATAACGGAGTTTTTGATAATTTATTTATTTGAAAATATGCCTAATGTCCACTTTACAGAATATATACCTTTAGCTATGACAATTAAAATAAGGTTGGTAATTTGTTTACCAATAAGAGAACTTGATAGCGCTGACTATGATACATAATGTTAGACAATTCAGTTTCTTCTGAATGAACATAAAATGTTATAACACTCATTAGGTTCTAGGTCTCATAGGATGGCAAAGATGGTACTGTTAGTGAACAGTATCTAGAAAACTTAAAAGCATACCAAAAGTGGTTCGAAAATAGATCGATCAAAATGTCATACTTTGTCGTATTGCATCAATGTCGATCTAGCGGGGAATTAAAAGTCATCCCACTGTTGGGTACGTGTGGGATTAGCTTAGCATCAAGATCGTCCGGATCCATTTCCTCAAAAGGTTCTGAACCTAAGATTGGTATTGCGAAAGGGGAAAAGACCAAGGAAATAAAGAGAAGCATATAGCACGTGTGAGTGCTATGACTGTGGCAATTAGGCATCTTATACTTAGGATTGTCCTAAGTCGATTAAGGTACTTCCTTCCACAGCCCCTCCTGGATAATGTGTGTGTCCCAAACATTTGTTGCTAACTATGATCCTTAGTGGATTGTAGATACGGGAGAAATAAAGTACATAGTTCGGGATTGAATTGATCTTTGTGAACTTTCACTACTACTCGGTGGATTTACGAATTGTCGTTTTAGGTAACAACGATGAAAAAGGTGTCCTTGAATTAAAGACGAATCATTCGAGGCCCCTTGAAGGGACTACGTTGTCTCTTCCCAAATACTCTTTATGCACCTGGGGTGCGATACTTCCTTGTGTCTTCTGTCCCTAAGTTTAGTTTTCTTTAATTTTCATCTAGATGTCTTAGGCATCACATGACATGGTGAATTGTTTGGCCATGTCACATTGAAAGGTTTTTCAATGGACGAAATAGAACATCTTCCATCCTTGTCTCATTTTTGAATCTGTTTTAGACGTGCTCATTTTGACCATAAGGGTCAAGATAGAGTTAACTAGCCAAATATAGCCTTTTAAGACCAACTCACTAGGCTTAAGGTGCAAAATGTGAGTTATGTCTAGCAAGTAAAGGAATAGGAAATCCTTTTTGTAAGGTTTCAAGGGCATCGAATCCCTTAGCGTTCGTTCACTTTAGACATCTGCGGGTCCATGGATATGAAAGCATGTCATGGAGCCACATGTATTCATGATATAGGTATATGTACCTACTATCTCACCGATATTAAGTACTTGATGTGATCATATACTTTATAGCGGTAGTAGGACTCAATTGGGACGAAATATTAAAACTCTTCGAATCAATTGAGATCATGAATATTTTCTTCGTGAAACAAAATCTCGTAGTGTTGATTTTCTTAAGGATGAGTTCTCTAGCATTTGGTGAAACTTAAAAGGGTCTCAATTTGTATACGTTACAATAAGACCTCCAACCACCTCTCGGTGAGGGGGAGGATTTGAATTCTCACTAAGTCACCGAGGGTGGTACACCTTCCTTATTTGATAGGAATGGTGAAGGTTTGTCTGATAAGGAGAATGAGATTCGTCCTCAATCTCCAAATGTTGAGGAGAGTCATTCCTGAACATGTAGTTAGTCCTCACGTTCAGGATCTCACCTCCAATGGATAGTGAAAGTAATCTTCTCTCCTTAATCAGGGTTCCATACCTCTTAGAGAAAGGGGGGAGAAACCCTTGGTCCATACCTCTTAGAGAAAGGGGGAGAGATTTTCCACATAGGCAGACAAATAATGAAGGTCCCAGGATCCCAAGAATTGAGCATGGATGAAGTCCTCGACGATATTTTCAAATCGAAGAGGAAATATTCCTATGCACATCCCTTGGGAATTGAGGGATCTACCTCCTGTCAAGAGACGGTTGGTTCACCAAATTACAAAGAGTGATTGAATGCAATAAGGGATGAGATTGACTCACCAACAGGGTTTAAGAACTCATTGAAAATCCACCCCGATGTAAGTCTTCAAGATAAAGCAACGGGTGGATAGTTCAATTGATAAGTTCAGGTCCGGATATCCCTAGCCTTGGTTGCCCATTCGGACTTTGAGTTGTTCGAAATAGACGCAAAGGTTGTCTTTCTCAATGGTGACCTTGAGAAAGAAATTTATATGGACCAACCCATTGATTTTGTATCAAAGGGATAAGAGGACAATGTGTGTCATCTTAAAATGTCCACATGTGACCATTGTGTATGTTGAAAGATCAACATGGGGATTACGTTCCTTATGTTGATAACATACTATTAACTAGGGAACAACTTGGAGATGATCAAAGCTACTAAAAGGTAGTTATCCCATGTCTTTGAGACAAAGGACACGGGTGAAACTAGGTATGTCCTAGGAGTGGAAATAATCCAAAGCCGTCCCAAGAAGCATGCGTCGAAATGACTTGGAACGATTTTTGGGTTTATAATTCCTACCCCGGAGATACTCCAATTGAGAATGGTCCAACCTTGAATCTTGCTTAATGTTCTAAAACAGATGACAAAAATAGAGATAGTGAACAAAAGTCCCTAACCTCAGTATCATAGTAAGCTTATTGTAAGCCATGTTATGTACATGACCCGACATTACTTTGCGGTTAGTTTGATAAGTCGTTATCAAAATAACCTAAAACTTGCTGGTTGGCAAGTCGTCAAGAGAATCAAGTGTTACCTTCGTAGTATTGATAACTCTGTCTTTTGCTATCACGGAAGAGGCCTCGAGTTGAGAGGATACTCAAATATTGATTGGGGTAGTGACTTGGATGAGTCTAAGTCAACCTCAAGACATGCCTTCAACCTGAGTGGGAGAGCCATGTCATGGTATGCAAAGAAGCAAAGCTGCACAACAATGTTAGCTATGGAGGTAGATTGTGTGTCTTGTACCATAGAGACAAAAAGCATTGCCAT
>JACYFF010031956.1:6948590-6973670 GCA_017589665.1 Selenicereus undatus | reverse complement strand
AAAAATGGAAGAAATAATGGTCAAATGATCATAAAGATGGAAATTATTGTTAAGTGAATTGATTTCTCTAGGTTGGGTTTTTTTTTTTTTTTTCTTAACACACTTGAAAAGTTCGACAAAATTTAAACTAAGAACATTTTGCATCCGCTTTCAAATAAAGTTATATTCTTAGCGTTCATCAATTCGAAAACTATATAGCAATGGCAACACCGGTTATTATTATTCTTTCCAATTTTTAAAAAAGCCCATAGGACTGGATCATGCCAGCCTGACTGGACCTGTTGTTGGGCCATGACTGAACCATGCAAGCCCAATCACCAGCTGGGCTGGATATGGCGCATTCTATTATGAATGAAAGAGCCCATATAGGTATGTCTACTTTTAGTTTAGGCCACCCTATTTTTAGCTTAGGCCACCCTCGAAACTATGTAGGCTGCACCAACCTCAGTTTGTAAAGCCCATATAGGTATGTCTCTTTATCCTACAAAAATTGGTGCATATTAACACATTAAATAATTATCATACGATGAAAGAGAAGGAAGTATGTAATGAGACTAAGATTCTCATTTCTAATTGTAGTCAAATTTTATGAGCTCAAGTCCTATGATATTTTGTGACGATTTCTGATAACTTCAATTTTTCCCACTATCCATTATTGGAGCTTCCTTGATCCCACTCTCTCCATGACTAACCTGAAACACCAATGACCGTCTTTTGCTGTTAAAGTTTGTCATTTGGTGTCAAACTCATAGTGGCTCGTAGATTATAAGTTTGGCCAGGTCATAGGTCAAGTGACCCTAAACCGCCCATGACCCATCCATAACAATCTTTTTGCTCCATATATGTTCTGTACAGGCCTAAGTCTACTTATACATGGGCTGTTGTAAGTGTAGCACAGTGGTTATTGTACAGGGAAATCAACCGCTAAGAGGCAAAAGCTAGAAAATCTCTTAAGCTAGCATATATTACTTTGGTGCTTCCTGATAATTGGTGGCATTAGTCCTTTTCGCACATCTGTTTTTCTAAGTTGCATAGCACCCTTAATTTATTTACAATTTCTGTTCTACCTATGTATTTCTCTCTCCCCTTCTCCTTGTCTCGTTATTTTTCAAGTTCCACCAAGCAATTCCACATATTGGCCCGGTTTGGCTAGTAAAACCACCCTAGAGGTTGATGAATTGGGTGATAATCAAAGTCACAAAATAATTGAAATAGAAATTCAGAAAAATAAACGTGGACACAACACACTGTTTCTAGAAGTTTGGCCACGCCTAGTTCTCTACCCATTGGCGCTCCTCGCCGATGAGATTTTGAACATTTTTCTTTTATTAGGTCGGTCGATTTTATACGATTCACTAATTGTACAACCAACGAATTGACCCTACAATTCTAGGTGTCCCAACGTACGCGTTGCTCCGCAACTGTATTTCGGTAGTTGACCCTTCGACTAATCAACCCAACCCAATATAAAGAAATATAACAATTATAAGATACACTTTTTTGATATAGAACAAAATAAATATGCTAATGTAAGCTCAAACTCTTCTCAAATTCCTCCTTTTGATTTGCAAGTGTAGCACCTGTCTTTTCTACCTGTGTTATGTTTTTTTTCCTCATTCCTCAGCCTTTAAAATACTTTAATATTTATAGCAAACCCTTGAGAGAGCCGTTAGAAACTAGTCGTTAGGCCCATCAAAATTTTCAGCTTAGTTCAAGGCCTTGAAACACAACTCGGTGTCCTTGAAAAATTTGCAACTTCAGCAAGCAATTCCTTCCAACGGCTAATTTTATTTTTGGCTGATTGGAGATATTCTAGGAATCCTTTTCAATTGTCTTCCATAATTAAAACAAGAATCAAGCACCAAATCAATCGTTGATCCAAAAATCTTGTTGAGCAAATATCAAGGTAAATCAAATTCTTGCTAGGTAAATATCCCTAATAAAATGCATATCTTATCTCATAATATTATAATCAAATTTGAGTCACAAAATATAATATCATAAAGATCACATATTCAAATTTGAATATTAAATCATCTTAAAGATATTGTGACACATAATATAAAATCAATCATGTCAATGTCTACTTATAATCATAGCACATTTAAACTATAGAAACACTAAAGTACGTCCAAATACAATATAATAAACATACCAATGGACTACTTTATTTTTGTCTTTCATCAAAACATATTAATAAAATACATTTTAAGCTTAAGGAAACTAACAATCTCTCCCTTTTTTATGAAAGACAAAAACCAATAAAAATAATACATTAATATAGTTTTGAATGTTACATAATGAATGCTTTGCCAAATACTTCTCCCCCTTCTTGTATTTCATTAAAAAGGTAGCACTAGAAAGAGAAAGAAAAATCAAAGCGTATAAAAGATTATGGCAAACACATAAAGCTGCCCTTTAACAAATCAATGACATATAAAGATGCTCCCCTTCAATCAATGGCACTCGTGAAAAAATTAAGGGATTAAACACTAATATTTTGATCAAATCATATATTCTAACATGCATGCATTAACTTGATATTCTCATGAGCATTGCAAGGAATCAGCAAATTATTCCAACAATTCTCCCCCTTCAAGAATAAATCAAGGTTGTCGAAAAATCATCAAGTAATATAATTCTCCCTTATAGAAAGAAGCAATATCATTTATGTAAATGCTAGATAGCATAACATTATGGACAAATATGTTGAGATCATAGACAATATATCATTTATGTATAAATATAATCACATGACATAATGACATAAGATATATATATGACGTAATATTAATCATGATTACCTTCCAAAGATAATTAAAAAAATTAAAATTTGAAAATTTGAAATTAGAAATTCTCAAATAGGAAGTAAATCATGCAAAGAAAACGTCACCTGACTCACCTTCCATTTGGTAAGAATGAAAATTTTGATTTCTATTCATATTGTTGAAATAGAATTCAAGCCTTTGATTCAGTCACACCAAAAATTTCTAATTTCTGCATACAGTTCAAGGCCTTGAACTGTATTTCAGAACTTTGAAATCTGGGCACTGAACTAATTATCTATTATTTCAACCTCCTTAGATCATAAAACAATTTCCATGAGTACGTCAACATTTCTCAAACATTCAATTTCGCAATTTCATGTTTTATTCTCATATGGATGCAAAATGTCATGTAAAACAAACTTGTATCTTTCTCAAAACATATTTAGAAAATTCAGCTCTATAATCATAGTTATTCGCCACAATGGATGGCCTGCTTACTTTTGATACTCAAATTTGCGTGCTACTAGGACCATTTCTTTTAATAGGACAATGAGTTGAAATATGTCCTGTTTTGTAACAACAACTGTAAGTTATAGAAGTCTCACTTTTGTGGTAAGTTGATTTAGCAAAGAAGTTTTTATAACACTTTTTTTTGTTAGACAGATTAAAACCAATTCCTTCTTTGTTAAATGACGCTTTTTGTGTGCCAAGAATTTTATTTAAATTTTCTTCTCCATTTGTAAATTTTAAGACAATTTTTTAAAGATCGGCACACTTCTATTGGAGCTCATCTTTTTCTTTCTCAAGAACGACAACTTTCTCTTGAAAACTTTTTAAATCATTAGACACTAAATTATTTGATTTTCAAAATTCAACATTTTCTTGAGACAATTCAAAATTCTTTTTCTTCAAATCTTTAATTTTAGAAATGTGTCCTTATTGACGTCTAATATAATAAAGTAAGACTTTTACTAACTTACATTTAGAATTATTGTGAAATGAGTCATACACCTCATCCAGAATGTCATATTCCCTTTCCTAATCTTCTTCTTCATCATCGCTTGTGCAGGAATCATCGTCATCATTGTCACTTGCATCTCGATCTTTAACTTCTTCATATATGATTCATGTAAAAACTCAAGTATAAATGCGATTTTTGCATTATAATTTTTAAATATGTTGACTCATTTTCTTTATATGGCATTTATGCTTCATAGCAAAACTCAAATATTAATTCAAAATTTTAAATTATGTTTTTATGTTTATACAAATATTATTTTCAAAAAAAAAGTCATATTGGTAGTACATAAAAAAAATATATACGTATTTCTATAAATATGAGAAAAAAATAGATGAGAAGTTGAATGTTGTAAAAAATATATAGAGAGATTTAAGAAGCTATAATGAAATGTAAAGAGATGTAAGGAGATATAAGAAACTGTAAGACTTTAGTTAAATATGCAAAGAACTGTAAGAAGTTGTAAGGAGTTATAAGGCACTGCAAGTTGTAAGATAAATCCTCACAATCTTACCAAAAAAAGGGGGCTTAGGCATATCTACTCAACATGGAAATTAAATAAAATAAAGAAACATATGATCATATTCAGCTCCATGTCATTCCAGATAAGCCAGATCTTTGCTAAGAATAACATAGCACCCACATGGTCCACTATCTTCATTAGCCAATTTTGACCTAATCATATAATTGAGTTCTTTCAAACTCATTTTTTCTTTTTCCTCATTTTAGATTTGTAAGTTTGTAACGAACCACCATCCTATAATTAAAGTTCAAAAAATGTAAGGAATTGTAAGAAGCTGTAAGGAGTTGTAAGGAGCTGTACGCTGTAGGCTAAATTCTCCTAGTCGCACAAAAAAAAAGTGCCTTTTTTTTAATTAGTTAGTTGGGCACAAAACAGCCACTACACAGCCCAAAAAATAGTTGCTACATCCTAGATACTAAAATCACAAACAAATAAACGCATACAGATCACCAGTTTCAACATCAACCAACCATCTATTGACCGAGAGCTAGCCTAAGAACGTAAATTTCTAGTTTGTCATTTGTTTCCAACTCTTTTCTCAGGCTTTTTGCTATTCTTCTAATTTCTGGGAACTCACAACTGATAACAAAAACACCAAGTCTTTTTTCTAAATCCAAAGCTTCTTGTGTAATTTTAGTAGGGGTGGGTGAATTATGATTTGACTTTGAATTTTTATTGTCACTTTTCTTACCCTTGTTGGAAGTTTACATCTCTCACTTTTTTCATGGAGTTGAAGCTCCATTTGAAGAGGACCATCAAAAAGGTGTAAGGAGCTATCAATCCTTTCATCATCTTCCATAGAGGATCCACAACTTGATACTTGGGAGGTGAACTTCCCAACATAAATCAGGAGACTGTAAGCATTATTCAAATGTTGAGTAATTGTCTTACTATTGTCCGATACCTCCACATGAACATCTTCCTACACAACCTCATTAGTACTTTTTTTGCCTTGAAACTCATTGCCATTTGGGTTGCTTAACACTGCTTGTACATAAGAGGATGGCAAATCTTGATTTGGATCTTTTTTGACTTGGGAAATCCAGTTTCAATCGGGCTTCTCAGTACTCCTTGTTCTCCGTCTATGTGGAAATCTTTTTTGGAATCTTGCCCACATAACTTGTAACTTACAATCATTGACAATTTTACAATTCATATATTCAATAACTTTCATACCCTCTTGAATGCCAACATATATGAAGAAACCATACTTTCTACCCATTTTTCTCCCAAATTTGTTTGGAATTTATGTGTCCAAAACTTCTCCGAAACTACTAAGGGCCTGTTCTTTTTGCGGATAAATTCCAAAATACTAACCACAACCTACTTTAATTCACTTCAACCTACTTCAACTTACTTTCACTATTTTAACCAAGTTCAATTTATCACATAAAAAAATTCAACCAACTTTAACCTTCTTCAACCCACTGCAACATACTCCAATCAACCTCAACCTACTTCAACCCACTTCACCCTTTTAGGGCCTGTTCTTTTCATAGGTAAATTGGGGTGTGTACAAAGGTGAAGTAGGTTGAGGTAGGTTGAGGTGGGTTGAGGTGGTGGGTTGAAGTTGGTTTTTTTTTTTTTTTGAAGTGGGTTGAAGTAGGTTGAAGTGGGTTGAAGTAGATTGATTTTTTATGTGGTGGGTTGAAGTAGGTTAAAATAATGAGAATGTAATTTATGTGTGATAATTTATGAAGTTATTAAAATTTTTAGTGCATTTTTTCGGTGAATGCTAATTTAACAATTTTGTAACTATTTTTGTGGAAGTTTGAGGTCGGCACAACTTGTCAATTATTTTTAATGATTTGGGTAACAAAATTTATTTATCACAATTTTTTATAAATGTATTCAAGAAATTCCGATGTAACATAAGAAAATAGTATGATGATAATTGTTACAAAATATATTAGTAATATATATTTGTTGTTAATTTTAAAATATAAGAGTTACTTGAAAATATAAAATTAGTTGTTTCCTAATTTTATACTAGTAACAGATGAAAAATTTAATTATGGAAAATAATAAAAATAAGATGTAATTTCAAAAGCATGTGAATGCAAAATATCATGATGTATTTTTTCAATGATGACTTACAAATTACCACCAATTTCAAATCATACTACTTTTGTATTGGTATATATATTCAGAACATCAAAATCTTCAAACCATATTAATTTCAAATTATGATAATTTACAAAAAAGTAGTATGATGATCTTTTTGTTGCAAAATTAATTAAATATCACATGACACTTTACAAATTATTAAAACTATGAGGAAGTGGGTTGAAGTAAGTTGAATTAGGTTGAGGTAGGTTGAAGTGGGTCGAAATAGGTTGAGGTACATTGAAGTGGGTTAAAGTTTATTACAGTTAGTATTTTTTTTCAAGTGGGTTGAAGTATGTTAAAGTAGGTTGAAGTTGATAAATCCAAAAGGACCTGCAAAAAGAACAGAGATTTACCCACCTCAATTTATCCATGAAAAGAACAGGCCTTAAATAGATCCTTAAAATTCGTAATACTCAAATCCACTGGTATCAATAAAGATAGAAAAAACTTTTGAATTATTACCTAAAATCTCAGCAATAGGTTCCTGATTTGATACCCGAATATATCCACGACGTACAGCATAATTCCCAGCGGATATGAACCAATGTCGACCAATTGGAGCCTGGAATGGAAAAGTTGACTCTTGCGATAAGGCTGGCAAGTAGAGCCAATAATTGCAAAAGAAATACCATGGGCCAACAGCTTCAACGAACAGAAGCATAAAATAAAATAAAGAATAACATATGATCATACTCTACTCAACAGGGGAACTAAACAAAATATGATCATATTCTACTCAACAGAAGCATAAATAAAAATAAAAAAGGGCCTTAGGCATATTCTACTTAACAGGGTAATTAAATAAAGCAAAGAAACATGTGGTCATATTCAGCTCCACGTCATTCCAGATACGTCAGATCTTTGCTAAGAATAACATAACACCCACATGGCCCACTAGCTTCCTTAGCCGGTCCAATCATACACAAACGAGTTCTTTCAAACTCATTTTTTTTTTCTTTTTCCTCTCTTTTGATTTGTAAGCTTGTAACCAAACACCATCCTATAATTAAAGGCCATATATCGTTGTTGAATTGAGCTCCCTCTTTATATCTTCCAACAAAAATTTGTATCTTTATTCATCATCATATATTCATGCTTTTCTAAGATAATTTTTTACATTTTTGAAAAGATCCTATTTGATAAAATTAACTATTCAATAAGTAGATAAGTATTTGAGTAGATAAGATAAGTGTTTACTATTTTGACAGAGCTAATACACTAATAAGTCAATTTTTAGTGTTCAATACCGTAGTGTTTTGATTAGTATTTCAAGTAGCGTTTAGTGTTTTAAACAGTTTTTCTGAAAAGTTAACAATATTAGTTTTTGGCATTCAGAAGTAGCGTTTCATATTTATTGGCAAAAAAATATCCTTTGAAAATTTTATATTTGAAAACTATTTATATCTTTTTATGTCAATTTACATTAATCAGGTAACCGAACAACTAAGTTTACCGAACACATTTATTTTAACCGCTCATCTAAACAACTATCCGCTGACGGCTAAATTAAAAATGCTATCAGCTGCCTAAATAGTCATCCGTCACTTGAACCGCTATCCACTATCTAAACAATTAATTTTGCTATACAACGCCTTAATCTAGCATTTTAGAAGCCCAAGCAAAAATATCATCTGTTATTACAAAATGCTAGTTATCAAACAGTTAAAAATAAAACAAGCAGATAGATTTTTTTGACCTAATTAAAACAATAAACATTACTTTAAATATTTTTACTGAATATAACCTAACATGTATGTACATTATTGCTTCCTTGAGAATCTTGCAAGGATTTGTCTTGACACTCTTTGGTAATGGTTAGTTTAGCGTCTGAGCATGGAATTGGAAAAAGGAAAATTTATAGGCAACGCATACATCAAATGGTGTGCAACTAAATGATTTTTTTTTGCAACAACTTAGTGTTGCTTTTGGAGGGAAAAGAAAATAGTTTAAATTGGAGGAGAAACACAAATTACTAAACTACCCTTCATGAACTTATTAGAGGAAGGTTGTGTGAGGAGGCAATGGAAGTATTTGGGGTTTTATGTGCACTCTCTCTCTCTTCCTTCAACCTCAGAAATTCCATCAACCATCTCCACACAACTTCTGCTCTTTCATCTCTCTCAACCTCTCCACAAATTGTGTGAAATTTTAATGAATTCACGGTGAATTTAGTGGTTTTTAGGACAGATCTAGAAACAGGTGAGAAGAATGGAGTGAGGCAAGGTATGTCATGGTTCAACTTTAGCAACACATCAACCATTTCTCTACTTCTCTACTGTTTCTGATGAAGGTGAAGAGCTTATGATGAACGTGATAAGTTAATGTGAAGAGGAACGACTGAAAAAATCTCAGATGGGTATACCACTACAACTAGTTGGGTATGCAATATATTTATCATACTTGGTAGTAATTGTCAGTTATTTGTCAGTAAAATGAGCACGTTGTCATTGTTGTTGTTGCTATGAATAGTAATTGACTGAGTATATACGTATGTCATGATTTTGTTAACTATCTACCATGGTAGTAAGGTTAGTATTGTTATGTAACCCAAATCGCATGAAAATATAGTGAGGATCGTGTACCATAAGAGTGAAGGAACACGGACATTGAAAGAAAAAAAAAATTTACTCGCAAGCAAACTTGTAAAAATGGCAGTAAGGTTATGTTATTATGCTATTACATAGCTTCACTTGAACTTATCAAGATGTATAAATGTTAAATTCGCATAGATTATTTGAATATTGAAAGACGATCATAGGTAATGAGATTATTACAATTTTTTGAGTATAAAGTATGTGCGGGTTGGAATATATTTGTGGAAGTCAATGAATTTCGTGAACTGTAACTATTATAATAGTACTTCATTGTTGGGAACGTTAAGGCGTGCCATTGATAGGCTTCAAACCAAGATATCGTATATCAGATTCTTAGTTTACCTACACGTCAATATATGTGTACCTAGGCATACTCAGTATAGTGATTGGGTAGACTGAATACCCATAGTAGGTGGTGAGTTAACGATGAGGAAATAAGTATATGTTAACACAAGATAAATAAGGAAAGTTGATGATTTAACAATGGGGGTCAAATTTGGTAGCAAATTTCAGGAAGGTGTCATTTGCGGTGTTACATATAGGTATATGTCATTAACATGTTTGATAGTTGTAGAATTCAATATTGCTTAGAAGGCGTTATATGTAATAACTTGCAATGTATACCTATAGTGCAATAAGTGTAAACCCTGGTAGACATCATGAACTTAATTGGTAAACATTGAAAAACAGTCTTTGTGAAGGCCCCTTCACCTAATTGAGTAAATATTTGATAAAGGGAATCTCATAGTGACTGTAATAGAGTTATATGCCCATTGTAATGTGTATTTAATGGTTTGTGTTTTGCAGGTGTATGAAATGGAGTTGTAGAGTGTATAAAAACAGATGCGAAGCCTCGTGAAGGAAGTCGCTAATGTAAGTGAAAGGATTTCGGAAATGGAGAGTTCGCAAAGTGCCTCTGCTCATGTGAATGAAAAGGGGTAAATATGACGAGAAATCCATCTGTATCTTTGGAAGAGGAGGTAAGTATAAGTATTGTGAGCAAGTCAAGGGGGATGCGATCAAAGAAGATGCACGACAAAGGTAATAGAGGTAGTACATATTGCCAGTTACTGTTTATTATAAATGAAGGAATGAAGCATAACGTAGTTGAAGGGGAGAAGTGGGAGTAGCAACAACAATTCGTAAGGGAGTTGAGAAGCAGGCAGAGGTAGATGTATATGCTATGATTCGATATCAATGCACTCTTAAAGTATTATATGTTCTAATTGATTGATGACATATTTATCGAGTATAATTGATTCAGTGTGAAATTTGAACTACTTGTACATGATATTCGAGGTACATATTGTTAGTTACAGTCTATCTTGATTGATGACATATTTATCAAGTATAATTGATTCAGTATGAAACTTGAACTACTTGTACATGATCATTATCAGTGGCACACACAAGGGTGCACATCTCTACACAATATCCATCCAGTCCAAGATAACGCTATGTATACCGACATATCGTTCATTGCCTACCATGGTAAACACTACACAGGGAGTTGGTTAACATCGATAGTGGATGTAACCACTAAACTTGCGAATGGGACTTGTTCTCATAAATTCAAACAACAATCAAACATTTTGGTTGTACTACAACATATTTATCAATTATGACAAACTCTAACAAGATAGACCATAATGGCATACAATTAGTAGAACCCTTGTATAACTTGGTTAAAAGCACGTGTAATTAACAAAATGTATATCAAACCATCATATTTTGCCCCAGTAAGCATGCCCTGCTTTTGCTTATCCTGTTGGAACCATCTCCTAAATGTTAGCATCACTAGTTGGCATCAACATCAACTTTGGGATTACAGCAAGTCTTCGACATATGTTCAAGTTTCCACACCAACGTGCACATCCTCACACATAGTCCATGTACTCCAATAAAGACAGTATGTATACCATGGTGCAGTTATTGCTTACCATAGCAAATATAACACTATGGTAGGGTCAATAAGGATGATGAGTACAACCACTGAACCTGCAAAATGTGACCTCCTCGCAGACAAGTTGAACATCACTCAAACATTTTAGTGTTGTAGTTACAAATAAGTTATTGTCGTAAACTACAACAATGAACACCACAATGGCATACAATTAGTACACTTTGATGATATTAGGATTACAAGTATGTGTACAAACAAAAAATGTAATCAAACTAGTAGGTTTTGTCCCATGCAATCACATCTTGATTGTGCATGTCCTATGCAATTTACAAGTTTGCTTGTCAGTATAATTTTTAAAAGGAATGGTCGTTCCTGCTCCCACTTTTCCCTGCTTATGGTGACCCTAACATTCCACCACCTGTTCATGTGCCTCAAATATGTTCTCTTCTCCCCCTCAACTAGGTTATGCTTTATTCCTTCATTTATGATGGACTGCAACTGGCAATATGTACTACCTCTATTACCTTTGTCGTGCATCTTCTTTGATCGCATCCCCCTTGACTTGCTCACAATACTTGTACTTTCCTCCTCTTCCAAAGATACAAATGGATTGTTCATCGTATTTGCCCTTTTTCATTCACATGAGCAGAGGCACTTCGCGAACTCTCCATTTTCTAAATCCTTTCACTTAGCGACTTCCTTCGTGAGGGTTCACATCCGTTTTTATACACTCTACAAGACTATAACTCCATTTCATACACCTGCAAAACACACATCATTACATACACATTACACTGGGCATATAACTCTATTACAATCACTATGAGATTCCCTTTATCAAATATTCACTCCATTAGGTGAAGGGGCCTTCACAAAAACTATTTTTCAATGTTTACCCATTAAGTTCATGTTGTCTACCAGGGTTTACACTTATTGCAATGTAGGTATACATTGCAAGTCATTACATATAACGCCTTCTTTTAAGCAATATTGAATTCTGCAGCTATCAAACATGTTAATGACATATACCTATATGTAACACCGCAAATGGCACTTTCTTGAAATTTGCTACCAAATTTGGCGCCCATTGTTAAATCATCAACCTCCCTTATTTATCTTGTGTTAACATATACTTATTCCCCCATCGTTAACTTACCACCTATTATGGGTATTCAGTCTACTCAATCACTATACTAAGTATGCCTAGGTACACGTATATTGGCATGTAGGTAAACTAAGAATATGATAAACGATATCTTGGTTTGAAGCCTATCAATGGAATGCCTTAACATTCCCCACAATGAAGTACTATTATAACAGTTACACTTCACGAAATTCATTTACTTCCACAAATATATTCCAACCCGCACATACTTTATACTTAAAAAATTAGTAATAATCTCATTACCTATGATCATCTTTCAATATTCAAATAATCTATGCGAATTTAACATTTATACATCTTGATAAGTTCAAGTGCAGCTATGTAATAGCATAATGACATAACCTTATTGCCATTTTTACAAGTTTGCTTGTGAGTAAATTTTTTTCTTTCAATGTCTGTGCTCCTTCACTCTTATGGTACACAATCCTCACTATATTTTCATATGATTTGATTTACATAACAATGCTAACCCTACTACCATGGTAGACAGTTAACAAAATCATTGCATACATATATACTCAGTTAATTACTATTCATAGCAACAACAACAATGACAACGTGCTCATTTTATTGACATATAACTGACAATTACTACCAAGTGTGACAGTTCTGTTGTATACCCGACTAGTTGTAGTGGTATACCCATATGAGATTTTTTCAGTCGTTCCTCTTCACAATAACCGATCACCTTCATCATAAGCTCTTCACCTTCATCAAAAACAGTAGATAAGTAGAGAAATGGTTGATGTGTTGCTGAAGTTGGACCACTACATACCTTGCCTCACTCTATTCTTCTCACCTATTTCTAGATTTGTGCTAAAAACCACTAAATTCAACGTGAATTTACTAAAACTTCACATAATCTATGGAGAGGTTGAGAGAGATGAAAGAGCAGAAGTTGTGCGGAAATGGTTGATGGAATTTCTGAGGTTGAAGGAAGAGAGAGAGAGAGAGAGAGTAAACATAAAACCCCAAATACTTCCACTACCTCCTCACACAACCTTCCTATAATAAGTTCATAAAGGGTAGTTTAGTAATTTGTGCTTCTCCTCCAATTTAGCTATTTTCTTTTCCCTCCAACAGCAACACTAAGTTGTTGCAAAAAAAAATCATTTAATTGCACAGCATTTGATGAATGCGTTGCCTGTAAATTTTCCATTGGAAAATTAACTTTGGACTCACTCCTCAGTTCTCTCCTAATCACGCTGCGCAGACTTCCTCTTGGAAGTCATCACTCATCAGTGTTGGCAGGTCATTTATATTTGTTTAGGCTGCCTTTTTCTTGTACGTAATGCTCCTATCTATTTTTGGCGAATAAAAGAGGCGGCCCTTCACTTGATTATAAAGAAGCTACAGACTTGAGATAGCATTTGATTTTTTTAATTTTTCTTTTTGGGTTAGAATAGCATTTGATTAGTTAGGCATTAACTAAGGAACTTTTATACATCATGTCTACGCTTAACCTACCATTTTGACAAAAAGTGCAGCCTCGTCAGCAAACCCTCTTCTCACCATATAATTGGCATTCATTCTTGAGATCTCTTTAGATGAGAAGTCATTGTTTAAGAATAATCACAATTAAAAGTTTAAATTAATAATTAAAGGTTTAAAATAGATTACCTGGGTAAATACTCTTTGAACTAAAAATGTAGATGTTATAAATGCTCATTTTACCTTGTGTCATAATTAAAGGGTTTTGTTAACCATTGCCCTAAGGGCATTCCTAGTCCGAGTTCAACTCTGGCCTGTCATATCAGCAAAAATTCTATATTTATGGAACTTACATTCTATCACTTTTCCAACCCATGGAACTTCAATTTGAATAACCCAATAAAAAAATTCAACATGGACCCACTTCATAACACACCACCTGTTTTTTTAATCATATAAAAAATACTTATTACCTCAAAAAAAAAGAAAAAACAAAAAAAAATGTCAAAACAGTCTCGCAGGGAGACTCGGTGGGGCGGGGAGGCATGCGTGCCCCTCCACGCATGTCACAGGCTGGGAGACAGCCATGTCACACGCGGCCCTACCCCCTCTCCACGCGTTCTCGGGCTGAAGATGCCCTAAGGACAGTGGTTAAGAAATCATTAATGTAGTGATAATATTACATTCTTTAAGGTCTGCAATTAATGTGTTTGACAGTATTATTTTCAATCTTCCTAAACTAGCCCTCCTTAATCCTTTCGTCTCATCTTTATCATCTGAACCCTTTCTGTCTTTCCTTTTTTTAAATAAATCTTTACACTCTCTCTCCGTGTTCAACCTTCCCAATTAATTCCATCTTTATTATGACTTCCTCTTTATTTGTCATTCATTGGCGGGGGGGGGGGGCCCACCAAGGAAAATCCCTACCTCACACCTAAGTTTGTCCCCCAGAACATCAGATCTACGGTTTTGAATTTAGTATTTTAAATTAGAATGATTTTATTTCGGTTCGGGGTTCGCCCCTATAGCTGGCAATCCGAGGGTCTTGTCTCATGTCGTTGGCGAAGCCGGTCGAGTGTGGGCAGTGGGTGGCGGTTGTATGGCGGTGCAATGCGACTGGGTTTTTTCTTGGTTGTGGTAGTATGCAGTAATTATGTTATCAACTTGGAGGTGGAGGTGGAGGTGGAGGTGGAGGTGGTGAATGTTGGTGGTGTTGGGTTTCGTGGCCCAAAATCCAACTATGGCACGGTGGGACCGTGCTATGACAACACGGTCGTGTCAGGACGAAGGAGTGCGAAGACGAAGAAGACAGGAAATTGGCACGGGGGAGCCGTCCCGTGTGGCACGGTCGTGCCACCTTGGCACGGTGTGACCGTGCCACTTGGCACGGTCGTGCCACGCATGGTTTTGTCGGTTCCGATAGTGGCGGCTAAAGTTTGTCACGAAGTGCAATTCCTGCTGGCGGCTAGGTTTCGTCTGTAAAGGTGAAACCCTAGTTTTCTAGACCCTATAAAAGGGGGTCATACCTAGGATCTAAAATCATCCCTGAACTCCAGTATTCGTAAACACATTGAGAGGTAGAAGTACTTTGTGAGAGATTGTAATTCTGCTCTTTGATCAAATCACTGTGGTGATTGTGATCGTGTTGTATTCTTCCTACTCATAGTGGATTGTTTTGGTGTTGTCGCCGTCCGTGGTTTTTTCCCGCATTGGGTTTTCCACGTTAAATCTCTTGTCTTCTATTTCTGTTTCTGTTATTCTACTTGAATTTCTGAATTTCTAACTCATCCTATCGCTTCCGCTATTGTTGTTGCTCTAATATTTTCCTAACAAGTGGTATCAGAGCCTTGGTTATAGGATGTCTTCTATCATGAAGGTAGATATTCAGAAATTCGATGGGGAGATTAGCTTTAATCTCTGGAAGGTGCAGATGAGAGCGGTTCTCATCCAACACGGGTTGTGGAAGTTTCTGAAAGGACCTCATGTTAAACCTGAGAAGTTGACAGAAGAACAGTGGGCTGAAGATGTAAAGAAGAGACGTGGGTCGCTGACGGAGGACGAATGGGAGGAACTGGAGCTGAAAGCAGTTTCATCCATACAACTGTGCCTGGCACCTCACGTTCTCCGAGAGGTACTTGACAAGGCAACTGCTATCGATCTTTGGACTCAGCTAGAAGAACTCTACATGACGAAGAGTCTAGCCAACAAGATCCGGTTGAAGGAAAGGTTGTACACCATTCGTATGGCTGAAGGTACTCCTGTCCAAAAACACTTGAATGAATTTAATTATATTCTGGTAGATTTGGTGAGTTTGGATTTTAAAATTGAGGATGAAGATAAGGCTATTCTACTTGTTGTGTCTCTACCCCCTTCCTACAAACACTTTAAGGAAATTATGTTATATAGTAACTCGGATCCTATATCATTTGAGGATGTCAAGTCTAACCTGCTGTCTAAAGAAAAATTTGACCATGACGTCCATGCTAATCCGGCTGAGGGATTAGTTGTCAGGGGTAGAACCACTGAGAAAAGGGGGAACGGTAATAAGAAAAACCGTTCTAAGTCAAGGAATCCTCACTCTAACAAAACCTGCCACTACTGCAACAAATTGGGTCATATCCAAGCTAATTGCTGGAAATTAAAGAAAAGGAATGGAAAAGAGGAAAAGGAGAAAACTACTACAGCTGATTGTGTAGTAGATTCAGAGTCTGATGGTGATGTATTACTTGCTACTTCTTTAGCTACCATCTCCAAAAGGGGAATGGATATTGATTGGGTTTTAGATTCTGGCTGTACTTTTCACATGTGCCCTCATAAGAACTGGTTTGTCACCTATGAGACAGTTGACACTGGGGTGGTACTTATGGGCAACAATGCTGAATGCAAAGTTGTAGGAATAGGTACGGTGCAGATTAAAACCCATGAAGGGACAATTAGAATATTGTCTAAAGTGCGCCACATACCTGACATGACTCGTTGTTTAATATCCTTGGGTACTCTTGAGACTAATGGTTGCAGGATTTCTATGAAAAATAGTGTCATAAAGGTAACTAAGGGGGCCATGGTGATGATGAAGGGATTGAGGCAAGGCAGTCTCTACATTCTACAAGGAACTACAGTTACAGGTGTAGCTGCAGTTGGTACAGCAGATGATACACAGTTATGGCACATGAGGTTGGGCCATATGAGTGAGAAAGGGATGACCATTCTGGGTAAGAAAGGTTGTCTTGGTAACGCCAGTACGGGTAAGCTTGATTTTTGTGATCACTGTGTATTTGGGAAACAGAAGAGGGTGAGTTTCTCTAAAGCGAAACACCGTACTCAGGGGATCCTTGACTACATTCATTCTGATCTGTGGGGTCCTTCTAAGGTTCCTTCTTACGGAGGTAAGCGTTACATGTTAACCTTTGTTGATGATTTCTCACGCAAAGTTTGGGTTTACTTCTTGAAACAGAAAAATGAGACATTCTCCATGTTCAAGAAGTTCAAGGCTCTGGTTGAAAACCAGACAGGGAAAAAAATCAAGAAACTTAGGACTGACAATGGTCTTGAGTTCGTTGAGTCGGAGTTTGAAGAGTTCTGCGCTATAAATGGCATAGCTAGGCACAAGACTTTGGTTGGGAAACCACAGCAAAATGGAGTTGCAGAAAGAATCAACAGGACTCTACTAGAGAAAGCTCGATGTATGCTTTCAAATGTTGGGCTTTGGGATCGCAAAGCCTTTTGGGCAGAGGCTATTTCTACAGCCTGCTACCTGGTGAATCGTTCACCTCACACTTCCATTGACTTCCAGATTCCAGAAGAAGTATGGTCAGGTAATCCTGTTGATTATTCTAGTTTGAGAATATTTGGATGTCCTGTATATGCCCATGTGAATAATGGAAAATTAGCCCCTAAGGCTGTCAAATGTATATTTCTTGGATATGCATCTGAGTCTAAAGGATACCGCATGTGGTGTCCTGAGTCTAAGAAAATCATTCAGAGTAGGGATGTAACTTTCAATGAGACTGCAATGTTACCTTCTGGAAAGGAATCTGTTGTTTCTCCTACTGGTGCAGGTGATCAGCAAGAGAGTATGGAGATAGAAGTGGAGACAGTTGCAGTTCAAGGTGGAGCTGCAAATCAGCCCAACAGGGAGGCCCAGGTTACTGAACCTGGTACCATTAGTTCAGATCAGCCTCAGGTGGAGTCCGTTCACTCTGTAGCTCGCGATCATCCTCGAAGGGAGATCAGGAGGCCTGCTTGCTACAATGATGATGAGGGACTAGTAGCCTATGCACTTTCAGTTGCAGAAGAGGTACCTGAAGGTATGGAACCTTCAACCTACACTGAAGCAATCTCCTGTCCAAGTTCACCTAACTGGATCCTAGCTATGCAAGAAGAAATGGAGAGTTTGCAAAAGAATCAGACTTGGGAACTATGTGAGCTACCTAAAGGCCGAAGAGCCTTAACTGCCAAATGGATCTACAAGAGAAAGGAAGGCATTCCTGGAGTTGAAGATGCAAGGTGGAAAGCCCGACTGGTTGTTCGTGGCTGCAATCAAAAGGAAGGTATTGATTATAATAAGGTATTCTCACCTGTTGTTAGACATACCTCCATTCGAGTGCTCCTTGCATCTGTTGTCCTGTTTGATTTGGAGTTAGAATAGCTTGATGTGAAGACTGCATTCCTTCATGGGGAATTGGAGGAAGAGATCTACATGAAGCAACCTGAAGGCTTTGGTGTTCTTGGGAAGGAACAACTGGTATGTAGATTGAAAAAGTCCTTGTATGGACTTAAACAAGCTCCTAGGCAGTGGTACAAAAGGTTTGACACCTTTATGATTACACAGGGATACACACGAAGCCGACATGATAATTGTGTGTATTTTAGACAATATTTTGATGGTGCCTTTATCTACTTGTTATTGTATGTTGACGATATGTTGATTGCCTCTAAGGATAAATCATTGATTAGCAAGTTGAAATCTCAACTCAGTAAGGAGTTTGAGATGAAGGACCTGGGAGCAACAAAGAAGATTCTAGGCATGGAGATTCGAAGAAATCGAAAGGTTGGTAAGCTGTACTTGTCTCAAGGACGCTACCTTGAGAAAGTACTAGGCAAATATAATATGGATAACTGTAAGACAGTTTCCACACCCTTTGCTGCACATTTCAGATTGTCTACTGAATGTTGTCCACAAACTGAGGAGGATATAGAAAAAATGTCTAATGTTCCCTATTCTAGTGATGTTGGTAGTTTGATGTATGCTATGGTATGCACTAGGCCAGATTTATCACATGCAGTAAGTGTGGTAAGTAGATATATGCATAATCCTGGAAAGGATCATTGGGAAGCTGTGAAGTGGATCCTTCGCTATGTAAAGGGTACTGTTGATAAGGGGTTGGTGTTTGATAGAAACAAAGCCAGTACATGTGATGTTACAGGCTATGTTGATTCTAACTACACTGGTGATCTTGATAGAAGGAGGTCCATATCTGGGTATATCTTTACTATGTGTACAGGTGCTATCTCTTGGAAAGCATCCTTACAATCTATTGCAGCTCTATCTACTACAGAGGCTGAGTATGTTGCTGCTACAGAAGGAGTGAAGGAAGCTACTTGGTTGAGGGGCCTTGTTACTGAGCTTGGCATCCCACAGGATACCACTGTGGTGTTTTCTGATAGTCAAAGTGCTATCCACTTGACTAAGAATGATGCCTATCATTCAAAGACCAAGCACATCAGTGTCAAATATCACTATGTCAGAGACACAGTTGCTGCTGGAGAAATAATTGTGAGAAAGGTTCACACGTCAGAGAATCCTGCAGACATATTAACCAAGCCTCTACCTGCAGCTAAGTTCAAGCATTGCTTGGACTTAGTAAGTATTCACAGCATTTGAGAGCCCTTCGGGGCATTGCCCCTTGAGGGGGCGTCACCCTTTGGGGTGCAATGACGGCGTCAGAGATCTGCTATTTGGAGATTTCGGTCCAAGGTGGAGATTGTTGGGTTTCGTGGCCCAAAATCCAACTATGGCACGGTGGGACCGTGCTATGACAACACGGTCATGTCAGGACGAAGGAGTGTGAAGACGAAGAAGACAGGAAATTGGCACGGGGGAGCCGTGCCGTGTGGCACGGTCGTGCCACCTTGGCACGGTGTGACCGTGCCACTTGGCACGGTCGTGCCACACATGGTTTTGTTGGTTCCGATAGTGGCGGCTAAAGTTTGTCACGAAGTGCAATTCCTCCTGGCGGCTAGGTTTCGTCTGTAAAGGCGAAACCCTAATTTTCTAGACCCTATAAAAGGGGGTCATACCTAAGATCTAAAATCATCCCTGAACTCCAGTATTCGTAAACACATTGAGAGGTAGAAGTACTTTGTGAGAGATTACAAGAGAGAGATTGTAATTCTGCTCTTTGATCAAATCACTGTGGTGATTGTGATCGTGTTGTATTCTTCCTACTCATAGTGGATTGTTTTGGTGCTGTCGCCGTCCGTGGTTTTTTCCCGCATTGGGTTTTCCACGTTAAATCTCTTGTCTTCTATTTCTGTTTCTGTTATTCTACTTGAATTTCTGAATTTCTAACTCATCCTATCGCTTCCGCTATTGTTGTTGCTCTAATATTTTCCTAACAGGTGGTAATGACTTAGTGATGGTGGTGGCGACAGGGATGACTTGTTCTTTTTAAGGACGGTGGCAGCAATGGTTGTTCCACTGTTTTCTTTTTCGTTTTTTCTTAAATGTAATCATATTATGGAAAGATGAGTTAATGGTGTAAATGGGTCGAGGGTACAACAGTCATTGTAAAAGAAACCATTTATCGTTATTCATCTTTAAATTATTTTAGGCCTCTATGACTGTGCTTTAAAACTGTATTTATTAAATATTAACCATTGCCATTAGGGCAATGGTTAACAAAACCCATAATTAAATATCAGGGTTGCTAGCTAATATTCGAGCTCAAGAATTTTCGTGCAAATAGGCTCTGGTACCATATTTAATATTAAGAAGAAACTAAAAGTTTAAATTAATGGTTGAAAGTTTAATAATAAATTTTGTTAGTGTACATTTCGTGTTTTACACGAGCATGTGTCAAACTTTATTTGATATTATATTTTTAGCTAATTGATATTGAATGGTATGTACAGTAATTATTTGCTACTGTGCACCGTGCCATTCAAAATTATAATTACTAGAAATTTTATGAAATCCTTACATTGTAATATTTCTCAAAGAATTTTCAATAGAAATCTTAAATCACAATTATTCAACATTTATTTCTTCAGAATAATATATTTGTAATATTCATATGGCTCATGGCGTTAAATTGTATAAGGATATCCCAAAATTTCCCAACGCTTTACAAATATTGTTGTTATGTTGTTTCTCTTCAATTTTTTGGCTTACATAATTTATGTGTTTATCTTGGTTAATAAATTTACAATATATTAAAATGAAAGTATTAAAGATAATATTTTAAAAAATCAATGTAGAAGCGACAAATATGTTTTATTTTATATATTATAAAATAAAACTTAAACTAAGTAGTGCCACTCGTCAAACCAATGTATCATATGTATGAAATTGAAAAATGTATGACAATGTGTATAAAATGTATTGGGCCCATAAAAAAATAGAAATAAATAAAAGGTGATATGAGAATGTTAAGCTTTTTATTTGCTCAACATTCATGGTTTGAAAAATAAAAGATGGAATTTTATTAAAAAAATAAAAATAAAGGTGGAATACAGTGTTTTAGCGTAAGCTTACAATTGAAATAATAGTTAAAGGATTAACTAGAGAGTAATAAAGATGTTGGGGTCATCAATCTATATCATAGAGTTAACTAATCTAATTTTTTTTCTTTGTAATAATTCATCTTTCTCATGTAAATTAAATTAAAACACTTTATGATTAACTTAAATGAAAATAATAACACACTTCTCACAAGGACAATATGAAGTTCGAATTGCATCCGTTTGTATCAACTAAATATTAAATAAGATCTACTCTTCTTACATCAAATATATATGCAACATAAAGCATTAAAAAAAGTATACAATAATATCAAAGATATATAAAATTACATATATAATGCAAATGTTGCAAATTAGTGGATGTCTAGTAGACTTATTGAACAAAACGTGTGGAATTAAGTTATCGTCTCTATGACAACAACTTCTTTTGGTGTGGGTTTCACTTTGGGTTTGGGAAAATTCAAATATGAGCAAACTTATCTCAATAGACATCTATGCTTTCAAAGAGTCCGATTCCTAGAGACCCACATAAAATTTGAAATAAATATATTTTAGAAGGTGAAATTTTATATTATAATCTCTATGCATGCCATCAATTAGTTTTGGATAATTGAAGCCAAGGATTACTCAAAAGTCAAAATGTTACCAAATGAATGATTTTCAATGCTAAAAATAATTATATATATTTTTGCTGCCACATTTTGAAATTCAAAGATAATTGCAAAAATAATTATATATATATATATATATATATATATATATATATATATATATATATATAAAGGTATACATTTTTGTATAATATATATTTAAAGGTTAACGAGGACACTTAAATTGTTGGTGCTTGGATCGGGCTATCAATTATCATGCATTTTTAGTTCTTGTGTATGCTTATATTGGTTATTATGTGACTTATTGTTATTTGTAGTACATTACTCTTATTTTATAATCTATCTAGTCATGTATATATTTTTATCAAAGGATTTCCAAGTACAAAATGTTTTCTCAAACTTTTGTGGGTCTATTGGAATCTGCCTCTCTATGAGTAGTGATACCTGCAAAGGTAACACGTACCGCGTACATTTGGATCTTCCTATGCCCTGCGTAAGCAAGACTCAGACGGAGATGTTGTTGTTGTTATTTTATAATACAATTGAAGACTCAGATCACCCTAGAGGGGGGTGAATAGAATGATTGCAAACACTTAAATTTAAGAATCGAAAGCAAATAAGGAAATTAAATTGAGACAATGCACAAGGATATTTTAACGAGGTTGAGCCTCAATCAGACTTAGGTCCCAGTCTAGAGTTATCCAACTCTAGGATTCAACACTCTACTTATCGTATTAAGCTGAATTCTCACAATCTCTCAAAGCTACCTCACTCTAAAGATCCCAAGTACTTAAATCAACCTCTTAATTTAAGTAAGGGGGAGTTGTGACCTCACACCAACTCCTAAGTTCACTCCTTAATAAATAATTCCTCAATACGCTCACAACTTTTGATCAAAATGTAATGCTCAGAGTAAATTCACAAATGTATAGCTCAATATTCTTGCAACTTGCTTAGATGGTTGCTCTTCTTCATTTGGCCTCTATTTATAGGCTTTAGTAGTCATGTACCAATTCTGTCAAGAAAGGAAATTCAGTCCACAATATCTTGAAATTACATTTCAGGCCCTTGAAATCTGATCAGCAGATTTTGATATGATTTTCTTGCAGTCTTTGCCATGATTTGTATTGATATGAAACTGCATAATATCTTTTCCTTGCTCTTGAAAATATTGTTGATATTATTCTTAGAATACAATATAATAACAAGAGATTTTGATCCTTGATAAAAATGTTATTATTCTTTCAATCATAATATTTCTTTACAAATCAGTAAAGTGATAATATTGTCAACAGAATATTTTAAATTTACAAGATCAGATTATACGGCAAGTATAATGGATTAGAAACATGCTTCTTTTGCGAAGATAAAATCAGAGCAAGATAATATCAAGAGATTTGATTCTTCAAAATTTGAAATTCAAATTTTGAATGAGCTAGATAATTTTCTCGGTTAACTCCCCAATTTATCAATCAAATAAAATTATTTTGATATTGTATGATGCCTACATATTTTCTCCATAATCATACACATGTTTCACTAGTATAAAATGGCTACTTCTTTCATACTTATTTCGAATTTGCCAATCATTTAAACATCATTACTTGGATTCATTTGGTTCACGTTTAATTCAATCCTTTTTGTCTTTAATCAAAATATCATCTAACTTATCCTAAGTTTAGGAGTAACTCAACAATCTCCTCATTTTTTATGAAAGACAAAATCTAACTTCAAGAATTAAAATGCTTACCGTGATGTTATCGTTTGAATTTACCAACTCATCTTTCTCCCCCGTTTTGTATTTCATCAAAAAGGTATTAGAAGGAGAAGGTCAAAAAAATTAATACTAGTATGGAAGAACATGGGAACACATACCTTGATCCTTGTATCCTTGTATAATACTTCTCCCCTTTGTCATCAATATAAAAAGGGTTGTAGAATGCCATTATAAATTAATAGCATAGCTTCCTATTAATATAACACTCATAAATGTCAAAATGGAGTTATATGTCAATAATTCTTTGAAAACATTAATATATTAGAATGTCATATTTCAAAACTTTTTACATCTCCCCCTTTCAAAAATGATTGAACCATGTGATACTTATCGAATTTAATCAAACTATTGTCTCCTCCCTTCGATGCAATAACTAGAACATACAAATCAAGGATAGAATAAGGGATAAGTACCGTCGACGATTATATCTCCCCCTTAATTCATGCCAATATCATTGTAACGCAATTTATATACCATTGACATATTTTCCCCCTTGCAGAAATAATTTAAGCATATAATATCAATCTTGGGGACATGGGATAACCTGAATGTAGAGGATGTGAAAAGATACGACAATTCAAATTATTTATCTCCCCCTTCGTACATTAATTTAAGACAAAAGCATGGGGTTATAAGACATATAAAACTGCAAACAATCTAGGATAAATTATATTTTTCCTTTCTTAGAATAGTTATTCAGGAAGACACAAAGAGCATGTGAATTCTTATAGACAAAGAATCATATTAGTTTGTCCAAGCATGCATAATAAAGTCAAGGTCTAGAGTATGAAAAAATATTATGTATGTATACAAATGTTAGAGCTTCATTTTTTTTTAATTATTTTTTTTTTTGGTTGCTTAGCCATCAAGTACTCTTACAAGATAACTTAAACATTTCTCAAAGCACTTTTGAAAAATTTGGGTCCATTAGTGTTTACCATATTAAGTGGTCTTGTTCCCTTTGGAATCCAAATATGAATCATCTTTGAAGATGGTTTTCTAAGTGGACAAGAGTATGCAATATGACCCATTTTAGAACAATAATTACACATTCTAACATCTTTTTTATATGGAGTAGATTTAACAAAGAAATTCTTATAAGTATTCTTTTTGTTGGAGTGATTATATCCAATTCCCTCTTTGTTAAAGGATGCA
Source organism: Selenicereus undatus (assembly GCA_017589665.1). Classification (NCBI taxonomy): domain Eukaryota; kingdom Viridiplantae; phylum Streptophyta; class Magnoliopsida; order Caryophyllales; family Cactaceae; genus Selenicereus; species Selenicereus undatus. Next base: position 6,948,873 of record JACYFF010031956.1, on the reverse strand, counting down.
CTTTGGGTACAAAGTAGCTTGTCCAAATTTTCTTGTCCTTGTGTGAATTTTAAGATTATTTTGTGATCTTTATCACACTTGGCTTGATATTCCATATTTTTATTTTCTAAGCTCTTAACTTTATCATGAATATCATTGTTTAGTTTTTCAAGAGCTACATTCATTTGATTTAATTCTCGAAGATTTTTCTTAAGATCTTTGTATTTAGATAGATATCTTTATTCTAGTTTAGCGAAATTGACTAAGGCATTAATTAATTCTTCTTTAGAGCATTCATAGAGAG
>JACYFF010031956.1:6935693-6948490 GCA_017589665.1 Selenicereus undatus | reverse complement strand
TAACGGCAATAAGAGGCATCGTCCACATCTTGGACGTACATTTGAGCTTTGTAGACCCCCAGGTGCTCCTCTGGGTCACCGGTTCCATCATATAGATCAACCGTTGGCATCTTCACTTTTTCGCATCTTGGGGCATTCACGATCTCTGGGCAGAAAGGGGTTGAGAAAGAGGGGGCGGCTAAGCGGGCAGCCGTTCCCAATACCTTGATGGGAGTACCGAGGCGCCGTTCGACCTCCATCACAGAAGGACTTCTCGTGTCCTCGATGGGGTGTAACCCGCGATGCGGGGAGCGATCCCTCATGCGGAGCTCATAGCCACCTGTTTCCCTCACCGGGGGACTCCGCGCCCGGTCTTGGTTACTGCGACGCTCCGGGCTGCGGCGACGACCTCGCGACTGATCCTGTGTGAGCCGGGAGGTCTGTTCCTACTCTTGAAGCCAACTAGATTGTCGCGAGTGAGTGGCGTAAGGAGTTGAGGCGGTAGCGGAAGCTACAGTGCGTCCGCGCTCGGATCGACAGGCGACATCAAGTGTAGTACGGTCTTTCTTCCGTTCGTCTTGGAGATGGGGTATTTGGTACGACCTCCCCTCACGGGCGTGGCCTCGTGAGCGTAGGGACCCTAGTTCCTCCCGGGGGGATTCGGCCTGTGGCCTGAGGTGCCCAGGAGGGTTGGAAGGGTTTCTTGCGCCGTTCATCTCCAGAGCCCTCTGGACCTGCTCGGTGACCTGTCTCGTGATGGCGTCTGCCATGGTGGACATGAGACCTTGGAGTGCGTCCACTGTGACGTAAGATGAAGGTTCTTGCTGCAAGGCCCCCCACTGGCCGAGGGCCTGCCCTAGAACTCTCGCTGGCATCCTCAACCGCGGGCGGCGCAGAAAGACCCACGGTTGGTGCGTTTTCTCTGCACGTCCTCGCTCGTGTCGCATCGCTGACTACCATTGCTACCGCTCTCTCCCCACAGATGACTCCAAACTGATTCCGCCGGGAATCTGTTTCGTGGTTGTGTTGATGACGTGGGGCGAGAGAACGGGTTTATCCGGCAACTGGCGATCAACACGATGTCGTCCTCGACTCTGTCCAACCTGCAAAAAAGGCCAACCCCGGGATGTGGTCCGGGGAACGCCTCTCCGACGGTCAAGTCAATTAGGTGTTCAAAAAGGTGCGAATGCTATCGAAAGTAAGTTCTTCGTGGTCAGCCCCCTTTTCCCGAGGAAAACAGGTCACTATTTATAGCCTGTTTGTAAAAGGGGTAGAATAGTAATCTTACCTTAACTGCTTGCTTGAGTCTCCGGTCCTGTAGCCATTGGGCCTGGAGGAAAGCCCCAAGGGTTGCGTTTCTGACCCCTTGGGGTGTGACCTTGTGGGTAAATATAGGCTGGCATTCCTAAGGACTCTTGGCCCACATAGGGGCCTAATTGATTACACATATCCCTGGGCCAGGCCCAAGAGGCGATATATGTGTTTTTCCCAAATCACTTAGCCCTCACATCTTACCTAACATCTGTGCTCGGCAGATGGTCAGGGGACCCAGGGGTTTTATCGTCTCAATAACTCTACTCACCGGTCTACGGTAGAGTGAGAGAGGCGCATTATGGCCACCTGCCATGCAGCAAGGGATTACGGGGATTTGCACCCCTGGGTTGGACGGTTGCTATAGCTGTGAGACATAAATGCACGGAGTTTCAGGCTGAGAGTTGTGCATGCACAAGGTAATTATGATATGACGTAGTGGCCCACAACCTGTGGATCTTCATGTCTATCTTGCTTGCCTATAAATACCCCGTGGTTTTTGTTGGAGATGGATGCGATTGCAATTGTTGAGGAGCAAACCAACCATCGACTTGAGTCATGGCTTTCCCTCTCATTCGCAACACCAGAGAAATGACACTTTACCTGAGGGAGACGCTCAGATGGCACCGAAGGAATGCATCGCGCCCCCCTCGCCCTCTCCCCGAGGACTTTTCGGGGCTATGCCCGGGCTTTTCCTTACCTGAAGCTGAGCTGGTCGCGGCGGAGCTTGGACTCCCTGGAATGGTTCAAGCGACCTTCTACGCAATGCTACTGAACAATGTTGTCGAGTTCGGCGCGGCCCATGAATTCACAGGGGACAGGATGAAGTCTGTACTCATGGATCTGAAGTGGTCATCGTTCGAGAAGTGGATATACTGTATGGACGATTTTTTGAGAGCTGCTCAACAGAATCGTCCGGCTGACGAAATAAATATCTCGGACGTTGATGACGTTCAGGGAGGAGTTTCTGATTTAGGCGGCCTCCCTTCCCCTTCTAGTGATGAAGCCTAATGGCCTTTTGTATTGATGTGCACCCCTCAGGGCATTTGCCAGGGGCCTTTATGTAATGAAACCTTGTTTTCTTTCACATCTGTACTTGATATTCCGTCTGTCGGGCCTTCAGGCCGCGCTTGACGGCCCTCGGCAACTGGAGGAGCTAAGAGCGTAGCGACCGGCCGTGCTTCAAGGGCCCTAGCCCCTGAAGGGGCTGAGAGCGTAGCAAAAGGCCATAAGGCCGTGCTTAAGGGCCTTTAGCCCCTGGGGGGCTAAGAGCGTAGCGAACGGCCATAAGGCCGCGCTTAAGGGCCCTTGGCCCCTGGAGGGGCTAAGAGCGTAGCGACCGGCCATAAGGTCGTGCTTAAGGGCCCTTAGCCCCTGGGGGGGCTAAGAGCGTAGCAACCGGCCATGAGGCCGTGCTCGAGGCCCTTAGCCCCTGGAAGGGGTAAGAGCGTAGCGACCAGCCATGAGGCCGTGCTTGAGGGCCTTTAGCCCCTGGTGGGGTTGAGAGCGTAGCGACCGGCCGTGAGGCCGTGCTTGAGGGCCCTAGCCCTTAGAGGGGCTAAGAACGTAGCGAACGGCCATAAGGGCGTAGCGACCGGCCATAAGGCCGTGCTTAAGGGCCCTTAGCCCCTGGAGGGGCTAAGAGCATAGTGACCGGCCGTGAGGCCGTGCTCGATGGCCCATAGCCCCTGAAGAGGCTAAGAGCGTAGCGACCGACACTTGACCATGCTCATGGGCCTTTAGACCCAAAGGGAGACAAGGGCATGGCGAATGGCACTTGGCCGTGCTCATGGGCCTTTAGCCCCAAGGGGAGCCAAGGGCGTAGCGAACGGCACTTGACCATGCTCATGGGCCTTTAGACCAAAGGGGAGCCAAGGGCATGGCGAACGACGCTTGGCCGCGCTCCTGTGCCTCCAGCCCCAAGGGCAGCCAAGGGTTCCGCGACCGGCACTTGGCCGTGCTCATGGTCCTTTAGCTCCAAGGGGAGCCAAGGGAGTAGCGAACGACACTTGGCCGTGCTCATGGGCCTTTAGCCCCAAAGGGGAGCCAAGGGCGTAGCGAACAGCACACAGGGGAGCCAAGGGCTTGGCGACCGGCACTTGGCAGTGCTCCATGCCCTAGACACCCTTTAGGGACTGTGGCCGTGACACCCTGGGCCTAGGCCGTGCTGCGGAGAGCCCTTAAGCCGTAGCGATAGTGCCTGGCCGCAGCTTAATTTCCACCTACTGGTGACGTGGTTAGTCCGCAGGGACCACGTGGCATACATTTTGAGGAAGCGTGGTTATCGAGGAGCGTTGGCGTATGTGAACCGTCTCTTGGCTCTATATAAGGATGAGGTCCTTACCACCTTAACCATTTGCGCCATACTTCTACAACCAATTTAGAGAGAGAAAAAAGAGTTCTAGATAGAGAGGCTCTGACATCCTCTTTCCTCTCACTTCCCAGATTTCCTGGCTGCTTCCAACCAAATCTTTATTTCTTCGACATCCACAGGTACATGCTCGCCCCTTTCGCCGCATTCTTTGTATGTTATGTCATCTTGTACATCTAGTGGGGGGGTCTCCGAGGAGCAGGTCGGTCCTCTCATGGAGGGCCAGCATCCGCAATTCCCCAACCTCCCGGCCCTAATTGATGGTCGTGTGGTGGCTGGCCTCCCCCGAAAGAATAAGCCAAGGGAGCAAAAAAAGGTCCCTTACGCCGTACCCATTTTTGAACCTGGCACTCCCTCGTGGTCCAGCTGCGAGCATTCTTCCACCCCTGGTATTTTAAGTCCCGAGGTGACTGTAACGTATCCGTGGGAGGTTACTATTGCTAATTTTGTGCCCGACTTCCAGGTCCGCGGTATGGCAAAGACGAAGTCAACCCCCCGCATCCGGACTCCAGACGAGCTATTGGCCGAGGGCTCGATAGGTAATGTTTGTTCAGCTCTTCCTCAGTCTAATACGGAGGCCCGAGTTGCCTCCTCCAGTTCTAGTACGTCCTCTCGACCTGGCTCATCCAGTGGGGCCTCAGGGCGTACCTCTTCATCCGAGGAGGCGTCGACAAGCTCCTCATCCAAGTCTTCAGGTTCAGGCAATTCGGGGTGTTCGCGTCATCATCGTGCGGCACCCGTAACAGAGATTGTAGCCGAGGGGTTGGAATTCCCCGGGACTCCAACCCGTTCGGACATTCAGGACGGACCGGGAAGTCACTTCCCTGACCCGCGAGTAATTTCCAAGCTCAAGAGGTCGGCGCTCGACAAGCAGTACCTCCTGCCGGCCGAATACGGCTTTGTAATGCCCGAACCGGACGACACAGTGAACGAGCCGTCTGTCAACTGTATTGTCATGTACAGAGCGGCCCTAGATTATGTCCTTCGGTTCTCTTTACATCCAGTAATCAAGGATATTCTCAATAAGTATGAATTGGCGCCCGCACAAATTGTGCTGACGTCTTGGCACAACATCTGCTCGTTTGTGGCCACATGTGAACTGCGGGGTCTGACCTGCTCGGCGCGCGCGTTCAGTCTGGTGCATACGGTCCAAAGAGCCCCTAAAGAGACCGGGGACCTGGGATGGTACTGTTTCAATAACCGCCCGGGCTATATGACAGCAATCGAAAGGAAATCCAAAGTTAGATACTGGAAATACGACTTCTTGTTTCTGCGTCGGGCGTCGGGTTGGGGCGACGTCCCTGACTGGAACGAGGGAAAACCGATCCGGAATCCTTTTGGGGAGCCCACGGCCTAGGAACAGCGAACCGCTCGGTACTTTATGTTCTATATCCGTGAAGACGATCGCCCTCGGCCCATCCCCAGATTCATGAGTCAGGCCATTGAGGCCGTGAGAGGTCCAGAGAAGATAAGGACCAAGTCTAGTGACCGGGAGCTGTTGAACTGGCTGCCGAAACTGAAATTTTTTGCTAATGACTTCTTTCTCGTCGCGGCCGGTCTTCTGATCCTTAAAAATTTTACAAAGGGTACTCAATTGTCCAGGTGTGTTTTAGTTTCGCGTTTTGTGCTGACCTGACCTGTTCATCTTTGTGCAGATCAAGCGAGGGTGAAACTGACGGTCTTTGAAACCGGGGATGCGATGCCCGAACAAGTGGCTCCTGCCGCCGCCCGTAGGAGGGAGGAGGAGAGGCAACTTGCCGTCGTCCAGCAGGCTAGAAAGGTACGATATGACCGCTTTAGTTGGTTGTCCTCACGTTCACAAGAGATTAACTTAACCTTTTGCAGGCGCCTTCCCTTGAACCTCGCGGTAAGAGACCTACCGTGAGTCTGCCTCCGCCCCGTAAGAAGCAGAGAACTGACGAGGTGACCAGGGAAATTGGTAACGAAGTTAATGCTCAGGCTACGAGTTGGTCTTCTGGAGAGCGAGCGGCTGCCGAGCAGAGACGCCGTACACCCCCCCGAGGTACTGGCACTTCCCCCGTGGCTCCAACTGGTGCCGCCCATTCCTCTCGTCCCTCAGGGAGCTTCATCAAGGCCGACCCCACTATTCGCCTGACCCTTGTCCAAGACATAGTTAAATCGTGGGATTTATCAGCCATCGGTGTCTCGGATCCGCCGCCCGTATCCGTGGAAGATATTGGCATGGCGGAGGCTTTTGCCCGAGGTGTCAAGGTCGTGGCCGAGTGCCGACGCCTAGAGGGGATGGTAAACAGGTATCAGTGTCGGTGCGAACGGCTTCAATCGGACCTTGCGGCCTGCGAGGCCACCAAAAAGGAGGTGCAGCAGAAGCTGGAACAGGCTGTAGCTGACACGGCAAAAGCCCAAGAGCGGGGTTACCAGCAGGGCCATTCCGATACCTTGGCATATCTCCGCAAGGTCCTGCTAACTCTTACAGGGGAATTTGATGACGACCGGTACTTCGAGCCATATCTGAAGTATGTTGATGAGCGTGAGCGAGCCGTTGCTGAGGGCCGCGACCCAGACGAAGTGGAGTTCGTCGCTCCATCTGAGGGTGAGGTCACTGCTGATGAGACCACACACCCTCTGGAGGTAGCCGGTCTTTCAGAAGAGGAGCTAGCTGATGACAATGAGCCTGATGCATAGCCGGTGCTATTTTGTCTATTTTGTCCCTTGTAATTTTTAATTTTGCCTTTTATTCCGGCATGTAAACAATGTTTGTTTTAATGAAAAGGGGATGCTTCTCTTGGCCTTCTGTTTGTGTGTCTAGTTTCTTCTCTTATTCATATGAGGGTGGCCCCGAAACAGAAAGGCAAGACGCGCTCAAGGCCCCTAGCCTTCAAAGGGACCCGTAGAGCGAAGCGACCGGCCGTCAGGCCGTGCTTGAGGGCCTTAGCCCCTGGAGGGGCTAAGAGCGTAGCGACCGGCCGTGAGGCCGTGCTTGAGGCCCTTAGCCCCTGAAGGAGCTAAGAGCGTAGCGACCGGCCACAAGGCCGTGCTTGAGGGTCCTTAGCCCCTGGAGGAGCTAAGAACACAGCGACCGCCCATAAGGCCGTGCTTGAGGGCCCTTAGCCCCTGCAGGAGCTAAGAGCGTAGCGACCGGCCTTGAGGCCGTGCTCGAGGGCCTTAGCCCCTAGAGGGGCTAAGAGCGTAGCGACCGGCCGTGAGGCCGTGCTTGAGGGCCCTTAGCCCTTGGAGGAGCTAAGAGCGTAGCGACCGGCCGTGAGGCCGTGCTCGAGGGCCTTAGCCCCTGGAGGGGCTAAGAGCGTAGCGACCGGCCGTGGAGGGGTTAAGAGCGTAGCGACCAGCCGTGAGGCCGTGATTCTGGTACCGAATACAAAGAAAATGGCAAGAGTAGTCATTCCCAAGCACTAAGGAGTACATTACAGCTTAAACATGATATTTCCTCAGATTGCTGCTGTGCCATGGCCGGGGAACAGGGGTGCCGTTAAGAGTTTCTAGCCGAAATGTGATGGGACGAATTTGCGAGTCCACCTTGTAAGGCCCTCCCCAATTGGCTGTTAATTTGCCGTGTTCCGTTGCGCGGGCAACGCTCTCCGTGCATTTGAGCACCAAATCAGCGACTCGGATGGGTGACATCCGGACTGCTCGATTGTGTATTCGTGTGATTTGGAGTTTATAAAGGGCCTCCCGGAGCATGGAATCACCGCGGATCGAGGGAAGGAGATCTAGGGCCTCTCGTAGAGCCGTGTTGTTTGCTGCTTCCTGAAATGTAGACAGACGATGAGTATGAAGGGCCACCTCTACAGGAAGAACGACTTCAGAGCCTTAGGTGAGCATAAACGGTGTCTCTCCGGTGGCAGTCTTTTCAGTGGTATAGAGGTTCCACAGGACGCCGTGCAGCTCGTCTGCCCAGTTACCCTTGGCGTCATCAAGTTTTTTCTGAATACCATGGAGGATGGATTTGTTGGCTGCCTCGGCCTGTCCATTAGTCTGGGGATGCGCCACAGCTGTGAAGCGAGTCTGACATCCCAAGCTACTCAGGTAATCGGTGAGTTTGCTGGTATCGAATTGTTGGCCATTGTCGAAGATCATGGTGCGGGGGACGCCGAATCTGGTGACAATGTTTCGCCAGATAAATTTGCGCACTTTTGCGGTGGTAATGGAGGCGACGACATCAGTTTCGATCCACTTAGTGAAGTAGTCTACAACCACAAATAGGTATTTGCGCTGGCCGGTGGCCCTGGGAAAGGGTCCAAGGATGTCCATGCCCCAGGTGGCGAATGGTAGGGGGCTAACAATCGGTGTCACCAGGGTCGAGGGAACACGTTGAACGGGCCCGAACCATTGGCATTTGTCACAAGTCCGGACTAGCGTCATTGCATCTTCCCGTAGACTGGGCCAGTAGTAGCCAGTGTGGAGGGCCGTTACGGCGAACGCCCGCCCGCCGAGGTGCGAGCTACAGATGCCCTGGTGCAACTCCTCCAGAACCTGTTTTCCCTCCGCTGGGGGTATGCACCTCAGAAGGGGTCGGGCAAAAGAACGCTTGTAGAGGATTCCTTCGTACAACACGAACCAATTTGACCGCTTCTTGATCTTCTATGCTTCTTTGGCGTCAGTGGGCAACGTGCCATCAGCGAGATATGCACGGATAGGTTCCATCCACGTGGGACTACGGTCCAGCCATGCGACCTCATGCAAGTCGATACTCCTATCCATCAAGGTTTCCCACTGAATGTTCTTCGGCCGACCGTCATCAGAGGAGCTTGCGAGTTTGGACAAGGCATCTGCCTGCCGGTTTTCTGAGCGAGGGATGTGTGTGATGGCAAAGTGCTTGAGCAGCTTGGTGGCTTCGCGAACGCTCCTGACGTATGCGGCCATAACTTCGTCCTTTGCTTCATAGTCTCCATTGAGCTGACTAACGACGAGTTGAGAGTAAGAAAACGCCTGGACGTGATCGGCCTCTACAGTGTGACAGAGCTCTATTCCCGCAATGAGGGCTTCATATTCTGTCTCGTTGTTGGATGCCTTGAACATGAACTTGAAGGCGCGCTCGTAACGTGCTCTAGATGGGCTTTCCACAATGAGACCAGCCCCACTACCCTCCTTAGTGGAGGAGCCGTCGACATACAAGTTCCAAGGGCGTGGTTGGGAGTGTTGTCCCACAGGTGCCTTACATTCGGCGAAGAAGTCAGCCAACGCCCGTGCTTTGATGGCTCGGCGGGGCTTGAAGGCCAAATCGTAGCGCGAGAGCTCCCCAGCCCATTTCAGGAGGTGGCCTAACGCATCCAACTTCTGAAGGACGCTTCTGAGGGGTTGGTCGGTTAAGACCAAGATTTTATGGGCCTCGAAGTAGGGCCGCAGCTTCCGACTTGCCATCACCAAGGCGTAGGCGAACTTTTCAATGAGGGGGTAGTTTACTTCTGCGCCTGCTAAGGCATGACTTATGTAATACACCGGTACTTGCTCCTGTGCTCGCTCGGCCACCAAGACCGCACTGACCGCATGTTCTGAAACGGCCAAATACAAGGTCAACACTTCCCCCTCTGTGGGACTAACAATCTGGGGCAGTCGAGCTAAGTATGACTTTAGCGCTTGAAAGGCCTCGTCTGCCATTTCATCCCATTGGAAATTACCCCGCTGACGTAGAACGCGGAAGAAAGGCTGGCACCGGTCGGCTGAGTGAGACATGAAACGGCCGAGGGCAGCTACGTAGCCTGTCAAGCGCTGAACTTCCTGTATAGTTTTGGGGGGTTGCATGTCCAGGACGACCTGAACCTTGTCTGGATTTCCTTCTATGCCGCGATGACTGATCATGAAGCCAAGAAACTTTCCTGACCGCACCCCGAAGACGCACTTTTTTGGGTTGAGTTTCATGTTGAACGCTCGAAGAATCTCGAATGTTTTCCGTAAATCGGTGGGGTGGTCGCTTTGGAGCTTGCTCTTGATGATCATATCGTCCACATACACTTCCATGGTCTGCCCGATTAGCGGCTCGAACAGTTTGTTGACGAGACATTGGTAAGTGGCCCCTGCATTCTTTAGGCCGAAAGGCATGACTTTATAGCAGTGGAGGCCGCGGTCAGTTATGAACGCCGTCCTTTCCTGGTCTTCGGGACAAAGGGGTATGTGGTGGTACCCTGAGAAGGCATCCATGAAGCTAAGCAGGGCATGGCCGGCCGTGGCGTCCACCAGTTTGTCGATTTTTGGCAGGGGGTAGCTATCCTTCGGGCAGGCCTTGTTCAGGTCGGTAAAATCCACGCACATCCTCCATGCGCCGTTGGGCTTTTTTACCAACACCACATTTGAAACCCATTCTGGGTACTGGCATTCTCTAATAAAGCCAGTCTCTAGCAGCTTCTGGACTTCCTGGCTCACCGCGGCCGCGCGCTCAGGGCCCATGTGGCGCTTCTTCTGGACAACCGGTTTGTGCCTCGGATCGGCATTCAAGTGGTGCTCCATTACAGTGGCAGCTATGCCGGGCATCTCACTGGGGCCAAAGGCGAAGATGTCCTTGTATTCTTACAGAAGACAGATGAGGGGTTGACGCTCTGGGTCGGCCATACCGCACCTAAGCTTTACCGTGCGCTCTGGTCGCCCCTCTTCCAATTGAATATGCTCGACTTCGTCTTCAACCTCTGGCTGACGTCGCGAAAGTTCAACGACGACGGAGTGAATTACCAAGGTCTCGGGACCCGTCGCAGCAGGATTTCCCTTTGCCCTCTTTGCTGTTGCGAGTGGTACTGCGACCTCCCGCTCCCGGGGTCGTTCGATGAGGGGCTTTATGCTAACTAGGTAACACTCCCGTGCCGTCCGCTGATCCCCCCGGAGCTCGCCAATGGCTCCTTCGTCAGTCTCGAACTGGAGCTGGAGGAGATAGGGTGCAACTACGACCTTAACCTTATGGAGCGTAGGCTGTCCGAGAATCACATTGTATGCCGTGAGTACATCGACCATAAGGAAATCAACTTCCAAACTTCGGAAACGGGTCCTGTCCTCGAAGCGCACCGGTAGGCGAACGGTCCCAGCAGGATTCACCTCTTGTCCTCCAAACCCCAAAACAGGAGTTGTAATGGGATCGACCGCGCGCCCTGGGTGGGAAAGTTTTTGGAGGCATTCCCTCGTTATGATGTCCACGGAGCTTCCGGTGTCTACGAGGATACGATGCACCACCGCGTTTGCAATTTTCATCTCAACCACCAGTGGGTCGTTATAGGGGGTGGCTAACCGTGGGGCATCCTTGCCTCCAAAGACCATGGTAGGCGCCGTGAGGCCAGACTTCTGTTCCATGGTGAGCACCTGTTGTGCGCTCCTTAGCTATGCCTTCTAGGCGGACCGTGTCAGATCCGTCATGTGGCCACTCGCGATGGTTGCCACAATTTCTGTCGAGCACTCATCATCCCGTGGCTGGGATGGCTCAGGGTTTTGCTCCTATCCCCTGGAGCCTTCGCCTTCTTGGGGGCGTCCGAACCCTCGGCGCAGATTTCAGTGGCTCGGATGAAGTCCGCGGCATTTCTCAATGCTTCAGCTAAGGAGGTTTCTTTCTGTTCCGCCAAAGAGAACTTAAAACGTCCACTCTTGAGACCATTCAAAAAAGAGGTGTATGCTACACCATCTTCCAATTCCGAGATTAGGACCGCCTCCTGATGGAACTGTCTGACGAACTCGGCAAGGGACTCCTGCGGCCCCTGCTTGATTTTTGACAGGTGGATGCTAGTTCGCCGTTCTTTGCGACTCGCAATAAACTGACCAACGAATTTGTCGGCCAGGTCCTGAAAACAGGCTACGCTCCCCTGGGGTAGACCATTGAACCAAGACTGCGCTACCCCCTTTAGGGTTGCGGGGAAGTAACGGCAATAAGAGGCATCGTCCACATCTTGGACGTACATTTGAGCTTTGTAGACCCCCAGGTGCTCCTCTGGGTCACCGGTTCCATCATATAGATCAACCGTTGGCATCTTCACTTTTTCGCATCTTGGGGCATTCACGATCTCTGGGCAGAAAGGGGTTGAGAAAGAGGGGGCGGCTAAGCGGGCAGCCGTTCCCAATACCTTGATGGGAGTACCGAGGCGCCGTTCGACCTCCACCACAGAAGGACTTCTCGTGTCCTCGATGGGGTGTAACCCGCGATGCGGGGAGCGATCCCTCATGCGGAGCTCATAGCCACCTGCTTCCCTCACCGGGGGACTCCGCGCCCGGTCTTGGTTACTGCGACGCTCCGGGCTGCGGCGACGACCTCGCGACTGATCCTGTGTGAGCCGGGAGGTCTGTTCCTACTCTTGAAGCCAACTAGATTGTCGCGAGTGAGTGGCGTAAGGAGTTGAGGCGGTAGCGGAAGCTACAGTGCGTCCGCGCTCGGATCGACAGGCGACATCAAGTGTAGTACGGTCTTTCTTCCGTTCGTCTTGGAGATGGGGTATTTGGTACGACCTCCCCTCACGGGCGTGGCCTCGTGAGCGTAGGGACCCTAGTTCCTCCCGGGGGGATTCGGCCTGTGGCCTGAGGTGCCCAGGAGGGTTGGAAGGGTTTCTTGCGCCGTTCATCTCCAGAGCCCTCTGGACCTGCTCGGTGACCTGTCTCGTGATGGCGTCTGCCATGGTGGACATGAGACCTTGGAGTGCGTCCACTGTGACGTAAGATGAAGGTTCTTGCTGCAAGGCCTCCCACTGGCCGAGGGCCTGCCCTAGAACTCTCGCTGGCATCCTCAACCGCGGGCGGCGCAGAAAGACCCACGGTTGGTGCGTTTTCTCTGCACGTCCTCGCTCGTGTCGCATCGCTGACTACCATTGCTACCGCTCTCTCCCCACAGATGACTCCAAACTGATTCCGCCGGGAATCTGTTTCGTGGTTGTGTTGATGACGTGGGGCGAGAGAACGGGTTTATCCGGCAACTGGCGATCAACACGATGTCGTCCTCGACTCTGTCCAACCTGCAAAAAAGGCCAACCCCGGGATGTGGTCCGGGGAACGCCTCTCCGACGGTCAAGTCAATTAGGTGTTCAAAAAGGTGCGAATGCTATCGAAAGTAAGTTCTTCGTGGTCAGCCCCCTTTTCCCGAGGAAAACAGGTCACTATTTATAGCCTGTTTGTAAAAGGGGTAGAATAGTAATCTTACCTTAACTGCTTGCTTGAGTCTCCGGTCCTGTAGCCATTGGGC
>JACYFF010031956.1:6919870-6932281 GCA_017589665.1 Selenicereus undatus | reverse complement strand
GGGTGGGATCGATCTGATATGGTGGATTTGTTCAGGCGTTCTCCTTTTTGCTTCGGGCTGTCAGAAGCAAAAATCAAGGCCAAATTGAGATTTTATATGTACAAGCTGGGTTATGATGTTGGTTTCATCCTTAAATACCCTTCTCTGTTATCATATAGCTTGGAGAAGAGAGTATGGCCAAGGCATCTAGTCTTACAGATTTTGAAAGACGGGGGCCTGGTTGATGAAAATTTACTTTTGTTTAAAGCTGTCTGGATGACTGAGTCTAAGTTCTTGAAGCAGTATATACGACCTTTTGAGGATGCTGTGCCTAATCTCCATGACATATATGTTAACAGCATAGGTTCCTCCCCACAATAGCAGGTTAAATCATTTATCAAGAGTGAGATTGAAGCCTGATTTCGTTTGATAATGAGTTCAAGGTTTTGCTATTCAACTTCAGACCAGGAAGAAAGTTTGAGCTGGTGTTGCTAGAGTTTATCATCATGGAACAAATCATGTGGTTGAATTAGAAATTTCAAGTCCTTCTCGTGATTTGATTGTTATTATGCCCTTCAAGATTCATCATATCCCACAGATTTCTAACAAGGTTGTGAAGCAGAACGGTTTCTGTTCGTTATAGTCCAGCCAAGCTGTTACAGGAAGTCTCTTGTGGTTGCATATTGGTTGAGTTACAATCCTTGTTGCATATTGGTTGAGTTACAATCGTTGTTATTCCGTGGATCACTACTGTTGGAGTGTTGATTACCAAATTTGGACAATTCTGTTTAACTTGGCTATTTTATGAAGAACTTTAAAACATATTTTGTAGAAAGGATGTTTCCATCTTCATGTTAGAGTATATGTGTCTGAAAGAGGTACTCGATGTGAAATGAAGAGTTCAATAGCATAGATTGTAAGAGCATTTTCAATATGAGTTTCAAAAATTAGAACTCAGGTATGTCATATTATCAAAAGTTCTACTTTTCTAGAACTTGTTGGAGAAGGTAAAAATACTACGACAAATTGGATGGTGTAACGTGTAAAAACTTGATCAATTGCAGATTGTCACGTGTCACGTTGACTTTGGTAGATCCACTTGGTCAAAGTTAAATTCAACCAATTAAAAGGTGTCATGTGTCATCAATAATGTAGAAATTAATAATTATTTTCTTTATTTAAAAATAAGAAAATAATTATTGGACCTAGGTCTAAAATATGACTCTAACCCTAACTGTCAGAGTTTATAAATAAGGGTCATTCCCCTTCATTTGGAGTATTCAACATCTGCAAATTTCAAAACTCTAACAACAAGAAGCATCAAGCGATCAAGCGAGAATGATAAAGACTTGCAGAGCTTCAGAAGCCCTAATTAGCCACTTGCATATCAAAAATCAAAAACAGTCTTTAGAGTTCTTTAGCTAATTTGCATCAACCGAGATCAAGTATCAAGCCCTCGGAATACTCAAGTCATTAGAAGTTCGAATCAGAGAATTAGTTCATTGCATTAAATTTAGATATTGTACCCATATACAACATCAATACAAAATTAAATTTCTTTATGAATTTCTTGTCTAATTTATTTTAGGCTCGAAATTTTATGTTTATAAATTTTTGACATGCCTGGTGGGACCTTCTCTTTCTCTCATCTCTTTCCCCAAACCACAAACTCTACACTTTCCCAAAGACGATATGGCCCCAAAGAACGTCATCCCTCGCTCTTCAAGAAAAGCTGTCCGATCTACATCTCAGGGATCAACAATTGCTAGCGTTACGTCTGGCGGGGTTATGATTCGAAGTATGGCAAAAGTTGCTGCTGTGATTGCCATAAAACAATTAGTTGGGACTGTCCCGTCACAGTCTTACGGGATCTCAAGTATCGACTCCAGCTTACCTAAAGAGGTCAACAAAGTCCCTTCGCATCCTTCGAAGCAAAAATCTGTTGGAGGCTTCAAAATGCACCCAACAATATGTCAAGAGGTGGGCGAGCTCCAAACTCAGGTAAACCCCACCTTCGAACCTTTCAGTGAAGAAGATCATGGCTATACTAGCAGCGACTCCTCACCGGCATCGCCAAGACAGTTGGTCGCTGAATCGGAGATTAAATCCACCAATTCTGTTATTATGCCAGCCATGGTGACAGAGGCGACCAACGTAGAAGAACAGCTCGCAGATATGAAAGCAACATTGGAGAGACTCATTAAAGAAAACCTAGAGAAAGACGCTCAAATCAAACGCCAAAGTGAACAGATTGCTACTCTGATGAAGAAGCTGGAGAAGCGGTTATTCGAATTTTCTAGCAAAGACTCGGATGGAGAAGAGTCCGACAAAGAGTCTAACCATAGCGAAGGCTCTGATGACGAGCGTATGAAGAAAAAATGAGTCCTCATTGGCGTCAATGTCTGCTGAACAGATTCAAAGACTAATCGCGAATGTTGTTAAAGCCCAATTAGGGGGAGGATCTTGCAAGACGCATCTATACACAAAACCTTATACAAAAAGGATCGATGCTCTTCACATGCTTCATGGATACCAGCCCCCTAAGTTCAACAAATTTGATGGTAAGGGCAATCTCAAATAGCACATCGCTCATTTTATTGAGACGTGCAACAATACTGGCACCGAGGGAGACAGATTGGTGAAGCAATTTGTTCGATCTCTCAAAGGAATCGCCTTCGTTGGTACATGGACCTGGAGCCCGAGTCTATTAACAGCTGGGAACAAATGGAACATGAATTCCTCAATAGGTTCTATAGTACCCAATGCACTGTTAGTATGACGGAGTTGACAAATGCTAAGCAGTGGAAGGATGAGCCGGTCCTTGATTACATCAACCGTTGGAGATCTCTCAGCCTCGAATGCAAAGACCGTCTATCTGAGGCCTCCGTCGTCGAGATATTCGCTTAGGGCATGAAGTGGGACCTGCTTTATGTCTTACAGATGAGCAAGCCCAGGACCTTCCAAGAGCTAGCTACGAAGGCAGATGACATGGAAATGACGATAGCAAATCGTCGCAGCAAGCCATCTTCCTCATATGAGTTCAAGAAGGACAAAGGTGAGATCAAGAACTCAAAGCCTTCCAAGGCACCAGCAAAGGAATCCATGGCCACTTTTATTGAGGAACCTGTACAGAATTCAGGGAAATCTAGGCCAGAAGAAAAGAAAGGAGCATCCTCGAGAGATGTTGAACGGAAACGACCTACGTTAAAGGAGCTCTAAGAAAAGAAGTACTTATTTCCTAATTCGGACTTGTCAGGGATGCTAGATGACCTACTTGAAAATAGGATTATGGAACTCCATGAACCTAAGCGACCAGAAGAAGCTGGAAGGACAAGCGACCCGAGGTACTGTCGCTATCACGGGGTTGTTAACAATCCTTTAGAGAAATGCATTACTCTTAAAGAGCACATTATGCAACTAGCCAAGAATGAAAAGATCATATTGGACCTGGATGACTCCGCTGGGGCCAATCATATTTTTGTTGATGTGGAGTACTCTCATCTATCGCAGCAACAAAGGCCTACTCAATCTTATCAACAAAGGGAGAGCAGCGCAATTTGCTCTCAAGGACTATTTACCATTCAGTTCGGAAGCTTGGAACCTGTCATCGTTCCCTTGACGGTTAGGGGACCGGCGATAGAGATAAATTCCAATCCGGCCGAAGACGAAGAAGGGTGGACGCTTGTCACTCGAAGGAGGCCAAGGAATCAAAAACAATTTCAACCACCGCCCCTTCGCCAAAGAAAGAGACAAGGAAGGAGGAAGACTCCTTGATGTGCAAAGAGCAAGAAAAAGTCAAAGGTTAGTAAGAGACAGGAAGTCCAACATATTGACTTACTCGAGCAAGAGCCGCTCGTTCCTATCACACTGGAGGAATTTTTCCCGGTGAGATTTTTTGAGAAAATCACTGTTAACATGACTTCATGTTATGAGCTGGAGAATGAGGAAAATGAGAAGGAAGCAAAGTTAGAAAAACCTCCCAAAAATGATGGTGAGGCTCTAGCTAGTTTAGAGACCTTATCGATCGGTGACGATTGGAAGCAAATCTTCAGCTTGCCAAAAGATATACGTCAACAGATTGTTGCTGACTTGCAGCAACCAAAGCTTTATGTTGACAAGGTGAAAAGTGCAGGTCAACCAGTGAAAGATGTTGCTGATTATTCTTCTTGCAACACCACCATCACTTTTACTGATGATAACCTGCTGTTGGGCTCCAAGCCTCACAACCGCCCCCTGTTCGTCACCAGTTACATCAGGGAGCAAAAAGTCAGATGGATCCTTATAGATGGAGGGTCAGCTGTTAACATCATGCCTAAGTCTACGATGAACGACTTGGGGATCACAGTGGAAGAGCTTTCTAAGAGTCGAATGGTGATCCAAGAATTTAGCCTAGAGAGTCAATGCGAGATTGGTATGATCTGTCTGGAACTGATAATGGGAGACCTATCGACACATTCGATCTTCCATGTAATTGACTCTAAGACTTCCTACAAGTTGTTGCTCGGACGCCCATGGCTTCATGAGCATGGAGTAGTAGTTTCAACTCTCCATCAATGCCTCAAGTACTATCGTGGAGGAGAAAGAAAGATTGATGGGGATGCTAGGCCAATTACTAAAGCAGAGTCACATTTCGCTAATGCTAAATTCTTTGAAGAAGTTGCGGCCCCTAAAGAGATGATATTATCAACGATTGCCTCCGCAGGTGACTCAAAAGTTACCAAGAATTCGCAAACAACCATAGAATGCGATGGTGTGAAACAACAACAACAAGGTAAAGAAGACGATGAAGAAGCTAGTGAGACGCAACCCGCTAAACAGATGGCTGCTTGAACAAACTCCATGACTCCGATTTTGAGGTACATTTCGAAATCCCGTCGTAGGGAAGGAGAATCACCTTTCAGTGGCGTTGTACATGGAAATGCGGAAGGTAAGGCTATGAATAAGGATAGCGAGGCCAACTTGAACATCCGTAAAGAAAGTGTTACGTTGCTAACGCAAAACATGAACCAACCGAAGGTGAGTAGACACCCCCTCCCTGGGTTTGTTTCCTCTTCTAAGGCTTTGTTGAAAGAAGAAGAGGTGTTGCCGCATACGCGTACCAAGGACGGATTTGATCCAAATGCATACAAGCCTATGGAAATAGCCGGTTATAACTTCCAAAACCTAGCTACCTTAGGGAAGGTAATCGAAGTCAAGCCTCATGGCCTCAATGATACTCAAAAAATGATCCTAGAGTAAGGAGGTTCAGTGAGTGTCTCTAAAGTCGTACTTGGTTACACACCATTACAGCCAGTCAAAATCTCGAGGCGACGAAAGAACAAGCAGGCAATCATTCAACACATCTCCGCCGAGGAGATAAATGAGAGGGAAAAGGAGGATGATCTACCTAGCAAGAGGACTTCTACATTTGACATATTATAATCGTCGAGTTCAACAAGATGGCCATATGTCTTCAGTAGAATTGGGGCACAGCCAAAGCCTTCAGTATTCAATAGGATCAATAAGGGGATAGAGCCCTCGAAGATGTCTTTCCAAAAGTTCAAAGGTTCCGTATTTAACCGTCTAGGTAATACAAACGAAGTACGAAGTTATATTCTTACGGATGAAACGACTTTTAACCTTGGACGTTAAGACGGAAGGTTCATTGCGAGTGAAAAGGGGCACTGTGATCCTCATTGGTCAATAAAGTAACCCTGACTCAAACGAGGACGAAGAGTGAGGTGAAATGGCTTTCTCTCACCATATCACAGGTCGAGAATGCGAGGATTCAGACTCAAAGACGAAGCTTGTAGAGGCTCCTAAAGCCCTTGAGGACGGGGGGCAAGCTATGGTCAATGCTCTGAAAGAATTGAATCTTGGTACCACAGATGAACCTTGCCCCATTTATATAAGTTCGTTGCTGACGCCTGAGGAAGAAAGTCAGTACTTTAATCTCCTCTCGGAATATAAGGACGTGTTCGCATGGAGCTATAAAAAAATATCAGGGTTTAATCCCAAAGTTGTTGTTCATTGCTTGTTCATCAAAAGGGGAGTGTCTCCAAAGAAGCAGCCCCAACAACGTTTCCGTTCAGAGTTGGTACCTGAAATTGAAAAAGAAGTCAATGAACTCATTGAAGCAAGGTTCGTTTGGGAGGTAAAATATCCAACTTGGATCGCGGACATTGTCCCCGTAAGGAAGAAAAATGGACAACTTCGCATCCGCGTAGACTTTCAGGATCTCAATGACGCATGTCCAAAAGACGATTTTTCGCTCCCTGTCATCAAACTCATGGTTGATTCGACTACGGTGCACGAGGCATTGTCATTTATGAATTGTACTGCAGGGTATAATTAAATCCAAATGGCGCCAAAAGACCAGGAGGCCACAGCCTTTCGCACACCCAAAGGCATTTTTTGTTACAAGGTGATGCCTTTCGGCTTAATGAATGCAGGGGCAACATATCAAAGAGCAATGCAAAACATTTTTGATGATATGTTCCACAAGACAATTGAGTGTTACGTCAATGACTTGGTGGTGAAATCTAAAAAGAAATGCGACCATATTCCAAATCTTCGTAGTCTTCGAACGTCTGCGGAAATGTTAGTTGAAGATGAACCCACTCAAATGTGCATTTGGAGTCACTTCTGGGAAGTTCTTGGGCTTTGCCGTCCGCCATAAAGGAATCAAGATTGACCAATCCAAGAAATGCCTGAGTCTAAGAATCTCAAACAGCTTCGTAGCCTTCAAGGTCGTCTGGCATATATTCGAATGTTCATATCAAATCTAGTTGGACGTTATCATCCTTTTAGCCAACTCATGAAAAAGGGAGCACCTTTTGATTGGGACGAGTCATGCCGCGAAACCTTCGCGAAAATCAAGAAGTACTTGTCAAACCCTCCGGTATTGGGAACACTAGTCATTGACAAGCCTCTTATATTCTACATCGCAGCTCAAGAACAATCATTGGGAGCACTGTGTGTTCAAAAGAAGGAGGAAGGAAAAGAAGTAGCTCTGTACTAATTGGTGGGGGCTGAATTGAAGTATTCACCCATGGAAAAGATTTGCTTGTCACTTGTATTTGCTGTTCAAAAACTCAAACATTACATGCAGGCATATACAGTGCATGTGGTTTCTAAAACCGATCCCATCAAGTATATTCTGTTGAGGCCAGTCCTCGGTGGGCGGCTTGCGAAGTGGGCTATGATCTTGAGGCAGCATGATCTTGTTTATGTGCCAGAAAAAGCGGTCAAGGAGCAAGCATTAGCAGACTTCCTAGCCGATCACCCAATTCCTGATGAGTGGAAGCTAAATGATGACTTATCAGGTGAAAATGTGCTCTTTGTCGATATCCTCCCGCCTTGGGAAATGTACTTTGACGGAGCTGCAAGAAGCGATGGAGCTGGCGCCGATGTAGTGTTTATCTCTTCTGAAAGGCATGTCCTCTCCTACTCATTCATGTTAACCCAGTTATGCTCAAATAACACGGCTCAATACCAGGCATTGATCTTGGGCCTTCAGATGGCTACCAAAATGGGAATCAAAGACCTTGACATCTACAGTGATTCTCAATTAGTTATTAAACAACTTCTCGAGAAATATGAAGTCAGAAAGGACGACCTCTTATCCTATCATAAATATGCCTTACGACTGCTCGACAAGATTGAAACCGCCAAGTTACAGCATGTTCCTAGGAGTGTCAACAAGATGGCTGACGCACTCGCAAACCTTGCAGCCACTTTCGCACTGGGGGCAGAAGAAATCATGAATGTCTTCGTTTGCAACCGGTGGGTTGTTGTACCTCTCGCTGAAGAGTTTGAGGAAGAGGTCAATGCGGTTAGTGCCCAGGAAGTAGACGAAGAAGACTGGCGCCAACCACTCATTGATTACCTGCAGCATGGGAGGTTCCTTAACGATCCAAGGTATAAGATAGAAATCCAACGAAGAGCTCCTCGCTTCCTTTATTTCAATGGGACTCTTTATCGGCGTTCCTTTCTTGACATTTGGTTACGATGTGTGGGAGACGAAGAAGCAAGACAAACAATGGAGGAAGAACACTCAGGAATATGCGGAGCACACCAAGCAGGGTCCAAATTACATGATCGAATCAAGATGATGGGTTACTACTGGCCTACCATGGTGCAAGATTGCATTAACTATATAAAAAGGTGCGAGCTTTGCCAATTTCATGCAAATTTTATTCATCAACCACCGGAGCCACTCCATCCAACTGTGACATCTTAGCCATTTGAAGCTTGAGGGCTTGATGTTGTGGGCCCTATTACTTTAAAATCCTCTGCTGGCCACTCGTACATCTTGGCAGCTTGATGTTGTGGGCCCTATTACTTCAAAATCCTCTGCTGGCCACTCATACATCTTGGCAGCGACTGACTACTTTTCCAAATGGGCAAAAACAATCCCATAGAGAGCGGTCAAAAAAGAAAATATCGTTGATTTTATTCGAACCCATAGCATCTACCGATATGGCGTGCCTCGATATATTATCACTGATAATGGCAAACCATTTGTCAACAAGCTGGTGACCGCCCTCTGCGAAAAGTTTGAGTTTGCCCAGCGTAAACTTTCGATGTACAATGCACCTGCAAATGGGTTGACAGAAGCCTTCAATAAGACACTTTGCAACTTGCTAAGCAAAGTTGTGGTGAAGTCAAAACGTGATTGGCATGAAAGATTGGGGGAGACTCTTTGGGTATACAGAACCACGTACAAAACGCCGACCTAATCAACTCCTTTCGCTTTGGTGTATGGGGTCGAAGCAGTATTGCCTTTGGAACTCCAAATCCTTTCACTCTGTATTTTCATACAGGAAGGCTTGACCGAAGATGAAAATCAGAAGCTTCGCCTGGTAGAGCTCGAAACCCTTGATGAAAAAAGACTTCTAGTGCAACAGAAGTTGGAATGCTATCAAGCTTGTTTATCACGAGCATTCAACAAAAAGGTACGACCTCGTTCATTTCAAGTTAGAGATCAAGTGCTCGTGGTAAGAAGGCCAGTCATCATCCCACACAAGACTAGAAGCAAGTTCACTTCCAAGTGGGATGACCCCTACGTGATTCGAGAAATCTACATTAACGGAGCTTATAGCATTGTCGGCACCAACGAAGTGCGAGTTGGGCTGATAAATGGCAAGCTCCTAAAACTATATCATCCTTAATGTATTAGTACATGTAAGCTTCTAAGCAAGAGTCTAAACTGCTCATCCATGTAAAATAAAGAAAAAAAAACTGTGTACTACTCCTGGCCCGCAAAAGTCTAAACTATGAACGACAAAACAAAATAAAAAAAAAATGTTATATCCTTGAACTACATATGACTTGATCCTTTAGGGTATTACATCCCTTTTAGGTACGTAGGCAACTTGGGCATATTTCCTAAGTACAGTTGTAAAAAAAAAGGATGAATAAATTTTGTTGGTGCTCATTGGCTTTGGTCATTTTCTATTATTACATCTTACTGCAAGAACTTGAATTGAAAGATTCATCTTATTGCAATATATCAAATCCAATTCCAAAAGTCTATGCGGAGTCCCACAAAAAAAAGAAAAGAGAAACAACAAGTTGCACAGCACCAAAACCAAAAAAAAAATAAAATCTAGAACAAAGCCACTAGATATGGTCTAGGCATCCAGTGCAGCCAAAAGTTCTTGGGCACGCTTCTTTGCTGCTTCAACTTGAGTTGTTTCTT
Organism: Selenicereus undatus; assembly: GCA_017589665.1. Classification (NCBI taxonomy): domain Eukaryota; kingdom Viridiplantae; phylum Streptophyta; class Magnoliopsida; order Caryophyllales; family Cactaceae; genus Selenicereus; species Selenicereus undatus. Next base: position 6,922,620 of record JACYFF010031956.1, on the reverse strand, counting down.
CTGCCATAATTTGGGGGGCAGCATCTAATTCAGCAACATCTCTTTCAAGAAGAGATACATCATCTCTGGCTTTCTTCAATGAGGCTTCAGTCTCTACTAATTTGTCTTGCAATTCCAGCTCATTCGCTTTTGCACGTTCAAGATCAGCCTCAAGTAGTTTCCTTCGCTTATGAGCTTGGGCGATAACAGTGGTTGCCTCATCAAACAGCGCGCCAGCCTTTTCCACTGAGCCACGCGCCTCCCCAAGTCTATCCAACAGGGTCGTTCGCTTGTTTAGCATATCTTTGGTATGAGCCCGACCTTCTAATTGGGCTTTCAACTTCAAGTACTGCCCAACTTCATTCAGATACGCCTCAACAGTATTCTTTAGTTCCAAATAATCTGCCTGAAAGGATGATAAGGTTTCATATATCTGCTTGGCTTCCTGGCGGATGTTGGCGATGTCTCCTTCTGTCTTTGGGACAAACTTTTTCAACTGTTGTTGAAAATGTTGCTTCACACTCGAGGCCTAGTCGCTATACACGCTAGAGTCAATTCTCACAGGGAAGTAGGTTACAACAGTGGGAGTAGGCGATTGACAACGCTCTACTTGTTTCGCTGGCGATGACATTATGTTAATAGAATCATCCTTGGCTGACTTAGCGACAGGCACAGTCAAGTGGGCTTCACTATCTTTGTCATCAAATATAGCCTTAAGTCCATCTTCGGCTTCAGCAGTATATCCCTACATAAAAGGATGATTAAGTAAAAAAAAAACGAGAAAAAAGATGGAACAAAGAAAAAGAAAAAAATGAAGGGAAAGGGGGCATAATAACATGATGCACCTCCCCCTTTGCTTTTCTCTTTGATTTCAGTGAGCTCGTCGCACTATTAGACTTGTCCTTGAAGCTAGGCAGCTTGATTATGCTGTCTGGTTTGCTCTTTGAGGCTGATAAATTCTTCTCTCTGCTAGCAGAAGATTTGATACCTAAGCTTCTCAAGACTTCAATCTTCTCCTTCCCAGGCAAGCAACTCCTGCTTTTCTGAGAAGAAGCATCTACTCCCAATGAGGGCCTATCACCCCCTTCCCTTCTAAGCTCAGCCGGCGATAGGGCATGTTTGTTAGGTTGTTGCATGATTAGTTTATGTGCACTTGCTTTAACGGAAGTGACAACAAGGCTGATGCATCATCAGCAACTATCACTTTAGAAGCTCTTCGCGGCTGCGCAGCCTTGCCTCTAGGATATTTAGGCCCTTGAGAGAAAAGATCGCCACCAATTAGCATATGCAATAGTAACCAGTGTAGACTTCTTATCAAGAGGAGTAGGAATTGTCACGCTGAACCTTGTTACGTGTTCGGTAAGGTTGAACCAATAGCGAGCTACGTCTTGTAAGGCACCCTCTCGATCTTTCATTCGTGTCTCACTTAGTACATTTTGATAAAAGCCAAACTGTCGGCCAAACTTGCAGGGGAAGTACGACTCAATCACAATTGTCCTTCCTTGCCGCAAGGGCAAAAACCCATAACGAAGACAGATCAAATACGTTCTCCAACTTGGAGATAAATTCTAGGTATCAATCAAGGTCATCGATGTGTCCTTTATAAGAGCATTAGAATACATGATAGACGAATCTTTGCATTTCAATAGCTCTAGAGCTTCTTGTGTGTCAAGGGTCCGATTCATCTTTTCACCAGAAAATCTCACCATTTTAGGGTGGCCGTGCCGATGATGAGGATGATCAAAATAAGTTTGGAAGTAAGTCCCTAACCATCCATAAACGTAGTGAATGGGGAAAATTACTTCCAACTTATTCAGGCTCCGAGCCGTAGAAATTCTATACAACCCTCAATAAATGCTAGCCAGAGCAGGAATTGCGAGGTTCAGGCATTCCCCGTGGGCCAATTTGCTTGCAGCTATAGACACAATTGGGCGAATAAGGCACACTACTTCAGTTGGTAGCACAAAGGGGCACAACCAGCAAGAAATAAGGGCAGCAAGGTATATCTCTTCGATTAAGGCCTCAGGAATGTTGAGCATCACAAAAAGGTCTTTCTCTCTCTTCGTTCGCCCTGTGCAAGAAGTGATCATGCCAGATGGACATGATGTGTTTGTTGGAGCTTTAATTCGCTTTCTGTTGTCACGACTGGGAGGAGGTGCGTAAATCTACCGCCCTCGAAACCAGAAGCGTATCCATTCCGAAGCAGTAAGTTGAACAATGCCGTGAACATCTTGACATAGTCTGTGGAATGCAGAGAAGAGGAACGAGCACGTCACTGGAATATCATCATCTCAACGTCCCACAGAAAGGAGTTCTCTGGCGGATAGAATGACTTCTTTGTAGTAAGCACTGTCAGTTGGAAGTCCAGCTATTGCCCGCAAATCCTATAAGGAGATTGACATATCGCCGCTCTTTGTGCAAAAGGTGTTGGTGGTGTGGAACCACAGTTCGCAGAATGCTTTGAAAACAGTGAAACTCATGTCATAAGAGAATAGGGATGCATACAGTCCGTCGTAAAGTCTCCATTCTATAAGGGCCTGTTTTTTTCGTGGGTAAATTGGGTAGGTAAAAGGGTGAAGTAGATTGAGGTAGGTTGAGGTTGGTTGAGGTAGGTTGAAGTTGGTAATTTTTTTAAAGTGGGTTGAAATAAGTTGAACTAGGTTGAAGTGGGTTGATGTTGATTGAAAAGGGTTGAAGTTGGTATATTTTTTATATGGTGGGTTAAAGTGGGTTAAAATAATGAGAATGTAACTCATGTGTGAAAATTTATG
>JACYFF010031956.1:6891642-6919770 GCA_017589665.1 Selenicereus undatus | reverse complement strand
TTTTATGTGTTTATTTTTTATGTTTTATGTTTTATGTTTTATTTTTTAAGTTTTATTTTTCATTTTTTACTTTTTAATTTTCATTTATTTATTTATTTTTTATGTTTATATTTTTTTATTTTTCATTTTTCATTTTTTATTTTTTTATTTCTTTTTTTTATTTTTTATTTTTTATTTTTTATTTTTTAATTAGTAATTTTTAATTTTTATTTTTATTTTTTTACTTTGTACGGTTTATTTTTTTAGTTTTTATGTTCTTTATTTTTTATTTATTAATTTTCTATAATTTTTTTTTATGTTTTTATTTTTCTATTTCTTATTTCTTATTGTTTATTTTTTTATTTTTCATTGTTTATTTTTCATTTTTTTTCTTGTTTTTATATTCTATTTTTCATTTTTTCTATTTTTCTATTTTCATATTTTATGTTTTTATTTTTTTTTTCTAATTTGTTTATTTTTTTTCATTTTCATTTTTTCATTTTTTATTTTTATTTCTTATTTCTTATTTTTTATTTGTTATTTGTAATTTTTTTAAATTTTTAATTTTTTATATTTCATTTTTTATTTTTTTATTTTTTTTATTTTAAATTCCAAAAAAATAAAAAATAAAAATAAAAATAAAAGCATAAAAACATAAAAAATTAAGAAATAAAAATTAAAAATTAAAAACTAAAAATTAAAAAGTAAAATGCAAAAAATAAAATATAAAAAATAAGAAATAAGAAATAAAAAAATAAAAACATAAACAAAAAAAAATAAACAAATAAAAAATAAAAAATAAAACATAAAACATAAAAAAATAAAAAAATGAAAAATAAAAATTAAACATTAAAAATTGACAATAAAAAATTAGAAATAATTAATGACAAAATAAAAACATAAAATCACGAAAAAATAAAAAAATAAAAAATAAAATCAAATATCAAAAACAAAAAAGGTAAAAAATTAAAAATTAAAATTACAAACTAAAATTAAAAAATAAAAAATAAAAATAAAAAGTAAATAAAAAATAAATAAATAATAGATAAATTAAAAATTAAAAATTAAAAATAATAATTAAAAAATTAAAAATTTAAATAAAAAATGAAAAACTGAAAAAAAGAAATTAAAAAAATATAAAATATAAAATAAAAATATAAAATGTAAAATATAAAAACTAAAAAATAGGAAAGAATAGACAAAAATTTCACAAAATTTTGATAACTTCATAAATTATCACAAATGAATTACATTCTCATTATTTTAACCCACTTCAACCCACCACATAAAAAATATACCAACTTCAACGCAGTTCAACCTACATTAATCCACTTCAATCTAGTTCAACCTATTTCAACCCACCTTAAAAAAAAAAATACTAACTTCAACCTACCTCAACCTATTTCAACCTATTTCACCCTTTTACCCACCCAATTTACCCACGAAAACAACAGACCCTAAATCTCACATGATACTTTACAAATTATTAAAATTATGGAGGGAGGGAGTTGAAGTTGGTTGAAGTGAGTTGAAGTAGGTTGAGATAGGTTGAAGTGGGTTGAAGTTGATATTTTTTTTTCAAGTGGGTTGAAATAGGTTGAAATAGGTTGAAGTAGGTAAATATGGATTGACCAACGAAAAGAACAGGCCCTGAGCCTGTCTTTGTTGCGACCAAGAACGTTTTCAAGTCATTCCCAATAGCACGCTATGAAGAAGTTGTCAGAAAAACAAGGTGAAAAATTGTCCCAGGATAGTGTCCCGTCCATAATACGATGTCGGAGTAAGGGTGTTGCTCCTTTAGAAGGGATTGAAGATGCAAATAGTGGCGAGCTAAGCTTCAGGACTCTCAAAGTCGAGACGACTCCGTCTTATCTTTGTATGTCACGGGTAGATTCCACACTCCAGCATGAATCTGCAAGGTAGTTATGGAGTAAAGAACGTCTGGACGGTAGGGGTATTGACAAATCTACGCGGAGAGTCACGCCTTCTTCAATTGGATCTTCTTTTCTATCCAGGATAGTAAGAGTTGGCTTCTTGGGATCGGATATGAGTCTAGAAAATGCATCATGGTGAAGGAAGAAAGGTAAGTCAACCACAATTAGATTAAGTGAGGCAATCTCCCGCGAAAAATCGAATCTACGGGGAGAAACAATTCCTCGTCTTAAAAGTTGACCTCACTTCACGATCTAATCGGATGAATCGCGGCTGGAAAGAAGAAATTTAAGTTGATTCAGCAGCTTCCTGAAAAAATAAAGGAGAAAGAAATATTAATTTAAGTTCTCTAGAGAAAAGAAAAAAAAAAGGGTTCATGACAAAAAAAAGAATCTTAGTACAAGTGAATTTAATTTAAGGCCCGCTCATTGCATTAGACACACCAAAAAGACCACATGGGTCTAGCACAAAAATGGCTTTGGAAAAAAAAAAGAGATGACATCAAGGAGCTAACCAAGAAAAAAAGAAGAAGAATCAGAAACACCAAAAGTAAACTGGTGAAAGCATCCAAGGCAGAATCAGAAGGCGTGCACGGTTTCTCTGCGATGGCAGAGGATAAGGCAAGCAAAGCTAATAAATTACAATGAGGTGTTACTTTCATCAAGAGGAATACCTTATCGTAATTTGATATTAGTTTGTAAATAAAACATGTTTCCAGTTCAAGGTCCATCTCTCCCTACTGAGAGCCCTAATTCAAGCTTTTTTTTTCTCTCCTCTAAGAACCCCAATTCAAGCTCTCTTTTTCTCGGCTTCAAGAACCCCAATTCAAGCTCTCTTTCTCTCTCCTCTAACCTCTAAGAGCCCCAATTCAAGCTCCCTATCTCTCTGAAGATGTGAAGAAGTCTTCAATGTGGGCTGTTTTTTGACCCGCCAATCAGAAATGAAGAACTGGATAAGCAAGAAATCCCCAAGCATTTAGGGCTCTCCGTTACTCTGCTCGGCTTCTGCTCTACATTTATGGGGCTGAAAGGTGCTACTAATACTGCATGGGAAGTGAGACCTTCCTATGGATCTTTGTTTGGCTCGGTGGACTAGCCCGATGGAAACAGAAAGGTCTTGGTCTACTTCAATGGTTTAAATCAGAGTAGTCTTTACAGGTTCAAATTTTTGACACAAAGATTCAACGTTAATCCTTATTTTCTGGTTATAAAAAAAAAAAAGTAGCAAGAGGCAATTAAGGAGAGACTCTCACGGTTGAGCGCAACACAAGTCCAGAGGATGTTGATGATGAGGAATCTGATGCTTTTGCCCCAGCAAACAAAGAAGAGGTTCAAAGAAAAAGAAGCAGGTGAGGATTGAAACCAAAGAAAATATGAGAAGATGAAGTGTTTGCCCAAAAAAAAAAAAATTACCTCAAGTTGCAACGGGGCTCAATAGAGGAGAACAAAACTAATGAATCGGAGGTAGATGCATAGAGGAGGTTTATATAGTAATAGGCAATTTAATCCTTCATTGTGTGATTAGAATATTTGAAAAAATATTATGGTTTCAGGAAACTTTCCTTATACATTTAATTCCTACCTTTGTACCGCCCAAATATTCATTCTCCAATATATTTTGTACATATTTGTTCTTGATTTGTAAAAAAATAGGGCAGTAAGGAGAACACCTGTAAAAAAAAAGAAAAAAAGAACAATTCTCGGAAAAAAGGGGGGAAGCCGAAGAGATTGAAGGCAATGCATGGAATCTTCCATTCATGTCTTTAAAAAAAAAACAAAGGAAGATAAAAGAAAAACAAAAAAAAGAAGGCTTAAGAGAAAAAGGAAAGGATGGATGTTTTTGGGCCCTTTTTTTTAAAAAAATAAATCGAATAAGTGTCAAGTCAAAAAAAAAATTAATTGGCAGATAAAAGGGGGGGTTACTCATCAAATTTTTGATCATTTGCATCATCAAAGTTTTCGAGACTCAACCGCTTCAAATTCGTGTACACGATCGACTCTCGAAGGGGCATTTGTAAAAGGCAAAAATTCTACGACAAATCGGATTGTGCCACGTGTGTAAAAAACTTGGCCAATTACAGATTGTTATGTGTCACGTTGACTTTGGTGGACCCATTTGGTCAAAGTTAAATCCAGTCAATTAAAAGCTGCCATGTGTCATCAATGTTGCGGAGATTAATAATTATTTTCTTTATTTAAAAATAAGAAAATATTTACCGGGCCTAGGCCCAAAATCCGACTCTAACTCTAGCTAACAGAGCTTATAAATAAGGGTCCGTCCCCTTCATTTGCAGCATTCAACATCTGCAAAATTCAGAGCTTAGACACCAAAAAGCATCCAGCTACCAAGCGAGAAGGATCAAGACTTGTAGAGCTTCATAACCCCAATCAGCCACTCGCATATCAAAAATCAAGAACAACCTTAAGAGTTCTTTAGTTGATTTGCTTCAACTGAGATCAAGTATCAAACCCTTGGAATACTCAAGTCGTTAGGAGATCGAATCAGAGGATTAATTCATTGTATTAAATTCAGAGATTGTACCCATATACAACATCAATACAAAATTCAATTTGTTTCTAAATTTCTTGTCTAATTTATTTTCGGCTCGAAATTTTGTCTTTACACTTGCATTTCATCACTTTTCCAACCAATGAAACTCTAATTTAAATTATACAATGAAATATCTTGTATGATCCCACTTTATAACATATTTTTTTAAATTATCTAAATAATATTGTTTTATTAAGAAAACAAAAGAAAAATAATTAAAAAATCAAATAAGGGAAAAAAAAGGGAGTGGGGGGAGGAACGGGCAAACGGGCTGCCACGCGTGCCTCTCCCTCGGTTTCCCCATGGCTGGCAGCATGGCACCCCCACACGTGGGACACGCAGGGCCCAATTGCCCTCACGCGATCCCCGCGTTGGGATGCCCTAACCTTTCTATTAATGAAGCTTATAACTAGGGCTGGCAAAAATTCGTGTCCGGGTCGATTCAGGTTTGGACAAATCAGATATTCGGCAAAAATTTACTATCCAGACCCTGTTCGGATTACAAATCGGATATTCTGATCAAACCCGGACTCGGACCCGAATGTCCGATATTCGGACCCAGTTGTCTGAATGTCCGAATTTGTGATATGATTTTAGGACATTCCGACCGAAATTTTGTGTGATCGAACCCGAACCCGATTTTTTAATGTCCGAACCAGTTGTTCGAATTTGTTTTTATAAAATTTTCTAAAGAATTTGGACTAAAATTACACATAAACATAGTTGTCCGATGTCTGAATTTTTCAAATCCCGAAATAGTTCAAAAATTCGGACAACCCGAACTTGAATGTTCAAACCCGAACCCAAGCCAGATTTAAATTCGGACATGACCGGTTGTCCGAATTTTAAATTTAGATATAAATTTGATGACCATACCTGATTTTTTTCGGATCGGATAAATTTGAATAATCAAGTCGAACAAATTTTTGCCAGCTCTACTTGTCACCTTTCTAGTCATGAAGACGGAAAGCTGGTCCCCTATCATTCATCTTATGAAGGCTGCAACTCTGCTGACGTACTTCTACTGCTTCAAAGTTAAGTGCCAGCGTTAATTCTTGTTGTTTCTCTTTAATGTCCTTTAGATTTGTGTGTAAATGTTATGTTGGCCGCTGTCTTTTCCCACCTCCTTCGTTTACTGGATCAAGCTGTGCTTGCAAGAATAAGATGCTGATTAGGATTATTGCAACATATGAAAATGCTTGACCGAGTCTCAAAATTTTGGAATAAATACACGAAGATTCTACCATAGTTGAAAAATTTTGCCACTAGCATGATTAAGTTTGGCTTGAGCCGTTGATCCTAGATGAGAAAATCTGAGCCGTTGCTTTAATGTAAGAGCTTACCTGCTACTGCAGGTTGTTAAATACATGATTTTTGTTCCTTCTCTTCCTAGCAACCCGCTAATCTACGTCTTTCTAGGCTCCGAGTCCCTCTCTCTCACACATGCAAACACCCCCCCAAAATTTAATTAAAGCTCCAACATCTACTTTATTCTCCTGGAGATGAAATTATTAATTTAGTAATTAGCGGACAACGAAACTGGAACAGAGCAGGCACATAAGCATTTACTCTGCGAAATTAACAGCTTGAAATAGAACCCCACAAAGTTAACACAGAAGAGAGAGAAAGATAGATCAACCTATGCATAAGGTAGTAGGTTCCTGATTTGAATGACTTGGATTTGTTTTCTTTACATCAAGGGTTTAAATTTGTCAGCTATAATACTTTTCTAAAAAAATTCAATTATGGTAGAATTTTGGAACACCCCTGCCTCATGGCAAGAGCATTACATCGCCAGAATCTTTCGAAAGGACTCTTAAGGCTAAATGTAAGATAATTCTTCTTGAATAGCAGATTGTTTTTAATTTTTTTTAAAACAGAGAGCTTCATGCTCCACCTATGAAGTCCAAATGAACTAGACTTAGAGCCTTCATGACCTTATATTACAATGGGGTCCCTACGAACTTCAACGCAAGCAACATAATAAAATATGTTAGCCTTAGCGGGACACCACTGAGACCGATTCAGAGCATCTACTACAGGCACCAACATGTTACAAGTTGCAAACGTTACATTACATTCCAATCCACATAATGGCAATGCATGCAAGTTACAAAGGGTACATCTTCAAATCCAAGCATCGGCCTCCAAAATGCACATCACGACATATACCTTAATCTTGTTGGAAATCTGAAAGGGAAAATTTTGGAAGGGGTGAGTAACCACAGCTCAGTGGGAGTTCTCGCCTCCCAAAACCAAAATAGTTTTTATCCACAACAAGTCATAGTACCAATAGTAGTACTAATAGCAATATTATTATAGATAAATAAATCTTTCAAACCATCGCAAACCTATCCTTCATGAGTTCAAATAATGCACTATTGAAATCCTGATAAACAACACAATTAGGCTTGAGAGGTTAGAAAGAAGGGGAATCGTGCACATTTCTCACATGAAATAAACTTTTTCTCACTAAAAAATTCCTTTTAAACTAGACACTTGTTGAGTACCCACTATTCACCAGTGTCGATTCTTTTGCAAGTGAAAGCAAGAAAGGAAATGACATTGACTAAAAGGCTGCCTACCGGGGAGGACTAATGTCTAAGGGATGGGGAACTTATACCCTTGTCAGGGTAAAACACAGCCACCTTTCTGTGTGGAGAACTGCCTCTCTGTGGAATCTGCCACTGCGGAATCTGCCGCTAGGTGAAAAATTATATATTAATCGGAATCTGCCGACAAATCCCCAGTTTGAACATACACAACGGTCCACCCCTTTAGGCGCTAGTTTACTCAAGTTCGACACCAAAATCAAACTTAGTGACTTTATGTCTTTGGTATCAAACTAAAACCATTCCCTTTGATGTCGTGCACAAATCTTAACAATTTTCGTTCACTAATTTTCTTAACTCAATTAAAAGGATATTTGGGAGCCCATGAAAACAACCTTTAAACTAGGACCCCGCCCCCTTTTTTTGTGAATGATACGTGCTAAATAAGTACCATAAGATCATATCAAATGTTACATAAAATGCTACTTGCTCAAGTGTCCCAACTTGGCCTTGTAGTCCTCTTCTCTTCTTCTTTTTTTAGTGTGTATGGATGATTTTATTATTATTATGCTTCCACTATATATATATATATATATATATATATATATATATATATATATATATTTTCCCCTCACACAATCGAGTAACAATCCATTATTAATTACTAACAATTTCTCACCCCCTTTTTTTCTTTAACAATCTTTGGAATTCTATTATCAAAATTTCTCTTTTCAAGCATAATATTACACCACTACTACATCAAAACTACATAAAAATGTTATCTCAATGCTAAACTATCATTTTCTTTACACACATATTTAACTAAGTTTCAAGAGTATACTTTAACTTTTTAACTTATCAAAACTAAAACCTTGCCAAAGTACACCAACTCAATCAACTTCTAAAATATCTCTAAATATCTTAACCTTTACATAAATAAATTACAAAAGTCATATGGTAACATATAACTCAACAATACTTAGTGCATTTTTCAACATTATTGCAAAATCATAAACTACATGTCTAGTAAGGTAAGCTTATAATTTCATCACTCTAATTCATCAACTATAGCATCATGTAAAGTCTACTTTTCATAACCATTAACTCAAAAATTTATTAATACCACCATTTATACAAGATAACTTAGAAAAGCAACTTTAAAGAATACGCAACAACAATCATGAGCAAGACATGAAATTAACCATATAAAGAAACACCCTAACTATTGTAGATCAATAACATAATCATACAAATAATAGAACATTTTAACTTTAAAACTAATTTTTATATAAGGGATTAAGAGAACCCACACCTTAAAGTAGCTTGTTAACCTTATTTTAACCCCTTGATCCTTAAGAAAAATCCAAAGAAAGTTAGATTAACCATCCTTGAGTAGAATTACCTCTCTAGCACTCTCATCCTTCTCTCTCTAGTTCCTTACTTGGTAAAGTAGTAAAAGTGAGAGAAAAAAAATGGAAAAGGGGAGTAGTAAGACTAAGCAAAATAATTTACATCCTCCTTTTTGCTTGCACTTGGCTGGCCACATCACACTCCTCTTCCTCTTTTGGTGTGTGTGTGAGTGAGTCATTATTGCTTGTCCAAATGGGGAAAAGAAACAGGGCATGGGTATGCTAGCATAGGTGCATGGATGAGCATTAGGCAAGCCATTCCCTATTGCTTGTTGCCCTTACCTCCCATTAAAAAAAAAATAGCTATATTGGCTAGTTAGTAGAGCTTTTATTAAGCAAACTTTATTCGCAAATATTACTCCTAATCATCACAAATTTTGCTTTCTACAAAATATGAAGTTTGATGCTCAATAGGGTTTAATCAGAATCATAAAGAAGGAGGTAGAAGGAGAGATAGAAGCACTCATGTGTGACAAAGGGAGACAGATAAAGAGAGAGAGAGGGGTGAAAAAGCTAGGTGGTTATCATTTCATCCATGTAATTGATTCCCTTTATGTAATTTAACGGTTGAGATTTTGTAACATAAAATCAAGGGCTCTTATCAGTTTTAATTATGATAATTGAAAATAAAGTTAACTATGGTAGAATCTTCGATAAATATATGTCCACATCCTCAGTGAATGGTGAGTGCGTCTCTTTCTCCACTTTTTAATGCCTTAAAAAGTTATAATGTGAATTGTTGGAGTATGAAAGTGGGTATTGTCTCAGATTAATAAAATTCAAAGAATATGATAATGGATGTTGTCACACATTGATGAAATTAAGGGGCTTGAGCATGTATATAAGGTTGTGAGTTATTCCACTCATTGCCAATTGGTTTTGGGTTGGAACCTCATTTGAATTTATATGCATGACTCTTTATCGAATGCTCAATTGATATATAAAAAAAATTTAATATGGTATCAGAGCGGATTGCTCGATCTTGATTTGTCATCTTCACCGTTTGATTAAAATTGTGTGCACATGTTGGGCCTTGTTAGTAACCCACAAGTGAGGGGACATGTTAGAGTATGAAAGTGAGTATTGCTCTACATTGATAAAATTCAAAGAATATGATAATAGATGTTGTCCCACATTGATAAAATTAAAGGGCTTGAGTATGTATATAAGCTTGTGAGCTGTTCTACCCATTGCCAATTGGTCTTGGATTAAAATCTCATTTGAGTTTATATGCATGACTCTTTATTGAAGGCCCAATTAATACATAAAAAAAAATTAACATGAATGTTATTGTGAATATTATTGTGGAAATGTTTGGAATGGCTTAAACTGAAATAGTTTTGCTGTCCAACCTCTGTGATCTTGGCCATTGGTCTTGTTCAGAAGGTATGTTAGTCTGTCTTCTTCCCCTAAAAAAAATTCCCTTTTCCACCATAAGCAGAGCACAACAAAAAATTTGGTGCAAGTATTGTGCATGTGTAAGTCTCCATTCTAGAGCTCCTAGCTAGTGCACACAAAATGCTTTATCATGGCCATGTGTTATTTATTTATTTATTTGTTTTAAAAACTATGGAATATAGTACTGTGAGACAGAGCCCTACCCAGCTATTTGTGGGAACTTTTTTAATATGTCAGTTAAGTTGTAGCCTGCATTACTCAAGACTCGGCAATATCTTGTATTTTTGAGTATCCAATGGGGTTCTACGTGACAGTGTTTTTAGTTCAAAATGAAGGCTTGAGTGTCTATATCCATATTGGGCTAAAGATTATCTATCAAAGGTGCTCGCGTCAAATCAAAATTGAATTTTGTATGCGTGAAGCAGGAGCGTGGGTCCGCTAGAATGCGACCTAGCAAACCTGCTGCTCTATTGAACCTTAACTATGAGACAAATATACAAAGGGAGATGGTTTAGGCATGAGGCACGCTCACAATGGCTCTCACTGTCCCTTGCCTTTCATTGATCTCTCTATGTCAATATATACAAGGCTAATTACCTAAAATAAGAAGAGAAAAACAGTGGAAGTGATTACAGCAAAATATCACAAATGTTATCACAATATTAGCTAATTATGTCAACGGATAATCACATAAGATAATGACTAAATATATCACAATACTCCCCCTCAAGGTGGAGCATGAGGATCAATCATGCCCAACTTGTCTCGTAAGAATGTAAACTGCTTCTTCCCGAGAGCTTTGGTAAATATATCTGTCGGTTGTTGTTTGGAGGAAATATACGAGAAAGCAAGATCACCAACCTCTAACTTCTCCCGCACAAAATGACAGTCGAGCTCAATATGCTTGGTGCGCTCATGAAACACCAGATTCTTGGCGATGTGAAGCGCAACTTGATTATCACAAAATAGCCGCATAGCAAACTTATGAAACACCCCAAGCAATGCTTTCAACCACATCAACTCACTTTGGTCTTGCAGCCATGGATCGGTACTCAGCTTTAGCTGAGGAACGCGAGACCGTAGTCATCTTTTTAGTTTTCCAAGAAATCGGTGACCCACCAAGTGTTACGAGATATCCAATAAGAGATCGTCTCGTAAGGGGACAAGCTCCCCAGTCTGCATCACAGTAGGCACGGACCAGTAGGTCACAATTAGAACGCAACAAAATTCCATAACCCGGTGTACCCTTCAGGTATCGTAGGACTCTACGAGCAGCATCCATATGCTCTTCTTGTGGCACTTGCATAAGCTGGGACAGGATATGAACATCATAACATAATTCGGGTCTAGTAATTGTATGATAGATGAGACGCCCCACCAAGCACTTATATCGACTAGGATCATCCAAGACTTTCCCTTTAGCAAGTGCAAGTTTGTGGTTCTCCTCCATAGGACAAGTTGTTGGCTTACTGCCCAAAAATCCACTTTCCTCCACTATTTCAAGGGCGTACTTACGTTGACAGAGAAAAATCCCACGAGGACCACAAGCTACTTCAATGCCAAGGAAGTATTTAAGAGGACCGAGGTCTTTTATCCGAAAACAATTGTTCAAGTAAGTTTAAAATTCTACGCATGCCTGAGGATCATTACCAGCGAGAATGATATCGTCCACATGCACTAGAAGAGCCAGAAACACCTTACCATTGCGATATGCGAATAGAGAATACTCGGCATACGATCTAGCAAAGCCATAATGAGTAAGTGTGACAGAGAGCTTAGCAAACCACTAACGAGGTGCTTGACGTAATCCATAAAGAGATTTACGCAGCTTGCAGACCTTGGTAGGAGAACTGGAAGAGAAACCGTGAGGCATGTGCATATAGTCTTCCTCCTCTAAATCACCATGTAGAAAGGCGTTGTTAACATTCATTTGATAAAGTTCTCATCCTTGTGCAACAGCAACGGACAGGAAAGTCCTTACAGTGGACATTTTGGCCACGGGAGCGAAAGTCTCATTGAAATCAAAGCCTTCTAACTGATGATCTCCTCTAACCACAAGACGAGCCTTGAATCTTTCAATTGTACCGTCAGATTTATACTTCACTTTATAAACCCACTTGCAACTGATGGGTTTCTTTCCAGGTGGCAAATCTTCAATTGTCCAGGTTCTATTTTCTTCCAAGGCTCTAATTTCTTCAGCCATGGCTTGTCGCCAACGAGGATCTTTGACAGCTTCGTGATAATACCTGGGCTCAACAATCTTTGTAATAGCAGTAAGAAAAGCTCTATGATGATTAGAGAAATTATAGCATGTGATATAATTGACTAGTGGATAAGGGTTACCTGAAAAGCCTTTTGATGGTGAGGATGCAAGAAGGGGGTCTGTTACTTGAGTATTATAGCAAAAATAATCTTCCAAATGGGAAGGAAGTCGCTTCTCTCGAGCAGGCCGGGTGTGAGTAGTTTCGGTTGGATGTGCAACGTGGCCTTCATTTATCCCCCTTTCCATGGACGAACTGGGCCCAGCTAAATCAGACGGCCCAGGTGGAGATAGCAAGGTCTCGGCTTCAGTAGACACAAGCGGGCCAAACACCAATTCAAGCCCAAATGATGTTTTCTCATAAGTAGGCGGACCTGTATGAGCTTGCGGCCCAGTGGCCTCTTGCGTCCCATACCCCGATTCTATATCAATCCCCCTTGCGAATGTGTGCTCCTCTCTCCCAGCAATATCAATGGGCCTATGAACGTCATTTTCTTCTGCATGATCACCCCAATCAGTCAAGTAGGCTTCATTTACACTAACTTCATGATGTCCAAGCAATTTTTGCTCTTCCCACTGCCCAGTATTCTGCTCGGAAAATGGGAATATGGTCTCGTGGAAAACCACATCACGACTAATGAAAATTTCTTGGGTCTCCAAATCATAAACTTTTCATCCTTTCTTACCATACTGACAGCCTATAAAAATACATTTTCGACTTCGAGGGGCAAACTTGTCTTTGGTTCTTGGTTTGCAATGAGCAAAACAAAGGGACCCAAACATTTTAATATTGTCATAGGAGGGCTTGACACCAAATAGAACCTCATAGGGGGGTTTTCCATTCAAAATCTTACTTGGAGTTCTATTAATTAAGTATGCCGCAGTGAGGGCACACTCCCCCCAAAAATCAAGTGGTAGATGTGCATGGAAGCGGAGGGCTCTAGCAACGTTCAAAATATGTTTGTGTTTTCTCTTAACCCTCCCATTTTGTTGAGAGGTCTCGACACAACTTGTTTGATGTAAAATCCCTCGTTGTCTATAAAATTGTCGCATAGGTCCAGACAAGAATTCTAGTCCATTATCACTTCTAATTATCTTCACATCCTTACCAAATTGTGTTTTGACCATAACAACAAAGTCTTGTAACAAATTCGATGCTTCCCCTTTGACCTTTATTAAGTAAACCCAAACAGCATGACTTGCATCATCAACAATTGTAAGAAAATAATGAGGCCCACATAAAGAATGTACCTTATATGCACCCCAAATATCACAATAAATGAGGTCAAATAAGTCTTTCGCATGACTTTCACTAGTGATAAATTGAGTATAAATTGAGTACGTGTCTGCTTGGCACGAAAACAAACATCACAGGGTCCATCAACTTTATTCTCAACACAAGGACTAATATTAAGTTCGTTAGAAAGCATAAATAAAATTGGATGTGAAGGATGTCCTAAACGCCCATGCCACAGATTGTGAGAGCCTACCACATTGACTTAAACTCTTGAAGGCGAAAAATTATCGAAGTAGTAGGCCCCTTCTCGCAATCTACCCACTCCAATCGGGCTCTTCGAGGTGCGGTCCTGTATCACACACAATTCTTCGTCAAAAATCACAATACACTTTAATTCTCTAGTTAATTGTGCCACAGAGATTATATTGCAAGCAAATTTTGGTATGTAAAGAACTTTGTCCAAATTAATTTTTGGACCCAAAGTCATATTCCCTCCAAATCTGGATACCACACTCGCTCCATTTGGCAAGTTCACGGGAACAAGTGCAACAATTGTCTTACATTCAAGACTTTGCAAGTCCCCTGTCATATGACGCGATGCACCCAAGTCAATTATCCAATATGGTTTACCTGCCAATTTCTCATAACCTGGTTGTGAGGGCTCTATTAAACTGAGAAGCTTCTGCACTTGATCACTCGTGAAGCCAGAAAATGTGATGTTGCTTTGCTCTCCATGTCTGAGCTCCTGTGCCTGTTGCCCAGAACTATGCTGCCCATAAATAGAGCCCGCTGAATATGCCGCCTCTCAGCCTCCCCCTCTGCCTCAGCTTCCACCAGTCCGACCACCGCGGAAACCCTTTCCCCGACCTCGTCCTTTTCCACGGGATCCCCAACCGGGTGGGTGCCCAATAATCTCAAAACAACTGCTCTCGTCATGCCCGAAACGGCCACAATGTTTACATGTGCCTTTTTCGATTGAGGGTTGAACTTTCTCGCCGTGGGTGATTGCAAAGGCAGCCGCAGATTGTGTTATGTCTTCTCGGCCCATCATCAGGGTCCTATGCTGCTCCTCTTGAACCATCATGTTGAATATTTTTTTCGATTTGGGGAAGGGGTTCTTAGGTGAGAATTTGACTTCGAATTTGTCCGTACAGCTCGTCACTTAAACCCATCAAGAATTGATAAGCATTTTCTTCATCAAACATTTTCACAATCCTTGCCGCTGCGCCGCAAGTACAGCCTTTACACGAACAATAAGGGATCTTGATGTGGTTATTAAGCTCGCTCCACAGACTTGTCAACTTAGAGTAAAGACCCACCATATCTAATCCCTCTTGTTTGCAATCGGCAATACCCGCCTTTAACTGATAGATCTTTGGAGCATTAGCGACTCCATACCGTTTTTGAAGATCCTGCCACATAGCCGCAGCAGTCTCTGCGTATGCCACACTCGAGCGCAACCTAGGCTCGGTGACATTCAAAATCCATGAACATATCATTGAGTTAACTATATCCCAAGCATGATATGCTGAGAATCCTTCTCCTTCTTTGAGTTCGGGTTTAGTTAAACTCCCATCGATAAACCCGAGTTTGTTCTTTGCTTTCAAGGCAGTCCATACCGCCTTCTCCCACAGATCATAGTTTTTCCCGTCAAACACTACCGCCGTGATTAAGGCCCTGGGTCCTTCGGATGGATGAAGGTAATATGGTGAGTATGGATCAATCACGAATCCTTGCTTGCCTTCGTCCTTAGTCATTATTAGGCTTTTCTATTTAATATGAAAGATGACTATGGCGGATGAATGTTTAACGGTATCGCTCTGATACTGTGAGAAAAATATACAAAGGGAGATGGTTTAGGCGTGAGGCACGCTCACAATGGCTCTCACTGCCCCTTGCCTTTCATTGATCTCTCTATGTCAATATATACAAGGCTAATTACCTAAAATAAGAAGTGAAAAATAGGGGAAGTGATTACAGCAAAATATCACAAATGTTATCACAATATTAGCTAATTATGTCAAGGGATAATCACATAAGATAATGACTAAATATATCACAATAAACTACATCTTCAAAATGGGTGCCAAATTTTATGTGTGAGATGTAGTACTTAAAGAAGCCATTGTTAATGTGGATCCACACCTAGGGTATGCTTGCTGTCTACACCTTCTTCCTCTTTTCAGAGCATTGCGAACAGTCTAATGTGTGATGTTGTTAAAATGTCCCCAATGCTTTATAGGGTTATATGTGCAATTTCATATCTTAAAAGATAGAGCCATGAACATGGACGATTGTGTGGCACCATTTCACTATTTTGGCTTGATGATTAGCCTCTATGCACTGGTCAACCCTTCATATTTATGCTGAAATGATTGCCTAAACATAGTTTAAATATATTACTAGACACTTATCTAAATTATGGATATTATGATTTTTTTAAAACTTATTTAATTCTCTTTTATTTGGTTCTGATTCTAACTAATCTTTAACTACAACATTAATTTGATATTTTTAATATTCTTTTAAGCAAATATAATTACTATATGTTTTTGTAAACTACGAACAAGTTCTAAGTAACCAATATATTGTTTTTTAGAATTAATAATAGAAATATAGTGATAAAAAGGTGTTAGAGCCTTTGGACTAACTCGAAGCCCGAAAAATCAAAATAAACCTTATCTATATTTTTACCCAACTCAAAATCCCCTTGACCCGTATTTACCTTGAATCCAATAGATCCAACTCATACTTTAGTGCTCCCCCGAAAATGACACGAAAATTACAGGGAGGGTGTACGCACTAAAAAATTATGTGTGTCGTACCAAATAAAATCAAATTAATTAATTAATCAGACCTAAAAGACTCTCAAGTCAAACCCAAAAGTCTCTAAAGTTGAAGCTCAAAAGAAGCCCAAATCAATGTCCAAGAATCAACTTCTAAGTCAAACCACGGCCTAAAACCCGAACGACTTTCAAGTCAAGGTGCGGTCGAAACCAGATCAAAGTCAAAGTCAAAGATCAAGGCTAAAATCAACTCTCAAGTCAAATGTCAAATGACTCTCAAGTCAGCATCCAGTCAAAACTCAAGGCGACTTTCAAGTCAATGCCCGGTTCAAGTCTAAGAGACTCTCAGGTCAAAGTCAAAGTCAAGCGAATAATTCCTAAGTCAAAGCAATCCAGGATGAGGTCCGATTGAAGGCTCAAAACCCAAGTCAAAGATCACATTTAAGGGGGAGGGGGAAGTTTTTCCCATAAATAGCCTACCCCCCTTAATTCAAGGGTTGGAAAGGTTAGAAAAATTCAAAAATCCATCCAACACTCTGTAACACCCCGCCCAAAGGGGCAGGCGCGTCACCGCCGTGAATGTTCGATTAAGAACACTCACAAGGCTCTAAGAACTTATTGACCTTAATAAACCTGATCATAAGCAATAGCAGCGGAAGCTCTTATAGAAATCTAATTGAAGTTCAGGAAGGTCAATCTAAAACACACATTACATACATACTTAAACCGTATCCCTATCGTTCTTACATATATCCAAATCAAAATACAGAACTGTATTTACTAAACATAATCCATAACATATACATAGAACGAGCCCTCCCGGTCCAAATGAGTTTTAATGCTCCTGTGGTCCCTCCTTGCTTTCAAAACCTGAAAAATGGTGAGGTCATGAGCTCCCCGAGCCCAGTGAATAACCCTTACCTTCCCCATTGTTACACTTTGCACATTAACCGATTAACACATAAGCGCACAGTACACGTATCTTATGACATATAAACATAACATCTCATATATCATATAGGGGACGATAAGAGGATACGTGTATGTTTCAAAAATCAAAAATGCATTTATATCATTCATATTTAATAGGGTCATAAATATCACAAACGCACACACATTTCTGTTATAAGGTAGGCAATTAGATTAATTTAGCCGCACAAGTCCCATACCAGGTACGTTTCAAGGACTCACGTTTACACTTGAGCCCTCGAACAAGCTTTGCTGTTAGTTTATTCACTAAACTAACCATGATTGTCCCATACCAATCATGTCTTTTGGGCTCATAGTCCTCACTGGAGTCCAAAAGAAAGTAAAACCTGCTAAACAACCCAACGACCCGCCCATAACCACAATTGGCACACGCATCAAAGCAACTTTATCACAAAAGTTCACATACTAGCCATAAGCACATAACATGTGTCTTACAACATCAAAACCAAATCCAAACGAAACTCAATTCCATATCATATCCAAAGTCCAAAAATCCAAGTCAAAACCAATTGCACAATACATCACACATTCTTAACTGAATACAAAACTTTTAGTTTAGGGGAAATCAACTCATGACTCATATAAAGAACCATCACAAACACAAGGGTCACAAACACATCCTGGTGGACCGGGCGATGCCCACTCAAGGTACCAACCAGGGACCCAACGCTCTAAAGTACGTAAATGCCCTCAAATCACAAACTGAGGAGTCACATTCACATTCTGGAGAACTAGGGACCCACACAGCTCCCAAATAACACAAACTGATGAGTCAATTGGCGAACCGGGCATTGCCCACTCAAGGTACCAACCAACGACCCACACAGCTCCCAAATAACACAAACTGAGGAGTCAAATGGCGGACCGGGCATTGCCCACTCAAGGTACCAACCAACGACCCACACAGCTCCAAACACAAAGACAACTACTTCTATGGCCATAGCTCTAGAACGCTCTGTAATAGCCTCAAACAAGACACGAATCTTTTTCCCCAAAAACATAACTTAGTGAAATCATATATTCAAAGAAATTCAATTCCACAATTTGAACAAAAGCATAATCGAAACAAAGCATAATTTCATTCAAATTACTTTTCACAAGTGTCCAATACTTCATCACACAATCAAAATATTTAGGAGGCTCAACAATGGCATTTCCATATCGAATTTACAGATTAAACATACAAATAATCCATAAGTACACTAAACAAGGTACTTTAACTCAAAAATTCATAACTCACAGCATACACATTCAATCTTCACCAAACTTTGCAGGAAATTGAAAAATAACATATATATTCTAACATATTAATTGCATGATTTTTGTCCAGGTCAATCATTCCCAGAAATTCAAACAGTCCGCCAACAGAATCAAAAGTCTGCGAATTAAACTCAAAATTTCATAACTTTTAACACACACCACCAAAATTCACAAAAGTTTACAAGAAATCACCCCACATCATGAGGAGGCTGCAGTAATAATTTGATAATTTTTATCCAAACAAATCCTTCAAACTAATTAAAACAGTAACCGAAACCATGCATCCAAAACAGGGCAGTCCCAATCAAAAATTCATAAATTCTAAAATACACATCCAAAATTCATGAAACTTTACCAGAAGTTTCCTAATATCTTGGGTAACCTACAGTAAAAATTTCAGAAGTTTTCGTGCATCCAATAATTCCCAGAAAATCCGACAGTAGCACGTTATTAGCAAAATCCGAAAATCCACCCTATTTTTCTACCATATTATTCAACCAAATACAGATAACCAATCCAAAAATCCACAGTTTCAATTCACAACATTCATAGAATTCAAAAATCGCAAATAAACATACAACTTTTAAGGGTGGGTTTCTAACAATTGAATTTATGGTTTTAATCTACTAAGCTTTAAAACATCAAATTCATAACTTCAATTGATTCCCAAATTCGAATCCTAAATCCACAAATTAATCTTTCCTTATTCAATTTTTAGGCTGAGAAAGACAAGAATTACTCACCTTAATCTGCAAATCGAAACTAAAAATCGAACTCCTCTTCTCCTCCTTCTTCTTCTTCCTCCTCTTTTTTTTTCTCCTTTTCGTCTTCTTCTTTGCTTCTTTTCCTTCTCTGCCCTCTCTGCCGTGGGGATGTGTGTGTGTTTTGAAGAAAAAAAACAAACCCCACCCCCCTTTTATAAATGGTCAAACCGACTTTGACCAGTGAACAGTTGACTTTGACTTTTTTTTTTTTTTTTGGTTGGAAACAAAGCCTGGGCGTTACACACTCAAATGTTCTCTCCTCCAAAAAAGACAACAAGCACATCAAGCGCCACAAGTGCATGCTGTCCTCCCTTAAAGATCAGAGGCTTGCCTTCATTGAGATCAAGCCTTCAAGACCCTCTCTCAAGCCCAAGTTCATTCAAATTCAACAAAGGGATCGAATAAGAGGATTATACACATTGTATACAATAGAGATTATACCCATACATTCAAATCAATACAAAGATTAAATCCCGTATCCAAATTCCTGTCTAATTTATTTTAGACTTGAAATTTGTGTTTACATAGGGATGAGAATATAAGCAAATCCAAGAAAGCTTGATTAAAATCGCTTTATTTAGAACCCAAATGGGTGTCGAAGATGTGTTTTAGGTGGGTATGAATGCAAGCATGTGTATTATTTTCGAAAATGGATGTAGGTTTTAGGGTATGAGCATAAATTCCTTAAATTTCATGCCCTATTATGTAACCAATTTGTTAGTAAAAGGCAACCAAAAAAAATGCTAAAATTTAATTCGAATAGCAGAGATGACACTATAATTATAAGTCTTTATAAGCTATCCTCTATATGTTAGATTCTATTCTCATATTTTCTATTTTTTCATATTATACTTCGATGAAATTGGCCTTAGATATCATATTCCACTTACGTAGATATGATAAATTATTTTCCCCCGTTACGATTATGTTTGGATTGGAGTTTGAGAAGGGAAGGAGATAGAAAGGAAGTTAGTTAATCGGTTTCTCTTTTTTCTGGGAAAAAAAAGACTGGGGAGAGAGGGTAAATTTTTTATTCTCACTAACCTAATTTTTATTCCCCTCTGAGGGAAAATGGAGGGAAGGAGAAAGAAATGATGTTATATTATTCTCCTCTTACCCTCTTCTCTTCTAATCCAAAGATCATAATATTAATTAACCTTCATTGCCTTACCATTTGAATCCAAACAAGATGAAGTAACGTCCTTCCCGCTTCGTCCCTTCCCCTAGCCTCCATTACCTTCCCATTCATTAACCTCCTATCTCCTTCCCATCTCATATCCAAATGGTATGTACGACTATATCTGTTATGAGTCTAATTAGACTTGATTGTTGTTATTGTCGCCTGAAATTGCTAATCAAATATAGTCTGTATGCGAATATAGATGAAATATAAATGACACATTCAAATATAACAGTTTCAGCAGTAACCACTTATGATAAGTCTAAAAGACCACAACTTACGTAGCCGACTGCAAATGAATATAATTATCCAAATGCCATGAACATCGATATAATTATGGTTATGATTTTAAAAAAGGAGTTTTGGAATACAATAATTTAAACTTTGGGGTGGTGGAAATTAATGATATGACACTAAAAAATAGCTTCTAGCCATCTAAATTTTAAAGGTATTTATTTTTAATAGTATATGGGTCATTTTATGTTATACTAGTATAAACTCGTGCTATGCACGGTGCATGATGAAACAGATATTTAAAAAGTATGTATCATTGAAAAAATTAAAAAAATTATTGATAAGTAGTTACTGGAAAAAATAAAAAGTTGTGAACTTCATAAATAGCAACTGAGATAAATAAAGTCAAACAAAAAAAGTAATTGAATCATGTAGGATAATTTAAAGATATAGAATTAGTGGTTTATATTTAGGGATGGGAGTTCTACCCAAACCCGAAAAATTTGAAACGAACCCTCTTTATTTATGGTGGGTTCGAGTATAAAAAATGGAGGAAAAACAGGTATGGGGCGGGTGTGCCAAAAACGGGTATAGGTATGGGTACGGATCGGGTACAAGAATACCATACCTAACCCTGCCCCATATCAAAATCGATTTATTTTTTTTTTTACAAAAATTCTGGGGCTGAAGTGAGTAGGTTGTAGTAAAAAAAAAGGCCCAAATCTATACCTAAATACATATTGTACTCTCAAATTCAGCAAACAGTTATTCTATTCTTATGCACCTACAAATTTGATATTTTGTAAGGACACAATGCATTTCAATTATGGGTATTATTTTTTAAACTTAATAAACCTGACGTGTATTATTTTAATTTTGAATATGTAGGCAAAAATTTAATAAGGGAAAAATCCATGTAAAAAAGTATTTTTCATTTAGTTTTGAACCTTTAAAAATTAAATTTAATGAATCCGATAAGTGTCAGTTTTTACAATGTATATGTACCAAAATAAAACCTGAATAACTCGAAAAACCCGATGGATATGGGTAGGGTATGAATTTTTAAAACCCGATAGGTATGGGTGTGGGTATAGGGATGGTTTTAGAAAATGAGTATGGGTGCAGGTACGTCTCCATTCGCCCCAAACCCGCCCCACGCCCATCTCTATCTATATTTAATAGATGGTTACCCCGTAGATAATATGATTATTATATATTCTTTATGATTTTTAAAAAAAAGTAATAATAAAGACATGATTTATTTGGGGAATGTACCTTTTTTTAATAGATATAATCAAAGGCTTTGATTTAATAGGTGATTAACTTTTACGGTTGAGATTACACCAAATAAATCACTCATGTTGTAGCATTTTCGGCTTTTTCAAAAATTATAATTTTTATTAAATGTTTGAGATTTGTTTAAGATAATAGGATTATCATATAGTCTTTTTCACAAATAAGTGACATTATCAGAAATTTTTTAAAAAATAAAAATTATAAAAGGGTATTTTACTTGAATAATGTAGTTTTTTTAACTTTAAAATCTATGGTTTAGATTTTATGAATAAATATAATTACCTATTTTTTTTCCTAGATAATTTTTTTGATTGAATTTTTTCCCTAGATAATTGGATCGTCATTTATCTTTTATAATGTATATCCAAAATTATGGGGGATTTTTCTTAAAAAAATAAACGGATATCTTAACTTTAAAATCAACAACTTAGATCTATTGCATAAATAATTTTTATCGTTAAGATTACACTAAATCATGCAAATCACACTTGTTGCAGCATTCTTGGGTTTTCCAAAGATTACAAGTTTTTTAACTACTCGATATTTTTTTAGATAATAGGATTATCATATATCATTTATCACATAACCGAAATTATGATGGATGGTTCTAACAATAAAAATTATAAATCTGATGCATAAATAATTTTTAACCGCATAAATAATTTTTATGGTTGAGATTATACTAACTCCACAAGTCACACTCATTGCAACATTCTAGGGTATTCCAAAGATTATCATATTTTCCAACTGTTGAGCATTTTTTTAGATATTAGAATTATCATATATCCTTTATCGCATATAATCAAAATTATGAAGGATTTTTTCAAAAATAAAAATTATAAATTAGTATTTTGCTTGGATAAGGTATTTTTTAACTTTAAAATCTACGATTTAGATTTAATGAATAAATATAATTACCTATTTTTACCCTAGATAATTTCTTTTGATAGATTTTTTTGCCTCGATAATTGCATTATCATCTAGCTTTTATCATGTATATTTTTAAAATCATGGAGGATTTTTTTAATGAAAATAAAAGGACATCTCAGCTTTGAAATTGACAACTTAGATCTAATGCATAAATAAATATTTTATGGTTGAGATTATAGTAAATCTCGCAAATTGCCCTCGTTGTAGCTTTCTAGGATTTTTCAAATATTATCACATTTTTTAACTGCTTGGGATTTTTTTTGAGATAATAGAATTATCATACATCCTTTATCACATATAACTGAAATTATGAGGGATTTTTTTAAAAATAAATCTATAAATTGGTATTTTAATTGAATCGGGTATTTTTTTTAACGTTAAAATCTATGGTTTAGATTTAATGAATAAATATAACTACCTGGTGTTTTTCCTAATTTTTTTTAATAAAATTTTTTTCTTGATAATTGGATTATCATCTATCTTTGATCATGTATATCCGAAATCATAGGAATTTTTTAAAATAAAAACAAAGAGATATCTTACCTTTAAAATCAACAATTTAGAACTGATGCATCAATAATTTTCATGGTTAGGATTACACTAAATTCCACAAATCACTTTCGTTGTAGCATTCTAGAGTTTTCTAAAGATTACCATCTTATTGTATCTACTTGATATTTTTTTAGATATAGGATTATAATATATCCTTTATCATATAAACGAAATTATGAAGGATTTTTTTAAAAAATAAAAATTATAAATGGGTATTTTACTTGGATAAAGTAGTTATTTTTAATTTTAAATCCGCAGTTTAGATTTACCGAATAAATATAACTGCCTAGTTTTTTTTCTAGATAATTTTTGTTGATAGAATTTTTTTTTCTTAGATAATTAAATTTTCATCTATCTTTTGTCATGTATATCCGAAATCATGGGGAATTTTTAAAAATAAAAATAAATGGATATCTTAACTTTAAAATCGACGGCTTAGATCTAATGCATAAATATTTTTATCGTTGAGATTAGACTAAATCACACTCATTGCAACATTCTAGGGTCTTTTTGAAAATTATCACATTTTGTAAGTACTTGAGCTTTTTTTAGATAATATAATTATCATATATAGTTTATCACATATAATCGAAATTATGAGTGATTTTTTAAAGAATAAAAATTATGGATTGGTTTTTCACTTCTATAAGGTAGTTTTTCTAACTTCAAAATCTACCATTTAGATTTATTGAATAAATATAACTGTTTGGCTTTTTTTTCAGATTTTTTTTTATAGAATTTTAGATCTAATTAATAAATAATTTTTACGATTGAGATTACACTAAATTCTGCAAATCACACTCGTCACATCATTCTAGGGTTTTCCAAAGATTATTGCTTTTTTTTAATTGCTGAGAATTTTTCTATGGACATAGATATATCATAGACAGATATATTTTTTTAAAATTAATTTTAGTTTTTCACAAATCCAATGGTAGTAATTAAAAACAATCTTAATCTAATAGTTGAAAAATCTAATTTTTGAGACTTTAGATAAACAGTAGGATCCACAAGATTGTTATTATATTATATTATATATATATATATGAAAATTATCATTCTCCTCAAAATTTTTGAGATAATTAATATATTTTTTTTATAAGAAAAAGAGCTAGTTAATTACGAAGAGGAGATTTTCTTTCTAAAAGAAGATTCTATAAGATTAGTTGCAATTTCAAATATTTTCTTTTTAAATATAAAAAGCCAATGCCCAATAATGATAAAATATTATATTGTCTTATTTTTTATCAAAGAAATTATATTACATGCTACTTCTAACATTACTAAAATCAATCTATTATATTACAATAAAATATATACCCCAATTATGAATAATCTATAATACATAGTTAGTTTTCAATTTTTATCAAAGGTTGGCTCCTAATGTGAAATATTATAAAGACACATACTCATATACACAATTTTTGATATTATATATCTTATCTACCATAAAAATCTAATCATTGTTTGTCATTAAACATAAAAAACTTGATAATTACTACAGCAGAAATTTTTTGAGATTTCCCATGCATCTCCATGGACTTGATACTACTAATATTATATCGTATCATATCATATCATGTACATTGTTAAAATTATTAATAAAAACTTATGTATATGAATATAATAGGCACATTGCTATTAAGGATCCAAATGATACAATGTAATAGTGACTATGACAGTAATTGATTTTTGAAATATACCATTTGTTACCTCTATGTTTTTTAAAAATTTATTTGGTACACACTATGAAATAAAGATATGTTATATAAATTTAAGTTAATAAATATTATTACTGGAACAACCCAAAAAAATTAAGGCATGCAGTGTCGTATATATTCCATTTTTACGAATGACAAAAATGGATGTTGCAATTTGCCCCAAAATTATGTGGAGTAACTTAGAGGATTTTATTTTCTTAAAGAAGATTTTATTTTTTATGAAATATTCTTATTCTTAGAATCCTAGTTTGACTGAAAACAGTTTATTTTGTATGGAACATCTGTCATTGATCTAAAGGTTGTTATTTTCTCTTTTAATAATTCTTTTCTTAAAATTACAATAGTTTTTTAAAAAAGAAAATCTAACGGTGACTATTAAAAGCACCATTAATCAAATGGCTGAAAACTTCTAATTTTTGAGAATTTAGATACATCGTAGGACCCATAAGATTGCTATTATGTATTATATATATAGATATATAGATATAGATTATTTAGACAATTTTAGACTTTAAAATGAATATGCACTTTAAATTTTGTATATTTGTATCATCTTAGGCACAATACTATTTAAAATTGTTAAAAGAGTATAATCCAAAATAACTATATATAAACATAGATACTTTTTGGGTTCAAATTATTGATTTTAATCACCTAAGATTCAAGAAAGTTATTACATTTCGGGTCTGTTCTATTTCGCGGTATTATACAACTGTAAGCTATAAAAAAATAGGAGCTGCAAGGAGTTGTAAGGAATTGTAAGAAGATGTAAAGAGCTGTAAGAATATGAGCTGTAAGAAGATGTAAGAAACTGTAAGAAAATATAAGGAGTTGTGGAGTTATTGAAGAATTGTACAGTATAATTTGTGACAGTTATGATATATTGGTCTTTTTTACAACTAAAATTTGATAGCATCAATAAACAAAATATTTCTTAATATAATTGAAACAAAATATGTTTGTTTTACGATGAATGTTTTAGATGAGAAACAGTAAAATTAAAATAATAAACTTACTGAAAATGAACTATTAACTTAAATTGACAAAATAATAAAATATATTAGTTTGATCCAATAAGCAAAGTATAACAAAAAAAAAATTACAAAATTGAATACAACTCTTAAAATGAAATCCTATTTTAAGTAAGCAATTTTAAATATAAATGTATGGTGAATATTGTTACCAAGAAATTTTATAAATACAACAACAACAACAACAACAACAACAACAACAACAACAACAACAACAACAACAACAACAACAACAACAACAACAACAACAACAACAACAATACCTCCCAGTGTAGGTCCCGCTTTCGCGGAGTCTGGGGAGATCCAGCAGTAGGCAACTTTACCCCTACCGGTATTCCTACACGTAGAGAGGTTGATTCCAAGAGACCCACGAAAAAGGTTTGGTGAAAAATTTTTAAAGAGGAAAGCGTTTGCGAAGCATTTAAAGAGGAAAAACAGTGACAAAGAAGCTGAAACTGAAAGAAAGTTGAAAGAACGTACTTCAACACTCTACGATAAGCAGCTGCCGTCACTCCCAGAAAAAAGCCCAATCTGCATACGAGCCTAACAGACCCCTACCAGCACCAAACCACTACAGTTACAGACCCCTATAGAGACGCTTCTCTACCATCTAAAATCCTAATCCTATTCCGCCACATCCTCCTATCCTGAGCCAAGTCATCCGTCAAACCCACTACTTTCAGGTCCTCCCTAATCAACTCGTTCAAACTCTTATTCGGTCTACCCCTTCCTCTCTTACCACCGGGGACGTCGATTAACTCACACCGCCTCACTGGGGCGGTCATACTTCTCCTTTTGACGTGGCCGAACCATCGGAGTCTTGATTCTCTCATCTTCTCTTCTATGGGGGTCACTCTAGCTAAGTCCCTGATTACATCATTCTTAACTCTGTCCATTCTCGTAAAACCACACATCCATCTGACCATCCTCATCTCAGCTACCATAAATCTCTTAACCTATGTCAAGAAATTTTGTAAATAAATCCTTAAAACATTATTCAACAGTGCTTAAAATACGAAAATTGTATTGTCATATTAAACAACCAAAAATTGAAAATCACCTTCTAAAATCCAAAAAAACTAAAAAATAAAAATTGTATTGTCATATTAAACAATTTTATTATTCTGCACAATGCTCACATATCAATCTCAGCAAGGGATCCAAATTTAGAACGACTACCAAATGTTCAATTGTATAATGATAGCAACAAAGTTGTCATGGATAAACATAGGAATGAAATAGCTGTAATATTTTGGTCTTATATAGTTTTACAGTTTTCATATATGCTTCAAACTTAAACATGAACACAAGCTTTGTATTCTAACTTTAAAAGTATGGTTACTTATTCCATCTATAATAGCATATATTGTTCATGCCGAAACCTAAATATAATTTATATCATTTTATTATATTTTTATGTTTATAAAAATATTGTGTTCATAAGATATTTATAAATTTTGTATATTGGTTGTATAATTAAAAAAATATATATATTTTTGTAATTAAAATAAATGAATGTTATAGAAAATTTATATGAGATGTAAGAAAAAGTTAGAAAATATAAGAAGCAGTAAGAAGATGTATAAAGATATAATAAATATATTAAAAGTATAAAAAACTATAAGAAGATGTAAATTTTTTTGCAGAAATACAAACTCTTACCTGAATCATCAAATACGCAAAATAAATCAGAGCCTTCAAAAACCATTGGAAAAATGGATATAGATGTATGGCTCAAACCGCCCCACGTCATCCCCATGACAGACGAGGGTTCTGTCGAATTCTAGGCCAATGTTCGCTTCGCTCTTCGGCCATGGCGACGATGGTTCTTCCAATGTCTTTCTTCAGATGCAATCTCCAGCGTCAGATCTTCTGTACTGCATCAAAAACAGCATCAACAACAGCAAAAACAGCATCAACAACAGCAGCAGCAGCACCACCACCACCACCAACAATAACAACGACAAGACAGAAAGGGCCACATTTCAGTGAACCCGATTATCGCTCCGTGGTGGCAGATTTCTTGGTGGATTCACTTGAGTTCTCAAAGAAAGAAGCCCTCTCCAC
>JACYFF010031956.1:6856171-6866518 GCA_017589665.1 Selenicereus undatus | reverse complement strand
TTGTTCCCTTTAATTTGTTCTACTTTCAAGGTCAATTTAAGTGGACATTCTTCCAACAAAAGTGAAGAAGAGGTCCAGGTATATATGATATTCAATGCTCATCAGCACTAGGATCTACAATGAACCAATAAAGCATATATTAGCGATATAAAATGATAGGGCCATTCGAAAGTACGATAACATTTTATCAATTCCGAATATAAGGTACTTTGTCATGAGAGTGCACACTACAGCAAACAGAAGTCATATTCGGAAAATATTAGAACTAACATATTTGTTAGTGAAATTAAATCTACCTATGCCAGAATTTGCTAGAGGGGGAAAACATTTTAAAAAAAAAATTAATTTCCACGATATATTTGAGGATAATCACAATTTTTTAGTATGTTTAGCAACAATTAAAGTTCAAAAGCAGGAAAATTGTGTTCTAAAAAAAGTTAAATAATTTCCCCACCATCCCAAATAATGCCTATTATGATAATCCCAATAAATTATTTATATGTGGCCCAGCAAATAGAAAACAATTAATGTATAAACAAAACAATATGAAGGGTAGTGAAAGGAATTCATGTAAGAGGAAATTGACAAATAGTGTATGTAATTAGTAGTGAAAGAGATCAAACAGATAGGCCTAAATAGGGCAGATAGAGACAGCGATAAATCTAAATATATAAAATAAGGGTTTCTATTTATTAAATTAATTATTTTTAAAGTGTTCATATATATATAAATTTAGCTCTGTTCAAGATATAGCTAATTAGAAAAAAAAAATTTAGTTATAGGTGTTTATAAACACTCCAATTCATAATATAACTTCGCCCCCTGAAGAGAGATAGAAGAAGCAAATAATAATAATAATAATAATAATAATAATGTTGCTTTGGTATTTAATTATGACAGCAATAATTGCACACAAAAGCTACCCATGCAGACGATAACCCTACTGGCACGTACTACATAAATTTATCTCTTTTATTAAAAAAGAAAAATCAAATCGTTGTTATTTAATTATCAGATATCAAAAGGAAAAAGAAAATGATTAAAGTTTAATTTAATTCGTTCTCATTTCATTGTCCATTAAATTCCATTCTATTCCATCCTCTCTCTCTGTCTCTCTGTTCCCCGTCACACTCCCATTCTTCTGTCCTTTTCCCCACGCCCCCACTCTCACCTTTTGTGAGTACCTTTACGCGCCTCAGTAATTGCCTAGTTGATTTGATTGAGCATTTTGAGCTGCTCGGCGTGGTCCACATTGACTAATGGCGCGTGAGGTTGGATGTTGGTGGGCCAATGGCTGGTAATTGACAATTTGCTTTCGGCAAATCTCAGTACGAGTGATCCATGACAAGATGTAGTAGGGCTTGTTCTTTTCCTTACAAAATATAAATTGATAAAAAGATAAAGTTAGTTAGAATTAATAAAAATTGATTGAAGTAAATTAAAATGTATTAAATTAAGTTAAATTTTTTTATCTGATGGATAAAATTTGATGAAAATAGTAGAAAATGGGTTAAAGTTAATTGAAATAGGTGAAAATAGGTCGAAGTTGATGAAGTAAGTTGAAATGGGTTGAGTCGGTAAATTGAGATTTACTAACAAAAAGAACAGAACCTAAATGTTTAGTAATTTGTTGCAATGGGTCGTAAAATTTCTTAAATCACTTGTTATAAAAATTCTTTGTGATGAGAGGTATAAACTTAACTTAAATAGAATCAAATCTAAATAACTGATAAAAATTAAAATATGTTTCAATTTAGATATGTTATTGAATTATTTTATTGGACTACAAGAAATTTTGTACCACTTGTGAAAAAATTTGAATTGAAACTTTGCGGCCCTCCTATGCTCTGGTTAGAAGACGAATATGGGATGTAAGAGTAAAGGTTTACAATTGAAGAGAATGGTTTACATTATACTCCCTACAATCTTTATTATGTAACATCTGCACAAATAAGTGTACTTTATGGGTGAGAAAGTTTATTAATAAGACTTATAAATCATTACCTAAGTTTGCTTGACCAATTCTAAATTTTAAGTTATAAATTATAATTACAACTTGTTGATTAAAGTATGGAATGATTAGCTGAAAGCTGAAAATTATTTTATCTCTTTTTTTGGAGGTACCCTTATCAGAACAAACTCGGTCACATATACTATAAGCCATGTCTAAAATTGAAATAGCCTATTATACAGATAATGCTAGTGGTTTTCTATGAAAAACACTTATTAACAAATGTATAAACACAAATTTCGAGTCTGAAATAAATTAGACAAGAAATTGATGAACAAATTGAATTTTTGTATTGATATTGTATATGGGTGCAATCTCTGTATAATTGTTACAAGAACAAGTATAATAAATCCTCTGATTCGATCTCCTTGAATAATCTTCAATAGTTTGTCTCGAGAGATGGCCTAAGAGGCTTGATCTCTCTCGAGGATTTGATCTCTGTAAGTAGACGACACGTATTTGGAGTGCTTGTTGTCTTTTTCCAGATAGAGTTTCTGAGCTCTTGTGAATTCTTCTCCAAAAATGCCGACCCCTGAATTAGGGGGTTCACTCCCTTTTTATAGAGAAGTCGGAGTTGGGGTTTTCCTTCTCGTTTTCATTAAAATGAATAATCATTTATTTTCTGCATCATTTATGCCATGTGGCGCTTTTTGATTGGCCGTCATAATTACTCATCAAATATTTAATTTAACACGTGGCAACGCATAATTAGGCAAAATAAAAACATTGAATTTTCCACGTGGCGGGTCTTGATTGGATGGATAATTTTTTACCTCCTACAAGTGCCCCCTTCGAGACCTAGCTGCGTAAATAGAGTCTGAATGTTTCCACTCCCGTTTTTTTGTGAAGCAGTTGGGTCTCGAACACTTGACAGAGGCACATAGTCGGAAATTTGAATTTTTTTTTTAATTTTTTTTTTGTTTTGTTTTGGCTTCCGGGCAACTTCTTGTCGAACTTTCCAATACTTGCTGTGGATGTAGCTGTTGTGCCAGCAACCTCCTCTAGTTTGCTCTTGCTGAGTTCCTTAGGAGCTGCGTGGAACATTAAGGAAAGTATGACAGAATATGATTTTTATCAAATAATCTTGGAATATATTTCTTTCCTAAATCATTTGAATGGTAAACGGCTAGGGCAAGAGAAGCTCTTCATATATATATACTCTAACACAAGGACTACATAGAAGCATCCATACAAGTTTCGTGAGTTGATTTGGGTTGGCTATGTGAGATTTCTTCCTCTCTCCTGCTCTGCTCGCTGTTCTTCCCTCTGTTTTTTTTTTTGGGTAAAAATCCATGGTTGAATGCTGAAAGCAGAGGTAGGGGAGAGAAACAAACGGAGGAGAGGGTATATGGTTGCATTCTCGGTTTTCTTTCTTTCTCTCTCTCTCTCTTTTTTTTTTTGCAAATTCCATGGCAATGGCGTCTGTGCAAATTCAACCGAGGAAGAAGATGGAAAAAAAGGCAAATTGCGGTCGAGTGTTGGTCTGAATATCCTCATCGAAATTATTCCCCCCCCCTTTTTTTCTCTTCTTTTTTTTCTTACTGGGAAGCCGTCCAATTTGTTTTCTTTTTCTTTTCTTTTCTTTTCTTTTTTGGGTTCTGGCTTACAGAGAAGCCATCCAATTTGCTTTTTTTTTTACATAAATTAACACTTCCCTTTTTTTTTTGTGTAGATCAAATATTCACCGTGTAGCATACTTCGAGCGTCAGACTGAAGAGATTATTCACGCCACAATTTGCACAAAGAGTATGGGCACCAATTATTAATTTTTGACCTTTTGATGGTTTTACCCGCAAGGGCCCATCGAAGTTGCTTTTGAACTATAAATTTTCGACCTTTGGATGACTTTGCCTGTAAGGGCCCTCCAAAGTTGCCTTCGATAATAAGATTTTTCGACCTTTGGATGGCCTACCCGCAAGAGCCCACCAAAGTCGCCTTTTGATTATAAAATTCTTCGACCTTTGGATGGCTTGCCCGTAAGGGTCTTCCAAAGTCGCATTTGATTATAAATTTTCGGCCTTTGGATGGCTTGCCCGTAAGGGTCTTCCAACGTCGCCTTTGATTATAAATTTTCGGCCTTTGGATGGCTTGCTCGCAAGGGTCCTCCAAAGTCGCATTTGGTTATAAATTTTCGACCTTTGGATGACTTGCCTGCGAGGGCCTACCAAAGTCGCATTTGATTATGAATTTTCGACTTTTGGATGACACCAACTTGGATAACGGGGGTGTATGTCGATAACATGAAGGAGGTGATTATAGTGTCGTTGCTACCAACTTGAAGGAAGAGCCCTGCGTTGCCAACACGAAGGAGGAGATTATGAGACCGTCGCTACCAACTTGAAGAAGGAGGCCTGCTTTGTCGCTGATGCTAACCTAAAAGAGGAGGTTATGACACCGTCGCTACCAACTTGAAGAACGAGGAGCTTTGGCTATTGCCCCCTAATTTAATGGCGTGCTAAGAGTCTACAACTTAAACAATGCAAGGGTTGACTTAGTGCCTTTGAGGGTCACAAGCTTCAATGATTAAGGCTTAATGACTTCAGAGTCTACCACCTTAGTGACAATATAAAGTTTGTTTAGACAACACAAATGTTTGCTTAATGACTTGAGAGTCAGCAACTTTAATGATTTGGGGGTCTTGAACTTCAAAGACTTCGGCTCTTCTTAAACTTCAAAGACTTAGGAGTCTTATGCTTGTGATAACTTGATAGTTCTAAACTTTAATGACTTCAGAGTCTTTATCTTTGAGGACTTAGGAGTCTTGCTTAGGATGAATAAAATGTCTTTGGCATCTTAAACTTTAAAGACTTAGGAGTATTTATCTTCGGTGACTTGGAGTCTTTAATTTGATGACTTGAAAGTCTTTAACTTATGAGATTTTGTTGTCTTTAACTTTTGATGACTTGGGAGTCTTTGTCGTCAACGACTTGAACTTGGGAGACTTAAGAATCTTTAATGTTGATGACTTGAGAGTCTTTAATGTTGATGATTTCGATGACTTGTAAGTCTTGAACTTGGGAGACTTAAGAATCTTTAATGTTGATGACTTGAGAGTCTTTAATGTTGATGATTTCGATGACTTGTAAGTCTTGAACTTGAGAGACTTAAGAGTCTTTAATTTTGATGACTTGAGAGTCTTTAATTGGGGAGACTTGTGAATCTTGAACTTTGGAGACTTAAGAGTCTGATTTTGATGACTTGAGAGTCTTTGTCTTTGATGACTTGTGAGTCATGAATTTTGAAAACTTAAGAGTCTTTAATGTTGATGACTTGAGAGTCTTTGCCTTTGATGACTTGTGAGTCTTGAATTTTGGGTTGCTCCTCTTGCAAAGCATTTTTTCAATATGATCCTAATAAATGATCAATCAGATTCTTCAGTGTCTTCTTCATCTAATGTGACCTTTCCTTCATTTGCAAGTTGCAGGACTTGTCCCCTGAATGCCTTACACTTCTCTATAGGATGACTGACGATCCTGTGATACTTGCAATAATTGGGGTCATTAGCTCTTCCAATTTCTTCAGAACGTCTTAACTCTGAGAGTTGTACAAGTCCTTTCTCAAGAAGTTTGTCAAGCATTTTTGGTACATCATACTCAGAATAAGAATATTCGTTCTTTTCAGAATCTCTTAGCATGGAGCCTCTATTTCTTGACGATGCCATTAATTCACCATTATCGACTTGTCTTCCATAGTAGGCGATTGTAAGCTTCATGTCATGAGCTCGTGTTGCTAATTCTTGGAAAGTCTTGGGCTTGTTTACCTGCAAAGCGTATAAGATATCCCACTCCATTCCTTGAGCACACATCTCAACAGCAGAAGATTCAGGCAAGTGATCCTTGCACTTCAACGAGAGGGCACGCCAACGATGGATATAATCTACGACTTGCTCTTTATCCCCTTGCATAGTATTAGTCAATTCACTTATGTTGACCACACGGCGTGTGCTATAGAAGCGATTCAAGAATTCATTTCCCATTGCCCCCAACTATCGATGGATGTAGAAGCAAGGTCTGCATACCAATCAAACGCAAGACCTTTAAGAGATCGCACGAATTGCTTTACTAAAAGGTCACCACTCGTGCCAGCGTTATTGCAAGTCTCGATGAAGTGCGCTATATGCTGCTTTGGGTTCCCTTTGCAATCAAATTGATGAAATTTTGGAGGTTGGAATCCCTGAGGCATCCGCAGTGCATCAATCCTTTTCGTCTAAGGCTTACTGTAACGGTGAGTTTTGTGAGAACCTCCTTGTAGATGAGTCTTTACCGCATCCGCTATCAAGTTTTGAATTTGCTCAATTGACATTGAATCATTCTTTGGATTGGGCTCATCATCAGACTCCTTGTTGTGATTGGACTCTTTGTCAGAATCTTCACTGCTTAAGCAATTGTTGAAAGCTTTACACGTCCACTTCCCCAGCTTCTTTGTCAAATCAGCAATCTGTTTGCTTTGACGCTTGATTTGAGCATCCTTTTTCGCATTTTCCTTTGAGAGTCTATCGAGTGTGGCCTTCATATCTGTCAATTGTTCCTCTGAGTTGATAGCCTCTGTCACCATGACTGGCATGATAACGGTGTCAGAGGATTCAACTTCAACAGGTGAGAAAAGTGAATATCTTGAAGATGTTGGTGAAAAATCACTGCTCATAGTCATCATCCTCCTGACTGATAGATTGGAAGACAGGATTGATGTAGGTTTGGAATTTTTCCAGTCCACATGGTAGAACCTCCTTTATATTGAAGATAGCAAGAGTTTTTAGCTTCAAATTAGGGAGACAAGCAATTTGATCGACTCCATCAGCAGGCAAGTTGAAGCCAAAGTTTTGAGTTTTGCGTGACTGCAAAGTTGGAGCCACAACTTGTTGTTTCAAGGTGATGGATGCAGCAACTTCGGTCATGCTCCTAATCATCGCCTTGGTGCTTCGATTGTCAGATGCAATATTAGCGTTTGCGGATCCTTCATATGTAGATTCGATAGTCTCCTTCTTCAAAGCGTTCTTGGGGGCCATGTTATCTTTGAAGGAGTGCAAAGTTTGTATTTTGGAGAAAGAGATGAGAGGCAGAGAGGTCCCACCGGGCGTGTCAAATTTGTAAACACAAATTTTGAGCCTGAAAGAAATTAGACAAGAAATTGATGAACAAATTGAATTTTTGTATTGATATTGTATATGGGTGCAATCTCTGTATAATTGTTACAAGAACAAGTATAATAAATCCTCTGATTCGATCTCCTTGAATAATCTTCAATAGTTTGTCTCGAGAGATGGCCTAAAAGGCTTGATCTCTCTCGAGAATTTGATCTCTGTAAGTAGACGACACGTATTTGGAGTGCTTGTTGTCTTTTTTCAGAGAGAGTTTCTGAGCTCTTGTGAATTCTTCTCCAAAAATGCCGACCCCTGAATGAGGGGGTTCACTCCCTTTTTATAGAGAAGTCGGAGTTGGGATTTTCCTTCTCATTTTCATTAAAAGGAATAATCATTTATTTTCTGCATCATTTATGCCATGTGGCGCTTTTTGATTGGTCGTCATAATTATTCATCAAATATTTAATTTAACACGTGGCAACGCATAATTAGGCAAAATAAAAACATTGGATTTTCCACGTGGCGGGTCTTGATTGGATGGATAATTTTTTACCTCCTACAAAATGTTTATTGATGTGAATTAATATTTGGGGTTTTAGACAACAGCAATCTGAATTATTAAGTGCTTAATGTTAATGATCTAATCTAAAGAAATAATTCTAAACGGTATAATTTTTTAAGGTATTTATTTTTTGATAGTACATGGGTTTATACTTTTTGTAATAACAAATAATGTTGCCCTTAGTGCAATACAAATATTTCAAATTTATGTTACATAAATTCATTTAAAAGTTCAAATTACTTGAAAAATACAATCTAAAATCACCTATGCAGTATTAAAAATAAATACCTCAAAAGATCATACTGTTCGAAACTATTTCTTCAAGTTAGATTATAGTATTAAAACCCCCAATAATCTAGACTATCGGCGTCAAAAAAAAATATTCATATCCATTAATATTCAATACCAACTTGCAACTATTAGTAAGTAAAATTTCCAATTCAAACTAGTATTAATGCATAGGGCAGTTACATAATTTCATATTTTTTTATGTTTAATGTAAATACAATATTAGGCTTCCTAATCAAGAATAATTCATCTACTGGAATGACATTAATTTGAATATCCCAAATCTTTATGGCATATAAGATTTACATTAGTTTAGGAGTTTTATACTTGAGTTTTTGGTCAAATAGATGTCCAAATTTTGAGCCTTACAAGTTTTAGGTGTGTATTATTTCTTTGCATATAGCAAGTGCTTGAACTTTTTACCAAGTCATATAGGTGCCTAGCTTTTTTTAAGAAAAAATAATTAAAAATGATATTAGATTTATTAAGTTGGCTATTTAACGAAAAAAAAGGTTATGATTTGAAAAAAGAGATTTGTACTTTAAAAAAAAAAACCTATATCATTATCTTTATATCATAACAAATGCTAAAATGGGTAGAGTGCTCACAATGAAGGAATCCTCAAATACTGCATGGAGAGTAATTTGTGGAGTAGTAGATAGTAACCGTTGATTTAAACTCGACAGTGAATCCTGACCTTTCAATTATTCATATTATTTTAAATTTTAAAACACTTAGAAATTAATTTGATTTTAAAATTTAAAATTTATAAAAATTCATAGGTCTCATAGGTCTCAGGATTGAAACCTGACTCTGACAGAATAGTTGTTTCCCTGCCGTCCTTGGTTTTTTTGCTCTTCAAATAGTGACCGTGGATTAAACTCGACAGTGAATCATGACCTTTCAATTGTCCACAAGATTTTAAATTTTAAAACAGTTAGAAATTAATTTGTTTTTAAATTTTAAAATTCATAAAAATTCACAGGTCTCATAGGTCTCAGGATCGAAACATGACTCTGACAGAAGAGTTGCTTCCCTACCCTCCTTTGTTTTTTTGCTCTTCAGTTTTTTTTTTCCTCGGACAGGTCCCAGGATCGAAACCTGGCTCTGATAGAATAGTTGCTTCCCTGCCCTCCTTTGGTTTTTCGTTCTTCAATTTTTTCCCCCTATTTCTATTTGTCTACAACTTGAAGAAAAGCGTAGAATAACATAGGTTTACTATAAAACTTGCCAATAAGGGTTCAACTAATTCTCTCCACATACTTACTGTTTCATTGATTAATACTGTGGTCAATGCCCTTGCAATGCAAGGTTTTTCTAATAATTAAAAAGCAAAAGTTAATCTTATCAACGCTATCGTACATAGTAAAAGAATTATACATACATCTTTATAAGATAAGTGTAAAAATGAATGGTAGCCTAAGAATATTACCCCCCTCAATCCAAGTTTCTCATTTAATTCCGTCAAAATACTCAAAACAGTTAGAAGTTAATTTGATTTTAAATTTTAAAATTCATAAAAATTCACTAATTGATATCCCCTCATTTCCCTACTTTCCTATGTCACCCTCTCTATCGTGAATAACTACTTAAAATTACACTCCCGCGAACAGAGGATCGGCATTATGTTGATATGGAGGATGGTTTCTAGTGGGGAAAACCCCAAAAAAAATAATCATATTTCATTATCATTTTTTTTTGGAGCGAATCAGAATTAATTAACAATCTTAATATACCATAACTACAATCATTAATTTATATTTACATACGGTATGAACAGTATATCATACTATCATAAACTTTTATTCGACATTTCTTTTTGTTTTTTTGAAAAAAACTGCATTTTATCGATGAATCTTATTAACGTTATCGCTCGCACATAGTAAAAGAATTATATATACATCTTTATAAGATAAGTGTAAAAATGAATGGCAGCCTAAGAATACTTCCCTTCCTCAATCCAAGCTTCTCATTTAATTCTGTCAAAATACTCAAAATATTTGAAGTTAATTTGATTTTAAATTTTAAAATTCAACAAAATTCACTAATTGATATCCCCTCATTTTCCTACTTTTTCACGTCACCCTCTCTATCGTCAATAACCACCTAAAATTACATTCCTGCGAAGAGAGGATCGAGATTATGTTGATATGGAGGACGGTTTTCAGTGGGAAATAAAAAAATATTTCAATATTATTTTTTTTGGAGCGGATCAAAATTAATTAATAATCTTAGTATGTCACAGCATGAATCATTAATTTGTGTTTACATACGGTACGTAAAGTATATCATATGATCATAAACATTTATTCTACATTTCTTTTCTTTTTTTGGGAAAAACTGCGTTTCATCGAAAAA
Source organism: Selenicereus undatus (assembly GCA_017589665.1). Lineage (NCBI taxonomy): Eukaryota > Viridiplantae > Streptophyta > Magnoliopsida > Caryophyllales > Cactaceae > Selenicereus > Selenicereus undatus. The sequence goes on along the minus strand of JACYFF010031956.1, from coordinate 6,856,219 downwards.
GTATATCATATACATACATACATACATACATACATACATACATACATA
>JACYFF010031956.1:6817671-6828789 GCA_017589665.1 Selenicereus undatus | reverse complement strand
GTTATTCCAACTCATGATCAAAGAAAAAAAGATAAATATAAATGCTTCTAGATGACTAGATCTTATAGGTGCATTATCTATTGTTAGTTATTGATTTAGTTATGGCAAAAGCTTGCTTGAACTTCTTTATATCATTGAACTTGGACCATTCTTATTGATAAGTATGCAATCAAGAATGACCCAAGCCATTGAAATTTGGCAACCTTTGTTTGAACTTTGGAGCGTAATCAAGCCTTAAATTCTAAGTTGAACGAACTTTTTGGGATATATTCCTTCTACACATTAATTGTCGAAGGACCTTAATTTATGCAAATGGGAAGAGACCCTTAAAGGACAGCCTGGTGCACAAGCATCCCGCGCTCATGCAGGGTTCGGATAAGGGCTGCACCCTAGGAGTGAATTGTAGGCAGCCTAACCTGATTTTTTCAGTGACTGATTCTACGGCTCGAACTCGTGACTTTTAGTCACACAGAGACAACCTTACAAGAGACCTTTAATAAATCAAAATCCTAAAATTCATAGGTTCAATACGAAAAAAGTTTTGTGAGGACAAAAAATTATTAACTGGGTGGCATGTGTAAAATCTTTGACCGCACTTCGCACTAGAAAATTTTCCTGTGTAGCCAGAATATAAGGTTGGAATAAATTTGAACAGGAGCGGGCAACTACGAAGACTAGTAATCGAGACGGCATCTGCGTCCTTAGCACTAATGTATATAAATAAAAACACAGTTTGGTTTAAGTAATTTAACACTTACTCCTTAAAGTAATTAAGATCTCGGGTTCGATTACAATAGAAAGAATCCGTGATGAGAGAACTCTAAACTTTATTGGGTCAAAAATAGCTCGATTTTAGTGGAATGGAAGATCCAAGATCAAATATATATATAAATAAATTGATATATATATATATATATATATATATATATATATATATATATATATAATAGAGAAGATCAAAAGATTAATTCATGTCTTAATGCCTTTTTTCTTTTGTCAAATGAATATTTATTATAAGTTGACATTTCAAAAGCTAGAACTGCTCTTATTTAGAAAAACTTTTGAAAACTTAACGAAATTCTTAAGAGTTTAATCTTATAGATTTGACCTCTATTACATTAGCATGGTCCAGGATTTATGTTTTGGCCTAGTTTTCGTTGTCTGTTAGTTAAAGGTTATCTCATACGGGTATATTTATTATTATGGGTCATACACTCACATAAAAACTAAAAATTATCCATATAAATTAGTATGATAAATATACAATTTAAAATATACATGTGATAATTAAGAGGTGCATAATATGTTCTACTTCCATCAACGGTCTATTGAATCATCTTATGAGGAGATTAGTGTGGAGACAGCTTATCCAAAAAAAAGGGAAGAAAAAAAAAATTGATATGTTACAACTTACAAACTTAAATTTATATCGTACACTCAAAAATATGTATTCTTATGTGACATGTAGGTAATTATATATTAACAAATATAAAATATAATAAATACGTCCTAAAAATTATATGTAAATTAAATACGAAAATACATATATGTAAATGCAATACGTATATGGTAGACCTGGGAGCATATGCTCCCAGGCTGACATGGCAAGAAAATAAACATGCTGGAATTTAAGTTTTTTACCAAAAAAAAAAAAAACCCATAACCGACACTATCTCCAATTCCTGTTCAAAACAAAAACCCATAACCGAAATCACTGCATCTCCAATTCCTGTTCCAATTCTGCATATCACAGAGTTCTTTCCATGGCTGAACAACCTTCAATATTTACCTATATAATGGAAATAATAGTCAATTCCAGAAGATCAACTCTATGCTCTAGCAAATTTCCACAATTCTTGGTTTGGGTGGGGGTTGATTCAGTTCGATTGCAATTTTGGGTTGAACAATCTCCGGCAAGTCGCACCAATGCATAAACAAAGCAAGAAAGAACTTCTCACTTACAAAAGGAAAACCAGGTAACAAATACCAACTTTTCGGAGATAATTGCCGCTTGTTCAATTGATAATGAACAACCACCAAAACCAAAACCAAAGACTCAGAGTTGAAAATTGTTCAATTGCCGTGAAAGATCTCAAACGAAAGATCACACCAAATTCAGTTTTAAGAATATGAACAACGTACAATAATTTTGGCCAAAACCATTAAAATCTGAAATTGAACAAAACTGATGGCCCAAATGAAACTAGACCACAGCATACCCAAAACCCATACCCACAAACATCATCCACGAAACCCAAACCCAGAAAAAACAGAACCAGTAAAACCATACCCGAAATCAACCATAGTTAAGATTCCATTTGCTTATTGTTAAAAACCCATACCTGAATCCGGAACCCTAGAAATCGAGAACCAGAGCCATGAAACCCATACCCAAAATCGAGACCCTGACTTAGAAAGCCAAATTCTCACCCGAAAACCATGCTTGAAATCAAAAACCATACCCAAAATCAACCATAGTTAAGATTCCATTTGCTTATAGTTGAAAACCCATACCCGAATTCGGAACCCTAGAAATCGAGAACCAGATCCATGAAACCCTTACCCGAAATCGAGACACTGACCTAGAAAGCCAAACCCAGAAACGGATCTGAGGGAGAGACAGAGTGCAATTACTTGCTTGCTGGACACCAGTGACCAACGATGCGATTCCGTCACCGGAAGCGTGAGGGATATTGGTACTTGGGGTGAGGGACTGACTCAGGTGAGAGTTGAAGGGAAGGCGATTGGGAATTTGGTGGGAAGGAGATTGAAATTTGAGGGAGAGGGAGTAACTGAGGTGAGACCATGAGAGTTGAAGGCGATGAGATCAGAAGGGGAAGTAGACTGAAATTTGAGAGGGGCTGACTGGGGTGAGAGGCCGAGAGAGAAAGAGAGTCCAAAGCATAATAGGTATTGTTCATAAATATATTGTTGTTTTGCATATTTAATATGTATGGGATATTTTAGGTATATTTTTATGATTGGGAAAATTAAAATTTTATTAGAATTTTTAAGTTATGTTTTTTAATTATTCTGCAATAAGCTGAATTAAGCTAATGCTCACAATTCTATTGCATATGGGGAGCGCAAGCGTAATAACTATTGTTCATAAATTTTTACCTATGTTGTTCATTTATTGTATGTGGGATATGATCAGTATATTTTTGTGGTTGTTGAAATTAAATATTAATAAAATTTTAAAATTTTTTGTTGTGATTATTGTATATTTATTTAAGAATTGAGGTTGGAATAGAATTAACATAAGTCGTAATTGTTTACGGACCAAATATATATTTTTCACTAACAGCGCAATAAGTTGTAACAGCAAAGCTTAATAGATAATGTTCATAAATTTGTTTTTGTTTTCATTTAATTTTTATAGGATAATTTTGGAATAATTTTATGGTTGGTGAAATTAAGGGTTCCGTGTTCGGTTTGAATTGTTTGTTTTAACTATTGTGTATTGATTTGATCATTGAGACTATAATAGAATTTACATAAGCTATAATTATTCATGGGCCAAATATATAGTATTAAAAACGCAATAAGCTATAAATCAACTGTAATTTTTTTTCTTTGGGGTTCAAAAGCCTAATAGACAATGTTCATAAATATATTTTTGTTTTGTTCATTTACTGTACATGGGATATGTTCGGTGTATATCTATGGTTGTTGAAATTACATGTTAATAGAATTTTTAATTTCGTTGTTGTAACTATTGTGTATTTCTTTGAACATTGAAGCTGGAATAGAATTGACATAAGTTGTAATTGTTCACTGACCAAAAATATAATGTTCAATAATAATGCAATAACTTGTGACGTCAACTTTAATTTTTGTTTTCTATGGTTCAAAAGCATAATAGATAATGTTCATAAACTTGTTGTTGTTTTTTTCATTTAATGTTTATAGGATATTTTCATAATATTTTTATGTTTATTGAAAGTAAATGTTAATAGGTTTTTAAATTTTGTGTTTTAATTATTGTGTGTTTCTTTGAGGATTAAGGTTGGAATACCATTAACATAAGTTGTAGTTCTTCATGGGCCAAATTTATAGTGGTAAATAAGAAAGCAATAAGCTATAACATCAACTTTACTTTTGGTTTTATGGGGTTGAAAAGCCTAATAGATAATGTTCATAATTATATTTTTGTTTTGTTCATTTACTGTATATGGGATATGTTTGGTATATTTGTATGGTGGTTATAGAATTTTTTAATTCTTTGTTTTGACTAGTGTGTATTTGTTTGAGGTCTAAGGTTAGGAAAGAATTAACATAAGTTGTATTTGTAAATATATGCAGATCGTACTTAGGCTCTTCTGACTAAAGAATTGAACTTTTAACAGGATTGATGGCTCCGAAGAAAACAATGAAGCATGTATCTTTCAACAATTGTTTGAAGAAACTGCTATGGTTGAGGATTCCGAGGATGAACAACCTCTTCAAGCTTGAAAAGAATCACTCATTCGCAAAAGGAAAAATCAAAACAATACAAATGATAAAATTATTCGAGTTGAAAAGTGTGTTCAGTTTGAATTGCACCATGATCATGTTGCCCCTAGGTTGAGTAGAACCTCTAATGACCAATCCCAGTATAGGATGATTGACAAACAAAACAAAATTTGGGATGGTAACCTAAACCATAGGATGGCTTGTAATAAGCTATTATACCCAATTGAGAGACTTGATTTTGAACAATGGAGAGCTGAAATGGAAACGGATTTTGGTGGTTTTCTATCTATTAGAACATCAACCATCTCCAAAGATCTTGCAACATGGTTGCTTGAAAAGTTTGATCCAGCAAGTAACACATTGAAACTTTCTGACAACAGAGTAGTATAGATAACTGAGGAAGATGTTCATGCAACATTAGCCTTACCTATGGGTCAATTAGAAATTCAAGTAGCCTCAACCTGCGAACCAAAAAATGAATACACCAAACTGCTTGAACAATGGAGAATAAGATGGAATCATGGTAGAACAGGATAACCGAAAGTTGGAAAGATGGTTGATCAAATTTTAGAAAGAGGAGACCATGGAGATGAATTCAAAAGGGACTTTGTGTTGTATATAATTTCAACATGTATTAGTGGCAGTATGAATAGCGAATGTTTCTTCAGAATATTAAAGTCGTTGGTAGATGTTGACCAAATAGTGAACTACAATTGGTGTGCGTTTCTCTTGCAATGTCTGAATGGCACGGTAGCGGAGTGGAAACAAAATCGCACTAGATATTTCAGAGACCCACTCTTGTTTCTCATGGTAAGTGGAATCCCACCTAAACGACCATGTTCATTGATGTAACTGTATTTGTTCATTACCTGATATACACTTGACCTCTAATGTTTGTTGTGAAATTCATTCTAAGATGCACAGACTAAGATTTATCCTTACTATAAATTACAACTGTTTTATCTGGATAGAGTTGAGTTTAGAGGGAAGAGATTCAAAGATCTTTGGTTTCCTATGCCAATACATTGGACAACAAATGCAGTTGAAAAAAGAAATAAAGATGAAAAGTAGTTCCCAGGAGAGTATGGAAGAGGCAAGACAATTGACATAATAGACTATCAATCAATCATTCGTGAAGGTGAAAGTGACTTGCATGAAGAACTTGCAACCATGGCACGAAAAAACCAAAAGCGTACTGAACCTCCTGCATCAACCGATGGCCCTCAACCAGTTCCTCAGCCACCATGCTCAAAATGTGGAAGAGAAAGGGAACCTCTAATAGCAGGGCCCAATGATCCAATTGAGGTACTTTGAGTTATACATAGTTTGGACATGCTATTGTAAAATTAATGCATTCCTACTTGTTTAATAGTGAATCATTGCAATTGTTTGTTTTTTCATACGAACTCATGTTTATTTCTGGGCCTTTGGTTTTTTGCTAAATCGGTTATCTTTTACAACTTCTATTTGGTATTTTATGTTCGTGAGTGTTGCCCAAAAGAGAACAGGTGCAACATATACATAAATTGGTCCCCCACCTCCTCCAAAAAGAAAACCCAACCTACATTTCTATTGGACAAGCATGTTGCCTAACAATACGTTTAGAGAACTATAATGATAAAGGTCTGGCACGAACATAAAGCTCTGTTTTTTTCTTCGTTATGCAGGGGCAATGTTAAAGTGGGCACAATAGAGTCACTCGACACTCATTTACAAAAACAAAAAAAAAATACACAAAGAATTGAAACAAATTTTAGAACTTTAGTATAAATAAAAATTTGGCGGATAGCGACATTGAAGTTCGCTTAGCCGAGTGACTAGAGTGTGTTATGCCCTCTGCATATTTTTATTGTTTTATTTTTTTTAACTTTTTTTTAATTTTTGCAACTCACAATCCATCATTCCCTTGCAACACATTTTTATTGTAAATTATTATTTTCGATATTTTGATAATCTAAAGTTGTAAGTACTCGTAAAATGCAGAAGTATAAAGTATTATATTATTTGTAATTTATCTCAATCATAAAATTGTATATACGACATGGTACAAGGGTGACTTGTTAGGGTATCTTTTACTTTTATGCACTGTACATTAGTCAACGGTTTCTCTTACAAATAAGAATTGGTAACTAACTATATTTTGGATTATTTTAAGCCATTTCACATGTAAATTTAGGTCAAATAAAGACAGAATTATTTTAAAATCTTGATTCAAAATACATCATTTGTAAACCTGATAAAATTAACTTATATCTAAATCAGCACATAAAATATATAGGCTAATCCAATTTAGGTCTGAATTCGAGCTGACCCAAAGAAATGTGACTTAAAGTTTTTCTACGAAGTTGCTTCTTTTATAGTATAAACTTTATTAGATCAATTATTAATTGACTTCAAAGATGCTTCGAGCATAAACAAGATCAAGCCAAACTAAACCTGAGATGAAATTGTAGTGGTTTTTTGTTCCCCTTGTTTTGGGAGGAGAGGTTAGTGACTCAAATACTATCCGACTTTAAACAATCCCAATTTAAATGACCCCCTTATCAAATCTATTATTTATGTTTAAACAATCCACACACTGGTAAGATGTTGTTATTCCAACTCATGATCAAAGAAAAAAAGATAAATATAAATGCTTCTAGATGACTAGATCTTATAGGTGCATTATCTATTGTTAGTTATTGATTTAGTTATGGCAAAAGCTTGCTTGAACTTCTTTATATCATTGAACTTGGACCATTCTTATTGATAAGTATGCAATCAAGAATGACCCAAGCCATTGAAATTTGGCAACCTTTGTTTGAACTTTGGAGCGTAATCAAGCCTTAAATTCTAAGTTGAACGAACTTTTTGGGATATATTCCTTCTACACATTAATTGTCGAAGGACCTTAATTTATGCAAATGGGAAGAGACCCTTAAAGGACAGCCTGGTGCACAAGCATCCCGCGCTCATGCAGGGTTCGGATAAGGGCTGCACCCTAGGAGTGAATTGTAGGCAGCCTAACCTGATTTTTTCAGTGACTGATTCTACGGCTCGAACTCGTGACTTTTAGTCACACAGAGACAACCTTACAAGAGACCTTTAATAAATCAAAATCCTAAAATTCATAGGTTCAATACGAAAAAAGTTTTGTGAGGACAAAAAATTATTAACTGGGTGGCATGTGTAAAATCTTTGACCGCACTTCGCACTAGAAAATTTTCCTGTGTAGCCAGAATATAAGGTTGGAATAAATTTGAACAGGAGCGGGCAACTACGAAGACTAGTAATCGAGACGGCATCTGCGTCCTTAGCACTAATGTATATAAATAAAAACACAGTTTGGTTTAAGTAATTTAACACTTACTCCTTAAAGTAATTAAGATCTCGGGTTCGATTACAATAGAAAGAATCCGTGATGAGAGAACTCTAAACTTTATTGGGTCAAAAATAGCTCGATTTTAGTGGAATGGAAGATCCAAGATCAAATATATATATAAATAAATTGATATATATATATATATATATATATATATATATATATATATATATATAATAGAGAAGATCAAAAGATTAATTCATGTCTTAATGCCTTTTTTCTTTTGTCAAATGAATATTTATTATAAGTTGACATTTCAAAAGCTAGAACTGCTCTTATTTAGAAAAACTTTTGAAAACTTAACGAAATTCTTAAGAGTTTAATCTTATAGATTTGACCTCTATTACATTAGCATGGTCCAGGATTTATGTTTTGGCCTAGTTTTCGTTGTCTGTTAGTTAAAGGTTATCTCATACGGGTATATTTATTATTATGGGTCATACACTCACATAAAAACTAAAAATTATCCATATAAATTAGTATGATAAATATACAATTTAAAATATACATGTGATAATTAAGAGGTGCATAATATGTTCTACTTCCATCAACGGTCTATTGAATCATCTTATGAGGAGATTAGTGTGGAGACAGCTTATCCAAAAAAAAGGGAAGAAAAAAAAAATTGATATGTTACAACTTACAAACTTAAATTTATATCGTACACTCAAAAATATGTATTCTTATGTGACATGTAGGTAATTATATATTAACAAATATAAAATATAATAAATACGTCCTAAAAATTATATGTAAATTAAATACGAAAATACATATATGTAAATGCAATACGTATATGGTAGACCTGGGAGCATATGCTCCCAGGCTGACATGGCAAGAAAATAAACATGCTGGAATTTAAGTTTTTTACCAAAAAAAAAAAAAACCCATAACCGACACTATCTCCAATTCCTGTTCAAAACAAAAACCCATAACCGAAATCACTGCATCTCCAATTCCTGTTCCAATTCTGCATATCACAGAGTTCTTTCCATGGCTGAACAACCTTCAATATTTACCTATATAATGGAAATAATAGTCAATTCCAGAAGATCAACTCTATGCTCTAGCAAATTTCCACAATTCTTGGTTTGGGTGGGGGTTGATTCAGTTCGATTGCAATTTTGGGTTGAACAATCTCCGGCAAGTCGCACCAATGCATAAACAAAGCAAGAAAGAACTTCTCACTTACAAAAGGAAAACCAGGTAACAAATACCAACTTTTCGGAGATAATTGCCGCTTGTTCAATTGATAATGAACAACCACCAAAACCAAAACCAAAGACTCAGAGTTGAAAATTGTTCAATTGCCGTGAAAGATCTCAAACGAAAGATCACACCAAATTCAGTTTTAAGAATATGAACAACGTACAATAATTTTGGCCAAAACCATTAAAATCTGAAATTGAACAAAACTGATGGCCCAAATGAAACTAGACCACAGCATACCCAAAACCCATACCCACAAACATCATCCACGAAACCCAAACCCAGAAAAAACAGAACCAGTAAAACCATACCCGAAATCAACCATAGTTAAGATTCCATTTGCTTATTGTTAAAAACCCATACCTGAATCCGGAACCCTAGAAATCGAGAACCAGAGCCATGAAACCCATACCCAAAATCGAGACCCTGACTTAGAAAGCCAAATTCTCACCCGAAAACCATGCTTGAAATCAAAAACCATACCCAAAATCAACCATAGTTAAGATTCCATTTGCTTATAGTTGAAAACCCATACCCGAATTCGGAACCCTAGAAATCGAGAACCAGATCCATGAAACCCTTACCCGAAATCGAGACACTGACCTAGAAAGCCAAACCCAGAAACGGATCTGAGGGAGAGACAGAGTGCAATTACTTGCTTGCTGGACACCAGTGACCAACGATGCGATTCCGTCACCGGAAGCGTGAGGGATATTGGTACTTGGGGTGAGGGACTGACTCAGGTGAGAGTTGAAGGGAAGGCGATTGGGAATTTGGTGGGAAGGAGATTGAAATTTGAGGGAGAGGGAGTAACTGAGGTGAGACCATGAGAGTTGAAGGCGATGAGATCAGAAGGGGAAGTAGACTGAAATTTGAGAGGGGCTGACTGGGGTGAGAGGCCGAGAGAGAAAGAGAGTCCAAAGCATAATAGGTATTGTTCATAAATATATTGTTGTTTTGCATATTTAATATGTATGGGATATTTTAGGTATATTTTTATGATTGGGAAAATTAAAATTTTATTAGAATTTTTAAGTTATGTTTTTTAATTATTCTGCAATAAGCTGAATTAAGCTAATGCTCACAATTCTATTGCATATGGGGAGCGCAAGCGTAATAACTATTGTTCATAAATTTTTACCTATGTTGTTCATTTATTGTATGTGGGATATGATCAGTATATTTTTGTGGTTGTTGAAATTAAATATTAATAAAATTTTAAAATTTTTTGTTGTGATTATTGTATATTTATTTAAGAATTGAGGTTGGAATAGAATTAACATAAGTCGTAATTGTTTACGGACCAAATATATATTTTTCACTAACAGCGCAATAAGTTGTAACAGCAAAGCTTAATAGATAATGTTCATAAATTTGTTTTTGTTTTCATTTAATTTTTATAGGATAATTTTGGAATAATTTTATGGTTGGTGAAATTAAGGGTTCCGTGTTCGGTTTGAATTGTTTGTTTTAACTATTGTGTATTGATTTGATCATTGAGACTATAATAGAATTTACATAAGCTATAATTATTCATGGGCCAAATATATAGTATTAAAAACGCAATAAGCTATAAATCAACTGTAATTTTTTTTCTTTGGGGTTCAAAAGCCTAATAGACAATGTTCATAAATATATTTTTGTTTTGTTCATTTACTGTACATGGGATATGTTCGGTGTATATCTATGGTTGTTGAAATTACATGTTAATAGAATTTTTAATTTCGTTGTTGTAACTATTGTGTATTTCTTTGAACATTGAAGCTGGAATAGAATTGACATAAGTTGTAATTGTTCACTGACCAAAAATATAATGTTCAATAATAATGCAATAACTTGTGACGTCAACTTTAATTTTTGTTTTCTATGGTTCAAAAGCATAATAGATAATGTTCATAAACTTGTTGTTGTTTTTTTCATTTAATGTTTATAGGATATTTTCATAATATTTTTATGTTTATTGAAAGTAAATGTTAATAGGTTTTTAAATTTTGTGTTTTAATTATTGTGTGTTTCTTTGAGGATTAAGGTTGGAATACCATTAACATAAGTTGTAGTTCTTCATGGGCCAAATTTATAGTGGTAAATAAGAA
>JACYFF010031956.1:6792441-6805570 GCA_017589665.1 Selenicereus undatus | reverse complement strand
TGATTACATTCTTTTCACATAAGCTACCCAAAATTGTATCAATTAGTTTGCGTTGCATTTTTTTCACATAAGCTACCCAAAATTGTATCAATTGCCCTGCTGCTATTGTAGTTTCATAAGTCTTCGAGCACCATCACTACCTCTGTCATTGTTGGTCTCCCTTTGCCCGTTACCCTTTACCCTTAGACTCTATTTGGACCTAGGAAAATCAGGTAGAGAGCAGTTCAGAAGAAAAAAAACGAAGAGGAAAAAAAGTTAAGGAGACAATCAATTTTTTTTTTCCTCATTTGGATCAGGGAAAACATACTAGGGTGGAAAAAAGATTTTCCGACAATTTTTTCCCCCCTTCGTCTGAATATAGAAAAATTAATCAAGGAAAACAAAAACTAAGATAGTAATTTCGTTACTTCTTTTGCACCCTTACTCAAACTTCAATAACATAAAACGAATCACTCCTATACTATTGCACGTTATATTGTTATATTGAAACATTTCAATACAAAGCCCTTGGCTTAACAATCAATTAAAGATCCATTTTCTATCAACATGTAAATATATTATTCCCACTAACACCATCCCTAATGAACATGAGAAAATCCAGGGAAAACAAAAAGTCAAAAGCTCTAAATTGCGTCTTGATTTTCAGTGTCATCCCCGCTCTCAAATGTGTGATGGAGGTAACTTCTCTCACAGACATTTTCACAAACAGTTGGTGTGCCACCATAATTCGTCCATCTTCCTACTCTTATGGTTATGGCAACTCATCACTTCTCTGATTCCTTTTACCAAAGTCATGATCATGATGATGGTCATGATCATCATCATGGAAACATCAAGGGGAAGAAGTGGCTCGATGTTGTTCGCCCATGTCTGAATATAGCCCGGCTTGACACCCGAACGCAATTTGCCAGGAAAACTGACGGAGAAGACTGCAATGAGGAAAGCAAGGACAGAGATGGGGATTGCCTGAGTGCTAAGGTTTTGGGGAGGGCTGGTTTCAGAGCATCGGGCAGGCTCTCACAATCTGTTACAACATTTTTCTAACATTTTTGCAAGGAATATGTTTTGTCTTATAATTTCTAAACTTTCCTTCATATTATTTTTTTCCCTTCCTTCTTTCTTAACTCCAATCATGGGAAAAACAAATTCAATTTTTGAAATTTTTTCCTTTTCAAGTTACTTTCGAAGGACCAAATATACGGTAAAGCAAAAGACACCCTAGGTTCAAAAATATAAAATCTAATGTGGGACCTGATGAATCTAAAGATTGAAAAGATAAGACTTAAATTTGGAAAAGAGTGAACCTCTTATAAGTAGCAATGTAATGTATTGTACTCCTAGAAATATAATTTAGTTCTCAAAGATTACATGTGCAACGATGGCAAGGTAAGGATTTCCCTTATGATTGTGCTTGCAATTGTATCGATATCCCTGTTAGATGTTGTCCCAACTTCTATGATCAAGCCCATGTTCGAGCTGATGTATTAAGCTTTTTGTAACGTTTTGATTGCTTTGTCAATTTTAGAAGTTGATCGGATCCTTCATCATGGGTCATTATGTGATCTGATTTATGGTGGCTTTTGATCTACTTTCATGACTCCTATTCATTGGGCATTTGTAGAAAGGCTTTTTGTGTGGGCAATTTTGCCAGCATTTGTGTGGTGGTTTTCTACCACCATGAGGTGCCTTTCAATCTCTTGGTACCGTTTGAGCTATTGAGAGATTTTTATAATTCTCTCTCTCATTTCTCTTCCACTTTTTTACCAGAAAGTTTCTAAGAGAGCTTTGTTATGAGATTGTTATCTCTTTGATCTCGTTGCTGCTTATTACCCTCTTGAGATTTATTTCTCATTTGTGTTGATCTCGTTATACTGGTATGCTCCTTAAGATCTATTTTGTACTCTTACATATATAGTGGATTTTGTGGCGTTTAGCTGCCCGTGATTTTCTTCTAATTTGGGTTTTCACGTTAAATCTTGTGTGCCCAATATCTTATTTTTGATTTTGCTTTAATATTCTTGAATATCTATACCTTTTTATGTTCCACATCTACTGCTCTATTTAATATTATTATTTTTTTTAACAAGTGGTTTTAGAGTCGGGCCCTCATTTGATCCGGGTTTTGATCATTTGTTGAAAACTATTTTCCATTAATATTGAAAAGTTTGGTTGCAAGCTCAAGTTTGATATGATATCACTTGTTAGGAAAAAATAATAATAATAAATTGAGTGTACTATTTTCAAGCTTGAAGGATGTGGATACTCGAGAAAACAAATCAAGATCAATAAGACGACAATGGGAACACCAAATTTTTACATGGAAACCCTAATCGGGAGAAAATTACGAACAGTAATAACTGCACAAAATTCACTATAATGAGAGTGAGTACAACAACAATCTCAATAATGGTGAGTCCAATAAGATCAATACAAAAGAGAGTATATATCTTAAAACAGACAATACAACAAACAACAACAAACTCCCATTGTGGGTCCCGCTTTCGCGGGGTCTGGGGAGATCCAGCTGTAGGCAACCTTACCTCTACCGGTATTCCTACCCATAGAGAGGTTGATTCCATAAGACCCACAAAACAGTTTTGAGAAAAAGGGTTGAAGAGAAAACGAATGCAAAACCATTTACCGAAGTAAGAGAAAGGGGAGGAGAAAAGGTTCTGGATAAGCGAATAAAGAGGGGGTGGAGACATACCTCAACACATCGTGGGTGCTTGGTGTCGTGACAGTCCGGAAAAGCATTACCTGCAAACAAAACCAACGAAAACCCACCCCACCTAGGCTACCGCCTCCTACGGAGCCGGCCCCCTACAATCGGGGACCTTAATCTTGTCCCGCCACAACCTCCTATCCCGAGCCATGTCCTCCGTGAGACCGACAACTCTCAGGTCCTCTCTAACCACCTCCTCTAGGCTCTTCTTCGGCCTCCCTCTCCCTCTCTTACCACCGGGTGGGTTGATACTCTCGCATCTTCGCACCGGGGCGACCACACTTCTCCTCTTCACGTGGCCGAACCATCTGAGCCTCGATTCCCTCATCTTCTCCTCTATGGGGGCCACTCCAGCTAGGCCCCTAATAACCCCATTCGTAATTCTGTCCAATCTCGTAAAACCACACATCCACCTGACCATCCTCATCTCAGCTACCATCAGCCTCTGGACCTGCGCCTTTTTCAGGGGCCAACACTCCGATCCATAGAGAACCGCCGGTCTAACTACCATCCGATAGACTTTGCCTTTCAAACCCATGGGCACTCTCTTGTCACACAGCACCCCTGACGCTGACTTCCACTTTTGCCAGCCCACTCTAATCCGCTGGCTAATATCCTCGTCAATGTCCCCATTCTGCTGGATGATGGAGCCCAAATACTTGAATTTGGCGACCTTCGGTATTGGCCTCCCATCCAGTACGATCTCTCCCCCCTCTTCTATCCTTCCGCTGAAACAGCAGTGAAGGTATTCCGTTTTCGATCTACTCAACCGGAAGCCCCTAGCCTCCAGTGTATGCCTCCAACGCTCCAGCCTGTCATTCACCCCCTGCCTGGTCACATCAATAAGGATGATGTCATCTGCAAAAAGCATGCACCAAGGCACCTCGTCTTGGATACCTCTAGTGAGTTCGTCCAAGACTAATGTGAAAAGAAACGGGCTTAAAGCGGAGCCCTGATGCAGGCCCAAACTAACAGCAAAATCATTGGAGACCCCTGCTGGCGTCCTAACCCTCGTCCGCCCTCCCTCGTACATATCCTTGATAACACGAATGTACGCGGGCGACACCCTTTTCTCTTCCAAACACCTCCACAATACCTCCCTTGGGACTCTATCATACGCTTTCTCCAGGTCAATGAACACCATATGGAGATCCACCTTTCTATCCCTGAACACACTCATGAGCCCTCTGAGGAGGTAGATTGCCTCAATGGTTGCCCTGCCTGGCGTGAAACCAAATTGGTTTTCTGAAATCTCTACTTCCTCTCGCAGCCTTCTCTCAATCACCCTCTCCCATAGCTTCATAGTATGACTAAGCAGCTTGATGCCCCTAAAGTTATTACAGTCTTGGATATCCCCTTTGTTTTTGTACAGTGGGATGACTGTGCTGGCCCTCCACTCTCTGGGCATCTTGGCGGTCCTGAGAATAACATTGAAAAGCTCCGTAAGCCACTCTAGTCCCACTTCCCCCAAGTACTTCCAAACTTCCACTGGTATCTGGTCCGGACCTACTGCCTTCCCCTTCGCCATCTTCTTCAATGCCTCCCTAATCTCCTCCTTTGTTATCATGGCGCCCGCACGCTGATCATTACACTCTCCGCCCCTACTACGGTCGTCTCCCCCCCCTTCCCCATTGAGGAGTTTAGCAAAGAACCTCTGCCATCTCTCCCTAATATCAGCATCCTCAGTCAACACCTTACCATCTTCGTCCTTGATACACCTTACCACACCCAAATCCCTAGTCTTCCTTTCCCTCGCCCTAGCCAGTTTAAGAACCTCCTTCTCCCCTTCTTTCGTCCCTAATTTATGGTACAGTCTATCAAACGCCTGACTCTTTGCTACTGCCACTGCCCTTTTGGCTACCTTCTTGGCCGCCTTGTATCCAATCTTCTTATGAGTCCGCTCGTCTTCTGAACTGCTGCTCATGAACTCCGCGTAAGCCTCTTTTTTTGCCTTGACTTTCTCCTTTACCTCTTCGTTCCACCACCAGGCACCCTCCATCCTGTTGCCGCTTCCCCTGGAAAGACCTAAGGTTTCCTTAGCCGACCTACGGATGCAATCCGCCACAGCATCCCACATCGAGTCGGCGTCTTCTGCCCTCCTCCAAACTCTCTCCTCAGCTAATCTCTCTGCTATTAACCCTGCCTTTTCCTTTGTGAGAGTCCACCACTTAAAACAGACAATAAGATCATAAAAAAAAACTTTCAAAATCATTCTCATTCAACCCTGAAGATGTGAAATAACAGAGGTACAAATCGGCTTCATAAATGCTTCCCAAACGGTTGCAAAGGAATTCATTTCCAATGCATGGAATTATTTTTTGGTCAGCCAATTATCATCACATGATTTTGCTTGCATGCCCAATAGTTGTAGCCTGTTGGCTTTCTATTTATCCATTAATATTATATGTTATGTTTGTTTTGATGAAAGACAAAAAAAGGAAGATTAGATATTTGTTCTTTAATCATATTCTATAAAGATATTATGGAATTACTAATCATATTTGGATATATTATGGGACTTCCTTGATCTTGTGATTTAAGATATGATTTTGTTATGGAAAGAATAATAAAATTAGCTTAAGGAGAATCCAAATCAGCATATGACTTGATTATTGAAGGAATTGCTCAAAGAGAAACCAAATCTGCCAAAAAATCAGGACAACTGTTGCAAGCAAATCAACTAGCCGTTGCATGATGAATTTGTGCCATCTTCAGTGACACTGAACTGGATCTTCAAGGCCTTGAACTGAAATAAGAAATCAAGATGTGTCTAACGGCTACTTTCCATCTATTTCTCCAAGCCTTGCCTATAAATATGCAAGATGGTTGAGAGCTGATGTAACGCCCCGACCCCTCTCGGTCGCAAGTCTTACCAATAACGACTTCAAAGATGGTTGACTGGTCCTACAAATCACCACAAGTCTTTTCAACGTGCTTCGTCCCCGCTCACACGCTGCCTGGGAAACTTCTCAGGAGGTCACCCATCCCAAGATTGCTCCCTAGCAAGCACGCTTAACTGTAGAGTTCTTAAGCGTGAGCTTCCCGAAAAGAAAGATGCACCTTTGGTGATATAAGGAGTCATTTCGATCCTTTTAAGGCACACTCGGGGTGTTACAATCACCCTCCTTGAAGCACACAACGTCCTCGTTGTGCCTCAATAACCGACCGACTTACGAGTCCTCTTGACTAGCGGTCCACACCCAGTATATTTGCCCCGCTAGGTGACTGCCCATGGGCTCTCCATCCACTAGCACAACTCATGGTCGCGGGTTGACTCTAATACCATCTGTAATGCCCCGACCCCTCTCGGTTGCAGGTCTTACCAATAACGGCTTCAAGGATTGTCGACTGGCCCCACAAATCACCACAAGTCTTTCCAGCGTGCTTCGTCCTCGCTCACATGCTGCCTGGGAAACTTCCCAGGAGGTCACCCATTCCAAGATTACTCCCCAGCAAGTACGCTTAACTGTGGAGTTCTTAAGAGTGGACTTCCCGAAAAGAAAGATGCACCTTTGGTGATATAGGTAGTCAGTTCGATCCTTTTAAGCCACACTCGGGGTGTTACAGCTGAAGAGACGAAGCAAGACAAGCATTCATTGGCATACTCAAACACACTCTCTTATTGTATTGATTGAGCTTTAATTTGTTATTGTTCTTTGAGTTATTCAAGTAGTGTTTAGGTGGGATTATAGAGTTGAATGGTCAATTCTACCAAGTCTTGTTGAGGGTGTCAACTTGAGTCTTGGAACTTAGAGTAGGTGTACTCTAGAGTTGTAATCATCCCTCCTAATAAATATTCGGGTTAATCCTAGAGTTAGGGAACTCTAGGCAGGGATTAAGCCTATTGAGGCCCAACCTCGTTAAAAATTCGCTTGTGCTTTGTCCACACTTATTTTTCCGCATTTCATTTTCGTTAATTTGCAATTTTGATCATCACCATATTCACCCCCCTCTATGGTGATTTAGTAGCTTCTGCACTATCACAGCTAGTGACCAAATGTTTAAGCTTGGAATTTCTTGGGCATTCCAAAGAGCTACATGGGGTCCCCATGTTTCGGGCCACGGCCTATGTTGATCTCGGCTGGTTGAGTTTCCTCTACTTGACGAGTTTTCTGGTCTTTGTGGCTAGGCATTCGTGATATTAAGAGATGGTGCTTTCCATAGCTTTTCAACAATTATCAAAATAACCTAACACCATTATCATCTAGTATTTTCTTGATTTATGATAGAGTGTGTTTGTGAGATTTTATAATCCTGCTTTGTTGATCTCTTTTGGGCACATCACTTTGAGATGATTCTCTCTCTCTCTCGGGGATTTGTTAGCTCTCAGAATTTGGTCTAAGAGGAAGTTTGTTAGGTGTCTTCCCAACTTCCGTGATCAAGCCCATGTTCGAGCTGATGTATTAAGCCTTTTGTGACCTTTCGGCCACTTTGTTGGTTTTAGGAGTTGATCGAATCTTTCATTACGAATGATTATGTAAGCTGATTTATGGTGGCTTTTGATCTACTTTCGTGACTGTTGATGCGGTTCGGCTAATTAAATCACCCTAGAGGGTGATGATCACATATTCTTGTGCTTTAAGTATTTGGAAAGGTTTCATGGTGTATCATTCAAAATTATATTGACATATTATTTTTATTGGGTTTTGCCTTTCATAAAAAAGGGGAGATTGTTAGCTTTCTTAAGCTCACAATATATTTTATTAATATGTTTTGATAAAAGACAAAAATGAGTTGATCTATTGGTATATTTATCATGTTATATTTGGACCTACCTTAGCGTTTTCATTATTTAAATGTGTTATGATTATAAGTACATGTTGACATGATTGGTTTTGTTTTTGAAAGAGTTTAGTATTCAAATTTAAATATATAATCTTCATGTTCAAATTTGAATACTAAATCTTGAGATAATATAATATTATCTTAAGATTTAGTATTCAAATTTGAACATGAAGTTTACATATTCGAATTTGTCTAATTATGATAATATCTTTTGAACTTATATTTTGAAAGATTGTGCTACTAAAAATTAGCTTTTAGATAATCCTCTTGGTAAGATCTTCAATTCAAAATAAGGCAAGTAGTCGTTGGAAATCAAAGGGTAAACATTAAGCAAAATAGCAGATTTCATTGGCTTGAAATATGGACTTTAAGGCCTTGAAATATGAACTTCAAGGCCTTGAAATGATATTGAAGATCAACATTCCTTTTTTGACGCAATAGTCGCCTTCCTGATAATCCTTCAACCTCTTCAACATCATTGCCTATAAATAGGGAGACATTTGCAGGTCAGAATGATAGAAGAAAGAGAGCTACACTTACAAACCAAGAAAAAGACGTTCAGAGAACTTGATACATCGAGCTTATATTAGCATATCTATTGTGTTTGTTTACTCCTTATTATAAAGTGTATCTAATTATCTTTCTTTGTATTGGGTTGGGTTGATTAGTCGGATGACCAACTATCCAAGTACGGTTGATGAGCACGCGTGCGTTAGGACACTTATAGTTATAGGGTAAACTAGTAGGTTGTACGATTAGTGAATCGTATGTAATCTACCAACCTAATAAAAGAAAAAGGTTCAAAATCCTGTCGGAGAGAGGCGCCCGTGGGTTGAGGATTAGGCGTGGCCCAACGTCTATAAATTGTGTGTTTTGTCCACAATTATGCATTTCCAGCACTTTTTTTTAAGACTTTACCATTTAATAGTTCGATCCCATAGCTAGTTAAATCACCCTAAAGGGTGATCATCAAAGTCACAAAATAATTGAAATAGAAATGCGGAAAAATAATTGTGGACAAAACACATAATTTATAGAGGTTCAGCCACGCCTAATTCTCTACCCACAAGCTTACAAACAAATAGGAGTCATTGTAATCTTATAATATCGTTGCATGCATACTAAGGGTTTGTTTGTTTTCAGCGTTTTGGAAGAGCTGTTAGCAGGTTTGAACAGGTTGAAGTGGTTTGGAGCAGGTTTGACTAGCAGTTAGCAGGTAGGAACTGGTAGGAGCAGGTTGGGAGCAAGTTGGAGCATTTTTGTTGTGATTCTTCTAATGTTATGATTATCGATGATAATTTATATTGAATACATCACATTTTTGTAGCAATTACTGTATAATATATGTACGAAAATAATGTAACAGAAAAGTTAAATGTCACTGTAATATATTACTAAATGTTAGTCTATGATAACCATATGCCTTTCTTTATAACTAAAATTAGCATATATTATAATTATTGTTTCTCGATGTTGAAATCATATGAGCTATTGCATCTCTACATTTATTCATTGCTTGCTTGTTTCACGCATCATACAGGCCAATGTTGGGGATGATTGTAATGTTTGCTGGCCTCAGTAAAATTGGTATTCCTTTTTCATGCATTCGGATGAAATTGTGCAACGCGCAATATAATATAATTATATCAATTTGTCGTTCTCTACTCACTTGAGATATCCAGTTAACATCCGTGCAACGCATGGGTATCACTCTAGTTAACATCTAGAATTAGTGACATTAATTAGGTAGGGTTCCATGTTCCACGCCTCCAATAACATCATCGATGCTTGAAAAGTATGTTGGATTATATATGTTCCAATTAACCTCATGCACTCATGAATATTGAATGAACAATAATCCATAATTGAATGAGTTTTAATTCCAATGCTAAACAATGTAATTAAGCTGCGGTCCATGTCTCGTTAAAATGAAGAACAAGACGATTACTGTTTGCTAGTAGTGCTCGGCACACCTTAATCCGAACTTCGTATTGAAGTTGCTGGATTAAGTCCCCCCCCCCCCCCCAAATAAAATAAAGTAAGTAGCAGTGCCATAAATGATATGCACGAAGTAAGTAAAATGTATCATAAATTAAAACAAGTAGCAATTTGTTTACTCCTATTTTTAAATAAAAAATAGCCCATATATAAATACACCAACAAAATGTTTCTTTCCTTTTTGGAAAATTTACAAGTGGGCCATGCTTCAATTGTCATGCAACAAACCCATTTTTTTTGCAACAAATGGGTGTTGATTTTGGAGGGAAAAGTAAAAGGGAGAAAAAGCACTGTGAAACGAAATGACCACAATATCCTTAATGAAAACATCCCACCTTCCTCCCTTTACCTAATGTACTCACTTTCTCTCTCCACCCAAATCTGGAAGCATCAACAGGCATCAAACGCAAGGAGAAAAAACAAGGGTTTGTACCGAGTTCATGGATGCGCTTTGTCTCTCCCTCAATCTCTCTCCAAAGTTGAATCTACTCATGAATTCCTGTAGTAGTTAGCAATTGTGCATCAAAATTAAGGGAAATCTAGCCCCAAATTGTTCAAGGCATCTTGGTTGTGGGAGAAGGGGATGAGGCAGGGTGCACACTTGTAGGTGAGGGAAAGTGCAGAGGGAGGCTGGAAGTGAGCTTGCAGTGTTTGGTGATGGTGGAAACCTGACATTGGAAGTCAGCCGTAAAGTCTGAGGTGGAAAGGTTTGGGCGTCTGATGTTGGTAGATGCCTTCAAGCGGAGTGGTAAATATAAAGTATGTTACATATTATTTAAAATTTGCGATTTTGGTATGTGGAATGAGATTTTGGTGAATGATTTAGGGTGTAGGAAGGGTAAATATCTAGGGTAACATGTGTGCCATATTGTTAGTCACTGTTTACCAGGGTATCATTAATGTTGTTGACTGAAAACTCAATTGCATGGGTGGCCATGTTGGAGGGTGGGATATGGTGTTATTGTGATGAAAGGAAGATGATGTAGTTGACACTAACATTGAATGAGAAAGGTACATTGTTGAACCAGGAAAAACGTGGTGTTCACCATGGTAAACGTAGTGTACTGAATAGGTAGACAGAGAGCAGTGGTGTTGGGGACTCCTATTATGTACTTGTGTGTTGTGGAGGATGCAATATTGGTTGCGCTGACAAGAAACTGTTATTGTTTGATGTGCAAGGTAATTGGGAAGCTTGTTGACCGATACAGTGGCACGGTAGTACGGTAGTCGGTATTATGACATTTGGTAAAAATGAATGGGGATGGTGTTGCTATGGGAGGCAATGGTGGCTGGAGAGAGGTGGTTGTGCCTGTGTTATGGGGGGCGAATTGGACGATGGTGGAGCTGGAAAAGTAACATATGTGGGGGGTTGCATGAAGTGTATCGTGCTCAAAGAGGGTATGGGGTTGGAGGAGGTGTGAAGAATGGTGAGTGAGATTACTAGCAATGTTTTGACTGTGTATAAATTGTGGTACAGTTTAAAGTACGACTAATGGATAGTACTGGAATTAGAGGGGGATGGTGATTTGAAGATGTTTTTGAAGGGGAATGATGAGCACGGGTATTTGTATGTGGGTGACAATGATGGGCCGAAGAGGCGCGCACAAAAGGCAACGTGGAACTGTGATCATGGCGCCATTTGTGGGAGAAGCGGCAGGGATATGGATGATATGGTCCAAGAGGGTCGTAAGGGAGCAGGTCTGAAAAAGTGGGTAAATGTGAACACTAGTATGATGAACGACATAGCTGAATGTTGTGGATGGTGACGATTTGTTAGGTGGTTTGTACATTCCAGGCCATTGAAGCACATGATGTTGCATTCTGGAGTTATCCGCAAGTGACAGAGAAGTTCAATACCATAACCTGGAAATGGTTCAAACATCGTTCAAAACTATGGTATACGTTTAGGTTTGTACTCCTACTGGGTTGTCAGCTGTGACCCCACCCCCACCCCTGTTTGTATTGTATGTATGAAATTCAGTTTGGCATGTTCAGTTCTACCATATTTACCGAACAAAAGACAAATGTTCACCGCGGTAAACCATGCTCTGCAACCGGTAAACCCATGGGTAACTAACAGACTGTAGTCCTGGTTGTTTGCATTGTGCTTATAATGGGTAGTCAGGTGTGACCACACCCCCACCCCCTATTTGTATTTTAATGTTGTTTGTATTTTAATGTTCAAGTAAGTTGTTACATGTTCATTAGGGGCAGGTAACCTGCCAGGTTTACCGATCCGAAGACTAATGTTCACCGTGGTAAATTATGCTCCACAACCAGTAAACTCGTGGATAACTGACAAACTGCAACCCTGGGTATTTGTAATGAACTCATATTGGCTTCTCAGTTGTTGCCACAACCCAAACCCTGTTTTTAATTCAATGTCGAAGTTTTGCATGTTCAGCGCTGGAAGGTCAGCTCGCTCGTTTATCGATGAGTGAAGAGATGTTAACTGCGGTAAACCATTCTCTGCAACCGACAAACCCATGGGAAACTGACACACTGAACCCTGATTCTTGTAGGGGGTGTAAAGAATGTAAGGGAGCACCACCCAATTGAGAGAGTGGAAAAGTGGGTTGTCGGTCATACCCTGTGTTCATGTATGGATTACGTGGTTAAACATTTAGTCACGGATTACGTGGTTAAACATTTAGTACGTGTGTGGATGTTCCCGTCTATAATGCAGTAACGTAATATATATGTTGTTTGAACTTGGTATCCATTCGTGTACCACCGTACACAACCTTGCATGTACTCGTTAACACATCTGTAATATGGGTACTATTGTACCAATTACTACCACCATCACATAAATTGTCGACAATGGTTAACAACTGCAAATGGCCTGGTTGTCATAGTGCATGGGGACCCCCCACCATCGCTTTTTGGATAGGGATATCCGTACATACGCTTCCTTACACTACGGCTTGAACTGAATAACCTTGCATGTAATTGTTAACACAGTTGACGACACCAATATAGATGTACCAAAGAACCACCACAAGCATAGAAGTTGTCCACCATGGTAAACAAGTACACATGTCTAGGTAAACACTTGAACAGTCAGTGAAGGAAACACAAGTACTCTAATTGGAGATGCTCCCTACAATAAATGATATGAATAATGTGCAATTAGGCTACACATCCAATTATGGTAAGCACATAATGTAGGTGAGGGATGCAATCATGGGAGGGTCATGGGGAAGTTCCGTATTCTTCCCCGCAGGATGTCAGCCAAACATTTGTCTCAAAACGTCCAGATATCGCTATGCTTGAACTACATTGTGCAGCCAGTAAGTGCGAGAATATCCATGAAGATCATGATAAATACACCGTAGTCATGCCCGCTGCAACATCATTGTAACTGTCAAATTATTAGTGTGACAAAATCGAGGATAGCACATAGCAGTTTCATAACTGCAACGAGGAAACATACGTGGTCAGCCGAGGGAAATCCGTGTCGCTAGCATCCCACATCAGAATGTCGGTGTAGATATTAGTTTGCATCAGCGTCAGGCCAGCAGCGATTTTCTACGAAGTCAACGAACATCGTAAGTGGTACACATCATATGTAACATGAATAGGTAACAGTTAAGCGGACGCTAACCTCCCACGTCAGGATGT
>JACYFF010031956.1:6758035-6770026 GCA_017589665.1 Selenicereus undatus | reverse complement strand
AGGTGAAATCCAAAATCCTAGATCATTCTCGAATTGAAATTCTCTCTACTTGACACTCTTGCTTTTCTTCTGCTTCTTTAATCATATTGGTAATTAAACTCCTCATTCGACTTATTCTTTATAATTGAAAGAGTTGAAATTAAAAATCGTTATTGTTCCTCGTGGGATCAACACCCCTATAATCGCTAGTCTATAATTAACCTTGTGCACTTGCAAGTAAAAAGGGTTTTAAAACTAAACATAAAATCTACATCAACATCATCATCATCAACAACAACAACAGTATATAATAATAATAAGTATCAAAAATCTGTTATTATTTATGGTTTTTAATAAAAGTAATAACTTATATGGGTTTAAGTTAGGTTTGAAATTGAATAATAATGTTTAGTTTTCCTCCGTTGCCCGCTGCCACTATAAGTGTCCAAATTCAAGAGGCTTGGAATGTCATAGGAGATTTTAATACTATCCTCTCACCAGAAGATAGGATTGGAGGAAATGAAGTCCAAGACATGGAAATAGGTGAGTTTCAAGCTTGTACAGAGGTAGTAAGGATTAGTTAGACGAGAAGTTTTGGGAGTTACTTCACATGGACCAACAAACAAGTATGGTCTAGGATTGATGGAGCCATGATAAACATTGATTGGTATAATTCATTTGACTTTGTGCAAGTGGAGTACTTACCAATAGGACTGTCTGACCATGCTCCTATGTTGCCTCAATTTCCACACTGTCCAAAACAAGCCACGACTTTCAGATTCTATGACATGTGGGTCAATGACTCAGAGTTTAAGAACCTGGTTAGAGCAGCAAGAATGGAGACTCAGTGTAACATCCGGGATTTTTATCCCTTTCGTTAAACCGATTGTGCTATCTTACATCACTATAAAATCGTATTTGGTTATTGCGATAAATTGAAATTATATAGATGTGCCTGCTTAAGTGCTGATTTTACTGAAAAGAATATTATTATTATCATTATTATTAATTTTATTGTTATTAAGGACTATTATTGGGTACCACATTGAGCAGATTCCCGAATATGACTAGAATGTTAAACTTTGAGAATAATCCTGCAATTTATTGAATCGAACCTTAATATAATTAAAAGGTGAATAAACCTGCCGATGATTATATTAATGGTTACGGTTTAAGAATGGAAGTCGAGAACTGGATGTACGGTACAACGGGTGGTGTTTTTTATCAGTGGCTTAATAGAAACAAAAAAAAAGAAAAAATGGGCCGAAGCCCCTTCTTTCTTTTCGGCGAGGCAGATTGCGAGGGGGGTCCTCGACCCCCAGCCCCGTGACCACACATGCCTGGAGAGAGAGAGAGAGAGAGAGAGGAAGGGGAGGTGGGGCCGCCGGTGACCGGCCGACGCACGCCCGGTCGTCCCACACCTCGATCGACCCCCAAACCGGAGCCATAGAGAGAGAGAGACAGACGACGGGAGAAGGAGGCAGAGATTGGGGGGGGAGGTCACCGCGTGTTTCTCGGCGGCTCCTCCAGGGGTCGCTGGTGGCGGTGGTTCTCTATAAGGGCGGTGGCTAGAGGATGGGGAGCAAAGGGATGAACCGAGCCCACATCGAGCCAACCCAAATCAAACCCTAAAACGAGTCCTTTAGCTTGGATTCGAAGTGGGTTTCCTCTTACTCCTATTTATTGTTAATTTCGATTAATTTCGATGAAAGTTATTGATTATAGTTCGTTCAGGTTAAATTTGAACTGATTATCAGTAATTGGAGGAAATTGTAGAGTGAACTGAACGATACCTAACATCCATATATATTGTTTGTATTGAACAAAAGTTTATTGATTATATATATTTGTTGTATGTAGTGATTGTATAGAAATGATATGGTTATGCATGGTAATTGTGAATTAAATGATTGAATTATTGTGATACTGGACTGAGTTGGTACTTGGATTGTTTAGGTGAATCGCAATCCTGTGGATTGCGAAGTGAGTGTGGAAGACTGTTTCTATATAGTGAATTAATGTGCTATGAGAAACCTTTTTCCCTTGAATTGATAAATATGTGAGTTATTGTTGATTTGCAATTTTTAGAAACCCTTAAAAGTTTGTAAATGCTTATCCACGTGATTTCAATGATCGGTTGCCTGTTTCACTTGGTGTGTGAATCTATTCAATTATTAAGATGTTTGCAATGATTATCCACACATCGATTATCCACATGATTTCAATGAATGAGTGTAATGATTATTCACATGAATTCAAGGTGTTTCTAAATGTTTATAGGGTTGCCTGTGTGATTAACAAATCATGGATAACGAAATAACCGTAAAACATCAAGCTGCAAAATCGAATGATTCGGTTGATCAGGGGAATTGAGTAGCGAGTGCTTGGTTGCGTTGTGTCCATTGTTAGTCTCAACTTAACCAACCCAGTACCCTCCCTTAAAGTTTATACGAAACTTCAATGATTCAAAGTTCAGTATTTCACTATTCTGCCAGTGGGCAGAGGATTCAAAGTTCAATGTTCATTGCTTTGCCAATAGGCAGAGGTTTCAAAGTGGAGTGTTTCATTGTTCTGCCAATAGGTAGAAGATTCAAAGTTCATAGTTCATAGTTCTACCAATAGGCAGAGTTCAATATTCATAGCTCTCCTAGTAGGCAAATGATTCAAAGGTCACCGTCTCATAATTTTGCCAGTAGGCATAAGCTTTAAAGTTATGTGTTTCATAGGTCCGTCAATAGGCAGAAACTTCTGAGTCCATATGTCCTATAGTTTTGCCAATAGGTAGTAGAGTCAAAGTCATATGTTATAAAGCCCCGTCAATTGATAGGAAAACAAGGTCAAAGGAGACTCTCAGTTCACATGATGGTTTATAAAACGTTATACTTTTAATAAACAAGCATGGGAAGTTCAAAGGCAATATTGCTACATCGTTAGTTTACTAATCACATGACATAGTTATATGTTTCACTTTATGGTTCTCATTCCATGTTTTATCAAAGAGATTTATTCCTGCATATGACCTGTTACTGTATGGTGTACTGAAAACATCATTTTAGTGATTGCAATGCATGACGCATTGGACATGATGGTTGTTTTAGTTTAATTGCTAAATTCATATAACCTGTCACCTAACAGCCACTTCAACGAATCTTAATGATTAGGTACGACATAAACTATATGAAATGGAGTAAGCCTTAATAATGCATTGAGTATTCTGTATACAATTTTAGCGATTGTTGGGTAACATGTACGCCTTTCATAACGGAAATGCCCGCAAGTGGTGTTTATGGGTTAAACCCCTTTCTTTCCATTGAGGTTATGAGTTCATATGAATTTCTTATGGTAAGTTTATTTAGTATGGCTATGCTAACGTCTAAACTGTTGGTACGAGGATTCTTTCCCCTTGCATTGTGGTTGGAATATATTGTACGACAGGTGAGTCCTTCAAAAGGAAGGAATTACGAACAACTTCGTAAGTTATTATCGTATGTTATTATTACAATTTAAGTACTGTTTTAGGAGAGGGGATTATCCACTGAGCGCTAATTGCTCATTCCTATCTATTATTGTTCCCTCCCTAGGTTTCTCAAATAACAGGTAAAAGTCGGCCCACGTAAGCCGAGGTGGAGCCGTTGCTGCCCTAGGAGTAAAGCTATAAGCTTGTATGTGAGCTGTGAAGTGGTATTATGATGTAATAATTCCTTTCTATGTAATTTAAGTCCTTGTGTGCATGTATTGCATATCATTTAGAGTCGCTCCGTATGGCCATGTGAGCCAACCATCTAAGTTGCCACGTATGTCTTAGCTAAGGCCGTTTATAGTGGGATGTAAACCCCAGTACTCCAGACGTGCGGTCCGCAGAGTTGTACTGTCATTGTTCATTTATTTTAGCATTGAACTGTATTGGTTGTTATGCTCTGGGCGGGTGGCTCGTAGAGCTGTGAACTCCGGCAGGTAGCCGTTGAGTTGATTAGTTCTTTATTGCTGTTTTCCAGTGCAGGGAATTTAATATAAGGCTTTAAGCATGAGAAATAGTCAGTTTTCAAGGAAAACTCTTCCCGTTTCGTCCCAAGATTTAAAGAAAAACGCTAACACTCCTAGCTTGGAGACTTCAAAGAAGGAATTAGTCTATGCAAGCTTCAATGCCACGACCTATAATATATAATAAGTGAGAAACCAAGCAAACTTCAAAGACCAGCAACAGGACAAGGATTCCACTGTAAATAGAATTATAAGCCATATCAAACACAGAGTTCTACTGATAGCAAAAGGCTCTAGGAGATATAAAAAATGTGTAGATATAGTGTTCATGTGGTAGGAGGCTGGAGATTGAGGAATTCTCAATCCTAGTGCTCATAGGTTGTATCCCTTGACAGGGGATTTCCATTGTTGGTATGAATGATCACTACTTCTTACCCCCCCCCCCCCCCCCAAAGTTAGGTTTCAAATTAGTTTAGGAAAATTTCAAATATCTAAAAATTTGACATGTGAAATATGCTAGGGACATTTTGTTTTTAGGTAGATGTACACACACACATACACACACAGATGTGGTACGTATCGCTAGAATGTTATTTTACTAAATATTACATCTTCTAAATTTAATTATTTGTCTTTATAATGTGTTAATTGGTGTTGGAATGTGAAAAAAATAATATCTAATGTGAAAACAGTTAGGACTCATTTAGGACCTGTGGACCCGCCAGACCTACTAGATCTGGGTTTGAATCTAGGTCTTATCTTTTCAATCCCAACGGGTTTGGGTAAAGATCCCAGAAATTTAAATGGATCGCAGTCTAGATCGACCCGACCCATCTTCATCCCTATTTATACATTACAATAGTAATTATGTATAGTTTTTATACATGTTTGTTCCATTTTAAACCGGGCCAAAAGCACTCATGGACCAACCCAACTCATTTATTTCCACAATCTGCCCCATCTGACATCATTGATAGACTATCATGACCCGGTCCAACCCACTTTGTGTACAGGCTGATCCCAACTCAGGTATTAATGGATAAATGAAAGACAAGTTAATGTGAACGAAACGAAATGGACAAACAAATGAAAAACAAACAAAAATGGTCCCATGTATATTTGATTCTTTTCGATACTAATAAATCACTGTCATTAAAAGGTGAAGACTAAATATAATAAAGTACAACAGAAAATATGATAAACTTGAATAAATATGCCATCGAGAATAAGGAATGAACACATAAAAAATTATTGCTTCTTTTAGTCCATTTCCAATAATCTGTTAATTTTAGTTCTGCATTCAATTTCATGACATTTTACGAGGCTAATGTGCATACATTTGCTAAAAGAAGCAAAATGGAAGAAATTGTGATTATAAATTTTTGAAATTGACATTGCACAATTCATACACATGCATATACTTAACATACTTTTGAAAAATCTCTCTCCATAAAAGAGCTAGCTAGCTAATTAATTAATCTAGATAATACTTAATTACCCATAATCACTAGTGATTATCATGGGTTGGAGGCTAATTAATCTAGATAATACATACTTACCCGTAATCACTAATCAAAGGGCAAGCATGGAGAGAATATGCAGACTATCTTCATCATGATTATGAGGAATAGGCCCCATTAGTACCCTTCTCACTTGATCTGCTCTACCACGGACCAATCGCAGCGCTCGATGCCACCTGGTCCTTGCACTATTAGCCGTCCGATTATTAGACGGATGATCACGATCACGATCACGATCATGATGATCAAAAACCATAAGAATCTGAGTTAGTTGAAAAAGGAAGAGCCTAGATGAACAAACAACATCTCGGTGAACAATTCTGAGACTAAGGCAAACCCTCAAGAGAAAAGGGCCCAACAAGGTAGACACTATTTGAGTGGTGGTGGCGCCGGCCCTCGAAAAATGCAGTGCCGCCATAACCACCAGGTGCAAACCCATTTCTGATTTTGGAGAGAGAGAGGAGGAACAAAGCAAGTTTTATGGGGGAGCCACAAATGGCGATGAGTGTCTGGGTGTATATTACTTAGTGTGTACGTACGTACTTGATAAAGACTGATTAAATTGTCAGTGTGGGAAGCCCTAGAATTAAGGGTGATTTGGATAGAGCCCACATGTGATTCAATTTCATAATAATCAACGACATGCTAGAGAAATGGCGTTTGAGAAGAGGTTTGACTATGTTTCTTTGCTAACCTAATAGTTGCGTAACTTTGATTTTGGATCTTTGCTGGTTGAGTCAGTTCTACTTAAATCATAACCTGTTTATATTTTGTGTTTTGAAAACGAGATTTATCAGCTATTGTTAATATAGTTGTTGAATGCGCCATAAAAAATGAGCCGTAACAGCCACCTTGCTATTTGAATAATACCTTGCTATTTGAATATATTATACAATAACTCTAACACTTTGCATCTATGCAATGCATGAGATAATTTTTTAGTTTTTAATATAATGAAGACAATAAAAAGTTAAAAGCTATAGTAAACCATCCAACAATTAGTATGATATATTGATAAACCAAATATCTTTGAATATTGAAATTTTTTTTAATGGATTATTAAGTTAAACATAGGACGCGTTTGGTAAACAGCTGTTAGCTGTTTATATTAGCTGTTAGTTGTTAACTGCTTGAATTAATTGTTTGCATTAGCTGTTTGAATTAGCTATTTATAAAAGAAATATTTGGTAAAATTAGTTGTTTTTAAAAAAGATATTCAGTAAAATTTCATTTGTACTCTTATCTCTACATTACTTTTTAATTAAAAATAATTTTTTCATTTACTAGTTATCCTATTTTCTTTCCAAGAAAAATTAAATTGATGTCATATATTCAAACTAACTTTATTATAAAACTTTAATTTGTTACTAGTTGTATATAATTTGTATTCTTATTAATATTTTTTTCCTATTCAACTAGTGTATATCTATCTACATGATAGTTATGTCTTAAAATATTATTTTTTTATTTGCTACATATTTTATTATTATGAATTGAAATTTATATCTTCGAATGATTTAATCTTGCATAGATTAAATTTAAATAATATACAACATGAAATATCACTCCAAAAGGCTAATGACATATAGTGTAATTTTTTGAAACCCTTGGGTATTTATGTCATTTTCACAAACAACCATTCTCAAAAGGCTAATGAAAATAGCATTTTGAGAAAGAGCATTTTGAGAAAGAGCTTTTTGAGTCTAAATAGCTCTTCAATCAAACATCAATTTAGTTGTTTTGACTAGTCAAAACAGTTAAAACCCTCAAAAAAACTCTTTTTTTCCAAAAAACTCTTGCAACCAAATACCCCATAGTTGTTACAAAATGCAAACTATGAAATTTGTTAGAATTTATAATGCGTTATATTATATTATACTTAACCTAGTTTTATAGCAAATGTAACATCTTAATTTCCGTATAACAATTGGAGGATCATGTTAGTATAGAAGTCATCTTATTTATTGATGAAAATTAATAACATAAATAAATAACATAAATGATTATTAATTTTCAGTATTAATTTTCAATTAATGAGAAAATATTTCATGAAGAAAGTGTTAGTCACTTTTATTAACAATCACATTAATATGACTTTAATTAATAATTATTATAGCAAAGTTATGATAGACTAAAAATTAAAGTATTCATTTATAAGATTGAATTTAACAGATGGATACATATTTTTACTAGTCAATTAATTTTATATTTATTTTGAGTAGGACTATTTAAGAATTACACGGCACAATCAATGTGTATTCAATCATTTAGGAAACCCAACAAAAACGGAATTTCGTTTTAAATAATGAGACAGGTGAGAAAATTCTGGATAGTGTTTTGACAAATAGCACGATAATTAATGGCTATATTTGCTTAATGCCCATGAATTTGGGAAAGACCCGGAGAGAACACGCTATCACTTCACTAGATAACAACAAAGACAAACGTAGGCGTATAAATTAATGCATAAGCTAAACTAGGATTCCCTCATAAGCTCACTTTCCTTGTTTTTATTTGCTATATATTTTGGGGGGGGGGGTGTTTGGCTGTCGGGTAATGCAAAACATATAAGAAGAAATTATCACAATGTCTAGGGAGCTGAGCTATAAGAAGAGAGAACTTTCTTTATATGGAAGGTGATTATGTAACTACTTATGTAATTATATTTTCTACTAATTAAGGTGTGACATTACAAAAATAGTTCATTATTTTTTAAATACTCTTTTTTTTTTTGGGAAAGCACACAGCACCAATCTTATTCCATCTTACAAGCAATGACATCTCTTAGTCTCTTACACAACAAGGAAAATCATGTTCCTAAAATTTGACATTGTGTATATGTTAGCAAACGTGGCCAATGAGTGAGCTACCCCATTACCATCCTACTAACATGACTAATTAAAAAATAATTAAATATCAGGCTCAAAACGTTACGTCTCCGATTTGTAAGTCAAATTTAGTCACAAAATGGGACTGCTTCATGCTTTGACAATTTCCATGCACTCAACTTCAATGCTATTACTTTTGCTATTCGGGCCTCCATCATTCCCTGAACCTTCGTCGCCATACAACCCACAGTCTCACCCTTCAAGTCACGGCCCACCATAGCCACACCCACCTCACCTGGCCCTTCTCCTTGAACATGACTGCATCCACATTGAACTTCAATTGGCTTCTTGCAGGCTTCTACCAAGCTCCTCCTGCCTTCGCCACCCCATGGACTCCCACCTTCACTTGTGCGTTATTTGCTCAACTGAATTCTCATAGCGTCACGTTTGCTTTCACTTTACACAACTCAGGCTCCACTTCCTCTTGCCGCCATAGCCGTAATTCCTAGCACACCATAGTTGCCACGTGTAGCAGAAAATAGCTTCCATCCTTTCCACTGGCCTATTATCCATGATTGCACACATCCAGCTCTTGAAGGAGGTCCAAGTTACTCTTAGCTCATCACCAACGTTGTTGCAACTACTCCAAAAATGGCTGCAAAGGGGCACACCCAAATAACATGCAGATGCATCAAGTCTTCTCCCATCCATCCACAAACATTGCAAATAGGTTCATCACATACTTGCTTCTTCACGAGTCACATTTATCAGGTACAACACCCCTACACCCTCGCCAACACAAAGTCTTTAACATACCCCAGCAAACATAACTTATTTTTACAAGAGCCTCTTAGAATTCTTCAGTAAAACTAAATATCCGTGTCTATTTTATTTATTTATTTATTTATTTATTTTGAGTGGAAGACTTGCACCACAATATATCAAGAAGGAAAAGCATCTATGCGTACGATTTGAGGGAATCTATCTAGTCAAGAGAAGAGCCAACTTATTGCCCTTCCTCTTAACATGTGACCACCCATGAAGCTCAAACTTTTTACGCAAAGAAACATTATCACCTAAATGACATCAATATCACTCTCTAATATTGATGACTTGCTGAAACACTTAGACTCCGTTTGGTCTTTAGAAAATTTGGTGGAAAGAAAAGTTGAAAGAAAAAAATGTGAAGGAAAAAAAAAAGTAGGGAGAAAATGAGTTTTTTCTCTTGTTTGGATTGAGGAAAAAATACAATAATTTGGATGAGAAATTTGATGTTGATGTCATCTAAGTAATTTGAGGTTGGAGAAGGTTGGAAAATTTCCTCAAACTTTCATCACAATTTTATGAGGAAAATTTTATCACTTGTTTCTAACAATTTTTTCACCTAACTTTCCTCCATATTTTTTTTCTTTGTGATTTTTTCTAAACCAACCAGAAGACAAAACGTAACTTTCCCAATTTTTTTTCTTTCCACCAAATTTTTCAAGGTCCAAACGGAACCTTAGAGATAACAACAATAACAACAACACTTTCCAGTGTGGGTCCTGCTTTCACAGGGTCTGAGGAGATCCAGATATAGACAATCTTACCTCTACCAGTATCTCTACCCGTAGAGATAATATGTTTCAATCATTATATTTCGCAATCCAATTCACCACGCTATCTGGAGACCAAGCCGAACAACTTATTTAATTAGTTAGTGAGTACAACTTGATGTAGTAAAAATTGGTATTGTAATAATTGTAGTAGTTATGTGTTTGTATAGTTCGTTATTGCTTAAACAATTTATACTTATTTAGTTAGCTAATAACTATTATAGTTATGTGTCTGACAAATTAGTTGCCAGTAAATACAACTTGTTGTAGAAAGATCATGAAATTTTAAAATTAAATAAGAAGATATCTTGAAACAAATGCTACTAACTAATTTAATTAGCTCATCAAAACCACACTTGACATGTTAAACATGGCTAAAAATAAAAACTATAAATTCTAAAATTAGAAATTGGACGATAATTTTGCATGAAAAATTTGTATTGTAATGAAATCCCATCTGCTAGGCAGAATTTTAGAACTCTTTATCCATGGTGTAAATAATTATTTTTAAACAATTTATGTATGAGACGTCTATCAATTAATGGATCATTCAATTTGGATACGGGGCATGTTAAGTTTGGATCAGGTCATATTTTGGATTAGGTGATATTTCGGGTCGGTTCGGTTTGGGTCGGGTGAACTTCGGTTGCAGTCGAGTTCGAGTCAACCGATTTTTGGTTCAATACGCTTGTCACGCAAAAATAAACAACGTTGTAGAAAATTTCGGGTCGGATATGATTCGGTTCAGATCAATTCGGATTTTGAGTCCACTTTAGTGTGAACCTATTTCGGATGCTGCGTCGGGTATGGATACGGGTCGTTCGGTTTGAATTTTGGGTCTCGGGTTAGTTTTGTCAGGTCTATTCAATTTGTCACAAGGAAAATAGTCTATTAAGAGGAAGCATAACAAATTGTATTGCTTTTTGCAAGCAAATATTGCCTTGCCCAAGTTGAAGTACCATGCATTATTCATAAAATATAGTTGAAATCCTGTATCTATCTTTAAGGGGTGTTTGGTAAGCAAAAAGAGGATGTAGACTTGAACGTAGACTTTAACTCCTAGTTTTTAAGTTTTATTCCCTTGTATTTGGTGAGAATTTTAGGGACTATAAGTATTTGGGTAGAGGTGAAGGTTAAAGGTGCATTTAATTTACTTCAAAAAAGTGGTGGAGCTATGAGAAAAGAAAAGGGGTGCAATATTCAGAAAAGTGATGAAGTGATGTTGAACCATCTTCATTGATTAACTGGATGGTTCAGTTTTGGATCAAAGTCAAAACTCAAAACTTTTAGCATAAGCTATTAAGTTCAAGATGGTCTTTTAGTTATGGACAAATTTTTCAAAAAAATCGGTTCAGTTAATCGAACTGAAATTTTTTTTGATTTTTGATTCTGTTACAGTTCAGGCTATTTGAAAATTCGGTTAACCAAACCGAAAACAATTTTGTTTTTTAAAAAATGATACACAAAAAACAAAAAATTTAGGTAAGAAAGTGCACTTTTTTATTATTTATAAATGGTATCCAAAGTTAATTTTTATAAACAGAATTTAAACATAAAAAAATAAAAAATTTCGGTAAAAAAGTATAAGTTTTTTTAATTATTTGTAAACGGTTAACCGGTAACCGAACAGCAAAACCGGTTAACCAAACCGAAAAACCGGTTAACCTAAATTTCCGGTTTGGTTACGGTTTGGGTTTTGGACGAACTGAAATTTTCGGTTAACCGAAAAACAGTTAACCGAAATTTTCAATTCGGTTACAGATCAGAATTTTTTAAAACCGAAAAATCGGTTAGCCAATTTTTGGTTAATCAAAACTCCGGTTAACCAATTTTGCATACCCCTAGTTTGAATTTCTACCGAAGAATTTTTTCTTTGATAGCCCAAAGGATTTAAGATTTATTCAATTGTGCTACCAGCTGGATCATTTTATCGCTTCTTTGAAGCACATCAATGATTAAAAAGAAAATTGATATTTGGAGGCATCAAGTCTCGCATACATCTCTGAATTTAAACCCCCTCCTCATGGATGAATATCGAGTTTCAACCTTCGAAGGCATCACTTGAATCCATTACCGACCCCCCCCCCC
>JACYFF010031956.1:6742744-6757935 GCA_017589665.1 Selenicereus undatus | reverse complement strand
AAAGCCACGTCAGAAAATACATTGCTTTTATATATAGTATAGATTCAGGCCTCCATCATCCCCTGAACCTTCGTCACCACACAGCCCACAATCTCGCCCTTCAAGTCATGGCCCACCATAGCCACATCCACCTGCCCCTTCTCCTTGAACATGACTGCATCCACATTGAACTTCAATTGGCTTCTTGCAGGCTTCTACCAAGCTCCTCCTGCCTTCGCCACCCCATGGACTCCCACCTTCACTTGTGCGTTATTTGCTCAACTGAATTCTCATAGCGTCACGTTTGCTTTCACTTTACACAACTCAGGCTCCACTTCCTCTTGCCGCCATAGCCGTAATTCCTAGCACACCATAGTTGCCATGTGTAGCAGAAAATAGCTTCCATCCTTTCCACTAGCCTATTATCCATGATTGCACACATCCAACTCTTGAAGGGGTCCAAGGTACTCTTAGCTCATCAACAACCTTGTTGCAACTACTCCAAAAATGGCTGCAAAGGGGCACGCCCAAATAACATGCACATGCTTCAAGTCTTCTCCCATCCATCCACAAACATTGCAAATAGGTTCATCACATACTTGCTTCTTCACGAGTTACATTTATCAGGTACAACACCCCTACACCCTCGCCAACACAAAGTCTTTAACATACCCCAGCAAACATAACTTATTTTTACAAGAGCCTCTTAGAATTCTTCAGTAAAACTAAATATCCGTATCTATTTTATTTATTTATTTATTTATTTATTTATTTTGAGTGGAAGACTTGCACCAAAATATATCAGGAAGGAAAAGCATCCATGCGTTCGATTTGAGGGAATCTATCTAGTCAAGAGAAGAGCCAACTTATTACCCTCCCTCTTAACATGTGACCACCCATGAAGCTCAAACTTTTTACACAAAGAAACATTATCACCTAAATGACATCAATAGCACTCTCTAATATTGATGACTTGCTGAAACACTTAGACTCTGTTTGGTCTTTAGAAAGAAAAGTTGAAAGAAAAAAAATGTGAAGGAAACAAAAAGTAGGGAGAAAATGAGTTTTTTCTCTTGTTTGGATTGAGGAAAAAATACAAGAATTTGGATAAAAAATTTGAATGTTGATGCCATCTAAGTAATGTGAGGTTGGAGAAGGTTAGAAAATTTCCTCAAACTTTCATCACAATTTTATGAGAAAAATTTTATCACTTGTTTCTGACAATTTTTTCACCTAACTTTCCTCCATATTTTTTTTCTTTGTGATTTTCGTTAAACCAAATAAAAGACAAAACGTAACTTTCCCAAAAAAATTTCTTTCCACCAAATTTTTCAAGGTCCAAACGGAACCTTAGAGATAATATGTTTCAATCATTATATTTCTCAATCCAATTCGCGACACTATCTGGAGACCAAGCAGAACAACTTGTGTAGTTAGTGAATACAACTTGATGTAGTAAAAATTGGTATTGTAATAACTATTGTAGTTATGTGTTTGTATACTTCGTTATTGCTTAAACAATTTATACTTATTTATTTAGCTAATAACTATTATAGTTATGTGTCTGACAAATTAGTTTCTAGTAAATACAACTTGATGTAGAAAGATTATGGAATTGTAAAACAAAATAAGAAGATATCTTGAAACAAATGCTACGAACTAATTTAATTAGCTTATCAAAACCATACTTGACATGTTAAACATGGCTAAAAATAAAAACTATAAATTCTAAAATTAGAAATTGGACGATAATTTTGCATGAAAAATTGGTATTGTAATGAAATCTCATCTGCTAGGCAGAATTTTAGAAATCTTTATCCATGGTGTAAATAATTATTTTTAAACAATTTATGTATGAGACGTCCATCAATTAATGGATCATTCAATTCGGATACAGGGCATGTTAAGTTTGGATCAGGTCATATTTTGGATTAGGTGATATTTCGGATCGGTTCGGTTTGGGTCGGGTGAACTTCGGTTGCAGTCGAGTTCGAGTCAACCGATTTTTGGTTCAATACGCTTGTCATGCAAAAATAAACAACTTTGTAGAAAATTTCGGGTCGGATATGGTTCGGTTCAGATCAATTCGGATTTTGAATCCACTTTAGTGTGAACCTATTTCGGATGCTGCGTCGGGTATGGATACGGGTCGTTCGGTTTGAATTTTGGGTCTCGGGTTAGTTTTGTTAGGTCTATTCAATTTGTCACAAGGAAAATAGTCTATTAAAAGGAAGCATATCAAATTGTATTGCTTTTTGCAAGCAAATATTGCCTTGCCCAAGTTGAAGTACCATGCATTATTCATAAAATATAGTTGAAATCCTATATCTATCTTTAAGGGGTGTTTGGTAAGCAAAAAGAGGATGTAGACTTGAACGTAGACTTGAACGTAGATTTTAACTCCTAGGTTTTAAGTTTTATTCCCTTGTATTTTGTGAGAATTTTAGGGACTATAAGTATTTGGGTAGAGGTGAAGGTTAAAGGTGCATTTAATTTACTTCAGAAAAGTGGTGGAGCTATGAGAACAGAAAAGGGGTGCAATATTCAGAAAAGTGATGAAGTGATGTTGAACCATCTTCATTGATTAACTGGATGGTTCGGTTTTGGATCAAAGTCAAAACTCAAAACTTTTAGCATAAGCTATTAAGTTCAAGATGGTCTTTCAGTTATGGACAAATTTTTCAAAAAAATCGGTTCAGTTAATCGAACCGAATTTTTTTTTTATTTTCGATTCTGTTACGGTTCAGGCTATTTGAAAATTCGGTTAACCAAACCGAAAACAATTTTGTTTTTTAAAAAATGATACACAAAAAACAAAAAATTTAGGTAAGAAAGTGCACTTTTTTATTATTTATAAATGGTAACCAAAGTTAATTTTTATAAAAAGAATTTTAACATAAAAAAATAAAAAATTTAGGTAAAAAAGTATAAGTTTTTTTAATTATTTGTAAACGGTTAACTGGTAACCGAACAACAAAACTGGTTAACCAAACCGAAAAACCGGTTAACCTAAATTTCCGGTTTGGTTACGGTTCGGGTTTTGGACGAACTGAAATTTTCGGTTAACCGAAAAACAGTTAACCGAAATTTTCAATTCGGTTACAGATCAGAATTTTTTTAAACCGAAAAATCGGTTAACCAATTTTTGGTTAATCAAAACTCCGGTTAACCAATTTTGCACACCCCTAGTTTGAATTTCTACCGAAGAATTTTTTCTTTGATAGCCCAAAGGATTTAAGATTTATTCAATTGTGCTACCAGCTGGATCATTTTATCGCTTCTTTGAAGCACATCAATGATTAAAAAGAAAATTGATATTTGGAGGCATCAAGTCTCGCATACATCTCTGAATTTAAACCTCCTCCTCATGGATTAATATCGAGTTTCAACCTTCGAAGGCATCACTTGAATCCATTACCGACCCCCCCCCCCCAAAACCTTGATAGTAGAGAGAGATAGAGGAACGCTGATGGTCAACGGTTAATGAAAAAGTAAGATAAAATATAATATGAATTTGAATATATAATATCTGTACAATATAGTGCTTTAATCAACTCATTCATGTGCTAATTTATTCTATTTTGTTTAAACACTTAAATTTACAGAATCAATAATTTATTTATTTAATTTATTTAAAATAAAATGTCAATATAAATCATAATGGTGGTAAAAATTTTAAATTTATCATACGCTTGTCAAACTTTTACGGTACCACTTGGTAATTTCTTTCCCCTCCAAAAAAAAATAAATCAAAACAAATAAAGGCCATGGGCTTTTGGTCTTAGGCAGAGCGCACTCATGGGTTGCCAAATGTTCATCTGTTTTCTTGGCTAAGAGGTGAGATGAACCCCAAATTGTGCAAAACAAAATTTTAGAGAAATAAAAAACCCTTGTAGAACCCTTCTTCTTCTCCTGTTTTCCCTGTTTGTTCTGGTTCATCGCTTCTGCTGCTTCTTCAAACTACACAGAACAGCAGGAGCATCCAACACCCAGATTGCAAAAACCCCTAAAATTAAACCCAAAACCCTTCAATGGAGGAAAAAGATGATGGACCTCCAAATAGAGAGTTGTACGCTTTGCTTCACATCTCCCCAGATGCCTCAACTGAAGATATTCGCAAAGCTTATCGCCAGTGGGCTCAAGTTTACCATCCCGATAAGTATCAAGATCCCCAAGTACTCTTCACTCTTTCTCTTTATTGATTGTTCTGTTTTTTGCTTGTGGGTTGGAGATGTTTTAAAAAAAAAAAATATTTGATTGGTATTTGGGGTTTATTGGGTTTGTGGGTTTTGTTCCAAAGCTAATTTGTAAAAGGTATATGGTTAGCCCTATGCCCTCATTGATGTTAGGAAGTTGATTACAGGATTTTTTTTTTTGTGATTGTCGTCTTTATTTTTTTCTGGGTTTTTGGGTATCTCATGGCTACATGCTGCTAGCTATGCTACTGAAGTAATTGGAATTTGATTTTCATAGATGTTGTCTACAAATTAATCAAATTTTGTATATCTGCTCATTTAAAGCTAATTTCCTCGGTACTTGGAGACTTGGCACTGCTAATGTGTAATGCAATGTACTTTTCCTTGTCTTCCGTGCACTAAAGATTGAAACAATGTCCTCGTTTAAGTTGACTTGCTTGCTTTGCCTCAGTTGATTCATATCATGTTTCCAAGTAGTTCCCCTTGT
This sequence comes from Selenicereus undatus, assembly GCA_017589665.1. Taxonomy (NCBI): domain Eukaryota; kingdom Viridiplantae; phylum Streptophyta; class Magnoliopsida; order Caryophyllales; family Cactaceae; genus Selenicereus; species Selenicereus undatus. The sequence continues at coordinate 6,753,273 of JACYFF010031956.1, read as the reverse complement.
AGTTCTCTTCAATGTGTTTATTTTGTTTTCCTTATTTGCTAGCATCATGGACTATTCCCTTATTCCTATTGATTCAACATGATTATGCAGTTATTCTATTTATTTCCTTTCTTCCATTTTCTTTGTAAGATAGCAGGAAAAGTGTCTTCAGTCGAATGAAGAAATTATGCTGCGATGTGTTGGAAGAGGAACGAGCTTGAACAGTCGTACCTTGATGGGCGTACTATAGTGCCTTGGCAATTTGTCTTTCTTTAGGTTGCTTCTTTGCACTACTTGGTTTTAGGTGGTTACTGGATGGGCATCATAGATCATGATAAGCCTTTGCACTGTGCATTGCCCCTAAACTTTCTGATAAGTCATCTATCACAACACTTATATAGGCCGAGCATACTTAAGAATAGTCTTTCATAGTTCATTGGTTTCTGTAACACAGGTGCATCTTAGTTATGCAGAGGGTACTATCAAATCCTTTGAGCTTTGTTGGCTCAATCTGGGTGCATCATGGTTTTGCAGTAGTTGAACTACTTATGCACCACCTTGAAAGTTGAATTGTAGAAACTAAAATCTTCTCTTGTTAGATGGTTAGCAAGGATTCAAAATGAGGTTTCAGTCGTGGTATGGGAAAATTAGTCTAATGCGGCATTCGCGTTCCATTTGCGGCGAAAATGCGTTCAGCCAATTCAAAAACCTTTCCAATGCGAGTGTTTCATCGTCGAACGGCCACATTTTGAATCCATGTTGGTTAGCTTGGGCTCTCTTTTACATAGAACGTCTTGGAACCATTGCTCATTTGCTCTGGCTTTATACCATCCGTAATGCCGTGTCTAAACCTAAGCAGTTACTCTGTATTATGTGGGCCAAAGACCAGCTTCGTATAATTACGATCGCCAAAAAGCCATCCTTTTTTTTGATAAAGAAAATAGAATACATCTATAGATCATGAACAGAAGGTCTAATGCACATCAATTGGCATGCATCTTAGAGAAGGACTATGTGCATCCAAAATAGAACTTATCCATAGAATTAACAATATCAAAAGAAGATTGGCAGAAGCAGCCACTGTGGCCCCCCCCCCCCCAAAAAAAGAGCCTTGATCATATTATCTTTGGTAGGCTGAAGTGACCATCTTAATGTACGTAGTCTTCACTTGCACGCTCTTGAAAAGCTTCTCGTCATATTTCTTACTCAATACATCGCCGAGTCAGTATCGCTTAGCTATAAAATTTACTTGTAAATAGGCTGCTGGAAAGAAAGGCGCACTTTAGTTTTGCGAGTAATACTATTAAATCCTTTAATTCTGCTTTGGTTTGCTTTTAGGTTTTATGAATATTATGTTGCACGGTCACTTGGAATCCCCCTTTTTGTGTTGTGGTGGTGGTGGTGGTGGGAAGGGCCTCAAAATCATGCGCTTCTACAAACAAGCCTGCCATACCATATGCTTGGATGCGGATGCAAATGTGCTTTGGCTGATACTGAGGAATCTGGTGTTGGAATTATGGAATAAAATTGAGTCAGTAACACTCTGTTATACTTTGTGTTAGAAAGACTTAAAATTGTGAATGTCAGCTAATGAAGTCTTTGGGACTTGGGAGTTGTTTCTAGAAACCCATATTTGAGTGCCATGTACATTGGCCCTTTTGCCACCTGTCAACCCCCCCGCCCAAAAAGGAAAAAACAGAAAGAAGTTCCTGTCAGGAAAAAATGCTATAATTAGTGAATATAGCAGCTGGACAGGTGTTGTAGACTAAGTATATCTATCTAATATAAATTATAAAGCCAAGTGAACTTCACAATATAAGCCTTTGCCAAACGCAGTTGTTCAGAGCTGTTTACTTAGATGCAAGCATCCTTAGCTTGTTAGCCTTGTTTATATTGCTGTCCATTGCTTTCCATGGGGAGCTGTGCTTCATTTGACGTAGGTTTAGGCACATTCAGAAGTAGGTTGCATGTATTTGGTTCTCTTTTAATAGATGGAAGGGTAAAATTTATTTCTCCTTCTTCTTGTTCTTTTTTTTTGGGGGGGGGGGGCTCGGAATTTTTGTAAGAGACAAACAAAGATATAGTGTTCAAAAGTACGGTTGTACTAGTGAACTACCTCTTCTTCAAAAAGTTCACTTCCACTGCATATGCACAGGAAAAGTGAACGTAGAGAAGTTAAATTGCTATGAACTTCTCACTTTCCTCATTTCTGTTAAAGAAAAAACTTTGTATGGCAATATTTTCCTACCTCTGTTTGGGAGGCTACAGTTCCTAAGCCAGCACATTTCAAAATCAAGCATGATATGTAGATGTCATGGCTGACTCACCTCGAAATCAGATGAGATGTTATTGTTATTGATTGTTCAAATGTAAGATGTTGCTAAAGAAAAATCCTCTCGACACTCCTGTTGGAAAGTTAAATAACTTTTATGTGTGGCAGTTTGGCTGCATTTCCTTTGTCTGTACTCAATTCAACTGTTATGGCTAACTTCTACAAGGAATATACATGGTAGAGTAATGTTTTTCAGTGAAGACACTACAGATCTTGGAGACGGTTCACCCTAAGCTCACCAAACTATAAGTCCTGTATGGTAGAGGATGGAGATCAGATGTGCTTACCTTATCCTCAGAGTTGAGGGGTTGTTTTTGTTGGGAGCTAGATTGAAAATCATTGAAGTCGCGGTGTAGCACAAACAAACTTAACTTCTTGCCAAATCAAACAATTATGCTGCACCTCCCCCAAAAAGTCCCAATTACCAGTAGTCTGTTGTGTAAATTTTCTCACAGGAAAGCATGTCATTGAAATTTCTATGTGAGAATTGTATTTTTTTGAATAGTTTAGATCACATGAATATTTGTGCAGGGAGTATTATAGTTACTTATGTCCTGAGATTCTTCCCATTGTCTGTGTCCTTTTTGACGCTGGTCTTTTGTGGTTAAAAGTTTTGAAAAAATGCCTGGTGCTTCATTTCAGATGAAAGAAATTGCAACACAGAATTTTCAGCGTATATGTGAGGCATATGAAATCCTATCAGATGAGAATAAAAGACAGATATATGATATATATGGTATGGAAGGTGTAACCTCTGGACTAGAACTTGGACCAAAGCTGAATAAAGTTGAAGAGATCAAGGAGGAACTGGAAAAGTTACGACGCAGCAAGGAATTAGAGAAGTTGACTCATCTTCGACCTACTGGCTCTATTCTAGCTAATTTGTCATTACCACAATTTTTGGAAGGTGATGGCATTATTAGGGGGTAAGTAATTTGTATTGTGTTTTGCCTTGTAATTGCTTGAATCTGTGGTTGTAATTCCTGCTCCTGCTGCAGAGTTTTTGGCTAATGTTGATCAAGTTGGTTATTTACACAGAAGGCTTTTGAAACTTGACTTATGCAGATTGAACATATAGTATCTCTGTTTATAATCCTTTACCATTGCAATTAGTTTGTTCCATGCTTATGTTTTGGCTTTTGTTTATCCTTCTTTGATCGTTTCTTGATGTTTGCTTGCATATCAATATCAGAATGGCTATGGCCAGTGAGGTACAGTCTCAGTTATCCAAACGCATTGCAATTGCTATTGGTGGAAACTTAGCCGTTACAGGAAATTCAGGGGGTGGAGCTGCTAGCATTGTGCTTAGGCATCAAATAGCATCAGATGCTTCCATTGAATATATGGCTTCGGCAGGTCTTCGTTCACTTATTGGTGTCCAAACATCACGGTATGTTCTAACTTCTATGATGTCTCATTTTAGGGCAGAGTTCTCAATTGAATCAGATCCAGAAAATTGCACTTTCTTTGTGTTTTGTTTTTCTTATTTGATGCTACTGGCTTACTGTGCCATTTATTCGTAATTCATTTTACATTGTCCTTATTTTTCAAGTTTCTGTTTTGAAGAAGTCACGTGTTTTGACTCTTTCTGCAGCAACTTGTCCCCTCACTCCAATGCCACTTTGGGGCTGGCAATGTCATTAAAAGATGGATCTATCAATCTTTCCAATGTGTGGACTCGCCAACTATCTCCGACTTCAAATGGAAATGTACGTCTACAAAAGAGAAAAAAAGAAATATATGCCTGTGTTACACTTGTACTTGCAGTCATCTGTGCACTAATATTATTATTTAAAATTTTCAATTCTTATAGTCTGGCTTTGCTAAACTAATGAATGACCTTACAAAAAGTTTAATAATAACAGGAAACTATAGTGTATAATTTACAACTAGATGAAAAATGGTAAATGAAGATATGTTTGCAATTTTTTTTTTTTGGGTGACTTATTTCTGTAGATACTAATGTTCTTGTGTTACAACTTTTTCAGATACATTTCCTTCTTGGAACGGAATCATCTATTTCTGTTGGATGGCAGAAGAAAGAAGAGAAAAGTTCTGCTGCTGGAGAGATAAAGGTATGCATAGGTGGATTCTCGGACATTTAATTTAAGGGGTTGGAAGCTGTACGTCTGAGTAAAAAATGACACTTTATTAACCGTATCTCCCATTAGTAACTTTGCTGCTTCTTCTATTCTAGTGAAACTATTGTGTCAATACCTTGTGTTATAAAATATGGACTAGTTCTTTTGTGGCTTATGCTTAGACTTCCTTTCCCATTTAGTGTCTAATGGTAGAAGCTTTAGGATTCTTATGAAGGTATATGCCTTCAGTTGTAAAATTAACAAATACATTTATTTCGAGATTAGTGTTGTAATCATTTTTCGGTTTGTGTATACTATGTCTTGACAAATCAGAACACTAGAAAGAGGACTTAATATCTTTAATTTCATGTCTTTTTAATGGAATTCCACCTATTCATATTGCTTTATAAGGAAGATTGAGTCTGGATGAGCATTTCAAACTCTGTTTACTGCCTATTCGTTTGTTGACCAATCTCGCATCTTTTATGGTTTTCTATGAGTTGCATCATTTAATTCCAATTACATGTCAATACTCAGAATAATTCTTTTGACTTTGCATAGACACATATATTTCTATTATGATTGACTGTTTCTGGTGCTACAGTTTGGCACAAGCTCTTTTGGGGCATCAGCTCACTACACTCATCGCTTCTCGGCAAAGTCTCATGGGCGTATAGCAGGCAGAGTGGGAAGGTCTGTTCATGGCATCCTAGATGTCCATTTCTCCACCCTGTTTTAAGTGATGGTCAATGCATATTTTGTTTTTTTCATCTCTTTCAAGTGCACAGTATACAGGAATTTTTTGCATTTTGTGATATGAAGTTTGGATTGTGACTTCAATTCTGTTCTTTGTAGCAATGCTCTTGAGCTAGAAATTGGTGGTGGACGGAGAATATCTAATTTCAGTACCGTACGAATGTTATATTCGATAGGAATTCAGGTAATTGTTGGCCCATATAAGTGTGCTGTTCTTTTCAGTCTAGAAAAATCTTTGCATCTGGCCCTGAACCACTATAAATAGAGGCTGCCCTTTATTTTCAGTTTACAAAAACAGCTAGTCTGCTGAGTTTTGCTTGGTTGTTTCTTTCTCCTGCCCTTTTCTTGGTAGGGTATCTTTTGGAAGTTTGAACTGCATCGTGGTGGCCAGAAGTTAATAGTTCCGGTAAGTGCAACTCTGAGCTTAATGGCCGTAATGCATTCACATTGATGTCATCTATTCCTTGCAGTGTGATGGAAACACCGTCCAAAAAAATGGGAAGGGAAAAAGGTACATGTTGTTTGTCTCATAGGCCAGAAGCTAAGACATATCACCTCTCGTGATTCTTTTGCCCAGGCTGGATATATGAACCATGGGGCAATGTTCTTATTGATTTCTGAGTGTTTCTAGTGCAAGGGATGTGGTAGTCCTGGGTCTGAAGAGAAGTGCTGCCATATATAGTAAATTTTTCTTAAAACTTGGCTGTTATTTTGTAGCTTAAAAATTTGAAAAAAATCTGTGAACCACATGCCCTAATTTCTAATGGTCCATCGACCTGGAACCATAATATAATTGCTGATTTCTGGACATGTTCAATAGTCCTATGAACAGGTGGTAAGAGAATGGTGCAGAGATTATTTTGCGGGTTGTCGATTGCTAGAGGTAGTTTGTGAATCCCCCGAAACAAACTCTTAATACAACGGACAGTTACTTAGAAGGACAATCACAGGATTATGGGGTTTCACTATATCATGTGTATGAGTACGTTGTCTTTGGGTTTGGTAAATACAAGTTAGATAGTCTTACCAAAGTGATCATTACTGTTTGATGTCATTCAATATTATTAGGTATTTAATTCTGTCTATTATGTTAATGGTGATAGGGAAATGAGTTTTTTAAGTTGCCAAAACAATGTGCGCAGGCTGGTAGTTAGGTTTGTGTTGTTTTCATTGGGTAATGCCCAGCACTATGGTTAGGTAGTCGTCCCAGGTGTTGCTATTAAGGTTGGCCCTCTTCTTATCCATCTTGTCTTGACTTACGTACTTACATGCCCTATCTGCCTGTGGTGCATGTACTTCCTCATCAGTTGCATCTGTGAAGCGCCAGAGTGTCAAAAATCAAATCAAATCAAACCAATACCCTGAAATCCTGCCTAGGCAGGTTCTAAGGAGGTTAGATCCGCATGGCTTTACGCCTAAACGGCAGAGAGATCGTACTTGTGGGACCTTAGATTTCAATAATATTGACTCCTTATTACTTCACAACGAAATAAGTTGATACGATAGTTTAGTGAGGCATCTTTCTTTGGTCCTCTGTATTCTAATGTTGAAACGATTTCCCTACAATTGCTTTCCCAGCTGGCTGAAAGCTGGACAGATAAAAGATTTTATATGTTGAACTGTTTTAGGTATGAATGTATGATCATCTTAATCCCACCCTTATATGGATGGTTTAAAAGCTGTTTCTAACTTATTGGTAAGGAGGGGGTGAGTTTTTGAGCTATTTTTATCTTGTCATTGGCTAACCTTGTATTTTGTATTTAAGCTTTTCTTTCTTCTTTGAGTTTTGATTCTTGCGAATCTATTCCTCTTAGATCTGCCTCATTGGTTATAAGCTGGATCTTTTGCTTGCAGATCCTTCTTTCCAGATATATCAATCCTATATTTGCAGCAGGGGCGTTTATTGTTCCAACATCCCTTTATTTCACACTCAAGGTTTGCATGTGTTATGGAATGAACTTTCAAACAGCTGATTCATTGGTCAGATGGTTCCAGCATTCTTTGGTCAGGATATGATGCTTTGTTCACTCGGTGTTGCAGAAATTTGTTGTCAAACCTTATTACCTTAAACGGGAGAAGCAGAAGGCGAAGGAGAATATGGAGAAAACTTCAGTTCAGGTATACAGCTCCACCTCCCTCACAAAAGTTCTGGAATTGTACCCATTGTAAAGCATGAGTGATGAAATTACTAATCACCTTTTCCCGCCAGCATGCATATGCTGATTACTCACTGTCAAATGACCCAGGGCTGACATGAATCTTTTGACTAGGTTAAAGAGGCTAGGGCGGCTGCTGAGAAGGCTCAGCAGCTATTACAAAACGTTGCCAATAGAAAGAAAAATAAACAAATGGAGCTTGGTGGATTGGTTGTTAGAAAAGCACTCTATGGAAATGCTAAAGCTTTGAAGAAGCTTGAAGAATCCGGAGAAACTAGCGATGATTTGGCTTCACAAGTTCTTGATGTTACTATACCTCTAAATTTCTTGGTCAATGATTTAGGGCAACTTAAGGTATGGTCTCAATTCCTTTTTTCATATAAGCTTGTTATGGGTTTTAATTTGAGTATGCTAGCCCCCTCATGCAGGATAAGAGTAAAGAATGGGTTAAAAGATTTAGGAAATTAGAATATTTTGATATTGGAGATCTTTTGTATTTTTTTTTTATTATTTACGTAGGTTATTTTTAAGAATATCTTAGGATAGCCAAAGAAGGATATTGAGTGATATTTTATTAAGATTTAGTTTCCTAGTCTATTAGGATAATATTAGGATATATATTTTTATCCTTTTTTAGTTTATATTGTATTATTTAGGTTTCCTAACACAAGTTAGCCTCTTGGTTATATAAACTCCTTTATATAATTGAAGAAGATAGATTATGAATAAGAATTGATATTGAATTTAAGCGAAAGTTCTTGTTTGAATTTTCTCAGTGTGGGAATTGCTCTTAGAGCGTCCTACATAAAGTGAAAATTCAACACAAGAACTTTGGCTTAAATTCAATATCAATTCTTATTCATAATCTGTCTTCTTCAATTATAAAGTGGTTTATATAACCAATAGGAATTGCGAGTCCCAGTCGAGCCACAACAGCAGTTTTCGGTGAGAAGAGGGCTGGTGATGGCGTGACAGCACAGCCAAGAGGGTTTTCGACCCTTTCTGTGGTCGATCGAAGGTGTAGGGGGCCACTGGTTGCTAGCAAACGACAATTCTTAATGAAGCTCGCGAAATTGGAGCAACCAATTGGCGGTTGAATCAAAGCGTTCCCTTTCAATTGGGATGGGGCTTTAGGTCGAAATTACATGGGCAGCATAGGAGTGAAACTAGTTTTGGATGATTTTCAGAAAACAAGGGTGAATTTTGGCATCCGGGGTTTCAGGAATTGGGGAGAATTCGCAATCTGGGTTAGGATTTCATGAATTATGGGGTTTTAGGGTTCCGGTGGCGGTGGTGGTCCAGCTTGTGGTGCAATTGATGGGCGGCAGGGGCGTGGGTTATGGAATTTGGGGTGTTTTTTTTTTTTGGTGGCTGATTTGAGAAAACAAAGGCAAAAATCAAAGAGAAAATATGGACAGTGGCAGGATCAAAGAAGCTTTGATACCAAATTGTTGTAGGACACTCTAAGAGCAATTCTTACAAAGGGAATAATTGATGTAGGACGCTCTTAAGAGCAATCTTACACTGAGACAATTCACACAAGAACTTTCGTTTAAATTCAATATCAATTCTTATTGATAATTTGTCTTCTTCAATTACATAAAGGGGTTTATATAACCAAGAGGTAACTTGTATTAGGAAACCTAAATAATAAGATCTAACCTAAAAAAGGATAAAAATATATACCCGAATATTATGCTAATAGACCAGGAAACTAAATCTTAATGAAATATCACTAAATATCCTTCTTTTGCCTATCCTAAGATATGCTTAAAAATAAGCTACGAAAATAATTAAAAAAAATACAAAAGATCTCCAATATCAAAATATTCTGATTTCCTAAATCTTTTTACCTATTCTTTGCTCTTATCCTGCATCACCCCTCCCTCCCTTTCTGGTTTGAAGAAAAAGAGGTCAAAGATGAAGAAAAATGGAGTGAGTGATCCACAAGACTTGTTCAAATATGTTATGATAACATAGATGGACAATATCCCTACTTGTGGCATGAACCCTGGCTTTTATAGTTTGGGTGGGTAGGTCATAAACCTAGCAGGGACAGCAAACATTGCTGAAAGTTATACTGATGTGTACAGCCAAGAACTCCCTTTAAGGTTGCATTATTCCCCCGCCCGGGTCCGGCCTTTCACAATGTGGGATTTTGGGGTATGGGTTTGGATTTTTTAACCTGATGCTTCTTTAATACCGAAAGGCTATATGATGGTTTTAGCTTTTTAGGATGGGAATATGGGAGTGACATTACGCTTAACTGGTTAGTTTTGTAGCCATTTCAGCCATATGGATTCCAGCATGCACTGACTCTACTTCGTCTTTCTCCTTTCTTTTTATTCTTTTGAGGTAAAAGGCACAAGTGTGAATTTTTGCAAGGACAACACAGCTTAACAGCTACTGTTGTTGACATACCATATGATATGATTGATTATCTTGCTGGCAAATTTGGCCTGGGTTGACAGTATTTCGAAATTATTTGCTATTTTGCTTAGGTTTTTCCATACATAACAAGAAAAGGGGGGGGGGGGGGGGGAACTAGTGCGGATCTCATATGAGTGGGTTCTGGGATTGAAAACCTGTTTTTGTATGAGAAATATCCCAAAAAAGTGAGGAATAAGATAGTAAAAAGTAACTTCAAAACAGACACAACTAAGATTATTATGGAGCTTGTTGGTTTTTCTCACATACGCTTGTATGCCCCCCCCCCGGGGGGGCTGTCTTCCCCCTTTCACAAGAACCCTTATGGCATATTTGGTCCAGGGTTGGATGCACGTAGTTTAACAGCATGCTGGGACACTGTCACTCGTAAAAATTGTTTAATATTCTATAAAATTCTTGAAAAATTTTAAAATGGCACCCATAAGAGTTAATTGGTGTTATCAGATCATAAGTTCTTTCAATGTGGGATACTGTTCTATACAATTTCTGGATTTGGCACCAGTTTAGTCCCTTTCTTCGCCAACTGTTTGCACCTTAACCAAGTGCGACTTGAGGATTGAGGTCTGGATACTAATGTCACAAGCACTTTTATTTTTAGGGGGGGGGGGGGGATGGTGTTGGGGAGAGGGGAATCATGAAGTTACTGCTTTGGATCTGCATACAGTTGATGCATTTTAATCTGAGGTCTATCAGAGACCAACTTTCTGCATGTTAAGGATTAAAAGATTCCGTAAATCTAACCCCTCGACATATACCTTGCTTAGTTGCAACTCAGGT
>JACYFF010031956.1:6721660-6732832 GCA_017589665.1 Selenicereus undatus | reverse complement strand
GAGAGAATTTCAATTCGAGAATGATCTAGGATTTTGGATTTCACCTTTGATGCAAATATTGAATTGCTAATTCAAATGGGGATTTGATTTGTCTCTTGTGCAACTTAAGCTACAAGTATTAAGTCATGAATTGAAAAGATGAATTATAATTATCAAATAAAATTATTTATCTAGTGGTTTAGCATGAATTATTCTTTTAGATATAACTCATCTAATTTCTAGCATAAATTATTCAATTTTAACAATTATAATTTTAAGTCTATTTAATGTCATATTAGCCTACAAGGTCTAATATTCAAGTGAGATAGCAAATTAAACTATTATAATCAACATGATTAAACAATAGTATTAGAATGCATAAGTAGGTTAAGATCAAGTTTACACTCAAAATTATGCAATCAAAGGGACAAAAATTACCCCAAAAGAAATTAGCAAAAATAATATTATTATCAGAGAACCAATTTGGTTTTATGCCTGACAGGTCGACCACTGAGGCGATCTACCTCCTTAGAAGGCTTATGGAATTGTACAGAGATAGAAAAGTGAATCTTCATATGGTGTTTATCGACCTGGAAAAAACCTACGACAGAGTCCCACGCGACTTGGTTTGGGGTTGCTTGGAACAGAAAGGAGTGCTACCTGCGTATATTCGAGTTATTAAGGATATGTACGAGGAAGGTAGGACGAGGGTTACGACGCCAGGAGGACCTACCGATGACTTCTACATTGGTATGGGCCTGCATCAGGGGTCTGCTTTAAGCCCTTTCTTGTTCACTATAGTGATGGATGAGCTTACCAAAGGGATTCAGGATGAGTTACCATAGTGTATGTTATTTGCAGACGACATTGTTCTTATTGATGAGAACAGAGAGGGCGTTAGTAGCAAGTTAGAGCGGTGGAGGCACTCACTAGAGTCTAGAGGTTTTAGAGTGAGTAGATCTAAAACTGAATACCTCCATTGCTGCTTTTCCGGGAGGGAAGGTGTGGGGGGCGATATCACCATTGACGGGGTGCCGATACCGAAAGTCGAGAAGTTTAGATACCTCGGTTCGATCGTTCAGCAGAATGGTGATATTGACGAAGATATTAACCAGCGCATTAAAACCGGTTGGCTAAAATGGAAGCATGCTACGGGTGTGCTGTGTGATAAGAGGATGCCTGTAGGTTTAAAAGACAAAGTCTATCGCACGGTTGTGAGACCTGCTATCATGTACGGTTCGGAGTGTTGGGCGTTAAAGAAGTCTCAGATTCAAAGGCTGTTGAGCGCAGATATGAGGATGATCAGATGGATATGTGGGTATACGAGATTGGATAAAATTAGGAATGAAGTGATAAGGGACTTAGTCAAAGTGGCACCCATCGGAGACAAGATGAAGCGGACGCCATGACCATACAAGTCCAAGAGAGCTCTCAAGTCCTGCTTAATGCTCACGAGCTCCATCAACGGGAACTTGGTCCGTGTGCGGTTTTGGAACTCCAATTCCAACCTCATCCCGAATCATTGGGATGCATGCCGTGCCTAGTTTGGGAAGGTCAAGAGACCTTCTAAAGGGTTTGGTCCATCAAAAATGAAGTCAAAGCCTCGGAAATAATAAAAGAAGCCAAAACAACAAGTTGTATTTTCACGGCAAAGTTACCCGGTTTTTACCCGGTTTTGTGAGCTTAATTAACCAAGCTTAGAATGGGTTTAACTTGCTGAAAACCCACTTTTTGGGAACCTTATTATGTCAGCTAAAAGGGCATAAAAAGATTTCTAGGCCATAGCAATAGGTCATGGGTCAAGTGAAGGCTTTTTCCACATGCTGCAGTTTCTGCCCAGCCTGCACCACCTTGCACGTTTTTCCTGATATCTCCCAAACGGCTGCTCCAAATCGCCTTCAAGAGGAGGCTCCTGAAAGCTGACTTCTAGGGCTTTCCAAAAAGTACTTTTACAGCTCATTTGTCCAACAAAACTAGGAGATATGGCCTTTCAAAGTTGACCTATGTAAACTGAAAAGTGCTGACATAAAGTAAAAAGCACTTTTCACTTTTGTTTGTTGCTTTTTGGTTCCCTACTTTGCTTTATGGTCGACCAAGGCCTTTGTTTTGCTGCATTTGAAGCCTTGTGAAGCTCTCCTATATAAGGGGAAGCCTTACTACGTAGAAGAGGAAGTTGAATGTTTATGAAAGAAGCTTATGCTTTGAATTCTCTCTAAAATCTTGAGTTCTCTTTATCCTTTCACAAAAGGTGGTGAGTCTTGAATGGAATCCTTTATAGAATTGTTGGTGGCATTGCCTTTATGCAATTCTTGGTGGATCCTTAGGCTTGATTGGTGGCATTGCCTTTAGATCAAGTCATATCTTCTTTCAAAGTGGAAATTTGCAACTAAACTCAAGCAATCTTCTTCCGGCCCATTAGCACACGCTCCACAAGATGAGGGAATCAAGACTAAGATGGTTTGACCATGTGAAAAGGAGGAGTGTGGACGCACCAGTTAGGAGCTGTGAGACTGTTAACATCCCCGTCGGTTACAGAGGGAGAGGCCGACCAAAGAAGAGTTTGGATGAGGTGATTAGAGGGGACCTGAAAGTGGTAGGATTGACGGAGGACATGGCTCAGGATAGAAGATTCTGGCGGGATAGGATTAAGGTTGTAGATCGAGGAGCGTTGTCAACTTAGCGCCTTTCGGCTGTTGTAGGGTAGGTTTTGTTTTGGGCCGGCGTTTGTTTTGTTGTTTACAGGTAGTACTTTCTGCTGGCAAGGGCATGGTGTGTCGTTCGTTACTAAGGTATGGTACCTCCCCACTACTCTGCTTTTCTATACCAGCGGTTCTCTCTCACTAACCCTTCTTTCACAATTGTTTTCAAATGTTTTCACAAAAATCTTGTTTGGTGGGTCACGTGGAATCAGCCTCTCTACGGACAGAGATGTCGGTAGAGGTAAGGCTGCTTACATCTGGATCTCCCCAGACCCTACGTAAGCAGGTCCCACACTGGGAGTTGTTGTTGTTGTTGTATCAAGGATCCATCCTAATCCTAGAAATGAGAAGTTTAGCCAACCATAGTTAGTGAAAACACGATGATAATTGGTATATTTCATTACCTATGTCCAAACTTTTGTACTCAATTACAAACTAACAAAGTAGACACTCTCAAATTTGACTCACAAATAAAATGAGAAGAGAAGAGAAAAATAGCCAACAAAGCTTATCTTCTAAACCCCTCAACCCAAATGGTTTTGTCTTACAAAATACTCTCTACTCTCTAAGAAAAATAGAAGATAGAAGATGAGAATGAGAAGATGCTTGGGTGAATGAGTAGATGAATGAATGAGTGCAGGGATGCTCCAACCCATGGCTCCTATTTATAGTCCAAAATAAACCCTTCTTGATGTCCAAAAATTAATAAAAATTAATTTCAATTAACTAGTGGCTATTACAAAGCATAAGAGAAGGCTAGTCTTAAGCTAACAATTAATTTTTGATTAATTGCATTTGACTATGTTAACAATTAGCCGTGTGGGGAATTTAGGGACATGAGTGGGCTGCAAAGGAGGAGTTGGATGAATGCTAATGGGCTACTAGGATAGGCCCAACTGATTTGTGGGAGAGGGAGAAAAGAAGAGGAGCTGGGTAGCGGGCCGCTAAAAACAGGCCCACTCGGGCTTGTGAGAGAGATGGAGGGAGCTGGCGGGTTGCGGTTGGGCCTCAGCTAAACAAGCCCACACGGCTGGGAAAAGAGGTGAGAAGGAGATAGGCTAGTGTTGGAGTGGAAGGCTTACGAATTGGGCAGCAAAGGTCAGCCCAGGCGCGAAGAGAGTGAGAGAGAGTGAAGAAGGTGGGATTCGGGCTTCCATTTGCTAGCGGGCTGGGGAAGCGCGCAGGACCAAGCCGCCGCAGGCCCAAGTAGGTAAGTTGGGGGGATGATCGGGCTGTCTCGTTAGGCCATGGAGCTCAGGCCAGCCACTGGCTGGCCTTGCTCTTCTTTCTTTCTTCTTTTGGGCTCTTGGACTTGGACTCTAAGCATCGCACTTGTGAAAAATTTCAAGTGGAATTGAACAATTACGTCAACTTTTTTTTTATTTTACTTCCACCTGAAAATTATATAAAATATGCATTATTTACTCATAAAAATATATTTCAAATACTTAAAAGTAGGTAAAATAAAGGAGAAAATTATATATAAAATATGAATTAGATGTTGATGTTGTTGTTGTTGGTGGTGGTGGTGGTGGTGATGTTCCTATTGTTGTCGTTGCTGCTATTGTTGTTGCTATTGTTCCTATGATTATTGTTGTTGTTGTTATTCACCCATCTTATCTTACTACAAACTATTTACTATGTGATTAATAGATAATTCATGAATCACATAAAATTATTGCACCTAGTAAGTTTTAAAAAAGCATTGGAGAATCAAAGATTAGTTTAAGATATTATAAAGTGATTTTTTTATCAGCACCACAAATAATTTTTAGTGTGGTTTTCCATTTAATTTTAAAAAATTTTTGCATTTTTTGTTATGTAGAGGCTCAAATAATTATTCTACAAATTATATGAATCATCAATATGATTTACTAAACTTTTTTTACATATAATTATTACAATTAGAAAAGATAGGGAAACAACACAAAAGTTTTAATCTTTTAACACATGTCACTCTTATATAATTCACCCTTTTAAAAAAAATTCCATTCTTATTATTGGAAGATGTTATAAGAGAATTCAATAGATTTTAGTAATGCATTATAGCAAAAATCATGCATTTTGTTTTTTTATAAAAAAATATGCATTACATTAGAAAGATTATAGCAGTATATTGTCTAAGTAAATGATTCGTATAAACAATTAACACATAATGAAGATATTTATTGAATGAATAAGACTGTGTGACATTATATTGTGCGAGAATGTATGTAATAAAGATTTTAACATTATAAAGGTATTTAAATGACGAAATGTGGCTATTATCTTAACTTATTATAAAAAACAATTTAGTGTCGATCCCACGAAAAAATTTATTATGTAGACAGTCTTACCTCTTCAAGCATCTCTGCCCTTAGAGAGACTAATTCCAATAGGCCACATGAATTTATAATTATATTTTAACTATAATTTGGATATACACAAGATGATACAATAGAATACTTAAAATTGCATAAAAGCATAAAAACAACATTGGAGAGATACGAACCCTACCATAAATTCTGTTCAGTAGAGGATGTTTCTAACATGTAAAGATACTACAAGCGCAAGTAAGAAAAAATATAGCTAGTACCACACACAACATACTCCTACTATTTAGCAGGCCAAGGAATGTCAAGAAGCTAGCTACTTGTGGTCCACAACCTCAATTCCCAACCTTTTATCCATAGACGCTTATCCTAAGTCATGTCCTCTATTAGCCACAAAAATTTCAAACCATGCTTAATGACCTCATTCTAACTTTTCTTAGGTCATCCTCTATCTTTCCCACATTCATGAAGGTTAATTATATCATATCTTCTTACAGGTAAATCCGAAATCCTCTTCCTAACATGACCAAACCATCTAAGTATAGTGTCTCTTATCTTATCGCCTACGGGTGTGAGTTTAACTTTATTTCTAATTATCTCGTTTCTAATCCTATTCAATCTCGTGCGGCCGAATATCCACCAAATCATCTTTGTCTCAGCTACCAACAACCTGTAGACTTGGGTCTTTTGTATTGATCAACACTTAGAGTCATACAACAATGCTGATCTTTATACCATACGATAAATTTTACCTTTTAATCCTATCAGTATCCTTTTGTCACACAGCACTCATAAAGCATTCTTCCATTCTTGCCAACCCACTTTCATGTGGTGGTTAATGGCCTCATCACTATGTCCTTTCTTTTCAATGATCGAGCCCAAATATCAAAACTTTTGAACCATTGCTATTACTACCCCATCAATGGTTACTTCTCCACTATCATTTTCTCCTCCATTGAACTACACCGTAAATATTCAGTTTTCGATCTACTTATTTTAAAACCTCTAGACTCTAAGGTATGTCTCCATCACTCCAACCAACTGTTAACTTCATCCCTAGTCTCATCGATAAGAACGATATCATACACAAATAACATTCACTATGCTACCTCCTCTTGAATCCCTTTAGCAAGTTCATCCCTCACACAAGTGAAAAGAAAAGGACTTAGAGCTAGAGGTGTGCAAAACCATTTGTTAACCGGTTTTTCGGTTCAAAAAATTTTCAAACCGTAACCGAACCAAAAATTTCGGTTAATTGTTTTTCGGTTAACCGAAAACTTCGGTTCGTCCAAAACCCCAACCGTAACCAAACCGAAAAAGTCAGTTAGCTAGTTTTTCAGTTCGGTTATCGATTAACCGTTCATAAAGAATAAAAAATGTATACTTTTTTACCTAAATTTTTCATTTTTTATGTTTAAATTCTTTTTATAAAAATTAAACTTTGGTTACCATTTATAAATAATAAAAAAGTGCACTTTCTTACCTAGTTTTTTTATTTTTTAGGTATAATTTTTTAAAAATAGAATTATTTTTGGTTCGATTAACCGCCGGTTAACTCAATTTTCAAATTGTCCGAACCTTAATTGAACCGAAACCAAAAAAATTTTTCAGTTCGGTTAACCGGACCGACTTTTTTTGAAAAATTTGTTCGGTTAACCAATTTTTCGGTTCGTTTTTCGGTTCCTGATTTTTTTGCACACCCCTACTTAGAGCTGCCCCCTGGTGTAGTCCAATATCAATTGGAAATTCATTTGTGTCCCCTCTGAAGGTCCTTGCCCCACCTTAATCCCCTCGTATATATCCTTAGTAATTTGGATATATGCATCCGACACCCTTTTGTTAACTTATTGTGTGTCACAACTTCGAGGGGTGTTTTCTTTCTTTTGAGTACATGTGATAGTGGAAGATATTCACATAATTAACAGATATATTTATGCATTATATTGTAAAATTTATAATAACCCATTATGTTAAACTCTAACTACCAATATTATTAAAAGTATTGCCTAAACATTTTGATTGTAAACATTATAATAGCACATTATATTATATTATATTATTACTACTACTATTGATATTACCAAAAGTAATGCATAATTTTACAACAAAATAAATAGATTTTTAACATATTTTTAAAATAAATTTAAATATGTATTATGAGATATCAAATATTAGGGATCTTTGATACAATACAATCACAGTTGTAAATCCTATATAGACAACATAACACAACAAACAAATTGCCATAACGAGGTCCCAAATTGCATTAAATTTTCGAAAGCACAAGATTCCAAACCACAAATAAGAAATGACGGTGGTAAGATTATCAGCCTTTAATTCATGCATATTCTCATAATATAAGAGTTCAAGCTAGTGTTAACAATTTTTTTGGTGGTAAGATTATCTTTCATTCGACTCATATTTTTATTGTTATTGTAATATGTCAAAGTTTTTTAGACTTATAAAAATGTGTGATAATTTTATGTTATGTCTAACTATCAAACTACAAATTCTAACAATATACAGGGAACCCTGCATCAAATTCATTAATATATGAGATGTGTATACATATTCAATTAAGTCATTCATAATCCATTTTAATACATATCAAAACTTAATTTAATGATTTCTCATCATTTGTACCACACTAATAACAGTAATTTACCTTTAAAAACTATTAATTTAAGATTTTTTTTCATATATCACATGAAATATTACATGATTTATTGTTTTGCATGTATATTTAGTGCAGACAAAAACTAAAAATCTGAGATTAATGGCAAATGTTCAAAATGGCAAATATTCAAAATGACACCTCCTAACAAAAAAAATCTTATAATTTGTCAAGATTTCATATATTTATAAAGCTATATGTTTATTAAATTAAAATTTCCAAAAACTAGCTACGCCTATCAATATATCCACATGTATGGTTGAGAATGTGGGAGTTATGTTATAGTTGCTATGGTCATCATTTAGTGGTTGCAGGCTTACCCATTGGCCTCTTTCAATAGATTAGCAATTGACCAAAATCAGGGGCAGATCTATGTGTAGGTTACAGGTGTTCATGGACACCCCTAACCTAAAAACAATGTTTATAAGCTATTATGAAGAGTTTAGAATTACTGTAGATGGACTCATATAAAGAAACCCTAATGTAATGTTTGACTAGATGTAATTAATCTTATAATGTAATCAAGTTTGTAATTGTGTTTTCATTACCTTATTTGGTTGTATATGTTGGAGTATGAACGTGAGTATTGTCCCACATTGATAAAAATACAAAAAAATATGAAAGTAAGAGTTGTCTCACATTGATAAAATGAAAGGGTTTAAGCATGTTTATAAGTTTGTGAGTAGGTGTGGGCAACAGATCGAGTACCCATTGGGTTAAGCAGTCGACTCGTTTAAAATAGGACTCATAAAGGGCCGAGTCAATAACGGACTGGGCTAATAATGGACCAGTCCATTAAAGCATATCAACGGGCCAGATTGGGCTGGCCTATTAACGGCCTATTTAGTGACCCGCTATTTTTTTCAGCCTAATTGACACACTAATTTACATGTTCCAATTAATTAAGCTTATTACCAACACTTTGTATATAACAATAATTATTATATACCCTTTTTTTACGAAAGTTTGTTCCGTTTTTAAATGGGCCCAAAGCAGGCCGCTCATGTGCCGACCCGACCTGACCCGTTTATTGGTTTGGTTGTGTATTTTCTAACTTTGAATTTGGATTAATTTAATGTGGGTAGAAAATTAGAGACATTAGTTGAAAAATTAACTCACCAAAAACACTCCTTAGGTTGTAATGGGCCATGGGCGAGCCGGGTTCATTTAACGCATAATCCAACTCAGCCCATTAACAAATATGAAAGGCCCAGACTGTCCTGTTTAGTTAATGGGCCAGCCCAACTCAATCCGTTGTCCACCCCCTACTTGTGACTTACTCCACCCATTGTCAATTGGTTTTGGGTTGGAACCTCATTAGAGCTTATATGCATGACTCTATATTAATTGCCCAATTGATATAAAAATTTAACATGGTATCAGAGTCAGATTGCTCGATCTTGATTTATCACCGTCCTCATTTGATTAAAATTGTGTGCACATGTTGGGTCTTATTAGTAGCCCACATGTGAGACTACGTGTTGGAGCATGAAAGTGGGTATTGTCCCATATTAATAAAAAATACAAAGAATATGAAAGTGGAAGTTATCTCATATTTATAAAATGAAAGGGTTTTAGCATGTTTATAAGTCTGTGCGTTACTCCATCCATTGTCAATTGGTTTTGGGTTGGAACCTCATTGGAGCTTATATGCATGACTCTTTGTTAATTTCCCAATTCATATAAAAATTTAACAGTATGAGTATGTTGCAATAAAAGACTATTTTGTAATTATGATTATTACAAACTACGTAATCATGATTACATTGCAAATTTGATTGCATTACATTACTATTACATTACATCCAATCAAACCTTATATAAAGGTCATGGACATTGTGTTCTTGCCAAGGCCCAAAGTACATACATTTTTTATTTATTTTAAAACTAAAAAAAATGCAGCTTTTTGGTGCAAAACTAAAACAAAAGAAAAATACAACTTTATACACCCATTTTCCATCCCTATTTGTCTCTCCCCCTTTCCTTTGACATGAAATAACTGAAAGTTGCAAACTGCCCCAGGGCAGAGCCAGGATTCTAAGTAAGGGGTGCGAGATTAATAATACACATAACATAAATCTTAATAGTTCTAAAAATAAGTGCGTAGCTAATACATTCAATAAAGTTATCATGAGATCTCATGTTTTGAAAGTAAAGTATAGTATTGTCGTTCGCCGGACTATTAAAAAGATTCAAAAAAAAAAAACTACACAAAGGCAACACGAGGAGTCAAACCTGCAACCTCACACATGGAGCAAAAAGCAACCAACCAACTTACTATGCACTTCTTTGTGAAATATCTAAGAACTAATTAATATATATATATTTTGTTTCCACCAAAAAATTCCACATTTAATTTTTTTTCCACAAAAAGTTGGGGGGTCAATTGACCCCCATGCCCCTTGGTGGCTCCACAATTCCCCCCCCCCCGTTGGACATCGCACTGACTAAACTCCATTGTTGTAGACTTGAAGAATTTGCTCAACACCAAGCAGCACGGATTGGGTATACTTGTGGTCCTCTTATGGTTAGGGTTTCAAATCTTAATCTGACTTGTACTTTTCATTGCACTATTATGTGTACCACACTAGCTATTTACATCAATTCTTGAACTTGAAATTGAAACATGAAATAAATAGATCAGGAAATTTTAGGCGTGCTATTTCATGAAAGATTTTGACATTGTGCTTCTAAAGTTAAGGCTAATGGGGACTTGAGGGTTGACAACGACAATGATGGATACTAGATGGTGAATTAGGGCCATGGATCATTGAATCAATGTGTTCGAGTCATTTACTGAAGATACTTTATAGCAATGATGACCGATGAGTGACAATCTTACGGTGAATTACGGCCAGATGATCGATACTAGAAAGTGCTATAGTTAACGTTGATAGTGTTTTGACAATAGTTTGGAATGAGCATGATGGTTGTGACTGTTTTGTTTTTCTTAATTTTTAACAATTTATGACATTTTGTTAATTGAATCGCATTATTTCCACCTGTTAGCTAATTATTGGTGTATTTTGTCTAAAATTGTGTAGGGACCTTTGATTTTTTAAATGAATTCATAAGATATTTGTGTGCTGAATTTTGGAACTTCCAAATTAGTGGTTATGAGTACTCAAATTAGTATTTTGCAAGGGTTTTTTTTTTTTTTTTGGTGCGGTACAGTTAAATGTGGGTCAATCCAATCTAATTATTTGAAACTTAAAAAGAAAATAACCTGAAAATGACGATGAATATTAATAAATGGACACCCATGTTTCAAATTCTTAAATCCGCCACTGAGAACATTTTAAAATATATAATCACTTTATAATTTGATGGAATTTTTTGTTTTGTTTTGAAGGACATAATCCAACATATTTTATATTATTAAATTTTGGAAATATTGTACTTAAATATTAAATAGAAACTATAAAGCCTATCATAAAATCTATCAACAAAAAAAAACTCACGAAATCACATTTAATTTCAATTGTTTGAAAAATCCATTAACAATTTG
>JACYFF010031956.1:6703889-6716064 GCA_017589665.1 Selenicereus undatus | reverse complement strand
AAATATATATATATATATTACAATAGTCTTATAAAATTATATATTGCGGTGATTAAATAATAAGTGCAATTTTTAGTTATTTGGGAACATCATTAGAATAATACTACTATTTAGTACTTTAATTTAGGTGCTTTAATTGTTGCATGCGATGCAAATTTATAGATTCCAAAAAATCTTTGATCGAGTTTTAATTATTTTCTAGTCCTGTTTTTTTTTATTTTATTTGTGCTAACTCAAATGCTTACAATGATATTGAGGATATAATAATTTTGTCACAAGATTTTTTAACATGAAAAATCAAAACAAGATGTTTAGTTGACACAATTTCAATTTTCTTTGGTATTATATATTGTTTTTTTATTTTCCTTAAATATTGGTGATTTGTTATGTTAGCAATAATAGAACATACAATATCATGGAAAAAAAAAATAAAACATAAAAAAGTACTTACATTCCTCAGATGGAATGATTTTCTACCATGGAATCAGTTAATTTTAATTACTATCACCTGGTTGATGTCCTATCTATTGTCTATATCAGTCTCAATCATTTCCCTTATTTGCTAATCCAGACACTGCACCTACCTCTGACATTCTTACTAAGATGCATGTATTTTGTTTAGACCTCCTTTATAGTTAGTTAATTGTTCTCAACTGAAATTCTAGGAAACATTTCATCATTAATTACTTCACTATTAAGGTGTACTTTTGCCACTATGATTGATTAAATAAACAGTTAGTCTTTATGTTAGACTATCTCACAATAATTTATAATACATACTCATTAACCATTACTGTAATTTAAAAAGAAAATATCCAACCACGTATGTGGTCTTACGTTAAATTATCATAAGACCGTCTCATGCAGGAATTTGTGGATTTCTAAAGATGGAGGTTTGCCCTAATTTTTTAAGACACTTTAAGCTGATACCATTTCAGATATATTTTGATAATTAACTCAATTTATTGAGAATGACTTTAACAAAAGAACAATTTGCCCAAACAGATTTTAAATTGATATTGAAAGAATATATTTTCATTTCACAAATAATTAAAAAACAATCTTTTTTGGTGCATGCAAAGAGGAAACATCTTTCTAGATCGTCTTTATTAAACGAAAAAATAATATAAATATAACACATTATTTCATAGAGCAATATAAATATAAATATAATATACTAGCTATTTATCAATACAAATGATACTATGATAGTGAATCCATCCTTAAATAACTAAAAACAGGCACGTCACTATGACACTAGCTAGAAATGAGTTGGGTTGAAGCCTTCAACTAAGTATTTATGATGATTGGTCGGAGGAGAGTCTCTTTCGATCATGATATGTATTTCCTCTTTGAGGTGATTTTGACGTTTAGAATTAGCAATAGGACTAGGTAATTCACAAAACTAACATTTTATGGTTCTTCTCATCAAATTTTCGATGTATAGGATTCTAACTCACATTTCATATTTCAATATGTTTTGTTTTAATCATTGATGTAAATTATCACATACGATAATCCGATTCGAACTTGACCTGAAGTTATTGAGCGAAGCCCAAGCCCGATACGAACCCCAATTTCGACCCGAAGTCAACACATTTGACTGTTTAACTTAAAAACATGTTATAATAACCCAAGGGCTAGTGGGATTTTTTTTTTTAACAAGGGTAAATAAAACTAAAGGGATGTTAAGTGCCCCTTCTCACAAGAGCACGCCCAACTACATCATCTGCCAAAATAACCCTAAAAGAAGGAGAAAAACAAATATCTGAAGAGAAGAACGCTGCAATTGATTGTCCAAATTTGGAAAGTCAGTCAGCTGCCACATTCGCTTCCCTGAAAATGTGGGTGATGAGTAACCGTTATATCTTTGATAATATTCGATATTTGCCAAGAAATTTGAATCTGTCCTTTCAGTGCTTGAATCACTATCTTATTATCATATTCAATAGCTATCTGCTTGAATCCAGCCTGAATTGCTAACTGTAGTCCGTCTCGCAATGCTCTCGCTTCTGCTACTAGAATAGATGTATTGCCGTAAAAATGTGCTCCTGCCTTCACAAGTTTGCCCATCCAGTCCCGGATGATGAAGCCTCCTACTGCTGATGAGTTGATGAAGGATCCATCAAAATTGAGTTTGACGAATCCCGGTGATGGGGGATGCCACCTCACAAGATGAAGTGAGGTAGCAGGGAAAGAAGAAGATCCCCTAAAAAAATGGTCAACCGACAGACGAGTTCGGATTCGCCACCCTGCATTTGCTTTTTTTGCTCGGACTATGTAAGACCCGCCTTCATTATTTTTATGTTAAGTTGCATGTATTACCTTTTTACGCTATAAAATTGTATTTTTAGTAACTGTATGAGTTAATTGATTTTCGATGTGCTTTTGAGAACTATAATTTTATAAAAAGGGATTTTTATTGCTATTATTGATTTTAAAGTTCATTCGTGCTATTTGCGCCTCCAAATTCTATCGATAGTTTAATTTAGTCGTTATTCGATTCATTTAGTCGTTCCCCGAGTACTATTAGGTTTACGACCTTAGAATTAGTTTGTGGTTTATTAAATCGAACCTAGACGTATTTAGGAACGAAAGATCGATGAGCGATTGTTTAGAATAAGAGGTTCGAGATTGGACTGACGATTTTAGTTGACTGAGCTTTTAAACCCCAAAAAAAAGAGAAAAGAAAAGGGATAATCAGGGGGCCAAGCCCCTTCTCTTTCTTAGCAAAAACACGCAGGAGGAGGGGGGGTTCTCCACCCAGCCCCACGCGAACCACCACACTAGGAGAGAGAGAGAGGCTGAGCGTTGGAGGGATAAAGAAGGAGCACCGGCCGGCGACGGCGTCGGTGCCGCGATGCGCCGTCGGCCACGGCCATGGACAGGCGAAGAGAGAGAGAGAGGGATCGAGCGAGTGTCAGGGCAAGGTGCTCGGTCCAAAGGCTAGGGTTTCGAAACCCTCAACCCCACGCCACCACCGTCACCGTCGACGGGCGAGCCAGACGCCGGCAACCGCCTCTGCGCGGTGGTTGACTGAAAATCGGCCACGGTTTGGCCGAATTCAACGCGGGTAGAGCCGATACTTGAACGAAATTCACAGGCATTGTGAGTTTCGAGCCTTTATCCTTCTTTAAATTGAATCTGTATCTCAAGCCCTCACTAATCGTGCGAAAATTGGACAAAAATTGCGAGCTAAGGTTTTGGGTTTGGGCTAGGTCAAGTCAGGCGCGAAGAGTGGAGGAATATGTGGCTGTTGATGTTCGATTTTGGCCTCAATTCAAGCTAAATTGCGTGCCTCTAGCATGGAATCGAGGTGGGTGTTCCTCGCCTCCTAAATTAGTATTAATTTCGAAGCGTTTTAAGCTTTAAGTTGCGATGCATGCTAAGTTTAGTTAGTTTATGCCTAAAAACGACTTCGAATCGTTAAATGTTAGTTTAGTTGATTAAAACCCGAAAATGACTTGAATCGATACATGTTAATTTAGTTAGTCGATGCCTGAGATGTTGATTCGAAGTTAATTTAACGTATTTAGCATCGATTCAAGTTAATTAGTTGATGCATAAAAAAGAATTAAAAACGAAGTTAGTTTAACATGTTTAGCTTCGATTCGAGTACTGAAATAATACATGAAAGGGGATTAATTTCGAAGTTATAAGAACCTGGTTAGCTTGTATTCGAACCCATTTTTAGTACGTTCATGCTTAGGAAAGTTTCCTTCGAAATGCATCGTATATGTTAGATTTAAATCCTGTTTGATGTACTTAGTAAAGTGTTGTCAACTAATGACTAATTATAGTTATATGTGGCTGAAAGGTGTTGTTTGCTCAGGTAAGAGCTTAAACCTCACTTTCTTTTATAAAAGCCAATATGATAACATATTGTGATTAATAAATTGATGAAATGAGCTGGTAGTTGGATGGTTTGAGGACTAAATTACGAGCGTTCGAGGTCTTGTGGTACGGTGTAAGTGAGGAGGGAGACTGGATTGTGAATTGACTGCAATCGTGTGGATTGCGAGGCCATGTGTGGCTCATTGTATTGAATTGATTATGAAGTGCTTAAATGTAATATATGTGATATAAATGCTTGAGTGCTCAAATGGCATTATGTGCATAAGGGTGAGTTTTTCAAAGAAAGATTTCATGTTTTGAAATGATAGTAGCCATAACTATTAGTGCATGATGGCCTATTTTAATTGAATGAAAACAGTTTTGGGAGTGAATTCGCTTGAACGGGGGAATCCCTAAAGAGTTTTAAAAACGTGTGAGTTATACGTTGAATGATTTTACTGTTTGAAATGCAAAGTTATTAGCCGTTATGGCCGATACGCTTTAAGTGGCTAAGATAATGTGCTACGGACAATATGATATGATATGAACGATGTTATCCTAGGGGATAAGTCCGGATAAACCCTAGAGGCCCTGACGAGGGCTAATGTAATGGTCCGATATGTTATATGTAGCCATCCCGGGAGTAAGAGCTTAAGCGTGAGCGTTAGGTCTCACTATGGGGTCGATAATAGTTCTCACCCGATCAGCACCCTGTAATGATCTTATGCCAAAAGTATTTTCCTACCAAGATAAGAAAAGCAATTGGCCTATGCCATTTTATATGTTTTAAGGAAAAAGAATGTTTTACGGGCCCAAAGAGGCCAGTTGAATGAAATGTGAAAAGTTTATAAGGGTCAATATGCGACCGATATGAAAGAATATGAGCCGCAAGGGGCTAAGAGAAGGGTTTTTATGGGCCTCAAGAGGCTAAATGAAATGTTTTCAAAGAAAGGAAAGAAAGTTTTCTTTGTATGTTCTATGCTTTTCTTATAAATGATAATGAGATGCTAAGTAAGATACGATTACGAAAAAGAAGGCCTTATGAGCATGTTTTATGCATAACCTATGAATGAGACTTGGAATCTGTGTGTGCCTTATGCATATCATATGAATACGAAATGAAATCTCTTTTAAAAAGGGCAAGAGCCTCAAGAGGTTAAGAAAATGTTTTCAATGAAAGAAAGAAAGTACTGAATGAATGCTTTATGAAGTGATACTGTATTCAATGTTTATGTCTTAGAAACACATGATGAGTAAGCAAGTTCCTAGCATGCCAACCTTAATCGAAGCTTAGAATCTATCATGCTTAAATGTGTAGCCAAGAGCCTACGAGCTGGGATATGTGGTTTAATACCATGTTAGTATTACTTAACTGCTTGTTAGTCAAAGAACTTAATCATTCAGGAGTCTAGAGATGTGTTCGAAGTCAAAGAACTTAATCATTCAGGAGTCTAGAGATGTGTTCGAAGGGTTAAAATGAAGTTATGTTAGTAATGTCTTCATAGGAATTCTATGAATGCCTAATATGATATTAAAGTATGAATACGTGATATGTGACTAGTAAAGATATTATTTGCCTGCAATGGTTTTGGTTTTAAGGGGGTTGGGGGACACTCACTGAGTGTGTGGTTGCTCATCCCACTACTCTTTCCCCTTTTCCCCCAGGTTTTCTTTATATCGGAAAGAAGTTGAGTCAGCTACGTCGAGATGGAACTTGTTCTTGCTTGCCAGGTGTTGTTTAGATCCATTTGAAGGGATCTTACGTGCTTAATGAGGTCATGTGATGTATACTTAGGTTATATTCGTTGAAAACAAGTATTCTAAGTTCGTGTAATGCATATTGTTTATGAGTCGCTCTGTATGGCCATATGAGCCAACCATCCAGTTAGTTAGATGTCGTCTTGTTCAAAGTTAGTTATGTTTTGGGATGTAAACCCCATACTCCGTTTGTGTGAACCGTTGAGTTGTATCACTTACTTTTTCTGTATTAATGAACTATTCTGTTTGGTGTACTCCGAGCGAGTGGCTCGTCGAGTTATGAACTCCGACGTGTGGCCGTTGAGCTATGTTTTATATGTTTACGCTTCCGTTGATTTACAGGGACTTATGTAACGCGTTTAGCCTGGAAACGGTCAGTTTTAAGAGGAAACTCTGTCCGTTTCGTCCCAGAATTTAAATAAGAAGTTAAGAAAATATAAAGCTTTCGGCCCTAGGGGCTGGGGGTGTTACAGACTATGCACGCAAGAGGATTGAAAATTTTATTATTGAAAACTGTTGCATTCCTAGATTTCTAAATACTCCACAAGATAAATGAGAATTTCTGTTCCAAGGTTGGATTGTGGAAGGATATAATTGTGAAGATCTTATAATAACCCAAATGCTATGAACTTTGAAATTTTAAGATAAATATAAAAACTATAGATAATAACAGATTTTACGAAAAAAATTATATTCTGGTCTAGGGTTCACGCAACAATATGCTTCGTTTTGTTATTTTTATGTATCTTCTTATCTAATGTCTTATTTGTACCTCTAATGTTCATATTTATGATCCATAAAACATGGCATATGTTGTTTCCGTATTCATCATAACTAATGAGCATTTAGACAATTTATTGATTAGCATTTATAAGGCAAACATTTCATGTATTTAGCTAATATTTCATTTATTTTAAAAGCAAGATTGTTGGACTAACTAATGATTAACTTGAATTTGACCTAAAAAATAATTGACTTCAAATAATGTTTGCTTAAATTTCCAATGATTTGAGTAAGACCATCGAAGTTAAATGAAAGGAAAATTATTTTTTTCCCTAACGATGCAAATGAAAATTTTATAATTCAAATGAAATTCACTAAACTAACAAATAACTCTAAAAAATAAAATAATAATAATAAATGGAAGGCTCAGGATGGCTACCTCAGACCAAAATTGGTATCATGGTCCTAGGACCATCATATACCAATTGGATTTTATAGGTATGTTTTTCCTTTAGGACCTGTTTGGCCTTTAAAAAGTACCTTGAAAAAAATAATAAATTTGAAAAAGTACAATTTTTCTTTTGTTTGGAATAAACAAAAAAGCTTAGGAAAAAAATAAGAAAGAAAAAGTGGGGAAAAGTTAAGAAAATATGATGCAAATTTTTTTCCTCACAAAATTGCAAGGAAAACAATGGAAAATCTCAAGTTATCCTCCCCGATGCCCCTCTAAAAATACTCAATTGATTGAACATCTTTCCTCTCACAACTCATTGCTCTCTCTCCTTACCTCTATATCTCTCACATTCTTCCTCATCGCCTCCTTTAGCTGCGAAGCTTCCTCTGACAACCCTATGATGATGCTCTCTATCTATCATCCGGTGACTCTCTCTTTTTTTTTCTCTCTCTCTAAGGTACAATACAGGGCTTCATTGAGGACTAAATATTGGATCCTGGTGAAGAAGCTATTCTCTAGGGTTTTGATTCAAAAGCCATTTTTGACTCCAACAATCATCCAAATCCTAAATCCCTCTCGATGCTGTGTCTACTCCAACAGGTTTTATTGGTGTTGGTGTTGGTGGTTGTTCTTCGATCTTGAGATGAGATTATGGTGGCATTTCTTTCTTGCTCAGTTGCTCGTTGTGAATTGTAGTTGAAGGCAAAATTTGGTAACGAGTTCTTGGACTAGTTACGAAGTTTGAAATTTTAGAGCCCCTAAGCTTGCTGATGTCGTGTCTGTGTTG
This sequence comes from Selenicereus undatus, assembly GCA_017589665.1. NCBI lineage: Eukaryota > Viridiplantae > Streptophyta > Magnoliopsida > Caryophyllales > Cactaceae > Selenicereus > Selenicereus undatus. Next base: position 6,708,508 of record JACYFF010031956.1, on the reverse strand, counting down.
GGGTTGTTGCTGCTACATGAAAATATTGGCTGAAATTGGGATATTTCTAAAATTTTTAAATTTTACTAGAACAATGAAGGAACTTTGATCTCTAATTTCACCTTTGTGATTTGAGGTGTCAAGAGAGCTGAAGATTAGAAAGAAGAAGATAAACTTCATTGTATATTTTTCCCATACTGTCAAGAACTAAAGTAGGTGTTTATATACATGGAGATTCTTCCAACTAACTAAGTAAAAACAAGAATTGTAACGCTGTTAGAATAACAGAATTTTGTTATTCTGTTAAGGTCTTAACATCCCCCCCTCAAGGTGGAGGTGATGGAATGTCCATCAAACCCAACCTTGAAGCTAGATAATGATGTTGTGCCTCAGACAGGGGTTTGGTAAGCAGATCAGCGAGCCGTTCCTTGGAAGTGACATGAACTGTGCACAAAAAACCTTCCAAAAGTTTGTCTCGAGTGTAATGGAAATCAATGTTGAGATGCTTGGTTCTTTCATAAAAAACCGGATTAAAAGCAATGTGTTGGGCAGCCATGTTGTCACAATACAAGGGAATAGGTAAATGTAGGTGTACATGCAGATCAATGAGCAGATGTGAAATCCACTCAAGTTCAGAAGTAGTGTAGGACATGCTTCTATACTTTGCCTCAGCAGAAGACTTTGATACAGTCTTTTGTTTCTTGGTCTTCCAAGAAATCAAGGCAGATCCCAAAAAAACACAATAGCCAGTGAGAGACCTGGCAGTCATAGGGCAAGATCCCTAATCTGCATCACAGAAGGCTTTAACCTGAAATGTATTGTTAGTTGAGTAAAATAGTCCTATATTTGGGGTGCCTTTCAAATATCTGAGGAGATGCACTGCTGCTTGCATGTGAGATTGCCTTGGCTGTTGCAGGAACTGGCTAAGGTGTTGGGTAGCATAGGATATATCAGGTCTGGTGATGTTCAAATATAGTAACCTCCCTATAAGCCTCCTATAAGGTTCAGGATCAGGAAGAATAGTACCTTGTTCAGTATTCAATTTGAAGCCCTTAGGTAAGGGAAATCTTGCAGGTTTAGCAGCAGTGACCCTTGCATCACATAAGATGTCAAGGACATATTTTCTTTGGTTAAGAAAGATGCCCTGTGAAGACCTGGAGAGTTCCAGACCTAAAAAATATCTAGCAAATCCCAGGTCCTTGATGGTAAAGGCAATGTCAAGAGCTACTTTCAGTGTATTAATGCCAGTAGCATCATCTCCTGTAATCAGAAGGTCATCAACATACACTAAAATATGGACAAATTTGCCATGATCTTGTTTAGTAAACATAGAATAATCACTTTTTGATTGAATATAGCCTCTGTTAACCAAGAACTTGGAGAGCTCCATGTTCCATTGTCTGGAGGCTTGCTTCAAACCATAGAGAGACCTTTGCAACTTACAAACTTGCCCTGGCTGAGCATGGGAATAACCCTCAGGAGGTAACATATTGACTTCTTCTTCTAAAAAACCATGTAAGAAAGCATTATTGATGTCGAGTTGGTGCAGATCCCAGTTCATAGCAGCAGCCAAAGCAATGAAAATCCTTACAGTAGTGATCTTGGCCACAGGAGAGAAAGTATGTTTGTAGTCTTTGTCTTTAACTTGCTCAAAACCTCTGATAACTAGTCTGGCTTTGTGTCTCTCAATGGAACCATCAGCCTTATACTTGGTTTTGTAAACCCATTTGGAGCTGAGAGCCTTTTTGCCAGATGGTAAAGATGTAAGGACCCAAGTGTCATTTTTCTGTAAAGCATTGAGTTCCTGTTCCATTGCCATTACCCGCTCTGGGTGTTGCTTAGCTTGTGCATAGCAATGAGGTTCAGGAGTATTCAACACAGAAACAAGAGAAGCCACATAATTTCTGAATAAATGTGCCAGATCACCAGGTTGAAACAAAGGATATGTGGTAGTTGTCAAGGAATGTGAAGGAGATGTAGGTGGTGTGTCAGTCACCACTGATGCTGGAATGGACTGGGGAACTTTACAAACAAAGTCCTGCAGCCAGGCAGGAGCTTGCTTAGTTCTGCAAGATCTTCTAGGTGCAGGGATAGCAAGTGGCATAGAAGTTGAGTGTTGAGGAGAGGTAGGTTGAATTGAGTGGAGGTGGAAAGGATTGAAAGTACTTGTAGGATCATTAGGAGGTAATGAAGGAGAGTTAGAGTTACCAGAATTGGTTGAAATAAGAGGGGTAGATGAATTATATATGGAATTGTCAACAAAGTCACAGTCTGGTAATACACGAGGTAAGACTGAGCCATTACTAGGTTGGCAATCAACACTGACCTTGGTCCTAAAAGGGAAAATATTTTCTTTAAAAATGATATCTCGGCTATGAAAAATCTTTTTAGTGGTTAAATCATATAGTTTATACCCTTTGATGCCAAAAGAATAACCAAGCAATACTGAATGATGAGCTCGAGGTTCAAATTTATCTGTGTCCCTTACATTTGCTGCATAACAAAGGCATCCAATGGCTCTTAAATCTTCATAGTTTGGGGTTTGGCCTTGGAGAACTTCAAAAGGGCTTTTCCAAGATAAGGTTTCCATAGGCAATTTTTTTATAATGTGAGTTGCAGAAAGCACACACTCCCCCCAAAAAGTTTTAGGAAAACCAGCTTGTAATCTTAAAGCTCTAGTTGTATCTAGCAAATGTCTGTGTTTTCTTTCTGCTATCCCATTCTGTTGGGTAGTTTTGACTACACTCTTTTGATGTAAAATGCCTTTGTCAGCAAAAAATTGACCACAGGAAGTATTGATAAATTCAGTGCCATTATCACTTCTAATCATAGCAATTTTAGTTGAGAATTGGGTTTCAATCATGTTGTAAAACTGTACAATGGCAAAAAACACTTGTTCCTTATTTTGCAAGAGTTGTGTCCATGTACATCTGCTAAAATCATCAACCAAGGTGAGGAAATATTTGGCACCAGTGATGTTGGCAACCCTATAAGGACCCCATAAATCCATGTGTATAAGCTGAAAGCAATGAGTGGTATGAATTGAGCTTTTATTGAAAGGTAGTCTATCAAACTTTGCCAATACACATGTGTCACAAAAAAAGGAATCTGATACAAGATGTTGACAAACAGAAATATGTTTCATCTTGGAGATAGAAGCATGACCAAGCCTTGCATGTAAAATGTCAAGGGGTTGCTTGTTACAATAAGAGTTGTTGGAAGTGACAGAGATGAGCCCAGGCTTGTCTGAATAGATGTGATGTCTTTCTGATGAGGGTCTGCACCCAGAAGCAATGGGAGAACTAAGAAACTTGCTAGCTGTTGGAAGCTTTAACTGATAAAGTCCATTTGCTTTAACCCCAGTGTCCAAAACCAGCTTAGTGGTAAGGTCCTGAAAAAAAACATTTGTCAGGAAAGAAAATGGCACAAAGAGGGTAATCTTGGAGTAATTTGTGGACTGATAGTAAATGGAACTTGAATTCTGGCACAAAAAGGACTTCATGAAGGGTGATATGTTTATTCAAGGGTATTTTGCCAACCTTTGTAACTGTCTTTAAGGTTCCATCAGGTATGGTGACCTGGATGGGTGTGGTTAGCATTTTAGTGGAAGTGAAAAGTGTGGAATCATGTGTCATGTGGTCTGATGCTCCTGTGTCTATTATCCATGAACCTGAAGCATTACTAAATACAGCATTGCAAGCACTTGAATGAGAGCTAATAGAGACAGAAGCTTTACCTGCAAAGTGAGCAAAAGAATTTGATGTGTCTGACTGCTGATTGACTCCTCCTTTCCCTTTCATGAATTTCATCATTTCTTGTGCTATAGCTTGTATAAAGCCATCATCAAACTGAGGCTTGGAACCTTCAATTTGCATCTCATCTAGAGGAGATTCTGGTAATAGTTGGTGCAGATTAGTAGAAACATTAGCTGCAACTCTTGATGGTTTTCTGTCCTTGGTCCCATCTCTAGGTCCTTCATACCAGCTTGGATAACCAACCAACAAGAAACATTGATTCTGTGTGTGTCCTGTCTTGTGACAGTGATCACAGTATCTATTGCTTCTAAGTTTCTTGTTGTCTCTTGTAACGCCCCGAAATTTCTTTTTGTTACTAATTTTGATTCAAGTGTGAATTCCTAATTATGTGTATGTATTTTATGTGTTTTATTTTAGATATATATATGTGTTTTATTTTAGATATATATATATGTATTAAGGCTTTGTTTTCAAAAAAAAAAAAGATGAGTCAAAAAAAGGGATTGAAGGAGTCAAAAAAGGGAGGCAAAAAAAAAGGAAAAAGAAAAAGAAAAGGGATGGGGTTTTTACGTGATATTTATCAAAAGGGGAGGGGGCTTGGTTTTCTTTTTCAACCCAAAAACACACACACACGGCAGAGAGAAAAAGAGGGATAGAGAGGAGAGAAGAAGAAGAAGAAGAAGAAGAAGAAGAAGAAGAAGAAGAAGAAGAACAAAGAGGAGGAGGAGAAGATTAAGGTTTTAGTTTTGAAATCAGATTAAGGTGAGTAATTCTTATTTTCTTCAACTAAACTTGATTAGGGTAAGATTAATTTGATAATTTGTGTTCGAATTTGATTTATCAATTTAGAATTGAAGCTTTGAATTTGATGTTTTAGGGTTTGGT
>JACYFF010031956.1:6680454-6697693 GCA_017589665.1 Selenicereus undatus | reverse complement strand
ATATAAATGATTGAACATCGAAATCATAAAGACAAAATTCAACTTCTTTTGTGTTGCAATGTTATCGTGTAAACCTCTTGATAAGACATAGGTCATATTGATCATACTCAACTAAATGATCTAAACATCGGGCGTTGTATCTAGTATTGAAAAACCATTAATGAGTAATCTATAAGCCACATACAACAACGGATATATAACTGAAATAAGCTTGAATATAGCTAATGGCCTAATGCCCATGTAATACACATGCCATGGTGGCATTGGTTGAATAACACTCCTATGTAATCATCCCAAGTTAGCCGAAGAAAATGGCATATAGTGATATTAAGAAGTAAAATCTTGATATATATTTTTGTATATAATTCTTGTGATATTATTTCCATGTATCCTAGCTAGGTAAAAGTCTTGCTCAACAAGCTCGGTTTTTGTGATGGCCATACGTGATGTATATATTGTAAACAATCTCAATGAATGAAGCAGAGACCTAATTCGCTACAAGCCATGCACACCTCACTCTCTCACACCCCATATCCTTGAACCTTTTACTACATGGTATCAGAGCACCATTGAGGGACAGTAAAATCAATAGTCATGAAATTCGTCATTGACCCGTAATCCCCGTATTATTTGCATCCATCAGAGGGACCCAGAGTCCTTATCACTACAGTGACCTTCAATGGTAAAAATTACGATCTTTGGGAGAAAGCCGTAACAACGGCTTTGAAAGCAAAAAATAAGCTTGGGTTTATAGATGGATTCATATCTAAACCCACGATGAAAGGAGACGATACGTCTGAATTGCAAGCATGGGAGATGGTTAATTCGATGCTCTCCTCTTGGATACTCAACGTGATTGAGCCCAACCTCTGTACAAGCGTGGCCTACAGCAACACAGCTAAGGCCATGTGGGGCACTCTGAAGCGACGATATGCAATGGCCAATGTCCCGAAAATATATCAGTTGAAAACAAACTTAGCAAACTGTAAACAGGGTGAACTAAGTGTGGTTGATTTTTATTCTAAAATTTCGGATCTACGGGTCGAACTTGAAAATCACAATCCACAACCATATTGTTTATGTAGTGGTTGCAAGTGTGAAGCAGGAAAGAAATTTTCCCATAAATATGAAAGGGAGAAGACCCACCAATTCCTTATGGGTCTCAACGATGATCTGTACTCGCCAATACGAAGCCAGATTCTGACTCTCGACCCATTACCATCCTTGGACCGAATCTTCAACATGATGGTCCAAGAAAAAAACTACAAGAGTTTGATGCATAGAAGGGAAGATTGAACCGAGACTGCAGCTGCCTTTGCCGCCACATATGGAGGTCGAAACACAAGAACGGTGACTGAGAAGGCCGAGCGCAAGCATTGTGCGAAATTTGGCCATGATGAAAGCACTTGTAATGAGCTTGTTGGTTACCCACTGGGTTGGGGGAACCGTGGTCGAAGAAGGAACCGGGGCAGAGGAGAAAGAGGAGTACGTGACACCAGCAGTCGCGACTGCGAATCAGGCAGAGAAGCTGCCTATGCGGCTGCTGCTGGGCGAGACTCGGAACAGCTGGTCATGGGTAGCAGCTCAGCAGATGGAGTCCGAGAGAGTGTGTTTCCTAGGCTAACGAATGAACAGATACGAAGCTGTTGTGTCTCATTGAACCTACACGAGTAGCATACGAGAAATTGTCATGTAACGATATATGGATATTTGATAAGGGGCTTCACGACACATGATCGAGAATTTAAGCTTCTTTAATTATGTTGTCAATATCGAACCAGTCCCTGTGGAGCTTCCTGATGGCGTGTTTCGGGTAGCAAAAATCCAAAGAAATCTAGACTTAAGCCCAAACATGAGATTGGGTGATGTTTTACATATCCCTAATTTTCAGTGCAACTTAGTCTCGATTGCTTAATTAAGAGAGATTTAAATGTTTTGCAAGATTCATTGATGAGCTTTGTGTGATACAGAACTATACCTCGAGGAACCTTATTGGAGTGAGTGAATTGAGAGGAGGGGTCTACTGCTTCAACAAGTCGGCAACCGTGAAGGTATAGGCAAATACAATGGCTACCCACGATCTATGGCACAATCGGCTTGGACACCCATTATCCCGTGTACTCTCTATGCTTTCCAGTGAGTTAGGGTAGATAGTTCCTCTGAAACTAATAAAGTGGATGTGTGTGACATCTGTTTACATACACAGCAAACTAGAAATCAGTTTCCTATTAGTGAAAGTATTGCGAATGATTTATCTGAACTTATATATTGCGAGATTTGGGGTTCCTATAAAATTCCCTCTTTTTGCGGTGCAAATTACTTTCTTACAATTGTTGACGATGCTAGGAGAGCCGTTTAGATATACCTAATAAGGGACAAAGGGGAAGTTGCACATATTTTGCCAAGTTTTGTTAACATTGTGAAAAACCAATTCAAGAAAGATGTAAAAATATTTCGGAGTGATGATGGGCTTGAGTTTGAATCAGGTTCTATGCTGAATTTCTATCCTAAAAAGGGAATCCTTCGTCAAACTAGTTGTATGAATACCCCTCAGCAAAATGGATGAGTGGAGCGCAAACATAGGCATATATTGAATGTCACTCGAGCGCTTTGCTTTCAGGCACACCTACCTTTACAGTTTTGGGGGAGTGTGTCTTAACTGCTGATTATCTTATTAATAGGACCCTGAATAAAGTGTTGCAAGGGAAAACTCCTTATGAAGTGCTCTTTGGAATAAAGCCCTGCTATGATCATAGCAAGGTTTTTAGGAGTCTATGTTTTGCACAATATCGACCAAAACCGAAGGACAAATTTGCTCCACGAAGCTAAAAATGCAGCTTTGTGGGATATCCACATGGTAAAAAAGGGTGGAAATTATACGACTTGGAAGCGCATGAAATAATTATGAGTTGGGATGTAGTGTTTTATGAACGCATATATCCTTTTTCTTGTGCTAAGAATGGACAACCAACATCAGCGCCTTCACCAATGTTAGAGCCAATTGTTGCATTTGATTTTCCTGAACCCACTGCTGCAAATTCAGAAGCACCGCAGCCTCATTCTTTAGGCCATGAGGGTAGCCCAATTGATTTAACCCTTGAGGAGTTGCGGGCTGGGCTTGATAAGGAGGCCTCCTATGTAACCCATGAGGCGCCCAATGATAAGATCTAGTCGCCATCTGACCGCAGCCCACCAGCCCCAAATGCGTCTTCGGGGTCTACTGCCGAGACGAGCTCATAAGCAAGGGGGAGCTCCATTGGGCTAGCCCAACCTGCTAAGGATTGCACGGGTGTGATCTAGACGCAGCGGCCCACCCCACAGCGATGAAGCCCATATAATCTCGAGGACTATGTGCGCTATGGAGCTCGAGCACAAGACTCCTCTCTCCAAGACACTCCACTGCCACCAGGAACCTTAGGTACTCTGTATCCCTTGGCTAATTATATCACATGTCATCGATTATGTAACCCCTATCAAGCTTTCTTAGCAGCTATTACCAAAATTGTTGAGCCTAGGTACTATCATGAGGCCGCAAAAGACCCTTGTTGGCAGCACGCCATGGGAGAGGAGATTCGAGCATTGGAAGAAAATCGCACTTGGGCGATTAAAGACCCCCCAGAAAGAAAGCCATCAATTGCAAATGGGTATACAATGTGAAGTACAAGTTCGATGGCACTATTGAGAGATTCAAGGCTCAGTTAGTTGTTCGAAGCGATCATCAGTTAGAAGGTTTCAATTTTACTAAGATTTTTGTTCCTGTGGCAAAAATGTCTACTGTGAGGGCTTTCTTGTCTGCCACTGTGGCCAAAGCATGGGAGTTACACCAAATGGGTGTCAATAATGTTTTCCTGCGTGGGGATCTCCATGAGGCGGTCTATATGCAATTGCCTCCTGGATTCACTACCTTTTCACCAAACAAGGTCTACAAGCTTCGTCAGTCATTGTATGCGCTTTAACAAGTGTCCCGACAATGGTTTGCTATGCTATCTTCCAAATTATGTGATTATGGTTTTGTCCGGTCCTATACAGCTATTCCCTCTTTACATATAGGAAGGGTGCCACATTCTTGGTTGATGTATGTTGATGATATCATATTAGCTGGTAATGATCCTCAGGCATGCCAGATGTTCAATGACTATCTCAACTCATGTTTTCGCATCAAAGACCTTGGCCCACTCAAATATTTTTTGGGCCTTGAAGTAGCTAGAGGGCCACTTGGACTTTTCTTTAGTCAACGCAAGTATGCCTTTGAAATTGTGGAAGAATGTAGGCTTCTTGGGAGCAAGCCTGTGTATTTTCCTATTGAAGAAAACCATAAACTGGCTCTAACTACTGGCACAACTTTGGATGATCCTAGTTGTTATTGATGCTTGATTGGACGTCTCATATATCTCACTATTGCTCAATCAAAACTGAGTTACGTCGTGCATATTCTGTCTCAGTTTATGGAGAATCCCGAGGAGGCACATATGGATGCAGTTCGTCGTGTATTGCGTTATCCTAAAGGTACGCCCGGGTATGGCATTTTATTGCATGGTGATGGCAATCTCCAGCTCCATGCCTATTGTGGTGCGGATTGGGGGGCTTGTCCACTCACTCGACGCTCTCTCACAGGCTACTTGGCTACCCTTGGTGGATCTCCAGTATCATGGAAAACTAAGAAACAACCTACTTTTTCTCGTTGCTCAGCAGAAGCAGAATACCGGTCCATGGCAACTGTGACCAATGAGCTAGTATGGGTCAAGTCACTGTTGAGTTCTTTAGGGGTGTTTCATAAACGCACCAAACACATCGAGATTGACTGTCATTTTGTTTGTGAAAAATAGAGTATGGTGATCTTGCAGTATCTTATTTACCAACTAAGGAGCAGCCTGCTGATATATTCACCACAGCCCTGGGAAAAAAGCCCATTGTTTATTTACGGGGCAAGATGGGCATGATCGACCCTCATGCTCCACCTTAAGGGGGAGTATTAAGAAGTAAAATCTTGATATATATTTTTGTATATAATTCTTGTGATATTATTTCCATGTATCCTAACTAGGTTGGAAGTCTTGCTCAACAAGCTAGGTTTTTGTGATGGTCATACGTGATGTATATATTGCAAACAATCCCAATGAACGAAACAGAGAGCTAATTCGCTACAAGCCACGCACCCTCTTATATCCCATATCCTTGAACCTTTTACTACGAGTGATTAATTAGTACATATAATCAAGGAACTAGATGTGGATTAATTAAACATGACCTGATTTTGAACCAACCCGAACTTGGACTTCAGTAACTTGCTACTAAGCTTTTCATATGCTCTTTGTAATAGAAAGCATGTCACATACAAGAAAAAAGTTAGTAAAAACATAAGTGATAAAGGCCATTAGACAAATATTTTCAGAGGGGGTAGGCATGGGGAGCAATACGCTCAAGGGTAATTAGTTGTCTTATGTATGTTATGACATGCACTAGACTAGGTATAGCTTTTGCGGTGGGAAAGTTAGGTAGATATACTTGTAATCCGGGGTGTATGCATTGACATGTAGTGCAAAGGGTATTAAACATCTTAAAACCACCATAGATTATGGTTTACACTATCGTGATTATCCATCGATGATGAAAGGTTTCACAGGCACTAGTTGGATGACAAATAGTGAAGATTATTCCTCTACTAGTGGGTGGGTATACATTCTTGGTAGGGGTGCAATATCTTAGACATCAAAGAAACAAATGTTTATTGCAGATTTGACTATGGTTGCTAAGTTTGTAGCATTGGGATCGGCTTGCAAAGAAGCTAAATAGTTAAGGAATTTACTACAGGAGATGTCTTTGTGACCGAAACCTATGTCGCCAATTTCTATTCGGTGTGATAGTGTCGTTGTTTTGGTTAAGGCCTATAGTAATGTATATAGTGGTAAATCAAGATATATTGATTTATGATACAGTTATGTGAGACAACTAATCACAAATGGTGTTATAACTGTGGAGTTCGTTTGAACTTTTCAAAACTTGAATGATCCATCACCCATTAATAAAAGGTCTTGCAAGGGATTTAGTAACTACGACATCCAAGGAGATGGGATTACAATCCACATCAGACATGGTTGAAACTCAACTTGATATTCGTTGAAAAATATTGAATCTTAAGTTCAAGGAGCCATAGTACACCATTTTGTGGTTTGCAGGCACATAATTTTCTCATCCAACAATGAAGTGTTTGATTATACTGCCATATGATATACTAGGGTGAGGAGTTGCTCTTAATGAACCTTACATGAGTTGCTTAGAGAATGTTCTAGAATTAGGTGTTGATTATAATAAGTTTGTATTACCCAGGAATGCTTGAGTGTATTTGTAAATTTATTATGAAGTTAATAAAATCTTATTTCTTCACATTCTTTTATTTCATGCATAATATTTCATATGGGGTATTTATGAGGTTCACCTATGTTAGCATAAAGCTTGGCCGCTTTAAGGAGTTTCATGGACTTGACTACGATGTGCTCATGAATAGATATAGACACATGGCTGGTTGTGTAAGGATTACTATGTGATTTTGGAATGGAAGTTCTATGGGTGATTTAAATACAAGTGATCATAGAGACATAGAGGATAGGCTGCTTCAAAGCTTAGTCTATTATGCTATCTTGGTCATTTGATGGGTGAGTCACTAAGGTGCAACTTCAATCCTAAGACACCTCCATTTTGTGCACGGAACCCTCGAAAATCCTTAGCACCATTTTTTTATAGGAATGGTGGGGAATTGTTAGAATATATATTTCCAGAAAAATGGAAAAGACACAACAATAATTACTTAGATTTTTTGCTTTGAAGAAATATAATTAGTAAATTCAATTAACTAATTTTCTATGCATCTTTTCATTAATAGTCATTAAGAGTAAAGCTCATAGTTGAAAACTCATCTTACGACAAGAGGTATCTCTCTTGAAAAGACACTTAATTCTCTACAAATAGAGGATGAGCAAGTGTGGCTTGGATATCCAAAAATTATTCCAACAAGTCAATTCCTTTGAGTTTCAGTCATATCCTAAGGCACTAGTGAATATCCAAGTGAGTGCAACATTTGGATGGTGAAGACCTGTTTATATCTCAAAAGTTTATTTGGGAATACCTGTTGCACGTTGGGTGAATAAAACCTTTAGGATAAGCGATCTTGATCCTGCCTAGAGGTCTTCAAGTAGTCCTAATTTTCGAATCTTTGTACCATATATCCAATAGAATCCGCATCCTATTCGTGTTTATTTATGTGAGATCACATTGACACTTCAAAAATTTTAGGAGGCACCATTGTAGCAAGTTTCTTGATGGCACTTACATTAAAGGCAGCCGGTTAATATTATAGGAGTCAAACACTCGGATCTAATGTAATAAATCAGATAAATTGAACAATACCAAAATTTCAGGCAAATTTGTCTTAGCTCAAAACACTCCATTAAAAGTCAGATGAAAACGTAAATTAGTTGTATTATAATGTAAACATCAATGTTGAAGAATAGAACCTCAAATAACTAATATATAACCCATGCAAGCATACATACTATGAATACATATAGCAGAAATCGGTTAAATGTAGCTATAGGCTCATATCAACAGCATGCCATTGATAATGAGCATAATTACTGAAGCTGGCTACTTCGTGAACAAATGCATATACCATGATTGAATCTTTACCACCGCACCTTTGACACTCAATGCACATATAAACCCTCGAGCATTATTCACCTGCGACACAAAATAATTGTAATCATTTGGAATCATCCGACCAATGTACACCAATATACAACGTTAACGCAGGCTATAAGCTTAAAATATCATGGCGTATAGATAACTACTTGGTACGTAGTAAGTAAGGAATTCTGAAGTGAATTGAACCTGATTTTGAACCAAACCCAACTCGGGGTCAGTAGTTGCAGACTTGCACAATTCGTGTCTAGGTCTTCGATATGCCCACATTAGCAGAAGACATGTGACATACAAGAGCAAACCTGTAGAAACATGAAGGACACCGGCCAGCAGACGTGCATTATCGGAAAGAATATGAGCCGGCAATGCGTTCAGATAATGGATAAATCCAATAAAAATTGTTGACAAAGACAGCATTTTGCGCAAATACGTAAGCTTAATACATTCTGATGCCAGATTGGGGTATTGTAGCACTCGCGTCATAAAAAAGCATGACATGAAAATGAGCAGATCGGCCGCGTTTTCCCATTTCTTCAGATCAGAAAAGTTGTACGAAGAAGAACTTGGTTTGATCAAATTACTGGTGCAGTTCTTGCAACACTCCGTTATTGCTTCTATCGCCATTCCTAAAAGAAAAAAGAAGGGCGGAACGAGATCAACAGGGCAAGAGGAAGAAGCCGAGGTTTATATATTTAGGCCTTGTTCTTTTTGTGGGTTAATGAACCCAACTCACTTCTTCCCATACCCACCAAGTCCATCCCCTCCCTTCCCACTCTTTCCCACACTTAAACAAAAATACAACTCCTTCCCATTCTCACCCACTCTTTCATTCAACTCCTACCTACTCTCACCCACTCCTTCCCCCCCTTTCCCACACTTTAAAAAAAAAATACCACTCTTACCAACTCTCACGCACTCCCTCCCATCATTTCCCACTGCAAAGAGCAGGGCCTTAGTCTAGGAGACATAAAATACATCTTCTTAGGTAAGCAACTCTATTACGGAAGCGAAAAGAAAGGGGGAGGGGGGTGTAGATTTCTACTCACGTATTATGCTTACAGAGATGGGTGCACGCCAAGACCTCCAGCAAAGAGCAAAAGGAGACTCAAAGACAAAGTTAAGTTACGGAAAGATGCACTGAAGAACAAAACTCTATTTATAAAAGTTGATAGCAAGAAAATCCGGCAATCAATTTGGGGGTTTTTTTGGGGGGGGGGGGGGGGGGGGGGATCGTCTGTATAAGGAATACGGACTAGAATAATTATATTACCATAAATTTCATGGCGAAAACGTGCTTGATTACTTTGAAATTTTATGGATTTTCTTTTAAATAAAAATCTTAAGAGATTATATTATTAATGACATTCTATGTAAATTAAATTCGAGTAATTCACCCTCTTTTCCGCTAATTAAAGAAAATTAGGTAATAACTAGGATAAATTCCGTGCTTCGCCCGTATTTTTATTGATATTTATATAATAATGATGGAATAAAAATAATTTATCATTCCTAGCATCTAAGATGTACTATAATACATAACAATTATAGATACAAATAATTTTTTTTGAATAAATGCAAATGGAATTATAATAATTTATCATTTTCACATCATATTTTTAATACTCTTGGTTCATGATTTCAATATTAGATTTTGCATAAATTCTCAGAAAAATAATAACATAAAATGAACCTATAATCTATATATAGTTGTGTTAAATAGAAAAGTGAATTTATGGCTTCCATTTTAGTCATTTGACTCTTGCATGTGTACTACCTAAAAAATAATCATAACAATTTATTAATACCCCTATTGTTTATATCATTTTATAGTAAAGACAATTTTGACTTCTCAAAACTATTTATTATAAACTAAATTTAATAGTGAAACTGTTTTTTACTTTTAAATTTTAGTATTAAAAGAGCACGCTAAATCCTTATTATTATGACACTTGGAATAAAAGAATTTTTTTAAAAAGAAGATAACCAATAATAATGCGACACTTGTCAATTTAACATTAATTCATTCACAACATTCACTTTTATATTATATATATGATGATTTTTTTATCACCATATGAGGAAATTGTGCACACATATATGTGAATGCATCCATAATAAATTCTTTCCGTTTGGAGAGTGAAGGTCCGTTTGAGAGGGCAGTAAGTTAGAGGAGTAAGAGTAAATAAGAGTAAAGAGGAGTGGGAGTAAGGGAGAGTAAGTTGCTTATCCTTATTTGAGAGTTTAAGGGTGTTGGAAAAAGGATAGTAATAGCTGCTGGAAGGAGAAGGAGATGACCTGTGTCGTGGTATGAACCACTGACCTAAAAGCTTAATTCGCTCGACTTAGGTGCAAATCGTTATTGCGAAGAAGCTCCCCAAGGTTTAACACAGCTGGCTTCGCACTCGTGCACTCGAGGGAGAAGCTTTGGAGTATAGCAACTTGTATGCCCAGGAAGTAGAGATGAGAAGAGAGAATCGTTGTCTGTGTATTCGACAGAGGTGCAAAAGGGTCTCTTTTATAGTGGACTGGGGGAGAGAAAAACTATCAACCAAGCAATAAAGGAAAGCATGAAATGGGGGCAGAAAATCAGGCAAAGGAGAGAATAATGTAATAGAAGGATTAATGGGGAGAGGATCATGGTGATTGAGGCAGAGATGGAGGAAGACTTGGTCAACTAGCCGTTAGGAATGCGGCAACTCATACGTAATCAGTCCTCTCGAGAATTCCTCCAAAAATATAGTGTAAGGCCCAAGGCCGCGCCCCCCCCCCCCCGACCGGACGGGAGGGCAAGCGGCAACGGCGCGCGCGTGCGTGTGGCAGCCCAATTCCCCTCAACCCCCCCTTAAAACATGGCTTCAAGTTATTCGACAAGTGCAAGAAGGGTGGGATATATAACCTTTTGAAGCTACTCCCAAAAGTTCCATGTGGGACAACAAAAGAGATAGGAAGAGTAAGTGAACACCTTTTTGGGGTGCCATTACTCCAACAATCCCCCACTAATGGTACACAAAAGGGAAAAACGAATGAAAAGGATTTCCTGGGCAATAGGGGTCGGATACTTAAGTATCAATATCTTTCGATTGAATTGATACGTAGTGAAGTGAGGCAACATCTAAGTCTGACAAGTGAGCTTAGTCTTGAACTTGTTAGACTTTGAATGAGGTCCTCTTGACACATATCAACCCTAAAGGATGTATACTCCGCGATAATCACTTGCGCTTTTAGGCCCATGCGCATACCTCGGGTCTCATAAGTGCTCTAGAGAGACAGCCATAGTCTCTCATAAAAGGCGGTCAGACCTTCACACTTACTTAGGTAATTCCATCAGTCTATCTCTACTTAGACCACCATATCATGGATTGGAATTATTAAGAGCATGTGTTAGCTCAACCTCTTGTAGAGTGAAGAATCCATCAAGTGCTTCTCTGTAGCACCACCATAATAGGCTATGGATTCATTTAATGTGCTTCTCTATAGCAGACGCACTACCACACGCCATAGGGATGGGAAGTAGTGCAGTTAGAAGATTAATATGGCTTCGTTTGACCGCAAATGGGTATCCACCATATCTCTTCATTCCATGGGCTTTAGCCCCATCCCCCTCGACGTTTCAAGAACTACTCTTCTTGGCAATCCCTTTGTAAGAGGATCTGCCAAGTTTTTCTCAGATCTCACGTATTCCAAGGAGATAACACCATGCTTTAGCAATTGCTTTACCGCTCCATGTTTAATACGGATATGTCTCTGTTTCTCATTGTAGACACTATTGTGCGCAACTCCAATTGCTGCTTGCGAGTCACAATGCAGGGACACAGGTGTTGATTGTTTCCCCCACAATGGTATGTCAGTCAGGAGACCCTTGAACCATTCTGCTTCTTGACCTGCCAACTCAAGAGCAATAAACTCAGATTCCATGGTTGAGCGAGCTATACATGTCTGTTTTGCAGACTTCCATGAAATAGCTCCTCCACCCAATGTAAAAATATAGCCACTAGTAGAGCTTACTTCATCATTATCAGCAACCCAATTAGCATAGCAAAAACCTTCAAGTACAGCAGGAAATTTACAAAAATGTAAGCACCAATCCATAGTACCTCTAAGGTATCTCAGCAAATGATGAAGTGCATCCCAATGTTCTTTAGCAGGATTATGAGTGTACCTACTTAGTCTACTGACTACATATGCAATGTCAGGACGAGTAGAGTTCATGAGAAACATCACACTCCTTATTATCTTAGCATAGTCAATTTGAGACAGCCCAGGTCCTTTGTTCTTTTTAAGATGTATGCTATGGTCATATGGAGTTCTTACATGTACCGCATTGAAAGAGTTCAAAATTTTCAACACTTTCTCAATGTAATGAGACTGACTTAAGGAAAAGTCATTCTTGGTTTTTATAAGTTTGATCCCTAAGAGAGCATCTGCTTCTCCTAAGTCTTTCTTTTCAAAGAGAGAAGACAAAATTCGTTTAGTCTCATTTATGGCACATACGTTGGCACCAAATATCATCATATCATCCACATACAAGCATATGACCACATAATCAGATCTAAACAATTTGGAATAAACACAAGAATCTGAGTTGTTGACAGTAAAGCCATTTTTCTCTAAAGAATTAGCAAATTTCTCATACCATTGTTTTGGGGCTTGCTTTAGACCATATAGGGATTTTATCAGTTTACACACTTTGTTCTCTTGACCAGGGACCTCACACCCTTTAGGTTGTGACATATAAATTTCTTCCTCTAA
Source organism: Selenicereus undatus (assembly GCA_017589665.1). Classification (NCBI taxonomy): domain Eukaryota; kingdom Viridiplantae; phylum Streptophyta; class Magnoliopsida; order Caryophyllales; family Cactaceae; genus Selenicereus; species Selenicereus undatus. Next base: position 6,685,249 of record JACYFF010031956.1, on the reverse strand, counting down.
GTCACCATTGAGGAATGCTGTTTTAACATCCATCTGATGTTCCACAAGATCATGGATAACAGCTAAAGCAACTAGACTTCTAATTGTTGCAATTTTGGTCACAGGAGAATAAGTATCAAAGAAATCAATTCCCTTCGTTTGGTCAAAGCCTCTAATGACCAATCTAGCTTTGTACCTTTCAATAGAGCCATTTGTCCTAAGTTTCTTCTTGAAGATCCATTTACTACTAATGGGTCTACAACCCTTACGCAAGTCGGTCAATTCCCAAGTTTTATTTGACTCAAGGGAATCTATTTCACTCTTGATAGCTTCTTTCCAGAAGTTAACATCTATAGACCTCATAGCATCTTGGTAGGTTTTAGGATCTTCCTCAAGTAAATAAAGAGACACAAGTTCATCAGTCAAAGCATCAATGTCAAAGTTCTCAAGGACTTCTACCAAAAAGGAGGTGAGAAAGTCAGGGCCAACACTAGTTTCAATCCTCTGTCTCTTGCTCCTTCTAGGTTCAGTTTCCAAGTTTCTAATACTAGAGCTAGAAGCAGGCAAGTTCACATGTTCAGGTACAATGTTAGATACAATATGAGGCACATTCCTTTTTAAAGGGAAAACATGCTCAAAGAAATCAGCATCTCTATACTCCGAAATACAGAAATCAGATAAAGACATAAATCTATATGCAGCACTGTTTTGAGCCTAACCAATAAAAACAGCATCAAAAGTCTTGGGGCCGATGTTTGAACGTTTATGAGTAGGCAGTGCAGCTTTGGCCAGACACCCCCACACTTTCAGATAATTCAAGTTGGGAGCATATCCTTTCCACAATTCATATGGGGTTTGATCTAATTTCTTATGGGGAACTCTATTGAGTAAAAAACAAGCTGTCAAGACAGCCTCCCCCCATATGTTATCAGATAGACTAGAACTAACGAGCATGGCATTCATCATGTCTTTAAGGGTACGATTTTTCCGTTCAGCAATACCGTTTTGTTGAGGAGTGTAAGGGGCACTAGTCTCATGTATTATGCCATTTTTCTCACAAAAGGCAATCAAAGAATTTGTGTCATATTCCCCACCTCTGTCAGATCTAAGTCTTTTGATTTTTTGGTCTAACTGATTCTCAACTTCGGCTTTTTATTTTAAGAACATTTCCTCAGCCTCATCTTTAGACTTGAGAAGGTAAATCTTGATATACCTAGAGTAGTCATCTACAAAGGTGATATACCATTTCTTTCCACCCTTACTCATGGTGTTCTTAAAGTCTGCTAAGTCTGAATGCACAAGTTCTAACAATTCTGTTTTTCTGGTTGTTACATTTTTAAAAGGTTTCTTAGCAAATTTTGCTTCAACACAGACTGGACACTTAGAACAATTTTTAGTATTCACATTTGGAATTAAACGCATGCTTCTAAGTCTTTTCAATGAAGCAAAATTAACATGTCCAAGTCTACCATGCCACAGATCAACAGACTCAGCAATATAAACAGAATTGGCAGCAGTTTCATTATTAATTTGTGCAACAGCATTCAAAACAAGGAGCCCCCCACTACGATACCCCTTCCCAACGAAGTCCCCATTTCGCATGATAACAACTTTACCAGCTTCTTGCACAATTTTAAGGCCAGCCACGTCAAGAAGGGTACTAGAGACCAAGTTTCTACGAAGGGAAGGGACAAATAAAATATTACTTAAAGACAATAATTTTTCAGAAGTAAACTTAAGTAAAATCTTCCCTTTACCTTTGACAGTAGCTGTAGAAGAGTTGCCCATGTAGACGCATTGTCCATTAACAACATCTTCAAAGTTAGTCATGAGTTCCTTGTTGGCACAGAAGTGCCTTTATGTTCCAGAATCCAGAATCTATTCTGACAGATTATGCACCAGATTGGCCTCCACGGTTGTAACCGCACAGATAATCTCATCATCCTCGGTTTCAGTAATGTTGGCAGTGGGTGTTGCAGACTTGTGTTTGGCTTGGATTGACCCTTTCCTTTGATTGGATTGGTAGGCCTTGTGTCCAGGCCTGCCGCACGTGTAGCACACCACCTTTGGCTTCTGAATCCTTTTGTTAGCAGAATTCTGATTCCTAAGATTTTGAGTTGCCTTCTGCAATCTCTTCCCTTTGCCTTTGAACCTGTCTTTGTTCGTTTGCACAACAGATTCAACCAGGTTAGAACTAATAGTATTTAAAGAAAGGGAAGACATCTTATCTTTCAGCCGGTTTGCTTCCTTAGTCCGCATATGGCTGATTAATTCCTGCAGTGTAAGATCTTTCTTTTTGTACTTGAGGTGGTTTCTGTAATCGCTCCAAGATGGTGGAAATTTTTCTATCGGCACGTTGGCTTGGAGGATTTCGCACATCTTCATGCCTTCTGCTAGGACCTCAGCACACAGGTTTTCGTAGACGTGAACCTGTTCCATGATAGGTTTGTCGTCCATGATCTGGAACTGTAGCCACTTGCCGACGATGTATTTTCTTTTCCCGGCGTCGTCTGAACCATATTTTTGCCTCAAGTTTGGTCGAGATGACCTTGGCAGATTTAAAAATTACAAACAGATCAAACAAAGGGTTAGACATATTATTCAAAAGGTAATTGCGAGCAAGTTTGTTGTCCTTTTCGAATTTCTTCTTTGTGGCTTCGTCAAGAGGAATAGGAGGAGTTCTGGGTACAGGAGGAGTTGCAGGTTCAGAATCTGGGTTGCCTTCATCAGGCAGATCAGTAGTGAGCACGTAGTCGATCTCAAGTTGCTCAAAGTAGAGAAGCAATTTTTGAGACCAACGTTTATAATTGGTTCCATCAAGAGGTTAAATTTTGTAGAGATCGGGGAGAGTTTTTGGACCAGAAGCCATTTTGATTAAGCTTTCAGATTGTTGGAAAAAGAATAGTGATAGCTGCTGGAAGGAGAAGGAGATGACCTGTGTCGTGGTAAGAACCACTGACCTGAAAGCTTAATTCGTCCGACTTAGGTGCAAATCGTTATGGCGAAGAAGCTCCCCAAGGTTTAACGCAGCTGGCTTCGCACTCGTGCACTCGAGGGAGAAGCTTTGGAGTATAGCAACTTGTATGCCCAGGAAGTAGAGAGGAGAAGAGAGAATCGTTGTCTGTGTATTCGGCAGAGGTGCAGAAGGGTCTCTTTTATAGTGGACTGGGGGAGAGAAAAACTGCCAACCAAGCAATAAAGGAAGGCGTGAAATGGGGGCAGAAAATCAGGCAAAGGAGAGAATAATGTAACTGAAGGATTAATGGGGAGAGGATCATGGTGATTGAGGCAGAGATGGAGGAAGACTTGGTCAACTAGTCGTTAGGAATGCGGCAGCTCATACGCAATCAGTCCTCTCGAGAATTCCTCCAAAAATATAGTGTAAGGCCCAAGCCCCCTTAAAACATGACTTCAAGTTATTCAACAAGTGCAAGAAGAGTGGGATATATAACCTTGTAAAGCTACTCCCAAAAGTTCCATGTGGGACAACAAAAGAGATAGGAAGAGTAAGTGAACACCCTTTTGGGGTGCCATTACTCCAACAAAGGAGAGTAAGGACTTACCCTTGTTTGAAAGAATAGGAGAGTAAATAAGAGTAAATGAATGAATTGACATGTATGCCCTTATAAAATAGATTAAAATATATTGTACTCGGATTTATATGGGCAAATAAGTAAAGTTACCATCCTTATTTCTCACTTACTCCTCCTTACACCCCAAATTACAGAGTAAGAAAATGAGGGAAAATGGGGAGTAATAGAGAGTAAGAGTTACTCTTACTTACTCCTCCTTACCCTCCTTTTCTTACTTCCAAACAAGAGTAAAGGGGGTATTCACTCTCCCTTACTCCCCGTTGCTCCTCCCTAGGCCCCATCCAAACAACCCTTTTCCCTCCTCGATGTGGGTTGTGTCTCTTACTTTAATGTGAGTTTCGTTGTTGTTTGTCTCCTCTCACCTTGGTGCAAGTTTTTATAGATCTAGGAGTACTAGACTTTGAAAGATAATTGAATCTTATAGCATAAGGCGTTTTTGTGTTTTGTCGTGGGGTGAATTGACAATGGAATTTCATATGTTCTATCATGTCGATCTTACTTTTAAGCATAGTCTACCATGTCAATTATATATTTGCCCAGTGAAGTTATATTACAGCTCACCGAGGTTTGAAAAAGACGCAATGATGTTGAAGAACGCAGTTTGTGAATAGAGGATCCTACAAGTTTTGAGTCATTCCATAATATATTTATCATTAACTTTTTGGATACAAGAATTCATTTTAATTTTTCTAATATGTTCTTATTAGACGATTTTCATTAATGAATCTCCACGTTTTATACTAAAAAAATGAGCTGCTAAAACAGATACTTTACAATTTTATCTGATGCAATTAAAATACAACCATAAAAATCAAGAGTTTTAATAATAAAAATCAAAACAAAGTAATTATAATCCACCAATGTACTTTCATCGGTGTCAATATAATTTCTCAATCCATCCCAAGGTCAAGGGTAGAGATGGTAATCACATCCAAGTTCGAGGCATCTCTGATCCGATTCAAGATAAAAATAATCCGATTTGACTCCATAAAAACATTCAAGTCTGACTCCAGAAAAAATAATCTGAATTCGAGTCTAATTAGGATCGAATTTGTAGGAAAGATAACATCCGATCTGATTTTTCAATTCAAACAAGCTATTTTGTTAAATAATCTGAACTTAAATTCAAAATTTTACAAAAAGTCTACTCTTCAATATTAACCGTAACTCGCTAATTCTCTCTCTCTCTCTCTCTCTCTCTCTCTCTCTCTCTCTCTCTCTCT
>JACYFF010031956.1:6605388-6615840 GCA_017589665.1 Selenicereus undatus | reverse complement strand
TATATATATATATCGGAATAAAGGAAGTCTTAATTATAAACAATAAAAATATGACATGATATAGCTAGCGATTTCAAATTTTTAATCTGACTTCTGAAATGCACATACCAGCAAATTATATGCATAGGTATTAAGATTAATTGTATGATCTAGTATGATCGATCAACAAATTTCATAGACGAATTATAAGAAAACTCTCACACAAGAATCAACTTGTCTACATTTTTTTTTTTTTGTATTAGATCTTCCATTTCACGGGAGTCGAGCTCCTGTTGGGTCAATAAAGGGTAGAATTTTTCATATCACAGATTTTCTCCATTTATAAAACTGAAATCCCGAGACCTTTACCTTGTTTAAGAAGAATAAGTGTCAAATCACTTGAACTAATTGTCTTGATCCCAACTTGTTTGCATAAATGTTCCTAATTTATAGGTGTGAAAGTCATTATATACACTTATAAATCCACATGATGTGATTTAATGTATGCAAAATAATCTAACAAAAATACTCTAATTTCGAAAGCTGATTGTCGTGTTTATTTAGTTCTTGTTTATTTTAATCAGCCACAAGATGTGTGAATTCTTGATAATGTATATAATATACCTGGGAGTATGTACATCCACTTGCCACGTATATCTATATTTTCAGCGTGTATTTATCGTATAGACAACTTTTAATATGTGACGCTGATGTGGCTTATGAGAGTATATGCACTCCTAGGACTACAATATAAGCTTTGCGAATTCTTGGTATGTATATATCTTAATCATAGGTTAACTGTGTTATAATTAAAATAAATCAAACGTTCAAAAAAAAATAAAATAATGCCAATACACTTTTATGGTGGTCCATTCAGAAAAGAAATTATTGGGTATATTAGCATGTGCAAGGATTCGATGCTTTGCATTTGCAGATTTTAAGTTCGCTCATTTTCTGCATCCAAGCAGCTGATTAAACCTCTTCCAGTTAACAATCTTACGTGGGTACGTTGAATATTATCAGAATATTATTAGGGGAATTCATATGGAAACAACTTGTATTTTCATTGACTAAGGGCCTGTTCTTTTCGTGGGTTCATTTTAAAATACGAATCTCAATTCACTTCAACCTACTTCAACTCACTTTCACTAGTTTAACCAAGTTCAATTTATCATATTAAAAAAAAATTCAACCCACTTCATCCTATTACCCACCATAATTTACCCACGAAAAAGAACAGATCCTAAATCACCAACAATGAAGCAGGATTTCTCAATGTCCCCCATCACTAATTGGGTAGAACCCCCAAAAAAATGAAAACATCAAAGGCATAGTATGCCATAATAGTCTCAATATATTTTCAACTTAAACAAATTTTTCTATGAAAAAATTATTTAAAATATAAGGAAGAAAATTGAAGTAATCGATATCTGCTCTTCTGATAGCTAAAATATTAATTCTTTACTGAAACTGCCTCCTCATTGCCTTAATTTCAAAGAAGGTTCCAGTTAATATAAGCTTGGCACCCTATTAATTACCAATTTCAACCCACTTCAAAAAAAAAAAAAAAATCAATTTCAACAAATCTCAACCCATATTTTCCAACGACAAGAACAGGCTACTCAAACTCTATATGTATCATCTCTTATACCTCATTTTACTTCCACACATTTAAACTTGTTAATTTAAAATATTTTATACTCGGTTGAATGAAAAAAGTTTAGAAAAAGGGTTAGTGATTACCAAAATTATCTACATTAAAAAGAGCAAAATATAATCCAAACTTACCAAAGTCTTTTTATAATTGTCTTTTTCTAATTATTAGCTATGCGTCATTGTTTCTCCCCCCTCCCCTTAATTATTCTTGCTTTTGGATTAGCACTACATTTTGGAAGGACTTTTGAAAGAGCTATGTGTGAAATTGAACCCACATACGTCCCAATTCTCACAACCATATAGCGTATATAAGGCAAAGAGGTCGACATAAAGTATGAGTAGGAGTCACTTTTTCTAGTATAAACATGTTTGGATTGTTCACTCTTAGACACAAACAATTCATGCATTCAAACAACATCAGTCTATTTGGGAGTAGCATTAGTCTTGATAGGAGAAGCAACGGTTATGAGAAACAACATTAAAGCAGCGATACAAATAAGTTTTATTGATATTCATATTGAGGGAGACAATAAAATTCTCATTCAAGCAGTTTAAGGTCACATTCAACTTTGTAACAATGTTCTTATTACTTATATTTTTAGGTAAGGGAATTATGCAGCTGACTGACTAGTAAAGTATGATCTGTCATTACATTCTACAGTAGTATAGAATAAGGTTCCACATAGGAACCTTCTTTGTATCCTTTATGAGGATAATTTAGGAAAAATCATTGCGAGAAGAGTTACCCAGATTGTATTCTCACCTTTCTTACCAAAAACAAAAATTTCATGCATTCAAACCTCAAGCTACAGATAGCATGGGGAGAAAAAAAAAATTAAAACATCCGAGTTTAATATAACTTTATATTTCAAAGTTTTTCGAATTGAAGTGGTGTGTGATCGAGGATCAGATTAATATACAGTCAAATTGGACATAAATTTATATTTCTGATACTTAAGTGGTGTGTAGTCGAGGATTAATTAAGAGGTTGTTTCTAATAGAACCTAAATTACGTAAAAATCTTTGGACTACACTTAACTATTAATTAAAATAGTGGTCGCAAATAAGACTAATAATTAAGGTGTCTGGATAATTAAATTAAGATATGATCGAGTAGGCATATGTACTCTAGCTGATGAGCTTTCTCTGCCATTGAAAGCAGAAAAGGGATCAAGACAAATAAATAAAGCCAAAACACATGGGAATTGAAGGGGCTTGAAATCTACATTATATTTCTTTCTTTAATTCACCAACACAAAAATTCAACAACCCATTTTTTCTGCTGTCAATAATTCATCTTGTAATGTATGTGTTTGTGCATTTTCACATGCTTCCCTGTCTTGCCCGTCTACTTGTGCATGCATGCATGCATGGCGGCCAAAAACCATTGAATATGACATTACATTGAGGCCCTAGCTAAGGATTGCGAGGCATCAAGAGTTCTATAGAGGGTGCCAACTGTTAATTTTTGTTTTTAATTCAATTTCGTTACTTTGTTAGGTTATATTATTAATTATCGATTCTAATCAAATGTTTTTAAGAGATTCCGATAAAATAGATGGTATTTTTTTTTATTTACGGGTTGGTTTTTTTGACTTATCATAAATATTTGTTATCAACATTAATCAGTATTGACCAGCATCTAGATATATTTTCTAATTATTATTTCTTAATAATATTCAACACTAATCAACATTAATTACTTATCAATATTGATCAACATTCAACAGTATCAGCCAATACTTATCAGCACTGATCAACACTTATTTGGAATAAGTTATACATGATAAATTGAAAAGAATATTCCCTCAATATCTCCTTTTTTGCTTGATCTATGCTATGGATTAGGGTGTCCATGGACACCACTAGTCAAAACAAATTCTAATGAACTGCATTTTAAAGGGGGTTAGACTAGTATATATAGAAACTCCTATCTAAAATTTATAGTATAATATATAAACATCGATCTTTGTTCTATATCTCTATATCCGCCACTTGAAACTATAAAATTCTACAGAAAAGATGAAATATAATGCATGTAACAACCTTTTTGACTTTTCAAAAGAAAAATGGCTCGATTAGAATGCATACATATACGTATTGACAAAATATTTTTAGTGCTTATCTTCATTGTCTTTTAAGTGTATTCATAAATCAAAGTCATTTTCATATGAGTATATTTCAGAGAAGTGATATGATCCATAGACTGAAGATGAGGAAACCATGATGATATATACTTTTTAAATTTGTGATTACATATTGTCATTCCCAATCCCTTCAAACTTGAAGATGAAATAAAATCCATAAGAGTTCAATTTATGCAAGTTATCAGTGACAATTATTGATGGCAATATGCAGCACTGACTCCTGTTTGACTCAAGAGTACGTAGAGTAAACAAGCAGTGACTAAGACCAAACATATGCTTTACAACTGTTATGTACGAGTACAACAGTAGCCAATTTGTCCTCTTGCCAAAATCTTATCACCCCATTTGTTCAGACTTCGTCATTTGCATTTGCTTGTAAAACTGGTAAAATAAACATTTGTCCAACAATTTGATCTAAATACGGAAGAGTACTTGACCGGATGGTAAGTGTTGTCTTTCCTACACTCTTCATCTGAGTTTGACTTGGAGACACATATGTTGTGCTTTGTGTGTGACTGTGTGATTGGGCTTGATTTCTGAGCTTGTTGCCTGGGCTTTGGTATTCTTCCCCCCGGCCAATTGTGATCTATCGGTGATTCCTAAGATAGGGCCTAATAATGACTTAGACATATTGACCCGTGGCAAAAAAGTTATAATAATAATAATTTGATCCAAAATCATATGAAATCAAATTTATTTTTTAGTATCTAGCTACTAGCTCTTTGAAGATCTCTGAAATAGCTTTTGAGATAGAAAATAATATGTTTTATCCATTTTCACAATGAATTTGTGTGTTGTATGATTAGCATTACAATCCCTACATTGGAAATTGGGAATCTTGAATGTCAATAATCTGTACTTACGAAATATTATTTTGAGGGTATGTATTTTATGTACACCATTATTATGTCAAACATAGTTTGTATTCAATGATTTGATGACCCAATAGCTCATTTATCGTACATGAGTGATAGTATTGGAAAAGTAAAGGAAATATACAATCCAGGTATGATAAGTAAGCTACTGTCTCATCAAATTAATGAATTGAAGTATCTATGACTCGGTAATCGTTTGAACAATATAAAGATCCTAAAATCCATATGGATTTGTCGAGAAAAGTGAATGAAAATATTTCATTTGCATGTAATAAATAAGTTACAAAATTAAATTACTAAATCAAAATATATTTGTCTCGTTCATGAAAAATTCAAATTAAATAAACATACTCAAAGTATTAGGTGATATTTTTTGAATACAGTCAGTCACATCTACCATTTAAAATTGTGAAACAAGATCATTGAATCAACTACAGCAAACTGATAATGAAGTAAATGAACGTGCAAATAAGGGCTTGATGGGATACGGTACACCCAGCTTTTTGCTCAAGTTCGTGCACCACGGTTTTCGTCACAGCTCACAAAATGATCAAGTTATGTCACACGGGTTTGGCTTTCCAAGGAAAATGTTCCCTGGAGCACCAGATAACCATCATGCTGATCACTAAAAAGTAAAACCCTTAATTAGTTAAATTTATTTCTAATTGCCCTTAATTATTTATTTAAACACTGCAATGCACTTTATACTTTTGATATATTTTTTTTTACAAAGGTTTCCATTATTGAATCACTAAAAAGTAAAAGCCTTAATTAGTTAATTTATAATTTCTAATTCCCCTTGGGGTGTGGCCCTTCTTCAGATCCTGCGTGAACGCGGAATGCTTGTGTATCAGGCTGTCCTTTTATGAATATAAAGGCCTTGTTTGGTAAATAGTTGTTAGCTGTTTGTATTAACTGTTAGCTGTTTGAATTATCTATTTGCATTAGCTATTTAAATTAGTTATTTATAAAAGAAGTGTTTGGTAAAATTAACTGTTTTTAAAAAAGATATTCAGTAAAATTTCATTTGTGCCCTTATCTCTAAATTACTTTTTGATTAAAAATAATTTTTTTATTTACTAGTTCTCTTATTTTCTTTCCTAGAAAAATTAAATTGATGTCATATGTTGAAATTAACTTTATTGATAAAACTTTAATTTGTTGCTAGTTGTATATAATTTGCATTCTTATTAATTTTTTTTTCCTTTTCAACTTGTGTATATCTATCTACATGATAATTATGTTTTAAAACATTATTTTGTTATTTGCTACATATTTTATTATAATGAATTGAAATTTATATATTCGAATGATTTAATCTTGGATAGATTAAATTTAAATAATACACAACATCAAATATCACTACAAAAAGCTAATTGCATATGGTGTAATTTTTTCACACTTTTGGGTAGTTATGTCATTTTCACAAACAACTATTCCTAAAACGCTAATGGAAATAGCCTTTTGAGAAATAGTTTTTTTGGGTCCGAATAGCTCTTCCAAACAACTCTTTAACCAAACATCAATTTAGCTGTTTTGACTAGTCAAAACAGGTTTTATGGGTCTTATGGAATCAACCTCTCTATGGTTAAGAATACCAGTAGAGGTAAGGTTGCCTACAACTGGATCTCCCCAGACCCCGCAAAAGCGGGACCCACACTAGGAGTTTGTTGTTGTTGTTGTTGTTGTTGTTGTTGTTGACTAGTCAAAACAGCTAAAACCCCCTAAAAAGCTCTTTTTCTCCAAAAAACTCTTGCAACCAAACACCTCCAAAATAAGCATTTAGCTCATAGATCCCTTCCATTAGAAGTATTTCAAGTTGGAAATAAATAAATTTGTATGGTTAATATATCACGTAAAAGTTCTACCTTTAATTTATAGGAAAATCAAAAAAATTAGTTTGATTTTCTTAGCACTTGGAGGTGTCAACCATATGAAATATAATTAATTCTGATAGTTCGTCGTTACACAAAAATATTTTTTCTATCTTTCTCAGTTTTAATCTAATATTCTCCCTTTTTTTGGTGTCAAAATGACAAGATAATCATGGAAAATACTGAATAAAGATCAACTCATCAAAATTAATTAACGGACAAAAAGTAACCCACATTATAGAAAAAATTATTGATGATATATATGTACGTATGTTACTATATTATGAGCTAATAAACAATATTCCCTACGATATTATAAGACGATAACAACAATAATAACTACTTTTATAGTGGACGTCTATTTAGAAAATATTTATTATTTGGGATAACATGCATTTTGGAATAAATTAAATAATGGACGTCTATTTAAAGCCTATAGGTTTGTAGTGGATCCCAAACTCATAAAACCCTAATCAAGTCAAGTGGGCATTGTTTTAAGCTTGCTTTATGCTATATGGTTTCGAGTTGACATGACAAATTAATCCATAATTAACTATGAAACTTAAGCATAATGATACAAATTAAATAATCATATCGCACTAATAAAATATCAGTGGAAGCAAGAATAAAAATTTTGGCAAAACTTTGGATTGGAACTTGGAATTCGATGCGATGTCTCATGTCGCCCTTAAAACGGGGGGGGGGGGGGGAAATCCATCATGTCAACCTAGCTTTCATCTCCTTCAAAAAAAAAAAAAAAAGGTACAAAAAGTAGGCTAATAATGAGGTTAAGGGAGAAGGGACGTTTGATAAGCTAGGTGATTACACTAATTAGGGGTTAATGATAATTAACAAGTGAAGTGGGGAGGAACCCCACTAAATTATGGGTTCAATCATGCATTGTGATTGTTAGCTTCCACCACTAAAAAGAGTTGAATTCATGAAGTGGTTAGCAAAGCATCTTCCTTTTAATTACGATAATTGCTCTTCATTAATAATAATCTTGGTTGATCCCCAAAAAAAAAAAAAAAACTAGTTACTTTTTTTCATGGGGAGGAGCAAGCTTGCAATAGAAAGATCAAAATGACCGTTTGGAAGAATAAACTCTTTCACTGTTCCACTACATTAGAAAACTCCAGAAGATACCTTCCTAAAATAAGTCAACTTACCATGAAAATTACTCACACAACAAAAACAAAATTATTAATTAATTTACACATTTAAGTGAGTAAATTCCCTGCTATTAAATCCTCGAATTTCCTCCACCTTCCAATTTACATATTTTGCCACCCACAAAAACCAAAAAAAAAAAAAAAAACGAAAATCAACAATTCATGAAGTAAATTAAAATAAAAGTTGTCAACCTCTGTGCAAAGGAGAACGCTCTTGTACGATCTTCGACGCCCTGGAATGCCGGAAAACCTTCATCGGACTCGGAAAATACCACCCCTTCCCCTTCGCCGATGCCGGCGACGATCTCATTTCATTCTCCGCCGTGATCGAAGCCGCCACCGATCTCGATCTCCTCAGCTTCAACTCCTCAATGTTCTCCACCGCCGCCATTTCCTCTCTCTTCGACGATTTCTGCCTCCGGAGCACCGACTTTATCGAGAATTTATTACTCTTCCCTTCCGGCGCCGGCGGCAGATCCTTCCGATTCCGATCGTCGTTACCGGAGAATCTCGCCGATCGGAAAATGGAGAACACGGCGGCGGATCTGGACCGCCGGAACGACGGCTCGTTGTCGATGAGATTGGCGATTCTGCCGACGGATCCGACGTCGGAGAAGTTGACTGAGAAGGAAGAGGAGGCGGAGGAGGAGGTGGAGGTGGCACTGCGGGTGGCGGAGCAGAAGCAGGGGCGGACCGCGGCGCAGTCAGGGCAGAGAGCGGCGAGGCGTTCGGTCAGGCAAACAGGGCAGATCCCTGAAGGGCGTCGTTTGGATGGGTGTTGTGGGCATTTCCACACGTCTTCTTCCTCCGCATAAAACGCCATTTCTGAGGTTAGTAGTTGTAATATTTTTGACTCGATAATCTTGATGATGTTTAATGGCGATGGTAATGGTGATTTTCTCTCTCCTCCTCTGCTTGGTTTTTGCTCCTTCAGTTTCAGTAGAATGCGTATGGTGATGAGGGGGGGTGGGGGGGAACTATAAAAAGGACAGGTTTCCGGGTTAACTATGGTTAGTTGGGGGGTGGGGGGAGTTTAGGGAGGCTGTGGAGCAAAACGGCGACGTTGGGGGAAGCGGGAATTTCGGAAATGAATAATGCTGAGGAGGCCGGGTTATATTGGGCTTGACGTTGGTCGAAATGACGAGATTGGGATTGGGATTTAGAGGGGTATATGGTTGTTTGGTGGGGATGTCCACAGCTGAAAAATTATAAAAAAGGATAGTGAGCTTAGCTTAGTTGAGCGACAACTACCCACTGACTGACTGACACATGTACATTGGGTAGGGGCCGCTCTTGTGGACCCCACTTAGACTGATTTATTTATCGTTGAATTTTAGCTTCTTTTTTTTTTGTTTTTGTAGAGAATTATTGTGGATTTTTAATTTGTTTCACCGAAAAGTCAAGGCATATTTAAATTACAAGAGGAAGGAATGTTGGTCGAGGAATTTGCATTTTTAGAAAAACCATATTTAAACATACCTAAAAAACAAAGCCTATTGTGGTTAAATAACAAAACCATATTTAATCATGTCTAAATAGTTACTGATTCATACCCCCTCTACGTGCTAAACCATATTTATCAATGTCTAAATTAAACCACATCTAAATACAAATATTACATTAACTACTTTCATCACCTTACCTATAAAAAAAAAATTGTAATAACTATACTTAAACATTACTAGTATTAGCTAACCTACGTGATAGTATTAGCTAACCTACGTAATGGTATCTTATAATAATACTCTCTTCCTCCTAAGAAGATTATTCTTTTATATATGTTGCAGCCTTCAATGCAACAATTTGATAACCAATTTTTGACATTATATCTTGGGAAGAATTACAAAAAATTAAAGTATTTATTACTATTATAGTATAAACCTATTTCTGTACCTTCAACCATTAGTTTACGTTTTTAGTTAAGTTGGTCTTTGAACTTGGTATCAGACCCTTTTTGACAAAGGTATTTCAAGCTTAAATCTTAGAAATCCTCGTATTTATTTACTACGCAAGATAGGGAGGACATCTGCAGCACCAAGCTTCAAGTCTAAAGGGCATTGACGTGAGAAGGGGTGCTACTGTGCTAGAGTATAAACCTATTAACGGCAAATTGAATGTTAATAATTTTTTTTATAGTAAATCATTGTATATTTTGGAAAATTAATTGTCAAATTTTGTTTCAAAAATTAGATGTAGACATTTTTTTGGTGACAAAGGTAGTAATGAGACTTAATTTTAAAACCTAAATTATCTTGACTTTGGAAGGCCTCAGTAAGAAAACATCGTATTTGTGACGAGTGACTATGTAATCAGTTAGTCATCTCCATCTTACAAATCCCAAAAAAAAAGAAAAGAAAAGAAAAGAAAAGAAAAACCACCATCATCAAGTCCTGTCTGACAAGAACTACCTGGCACAAGTCAGAGAAAAATTAATCATTTGATAATCTCTATTGTGAGTAAAGTGTTTAGATCATTTTTAATTAATATAATAAATGTTGTGAGTCGAGGTTAGGTGGAGGTTGAAATTTGACTCACAACAGAAAGCTAGTGTTGAAATTGCGCACATGGCTTTTTCAGTATCTTAGTCAAACTCATTATTAATGTTGAAACTTTAGAACGCTAAATTTCACATCCAAGTACTTTTTTTTTTATCTCTTTGCTTTCAGTAGTATTTGGTGGTAACTAATTTTTAGTTGTCTTATCAATTAACTTTTACCAATTGCTTGATTCCACAATATATTTTTAGGTT
>JACYFF010031956.1:6566627-6581820 GCA_017589665.1 Selenicereus undatus | reverse complement strand
TCAGTACACCCATAAATGGAGCAAACCAAATTTCTAGGAACCTATTCTGACTTTAAGCTAGTTGCCTTTGTCTGCCAACCAAATCTAGAAACTAGCTCAAAGATATTGTCGACATTTGCGGCACTTCAACTGATATGAAAGATCATAGCATTCTTTTCTTCCCATACGTCTAGAAAATGACAGAAGACTGGCTTGCACAGAACATTGAACGCTATAGCCAGACCTCAGTACATCACACAATTAGCTTGAGAGTTGGGGCGCGCACTAGCTCAACGAAATCCATACATTTTCTCCTTTTCATAATGTGACAATAGACTCAGAGCAAGCACAATCAGTTCACATTATATTTGTTAAAAGCTTGACAATAGAGTTGTTGGAAGACCCCCAACTAAGTAAAGGCTCCTCCAAAAATTAACGTATGCCACTTAATGCAGCGTGCACACAGTATTCTTGAGTAAAAGGCGAAAAAATAGTTTGCTCTGTGCTCACTGCATGGCTGCATGAGTTCATTAGTTGATATTCTAGTTTATATGGGAAATACTTGCGTAACTGCGTTGTGGTTTCATTGTGGGGCTCAGTAAAGAATAGGTTCGATGTGAAGCTTGTCTTCAAACAAATTTGACTCAGCTTCAAATTCTCAGTAACTAGCATTCATGGTTTGATTGCATTGCATCTTGAGAAAAATCTCTTGCAAAAGTATTCTTGTTTACGAGATGCTACTACCCCCCCCCCCAAAACCAAAAAAAAATTCCTTCTTTACCCATCTTTTTGCAATAATTCAATCAAACTAGTGCGAGATTGGATCAATAGGTGTTGGGTTTCGTGGCCCAAAATCCAAGAATCGACACGATAGGACCGTGCTATACGGAACACGGACGTGTCAAGCCGAAGGAGCGAAAGTCGAGAGAAGACAGAAGATTGGCACAGGGTGCCGTGCCACGTGTAAAATTCTGGGCGCGAAAGTGGTGGCGGCTAGGGTTCTTCTCTAATGGTAAAACCCCGGTTTTCTAGACTCTATATAAGGGGTCATGCCTAGGATCTAAAATCATTCCTGAATCCCAAAACACATTGAGAGGTAGAGAATTTTGAGAGAGATTACAAGAGAGGTTGTAGTTATGCTGTTGGATCAAATCGCTTGTTGTGATTGTGATCGTTTTGTATTCTCCCTACTCATATAGTGGATTGATTGTGCTCGTCGTTGTCTATGGTTTTTTCCCGCATTGGGTTTCCACGTAAATTTTGTGTGTCGTTGTTTTTGTTTTTGTTATCGTTCCTTTAATTTCTTAATATCTATTTCATCCTATTGCTTCCGCTATTACCCTGCTCCATTTCCTAACAAGTGGTATCAAAGCCGATGGTGCGTTCAGCTAGGCGACAAAAGGTGTGGCATGGTGGACCTCATGGACAAGCTTGGTGAAGTGTGAGAAATGAGAATACACAAACACAATATGGGGGTGAATTGTGTTGCCAAACTTTCGCAGTTTTTTGGGAATAGGCTTAAGCCCTGTTCGGACAGACTGTTTGTAACACGCCCAGAAAACGGAAATGCAGCGGAGATAAGTAGAAGAGAAAGTGAACACAGGATTTTTACGTGAAAACACCTCTAGCCCAACTGAGGTGAAAAACCACGACCTACCTCTGTAGGATTTTCACACCAGTTCACTGTTCGGGCTAAACATGTTACAATGCTACCCTCACCGATACAACTTGTAACTTACACGTAACTGTCTTCCCTAAGACCAGTTACCTTACGTCCAAAGGTCCCCTTGACTTGGACACACTCAACTCGCTTTTGAATGAGAGAGAATAAGATGGACACCTTACTTTTGAATGCTTCTCAGTAAGCTAGTGTAAGGTACAAATATGCGCCTAGTATGCCAATTTGGAAAGCTCAATTTTGCACACCCTTTGGTCAGTTTTCTCTCTGAAAATTTAGCTCGTAAGACTTTTGAAAGTTGCTGTGAAAACGGATGATTTAAAAATGAATGTGGAGACTTGCTTAAATAAAAAACCGGTGGGAACAATCACATGTATTTTCCAAAAAAGAAATGCTTGGGCCGCAAGAAGTAGGAAGTGTAAGCTCAATTCTCCCACTAACTGCTTGAGCTACACGGCTAAATGTCAGCCACATAATCTCAGCAACTAAGCCCATGATTTTCTCCACAAATTTAGCCATTTTATAAAAATAGAGATGTTGTTACTTGGAGAATAAGAATAGGCTCGAAATTCTCCCCAAGTTTTTTCAAAGCCAAAATAGCTTTTTTGGACTTAGCAGTCAGCAGAAAATCTATCAAAAAAATCTCAGAAACGTTAGCCCAAAAATCAAGGAAAAAATCATAAAAAATCAGTTTTGCAGTTTTGGCTTGAAAATACCTTGAATACCCTGTTCTCAGAACTGTTCTAAGACAGTGTTCTGAAAAAAATTTTCAAAGAAAAAACCATTTCAAAGTGAATGTTAAATCAAGACTTTCTAATTGACATATTAACAAGAATCTAAAAATAAAAACCATAGCAAAACAAAGACTCTTGTTGATTCAACCAGACATCTTGTAGAAACTTAACTTGCTGCTCCAAACACTTTGACGCTTTTCAGAACTGTTTCTTGAGCTGTTCTGAAGTACTCCATGTTCTTTGATGCTTCTTGGGTCCTTGTCAGTTAGCTGCTCTGAGGAACTGTTTCTAAAAATGTTCTGAAGTTCTGGAAAGTCTTGGCAACCAACTGATCTTGAGTACCTGTTCTTAAGACCTGTTTTTGAGCATTGTTAACCAAGCAATTTAAAAGTATTCCAAACAATATTTGGAACCTGTTCGATCAACACACTCAAGTATATATTACATTTGTGTTTGTTATCATCAAAACCTTATACAAGTACGAGGTCAACAATTTTCCAATAGGGTCAACAATTTTTCCCTTTTTGATGATGACAAACCAAATGACCATATTGATATAAAAGGCGAAAGCAAGTTAGTGCCAAACAGTCAAGCCATAGAAGATAAAAATTTTAAGAAGTCGACTTAATCCAAGTCCAACTAAAACACCATGGTCATGCCCATCTTCCCCCTTTTGACATCATCGAAAAAGGGTGGTCAGATCAAACAGAGATAGGCATGTTGTTTGCAATCACCACCACTTGGGTAATGGAGGAAGACAACCAGCGATACACTCAAGTATATGGTACAGTAATGATATTAGTCATCTGAGTCACGCACAAACAAACAACAAGAAGAAGACAAGCAGGGCATAGTATTAACTAATAACCAACCAAGAGTTAGTATAAACCACAGTCAGTCAAAAAGCACAACCAGATAGTCAAAAAACAGTTGTTGAGAACAGGGTCGTGAATAAAAGTAAAAACAGGGAATAGAACAAGGCAGAGAACAGGGGGCAGAAACAGGTTCAGGAAGGAGGAGAGGACAGTTGGGCCGTGAGGGCAGTGATGGCAGATAGTAGATCCTTATGGCGCTTGGCATTTAAAACCTTCTCCTCTGCAAGAGCCTCCTTAACCTCAGAGAGCTCATCCTTCAACCGGTTTTGGTCTTGGAGTAACGTATCCAGTGGAGTACCATTGGAGGAAGAACCAGAAACAGGGGTGAAGGGTGTTCGGAACCAGCAGTCTCACCCTTTGCTATCTTGAACCCACAACTTATCAGGGTGCTGCTACATATCTCATCTGTCACTTGCACCCCTACCTTCTTCTGTAAAGAAATCCCAAAGTGCTCAAATACTGAGGTCAGGAGAAAACCATACCCCAGGTCATGTTCCCTAGCCGTGTTTGCAATGCGGGAGATATGACTGATCATGATGGCCGGTAGGTTGATCTTCTCCCCCCAGTCTAGGAGGTCGGTGAGGCACTGGTCCATGGCATCCGCAAGGTTGCGGCCTTGGCCCCGGGGGATGATGTTTTTTATGACAAACCAGAAGAGCAGCCGGTGACAAGGTGTCTTCTCCCCTTTCTTGACAAATCGACGTGTTTTCAAACCTGGTTGTTGACTCAACCTTTGAGTCAGTTGGAGCAATCTCGCAGCTCCGAGCATTGTCTTGTCTTCCCTCACATATACCCCAAAACCCACAGCCGGAATTCCCAAGATTTCCCCTAATTTCTTGGCATTGAACCACAATCCCTTCTCATTGACCACACTTGTCACCACACCATTGGTGACCTTACAGTTAGCTTAGAATTCTGTCAAATTAGGTACAAAACACCCTTTCTGGGTGTTTGCAAACAAGTCTAACCAACCCTGGGTTTTAAGCTTATCCAAGAACATCTCCAGGCCCTGTTCTTGGAAATAAGCAACTTTCACAATTTTGCCTCGGACCACACTCCTTTGGAGAAATTGGGTAACCTTGGCTGCTGTGGTCATGGTTGTTTTGGCCTTTTTAGATTTAGGTTCATTGGGCTTGCCTTCTATAGACACCTGTTCGGAAGAAGCTTCCCCTTTGTCTGTGGCTACTGTGTTATCAGGGAAGGAAACAATCTCCTCAACCTATTGGGGCTCCTGTTCTGAAGAGCCGGCCGATTTGGGAGTTTTATGGGTGCGTGGCAACGTCTTTCTAGATGATCTAGTGGAGCAAGATCGGGAAGAAAGTGGAGTAGATGTTTCATTGGGCAGTGGAGAAGCAGAGGAAGATTCAAAACACCGAGTTTTGGGTCTGTGAACAAGTGGGAGATCAATTCAACCTGCAAATGTCTTAAACCCTTGTCTTGGTCCCCACTCGCCAGGTTTGGTCTTTTCGTAGGGTTTAGAGGGAACAACCTCAATGGTTGAATCTGACCCATCACTGTTGGTCTCCTCAAAATCTTCCACCCGATCCAAATTAATGATGGGGTCATCCAATCGGTCAAGAAAAACAGTCACAGGACTCGTTCGGGCTTTACCCAGTTGAGAACCAGGTTCAGGCCCTGATTGGGCCGCATCTAATCCAAGAACACCATCAGGAACAGTTTGTTCTACACTCGACTCAAACAATACCAAAGCCAACCCAAATTCGGAAGGCACGTCACCCAGTTCCAACCCCACCGTTCGCAAGTCCACACTCTTCAAAAACCTGAAAATTGTAGAAATAATAGGCAAAGGGGGTAGAGAATTGAACCCCATACCTCTATCCGGTGCAGGTGCTACGGTTGCCAATAAAGGCAGAGATGGAGACGCCAGGCAAGGTCTCTTGGGTGCCGGTCGTGAAGTTCGAGGTGATGATGGTCGGCGCTTGGATGAGGAGTGGCTGCCACGGGTCTTCACCATTGTTGCTGGGATTGAGAGAAAGAAGAGTTAGGGTTTTCGGTTGTGGAAGATGAAGAGAGGGAGTCAAGCAATTTTGGGGAAGAGGAAGAGAGATTTGCGAGATATGGTACCGAGAAGAAGGGGAAGTGGGAAATTTAAGTCTCCCAACTGCTTCTTACTCGGAAAGAGAAAATGAAGTCCAACAACTGGAAAAACATCTACCTGATCCGCACAAAGTGACAAACAGTGGCCATACTTGTTCTTGGCTCTTGTTCTTGCTGTCAATTGTTCGGTAACATAGGACAATAAGGGCAATATCATCAGACCTCAATGATTGTCAACAGGTTGTAATCCACACATGTGCTAATTTTGACACAAAAGTTGACTACATCCAATGAATCAAGATGTTTGACCTGAAAAACCTTTTAACTAGACAAACATTGGGGGTTAATTAAGCATGCTCAAATTGTTTTAATTAGGCCCAATTCCAGTCTGTTCTTCTCAAACTGTTCTCTATTCAGTGCCTTGGTAAAAATATCAGCAATTTGTTTATTAGTGGTACAATAATTCATTGAAACCAAGCCCTTTTCAACATTGTCTCTCAAAAAGTGATGACAAATGTCAATATGTTTAGTCCTTTTATGTTGACATGGATTTTTGGAAATATTAATTGCACTTATATTATCACAAAATATGGGAATGCATCCCGTGTCAACACAAAAATCTTTGAGTTGTTGCCTTATCCATAAAAGTTGAGCACAACAAGAAGCAGCTACAACATATTCAGCTTCTGCTGTGGACATGGCAACCGAGTGTTGTCTCTTGGTTGCCCAAGATACCAAACAGGGTCTAAGAAAATGAGTCATACCTGAGGTGCTTTTTCTATCAACCAAAAAGTCTGCATAGTCAGCATCAGCATACCCAACAAGGTTAAAATTGCATCCTTTAGGATACCATAAAGCCAAATCAGGTGTATGTTTTAAATATCGAAATATCCATTTAACAGCCTTTAAATGTGATTCTTTAGGCTTAGACTGAAAACGAACACACAAACCGACACTTAAAACAATGTCATGTCTACTAGCAATTACGTAAAGAAGCGACCCTATCATGCCCCTATAGGATTTGTCCTCGATTGAGGGACTCCCATCATCCATTACCAACCTGGTTGAAAGAGAAATGGGAGTATCAATGGGCTTGGCCGATTCCATTCCAAATTGCTTAAGTAATTCCTTGATATATTTTTGTTGATGTATCATAGTGCCGTTTGAAGTTTGTTTGATTTGCAAGCCTAAGAAAAAATGAAGTTCACCCATCATGCTCATTTCAAACTCACTTCTCATCATTTTTGAAAACTCTTCACATAAATCATTGTGTGTTGCACCAAATATAATGTCATCGATATATACTTGGACAATCAACAAATGTGTCCCCCTTAGATTTTAGAAACAAGGTATTATCAACCTTGCCTCTTCTAAAACCATTTTCCAATAAAAAGTTTGACAAGCGTTCATACCAAGCTCTAGGAGGTTGTTTTAAACCATAAAGCGCTTTGTCAAGTTTAAAAACATAGTTAGGAAATTCTTTACTTTCAAAACCAGGGGGTTGCATCACATACACCTCTTCTTTAAGGTATTCGTTGAGGAATGCACTTTTGACATCCGTCTGATATAGCTTTATCTCCATGTGAGCTGCAAAAGCTACCAAAAGGATAGCCTCAATCCTTGCAACGGGTGTAAAGGTTTCTTCATAATCAATGCCCTCTTCTTGGTTGTAGCCTTGAACCACCAGCCGGACCTTGTTCCTAGTGACTGTTCCCAACTCATCAAGCTTGTTCCGGAACACCCACTTGGTGCCAATGATTGATATATCCTCTGGCCTTGGTACAAGGTGCCACACCTTGTTCCTTTCAAACTAATGAAGCTCCTCTTGCATTTCCGTGACCCAATCTGAATCTGCAAGAGCTTCATTAACATTTTTTGGCTCAATATTAGAGAGAAGCATAAAGAGCACAGAAATTTTTAAGCTTGCATCTAGTTTGCACTCCTGTATTAATGTCAGATAGAATTTGACCAATAGGGTGCGAACTTTGGTGCTTCCATGGTCGTGGAGTAAGTGGGTCCACAGACACGCTTTCTACTCTTGCTGGAATACTCGGAGAAACAAGTTCGGGAACTGTTCCCGAGCCTGTTCTGCAGCCTATTTCTGAGCCTGTTCCTGAGCCTATTCTGGAGCCTGTTTTCCAGCCTGTTCGAGAAGAATTAGGCTGGTTTTGATCTAAGTCGGGTTCAGCAGTGCTTTCCCCTGTCTGGTTCAGACCTTGCCCACCTTCCAAGGAAACAACTCTAGGCTCTGATCCATCCTCATGACTCTTACCTTTCTCCTGTGTGAGCAACAAATCTTTTCTAGCAAAGCCCAGTTCGTAATCATCTTCCTATGCATCATTCTCAATTAGAGAGTTAGTTTCATCAAATAGCACATGCACACTCTCCTTAACACACAAGGTTCGCTTATTGAACACTTTGTATGCCTTGCTATGTGAGGAGTAACCAAGAAATATTGTCTCATCACTCCTTGGATCAAACTTTCCTAAGGCATCCTTCCCATTATTATGTACAAAACATTTACAACCAAATACTCTCAAATGCATAATATTGGGTTTTTTTACCCTTGAGAAGTTCATAAGGAGTTTTGTTAAGAATAGGTCTAATCATGCATCTATTTATAATGTAACATGATGTGTTCAAAGCTTCTGCCCAAAAGTTTCTAGGAAGACCACTAGCAATAAGCATTGTTCTAGTCATGTCTTCTAGAATACGATTTTTACGCTCTACCACCCCGTTCTGCTGTAGTGTTCTTGGAGCTGAAAAGTTATGATCAACACCATGCTTATTACAATAGTCAATAAAGCTCGAATTTTCAAATTCTATACCATGATTAGACCTTAGGCAAACCAATGAGTGTCCTACTCTCTTTTCAATCTTTTTAAGAAATGCAATTTTTTTTTCAAATGTTTCATCTTTAGAAGCCAAAAACAAGGTCCAAGTGAAACGAGAGTAGTCATCCACTACAACAAACACATACCTCTTCCCACCTCTACTTGCGATCCTCATAGGACCACACAAATTGACATGTAACATTTCGAGAGGTCGGTTAGTGCTAACACAATTTTTCAATTTAAAAGAATTTCTGACTTGTTTCCCCCTAGCACAAGCATCACATACCTTGCCATCATTGTATTTGATGGAAGGTAAGCCGATGACTAGATCTTTGGAAACCAATTTGTTCAAAAGAGAGAGACTTGCATGACCTAGTCTCTTGTGCCAAAACATAACATCATCATTCAAAGCACTTAAACAAGTCAGATTATTTTGGGGAAAAGAAGAAATACACACTTTATATACATTTTTGTGTCGCTTCCCCCTCAACACAACTTCTCCTGTGTTGATATTAATAACTAAGCAACATTTTGGAGAAAACACTACTAGGTTGTCTTTATCACATAGTTGGGACACACTAAGTAGATTATGCTTTAATCCATCCATAAGATATACATTGTCAATAAAATGGGAGAGCGACTCACCTATCTTACCTATTCCGACAATTGTCCCGGACTTGCCATTACCAAATGCCACAATCCCTCCTTCTGAGGCTGTAAGTGAGAGGAAGTCAGATTTCTCACCAGTCATATGCCTTGAACACCCGCTGTCAACATACCACAACTGGCTGTTTCCTGGGTTGTTCTCTGAGCTATTCCCTGGGTTGTTTGCTGGGTTATTCCCTCTCACTTTAGCCTGCAAAACAAATTAGGGGTTAGTTTTGGGAACCCAGATCCACTTGGGTCCCATTCCCTTAGACATGCAAAGTTCATCTTTTCTAACCCAAATTTGCTTCACATAAATCAAGTTCCTTTCCATGGCACACCTTCTTATGGGACAAGCATACCGATAATGACCTATTTTACCACAATGAAAACAAACAATATTTTCAGGTAGACCCACATGTTTCCTATTGACTGGGTGTTGAGTTGAAAATATACCGCAAGTGCACGGCGTAGCTGTAGCTAGCAACCGGCAAGTACGGGTCGTGTCCACAAGGAACTTGGCTTCAACTACCAGAACTAATTAGACCACTCAAGCTAGGCGATCACCATTGGGGTTTTGGAATTAAACTAAAGGAAACAATAACGACTAAAAGATGGAATAAACAACATAAGAGTAAACACCTAGGTTGGAATTAACAACACAAATATGCTATCGAATCAATTACTAGCCCTACCAAACATCTCCCAAGCGTGCATCACGAATGGATAAATTGTCAATTAATCTCATCTCCTCCATCTCTCAAGGGTCGAAGACTAATCCTAGACCCATAGTCGCCTATTTTCATGGGACTAAAGGTCGAATGATTACAAGATTCACAATCTCAAATCCCGATTAGAATCTTAACTATTTTCATGTTAAACCCTAACTATCTACTAAGACGCACTAGGTAAAGGTTTCGTCTCTCAACGTTCGCCTAAACCCCAATTAAAAAGGATGAATGTTCTTTCGAGCATTTTATCAAGCATGTGGCATGCATAGTAAAATTCATAATTGCAAAACAAAGGGGGAGCAGAGATTTGAGCATGTACAAGATTCAACTACACATATTCGGCGTCAATCCCAACCTAAGTTGAAGGATTTAGCCTAACATCATCTTTATAACAACAATCGCAATATTCGATTCAATAAACATCACAACCAAAACCTAAATAATCAAGAGTAAGAGGAGAAAGAACTAGAACCAAGAACCTGGAATTAATCGAATCAATCAAAGGTTGAATCAACTTCCAATTCAAGAATGTAATCCAAAAGCGTAATAAAAAAAGTATGAAAAATGGAACTGTATAGTGAAACCTAAAAGTCGCCTAAGAAAACGTATGGGAAGAGAAAATTGAATGAAAACTGAATCCCCTAAAACAGCCCCGAAGGAAGATTTAAGTCGCGGTCGGGAACGGGGTGGCATGGTCGTGCCTCGAGACACGGGCCCACCGTGCCAAAACACTGCCAAAATCACCCGAACACCGCACACGTGGCACGGTGTCGCCACGTGGCACGGTGTCGCCACGTGGCACGGCCAGGCCGTGCCACTTGGCTAGCCGACCTTTGTGCCATGCTCACATGGTGCGGTTTAGCTTTTTGCCCCAGGATGTTCGTGCTTGATCCGTGGAACTCTACGCGACGCTTTTCTCGCCTTCTTGGCACTCCTTTGAGTCCTTTCTGCTAAACGTTGTTCATCTTTTCGTTTCTTCAATAGAGTTCCTGAAAATATCGAAAGATGTTATATGAGTTAAAAGTGCGCTAAAGGATGCCGATTTGACTCTTCCTTGGCACGATCGAATGTGAAAACGCATGAGAAAATGAGTCAAATAGGGGCTAAAAATGGGACAAATAGGGGTTCATCATTGGGTAAACGGTTTGTTTAGGCATAAAAGCTAGTCCCTTCTTGTTCCGGTTATGATGAGTATTCAACCATTTAAGCGCTTCTGAGGAATTGTTTCAGCGTCTGTTTGCAGCGAGGTCAGATTCGGCCTTTTTTAGCCTTTCAAGCAATTTGCTATTCTCACAGACCAAGGACTCTATTCTCTGTTTCAGCTGAAGAGATTAACTTTCCAGCTTTGAAAGATCAATGTTAAACACCTTTTCTTTCACACTCAAGGTTTCTTTAAGCTTATCAAGGTCTTCATACAAAACAAGGGTCTCTTCGTCCACTTTAAGCCTTTCACTTTTAAGGATCTCGTTTGCATGTTCAAGCTTCCTAACATCTCTTTTTAACTCATAACATATATCCTTTAACATGCAATTCTCAGAATTAATAAAATCACATTCATCCATTAAAGTGAATAATAAATCTTCAAGTTTTCCATTATTGAGACCACGTACCTTATCCTTAAGTTGAGCTAAGTTGTCCAGTGATTCATCATCTGAGTCTGTATCACTTCTGGCTATAAGAGCTACGGCAGTATCCTCTTCTTCAGAGGCCTCATCGTCTTCTGTAGTGTCACCCCAAGCCGCCAGCATTGCCTTTGAGAATCGCCTTGCAGAACTGTTCCCAAACTGTTTTCTGCCTTGCTTCCGAAACTGTTCTGTCTCCTGTTCTTCCTTCAGCAGAGGGCAGTTCTTCACAATGTGGTCATGTTTGCCACACTTGAAACACCGAGTGAACTGCTCTAGTTCATTGCTTCTGGGCTTACTGAAGTTCTTCTTTTTAGAGTTCTCTTTGGCCTTCTTGAAGAACTTCTTGAATTTTCTGGTGATCATGGCCATTTCTTCCTCATCAAGGTCCGAGCTATCCTCCTCCAAGACCTTTAGAGCAATGCCTCGATCCTTTTTGATCTCCTCTCTTTGTTGATAATTTCTCCTAAGCTCATACGTTTGGAGTTGCCAATAAGTTCATCCAAGGATATTTTCTTCATATCCTTGGCCTCTTGAATGGCCGTGACTTTGGCTTCCCATGACTGTGGTAAAAATCGTAGGATTTTCCTCACCAATTCCTCAGTGGTGAAGGACTTTCCTAACGATTGTAGCTCATTAGTAATATGGGTGAAGCGGGTATACATCTCCATCACCGTTTCTTTATCACACATTTCAAATAGCTCATACTTTCTCATAAGAAGCTCAATTCTTGATTGTTTCAATTGATTTGTGCCTTCATGAGCTACTTGGAGGGCATCCCAAATCTCTTTGGCTAAATTGCACTCAGAAATGCGAGTGTACTCATCAGGACCAAGACCAAAATACTAGAGTTTTTTTGCCTTTGCATTCTTTTCCATCATCTTAAAGTCTTCGGCATTGAATTCCTGAGGCTCCTTGGGAACCATATTCCCATCTTCGACTGCCTTTTGGGGAATGAGTGGACCATTCTTGATAATCATCCATAACTCATAATCATCAGCTTGAACATAGTCTTCCATGCGATTCTTCCACCAACTATAATGTTGACCAGTAAAGTATGGTGGTCGAGTTACAGATTGACCCTCAAGCATTCCTTGTGGTGTACTCATCTTCTAGGATCTCTCAAGGTGTTACCTTTAAATAAGAACCTGCTCTGATACCACTTGTGAGAAATGAGAGTACACAAACACAAGAGGGGGTGAATTGTGTTGCCAAATTTCCGCAGTTTTCTGCGAATAGGCTTAGGCCCTATTCGGACAGACTGTTTGTAACACGCCCAGAAAACGGAAATGCAGCGGAAATAAGTAGAAGAGAAAGTGAACACAAGATTTTTACGTGAAAACACCTCTAGCCCAACTGAGGTGAAAAACCACAACCTACCTCTGTAGGATTTTCACACCACTTCACTGTTCGGGCTAAACATGTTACAATGTTACCCTCACCGATACAACTTGTAACTTACACGTAACTGTCTTCCCTAAGACCAGTTACCCCACGTCCAAAGGTCCCCTTGACTTGGACACACTCAACTCGCTTTTGAATGAGAGAGAATAAGATGGACACCTTACTTTTGAATACTTCTCAGTAAGCTAGTGTAAGGTACAAATATGCGCCTAGTATGCCAATTTGGAAACCTCAATTTTGCACACCCTTTGGTCAGTTTTCTCTCTGAAATTTAGCTCATAAGACTCTTGAAAGTTGCTATGAAAACTCATGATTTAAAAATGAATGTGGAGACTTGCTTAAATAAAAAACCGGTTGGAACAATCACATGTATTTTCCAAAAAAGAAATGCTTGGGCCGCAAGAAGTGGGAAGTGTAAGCTCAATTCTCTCACTAACTGCTTGAGCTACACGACTAAATGTCAGCCACATAATCTCAGCAACTAAGCCCATGATTTTCTCCACAAATTTAGCTATTTTATAAAAATAGAGATGTTGTTACTTGGAGAATAAGAACATGCTCGAAATTCTCCCCAAGCTTTTTCAAAGCCAAAATAGCCTTTTTGGACTTAGCAGTCAGCAGAAAATCTATCAAAAAAATCTCAGAAACGTTAGCCCAAAAATCAAGGAAAAAATCGTGAAAAATCAGTTTTGCAGTTTTGGTTTGAAAATACCTTGAATACCCTGTTCTCAGAACTGTTCTAAGACAGTATTTTGAAAAAAAATTTCAAAAAAAAAAACCATTTCAAATTGAATGTTAAATCAAGACTTTCTAATTGGCATATTAACAAGAATCTAAAAATAAAAACCATAGCAAAACAAAGACTCTTGTTGATTCAACTAGACATCTTGTAGAAACTTAATTTGCTGCTCCAAACACTTTGACGCTTTTCAGAACTGTTTCTTGAGCTGTTCAGAAGTACTCCATGTTCTTTGATGCTTCTTGGGTCCTTGTCAGTCAGCTGCTATGAGGAACTGTTTCTAAAACTGTTCTGAAGTTCTGGAAAGTCTTGGCAGCCAACTGATCTTGAGTACCTGTTCTTAAGACCTGTTTTTGAGCATTGTTAACCAAGCAATTTCAAAGTATTCCAAACAATATTTGGAACCTGTTCGATCAATACACTCAAGTATATATTATATTTGTGTTTGTTATCATCAAAACATTATACAAGTACGAGGTCAACAATTTTCCAATAGGGTCAGCATGAAGTGACATATAGGTGTTGATCGAGCGGTAATACGTGCGCCGCAGTGTGGCTCGATGGCGTGAATAAGCTCTTGATGGTGGCTTGACACCTTGGTAAAGGCTTCCGCTCAAGGCGGAGCTTGTGCGTTGATGTGGTGTGGAAGAGACTCATGTGTGAGGGGGAGATTGTTGGGAATATCACACATGAGTAATGAAGTCCCACATCGGGCGTTTGAAAAGAAGGGTCGTGGTATATAAGCCCAGTGGGCTACTTTTTCTATTGTTAATTATTTTTAGGATGGAACCTTATTTAGACTTGTTGTCATGAACATTGGTTGAAATGGACTCCCTCCTTAGATTTCACAAACAATAAGATTTTAGAAATTCTGAGAATTAGATATGACATGAGCTCTAGCTAACTCTGTTAAAAACAGTTGTTTTTCATATCAAATACTTGTTTCATCCGAAATAACTTGTAGTTCTTTTACACAGTTTAAAATGAGCGTGTGTATATGCCTGCGGCTGCAGTTTAGCCAAGCTTCTAGAGAGCTTTTCAGGCCTAAAAGAACACCACCAGTTGCAGCTTTTGGATTCTGGCCCCGAACAGAGGCTTTAACATCTCACTCATGCAATTCACAGAGGTCATCCCTTTCTAGTGACCTATTCTGACCACGGCGTTTCGTCACCTTATAACATAAATGCCTGATTTCCATATTGCGGGCCCTCTTACAAATTATTGGAGGGATCGATTGAGGGAATATTTTCTCAAGTCTTTATCCGCCAATCCAATCTAAGAAGGAACTCAAATATACCATCCACATTTGGGACACATTGCTGAAAGATTTTTGCTTCCTCTCCTTCCATATTGTCCAGCAAATAACAAAGAACACAGCATAGACCATACCGAAGAATCTTGTATGACCTGCTGCTATCGATGACTAGACTGGATAATAAGCATGGAGGCATACACCACAGAAAACCCATATCTTGAACCACATATTCCCAAGAAAGTTAACATGAAAGCTCACACTCATGTTTCTCTGGATAAAATAAACTGAAACTTAGATCACATTTGGCTTCTCTGCATGTAGAAGTAAGATGGGCATGATATCCGGATATCTCTCCGAAAACCCCATTAAGGCTGGATTCACACTACCAAGGAAGGGTACAGTTAACCGCAAATTAGGCCCCTAACAGAGGTGGGGCTGAGGACTGACTGGCGCAAAACCACTAAATTAGGCTTGCTGGGATATTTCTCCCCATTGGATTACCCACCTTAGTACCAAAAAGGACCCCCCGCCCTAACTCTTTCCGTGAAGCATTGGCACACACTGTAACACTACTGAGCAGCAGAACGAGCTATGACATGAGAGAAATTCTGTCTCCTGCTTTGTATTATTATTAATCAA
>JACYFF010031956.1:6485002-6556866 GCA_017589665.1 Selenicereus undatus | reverse complement strand
TGTGAAGCTGCGGAGAAATACATCAAACTAGCTGAGAATGATCGAGTTCATCAATTTTTGATGGGTTTGGATGACGACCTATACTCGAATGTGAGGTCTCAACTTCTTGCCTTCGATCCTTTGCCCTCACTCGACAAAATCTTCAGCATGGTCCAACAAGAAGAGACTCATAAGCGAGTGATGCGAGAACGAGATCATAGGACCGAGGCTGCTGCGTTTGCTGTGACCCATCCCAACCGAGGAGAACGCATGAGCTGTAAGCATTGTGGAAAGCTGGGACACGAGGAAGCCACCTGTTACGAACTGGTGGGTTACCCGGCGAGCTGGAATACACGGGGAGGACACAGCAGCAGGGGTCGAGGAAGAGGCGGCCGAGGAGGAGGGCGACAGAACACAAGCCAAGGACGCGGAAACTACCAGCCTAGGGAGCAAGCCCATGCTACCCAGGCAGCCGAAGACAGCACTAGTGTAGACCGAACGGAAGGAGTCCGGGCAGCCCTGTCCAGAATTTCTGATGAGCAGGTACAACGATTGCTAAGTCTCATCGAACCTACAAAGGATAACGGTGAGCGACTATCGGGTAAGTGTGATTGGTTGCTAGATAGCGGTGCGTCTTACCACATGACTGGGAACCTAAGATTGCTTCTAAACGTAAGTAATATCACACCTATACCCGTGGGACTGCCTAATGGGAACATTACGTTTGCTAGCAAGCGAATGGTGAAACTTGGTCCAAAACTGCTATTGAATGATGTTTTATTTGTTCGTGATCTAAAGTGTAATTTGATATCCATAGCTCAGTTGGTAGAGGACCTTTGTTGTACCGTGACATTTAATCGCAAGTTATGTGTGATACAGGACCATACTACGAAGATGCTGATTGGTACAGGTGAGCATAGGAAAGGGGTTTATTTTTACAAAGAAGACGCAACGGCCAAGATTCAAGTAAACCAAGTTGTGACATCTGATTTATGGCAACGAAGAATGGGTCACCCCTCACATCAGGCATTATCAAATCTTTCTAGTAGTATTTCGGGAATTTCTAGTGATCATAGCAAGGACTTATGTGATGTGTGTTTAAAAGCCAAACAAACACGTTTGCCTTTCAATATTAGTACAAATAAAGCTTTGGAGCCCTTTGAGTTGATACATTGTGACATATGGGGTGCATATTTTGTTAAGTCTACTTGCGGTGCTAATTATTTCTTAACCATTCTTGATGATGCTACTCGGTGTGTCTGGATATGTTTGATGAAGGCCAAAAGTGAGGTATATCAATGTATTAAGGATTTTTGTGCAATGGTTCATACTCAATTCAATTCAAAAATACGAACCATTAGGAGTGACAATGGTAGTGAGTTTATGTATAAACCAATGAAGACATTTTTTGGGGGCCATGGGATCATGCATGAGACTAGTTGCATAGACACTCCTCAACAAAATGGACGTGTTGAAAGAAAACACCGTCATGTATTGAATGTAGCTAGAGCCCTTCGCTTTGAAGCCCATTTGCCCATTGAATTTTGGGGGGAATGTGTTTTAGCTGCAGCCTATTTGATTAATAGAACCCCCACCAAAGTACTTCAAGGAAAAACCCCATATGAAATGCTTTTTCACTCCGCACCCTCTTATGATCATCTTCGTGTATTTGGCTGCTTATGTTATGCACATGCTTCTCAAAGAAGAAAGGATAAATTTGGAGCACGAAGTAAACGATACATTTTCATTGGGTATCCACATGGAAAAAAAGGTTGTAAGGTCTATGATATTGAGTCTGGTGAAATATTTGTGAGTCGAGATGTGATCTTTCACGAGGATGTCTACCCTTTTTCCACTAATGGGATTGCCAAACCCAATTCCGAGCGGGTTGCGCCTGAGTATGGCTTGACTGATCCATCATTGTGGGCGGCCCAGACCAATGATGATGCTACCCAGATGACACCCGGGCCTAGCTCATCTGACCGGCCCAACTCAGCTAGCCCAACCAATGATGGCACCTTGCGACGCATTCCGCCTGAGTCGATTGTGAGGGGTGCTGACCAGCCCAACCCAGTAGTGAGGGGGAGTGAGCCCAGCATGCCACTTCCAAATTCTTCAGCCCCGCCGACCACAGGCCCGAATCCCGGTACAGTGCCCATTCATGTTTCGGACCTGGGTAGAGCCCAACAAGCAGAAGATCCACCTGTTGAGTACGGGTCCACTAGCAGGGGACAGCGAGATCGCAAAGCTCCAAGGCATTTACAAGATTATATTTGCTATACCTTACACGCTACAAACCCCTCTTCCCATGCAAATCCAAGCCAAACGGTATCTTCAGGTAAACCGTATCCTATAACTAATTATGTTGCATGCAATAATTTTTCTCCTAAGTATAAACACTACTTGGCTGCTATTACGAAAATTGTGGAGCCTAAGTCATTTCAGGAAGTCGTTCGGGATTCCCACTGGAGAGAAGCGATGGGCAAAGAAATAGAAGCCTTGGAGTTGAATAAGACCTGGACGGTGGTTGATTTACCACCCGGACGAAAGCCTATCAGTTGCAAATGGGTGTATAAGGTGAAATATAACTCCGATGGAAGTATCGAAAGGTATAAGGCTCGTCTTGTGATCCGAGGCGATAAACAGGTAAAAGGGTTTGACTACAACGAAACTTTTGCTCCTGTAGCAAACATGGTAAGTGTCAGATGCTTTCTTTCAGTTGTTGTCGCAAAAGGATGGGCCCTGCATCAAATGGATGTTAATAACGCCTTCCTTCATGGAGATTTGGAAGAAGAAGTCTACATGACAATGCCTCCAGGGTTTAAAACTGCTACACCTAACAAGGTATGTCGCCTTCAGAAATCTCTCTATGGATTGAAGCAAGCCCCAAGGCAATGGTTTGCAAAGCTTTCCTCTAAGCTCCTCGACTATGGGTTTACTCGATCTTATGCAGATTATTCTCTCTTTACCTATAAGAAAGATGAAAAGTTTATGGCATTACTAGTTTATGTTGATGATTTGGTACTAACGGGTAATGATAGTGACTTGTGTACTCAGTTCAAGGCATATCTTCACCAATGTTTTCGCATCAAGGATTTAGGGCCACTAAAATATTTCCTGGGTATTGAAGTAGCACGCAGCTCCAAGGGTCTGTTTTTGTGTCAACGAAAATATGCCCTTGACATTGTTGACGAGTGTGGACTCCTTGGAGCCAAACCTGCAGAATTTCCTATGGAGACTAATCACAAGTTGGGATTAGCAACAGGAAAGGATCTCGTGGACCCTATGCAATATAGGCGCCTCGTGGGGCGACTAATTTATTTGACACTTACTAGGCCTGAGTTAAGCTATTCAGTTCATATTCTCTCACAGTTTATGCAGGCACCCAAAGCACCTCACATGGATGCTGCTAAACATGTCCTTCGCTATATCAAGGGCACCCCCGGGCAAGGAATTCTTTTACGTAACGATACAGACTTAAACATAGTTGCTTTTTGTGACTCAGATTGGGGTGCATGTCCTCTTACCAGGAAATCTCTTACTGGGTATTTTATCATGCTCGGAGGCTCGCCAATTGCCTGGAGAACGAAGAAGCAAACAACTGTCTCGTTCCTCAGCTGAAGCCGAATACAGAGCTATGGCTACAGTTACTAGTGAATTGATATGGATTAAGTCCTTTCTTGCTTCCATGAGGGTATTTCTTACTCAACCTATGCAATTATATTGTGATAATCAAGTATCTCTCCATATCTCCAAGAATCCTGTGTTTCATGAAAGGACCAAGCATATTGAACTTGACTGTCACTTTGTACGTGAAAGATTGTTATCAAAAGATTTGGTGACGCGCTACATACATTCCAAAAATCAAGTGGCCGACATCTTCACCAAAGCTTTAGGCAAGCAACCGTTCATTTTCTTGCGCTCCAAGTTGGGCATGGTCAATCCCCACGCTCCAACTTGAGGGGGAGTGAAGGAAGATAGGATAATCACAAAAGGATATTGTAAATATCTTGTAAATATTTTATTTTTATTTTAGCAATATTAGTAGCTTGATCAACAAGCTAAGCATTAGGGTTTCTTTGCTTTTGTATATATATCATAACCGGCTGGGGCTATAGGCACGGCAGAGAGAGAGAAGCAACAAGGCTTCTGATCTCTGGTTGCTTCATCCTTATTATTCTATCACAATTTCATCCTTTTTACTTTTTCACATGGTATCAGAGCGAGGTTGCTCGAGAAGTTGCCACCGCCCTCCATCGGATCATGCCATGTGTTGGGCCCAAAGAAGAGCCTACACGTGAGGGGGTGTGTTGGAGAAAAATATAAAGTGGGTAAGAGTCCCACATTGAAAGATTGAGAGGCCTTGAGCATGCGTATAAGCTTGAGGGTTACTCCACCCATTGTCAGTTGGTTTTGGGATGGAATTTCTCATGACTTGTACACACTACTTGGTGAATTAAGGTCCGATTTATGATAAAAAATTTAACACTTCTAGAGAGCTTTTCAGGCTTAAAAGACCACCACCAATTGCAGCTTTTGGAGTCTGGCCCCGAACAGAGGCTTTAACATTTGACTCATGCAATGTACAGAGCTCATCCCTTTCTAGTGACCTCTTCTGACCATGGCCTTGTCACCCTATAACTAGAATGCCTGATTTCCGCATTGTGGGCACCCTTACAAATTGTTGGAGGATCGACTGAGAAAAGAAATATAATTCATCCTCCCAAGTCTCTATCCATCAATCCAATCTAAGAAGGAAATCAAATATACCATCCACATTTGGCACTCATCCCCTGAAAGATTTTAGATTCCTTTCCTTCCATATTGTCTAGCACATAACAAAGAACACAACACAGACCTTACCAAAAGAATTTTGTATCACCCGTGGCTAGCCATTTGGCTTCTGTGGATGTAGAAGTAAGATGGACATGATATCTGGATATCTTTCCGAACCCCTTTAAGGTAAGATTTCCACTACCCGGGGGAGTGTACAATAAACTGCAAATTAGGCTGGTTGACAGAGTTGGGGCTGAGGACTGACTTGCACAAAACCACTAAATTAGGCTCACTGGGATACTTTCCCCCATTGGATTACCACCTTGGTATCAAAAAGTGCCCCCCACTCCGATTCTTTCCTTGAAGATATTGGCACACACTGTACTCTACTGAGCAGCAGGCATGACATGAGACAGACATTCTGTGCTGCTTTGTATCATTATTAATCAAAATACCATCATTTACTTCAGAGCTCGCACACTGCATCGCTGCCATTGTTAGCTGTTGACTTCATATTTGGGCTGCTGGAAGCCCCCGGTTAGAGGAGGCTCCTCCAAAAATTAACGTATGCCATTTGATGCAGCGAGCACACGGTATTCTTTAGTAAAAGGCGAAAGAATAATTCGCTTTGTGCTCACTGCATGGCTGCGTGGGTTTCAACAGTATATACTCTAATCAATTTATGTGCACCAGACTTTCCTTGTTGCGTCGTTTTTCGTTGTGGGACTCAGTGAATAACTTGTGCCTATGTGGCATTTGCTATTGTAAATAGCCCCATCCGCACAATTCTCTTTTTAGTTCAGCTTGTTATGCTCTTCGAAAGGGCTGAAATGTATAACTTGCCTTGTGCTTTGTATTGCATCAAATTCTCAGTGACTAGCCTTAGTGTTCTGATCACTGCATTGCACTTGGATTTAAAACTCTGCCAAAAAACATTCCAATCTATTTATATGCCTCGAGACTTGCTTATATTATACCCCTATTTTATCAGTCTCAAGTCTCAACCATGTTTGGTGCGCTGGGTTCATTAATTCCTTTGCTATAGAGTCGTGTCTTCAGGTACCGAAGCCCCTCTATTGCTAGAGCAGTCAGACTAGTGCGAGACTGGACTTGAAAAATTCTGAGAATTAGACATGCAATGTGCTCGAACTCTGTTAAAAACATCTGTTTTTCATATCAAAGTTGTTTCAATGTCGCTGACGTCCACTCTGATTCTTCACATCAAAGTCGTTGTTTTGTCTAAAATAAGTTCTACTTCTCTTATATACAGTTAAAAATAGTAAGTACGTATTAGTGGCTGCAGTTTAGCCAAGCTTCTAAGAGAGCTACCCAGGCCTAAAAATACACTACCAGTTGCCGACTTTTGCATCCTGGACTTGAACTGAGGCATCAACACTTGACTTTATTGCACTCGTAAACAGCAGAGCAAACCCATTCCTATGAACCACTTCTCACCTGAACTATCCACCTTATCAGTTGAATACCGGCCACTCCACTTCAGGAACGTGAGTGGGTGTACTGCATCCCAAATAACCCAGTATAACCCATGGCTAGCGATGTATGGAAATGTCTAGAGGCATATATATTGCATGCACTGCATTACACCCCTGGATTTGTAGTGGCATTCAAAATAATGTCATCATATACAATGACTCTGCGAACTTTTGAGTAACTTTCGTCTAATATTAGGCAAAATCCACCCCCTACAGTTGATTAAATCTCCAATAATTACGTCACAATACATATTCAGGTGTCAAGTACTTCACTAAATTGTTGGAAACCCCCAGTTGAAATAGACTCCTCCAAAAATTAAAGTGAACTTGATGCAGCAAGCAGACGGTATTCTTTAGTAAAAGGCAAAAGAACAGTTCGCTTTGTACTCATTGCATGGCCGCGTGGATTACAACGTTGAATACTCTATTCGATTTATATGCACCTGACTTCCCTTTTTGCGTTGTTTTGTCGTCGTGGGATTCCGCGAAGGCGGCCTTGGATTGAAAGTCAAGTTTCTCTTTCAACTCCTCTGCCACAATACCTATATTCTTCCTTAATTCTGTGTTTTCAACGTGTTTGCAGTCTCAGTTGCTATGGCTATAACTTATAGCATAAGTCGCTATATACGTGTCCAAGACTTAGGCTTGATTCCCACCTAAATCAGCCCTTGTGCATCCTTGCACTACATAAACAAACGGAAGTAATTAAAGGCTAGCATATAAATTCGAACCTAAAGTGTATTATGCTCGTGTAATGAGGACAATATAGGCCAAGCTCACAAATACCGTATGGCATATAACATTGACAAATATAAAAACGAGTCATGCTGATTGAGAACATCTGCAACGATTCTCTCACAAAAAGGTCTAGGAAAGCTGGGATACATACCTTGTACCCTCCACAAGCAATGAGAGTGTCATTATAACAAAAGACAGTGTTGAAAAACACATCTATCTCCACGATAAACAAAAGATGAAATGACAGAAAAGGAATTTTTTTTTGAGTTTTATCATATACAATGCTTGCCCAAACATCTCACACCAGAGGCAGAAAACGCCTTACAATCGCAACCAAAAAAATGGGGGAACACCCACCAAAAAAATTAAAAAAAACTGGGGCAGAAAAGGAACAGGGGAAATATTTCCCTTACAATTCACAATTCTTAACCAAAAGAAGTTGAGAAAGGAAGACACATAATTTAGGCAGGGGTGTAAGAACCAATGAAGACATCACCATAGACCAACCCAGCAAGTCCACCTCCGATGAGCGGGCCGACCCAGTAGATCCAGCTCTGAGCCAAGTCCCCACTGACAATTGCCGGGCCGAATGATCGGGCTGGGTTCATTGAGCCACCACTGAATGGACCAGCAGCCAAGATGTTGGCCCCAACAATGAACCCAATAGCAATGGGTGCAATAATTCCAATTGTGCCCTTCTTAGGGTCAGCAGCTGTGGCATACACTGTGTAGACTAGTGCAAAGGTGATGACAATCTCCATCACAATGCCCTCAATTGGTCCCATTCCTGAGGCTACTCCATGAGCTGGGATGCTCTGTTTCAAAATTCAAAACAATATAATCAATAATGTGAATTCTGATGTAATAAAAAGAGGATTTATTTCAGGTTCAAATGAGGTAAAAAGACCAGTATAACTTACGTAATATATGAAGTAGGAAAAAAGTTGATCTAAAATCTAGTATATCTAAAGGACTTTTAACTAATAGGCTAAAAACACAACAATGAACAAAAAAATATTACTAATGCTTATGCAATTATGTAGATACCAAAAATTTAATCAAAAATATATCACACTCTACTTCCACAAGAAAACACTCTCAAATTGACCTAAGACGCTATTACTTAAAACAATTCCATCGGTTGATGATTCATATAGTTTATTATGTTTTAGGGGAATC
This sequence comes from Selenicereus undatus, assembly GCA_017589665.1. NCBI lineage: Eukaryota > Viridiplantae > Streptophyta > Magnoliopsida > Caryophyllales > Cactaceae > Selenicereus > Selenicereus undatus. The sequence continues at coordinate 6,548,701 of JACYFF010031956.1, read as the reverse complement.
AAATTTGGATCCTGATGACCCATTAGGCCATGACATCAGTCTCAACCACTAGGTTAGGATCTTATTGGTTGCATATCTTATATGTTTCTTCGATTCCATGAGAACGTATTACTCAAAACAAGTTCATTCAGCGATGATTCATACAGTCTTATTATGCGATAATTAGAAAATAAATCTTAATTAATGACTTACCATGCCATTGGAAGCCAATTTGAGGAGAAGGCAAGCAACAACAGAGCCAAGGACTTGGGCAATCCAGTAAAAGAAGCCAGTGAGGAGGGTGATGTGTCCTCCAATGGCCAATCCAAAAGTGACAGCTGGATTCAAGTGCCCACCTGAAATATTGGCTGCCATGGAGACCCCAACAAATAGGGCAAATGCATGAGCCACAGCTATAGCAACTAGCCCTGCTGGGTCCAATGCTGCATCACTTGTCACCTTGCCTATATTTACATACCACAAAATCATATTTTATTACCTGTATAAAAAGCTTATAACAGATCACAAGTTCACAAATATAATAGCATAGTAGTCAATATTGAAGTTTGTATTCAACACCACCAAAGATCTACTTCTCTTTGGAGCTCTTTAGGCTAACAGACAATCTTATCAACCCTAGGCCCGATCGGGGATAGATACCACCCAGGATCAAACTCGAATAGGAGCACTCCTCTTGTAAAGAGCCAGTGTTCGGCCCAGGCTTACCGACAATTTTATCAGTCTTGGACCTAGGACCCAATTGAGGACTATCCCAACTTGGCCGCCTAAATTTCTTTGAAATATATATATATTAAAATTAAACATTATTGAAAAATATAACGAAAAAACTACTTACTAAAAGCAATTGCAGAGCCAACTCCTGCAAATACAAAGAGGAGTGTGGCAATAAATTCAGCTAAATAAGCCCTAATTGAAGAACCACTAAAAGAGTCACCAAAGCTACCAAATGCCAATTTCACCATTTTGATAATCTTTGAGAGAGAGAAATCTAGAGAGAGAAAGAGAAACTGTGTTTAAGTAGTTGGATGCAAATTTGTCGATGATCAAGCAAGTATAAATCACTCTACTTATATAGAAGTAGACTGTTGTGTTAATGCACACTCGTTAATCAATACTTAATCTCAAGCTGAGGGGGGCCCACAGAACATGACATGGCTGGCTAGCAGCCTGGCGCCCCTAATTTGATTAGAGAGCCGACCTCACCGACCATGTTTATTTGATTAAGGGTGTATTATGAGCACCTAATTAACAAACCCCACTTCCTTTACTAAACTTGATTAATAGGCTACCTTACATAACTCCCACTAATTAAAGACACACACGTATTGCTATTAGTTAGACTTTAAACTGTGGTAATCATGATGGTGACAAGGAAACCAAAGATTTATTAATCCCAATTAATTTGTTCAGTTTTTTGTGTTAGTGATGAAGTTTCTAAAGTGCTATAAGTATATATAATTGTTACCTATGTCTCAACCCTGAATTTGCACCCCAAAAAATTACACTTTTCTCTTAAACTAGCTTGCTTACATAATATTAATGGACCTAAAGTCCGGTTTTTAAGGGTTAGTCACCTCCTAAACTTGGGAATGTAGAAATTAAGGCCATGTTCGGCAATTACATTTTGAGTAGCGTTTAGTGTTTTATCCAAGTTAATATACTGATCAGCCAATTTTTTAGTGTTCGGTAACCTAGTGCTTTGACTAACATTTCAAGTAGTGTTTAACGTTTTAGACAGCGTTTCTAAAAAACTAATGGTTTTAGTTTTTGGCATTCAGAAGTAGCGTTTCATATTTTTTGGCCAAAACATATCCTTTGGAAATTTTATATTTAGAAATTATTTATATCCTTTTACGTCAATTTATATTAATCAGCTAACCCAACAACTAAATTTACCGAACATATTTATTTTAACTGCTCATCTAAATAACTATTCTCCAACAGCTAAATCAAAAACGTTATCGGCTACCCAAACAGTTATCTACTACTTGAACCCCTATCCGTTACCTAAACAACTAATTTTGTCGAATAGGACCTAAGTATATGACAAAATAGTAAGAAGTTTAAACCTTACACACAAAATAGAGCAAACCTTGCATCGAATGAGCTTTGAACTTCCAACCTCTCCAACTATGGTTTCTCAATATTAAATTAGTTCACTTGTGTTACTATACATTCACTGGAATATTACTCATCAATGTTGTTTTGCTAGAATTTAGTTGCTCCCACTTTCCTCCCTCTCCACCCAACTTCAAACCTAGGGGCACACACTTCTGCTTTATGCAGGAAATAGGAATTGTGTATGTTGGAGGCTTGTGGGTCTAGGCTTCTGACTTGGGCTTGACATTCTCTCCCCTGATCTGTTAAGGTCTGCTAGGTACCCTGTGATAAGGGCCTTGTGGACTGACCCGTTTACCCTTTAAAAAAAAAAAATATCTATTCCGTCTTTCTCTGCATTAACAAAGATTTCACGTGGGTACCCCATTAGTTATTGGTATTTTCCTTTGAACAATTTTACTATTGTAAAGAATTTATACTAACTAATAATCGGGGAAAACAAAAATCATATGATATACATACATCATACATGATTCTCATGTGAGACCCACTTCATAATGTTTTTGGGAAAGCTTAAAATAACTAGTGACCAGTACTATATTAATATCATAATATTAATCAATCCGTAATATTATCTTTAATCGTTGATTCATAAATATTATCTTAACAAAGGAGATGAGGAATCTAATAATTATAGTGGATCCATGAAGTCACGGGTTCACTCCTTTAGAAATTACGTGTACGTGGCTAAAAGAGCGTCAAAGAAAACTTTGTTGAAAAAGTTGGCGATGAACATGCTTATGTATTTATTTATTGTTGTGTGGCTATGACGTGATGGATGTAGTGTTTGTATTAGGTGATCTGGTAGTTTAAGTAACGTGCATTTGATATAGTAGATGTTTAGTGACTTTGGATCTTAGCTTTATCAATTTAAGCGTAGCTTCCCATAGGTAGGGCCTAGGGGTGTAGCCGTGTCGGTGAGTTGAGCCACCTAGCGAGCCGACTGGCTTTTGGACTTGTCAACCTTTGCTCGTGATGAGCCTAAGCCGAGGTTGAATACCCCAAATGTGGTTAAAAGTAAGGTAGAAAGGATTTTATATAACTAGTCATATGATCAAAGGTGCGCATTACTTTTCGGGAAGCCTATTCTTTAGAATTCATAGTTAAGCATGCATCGTATGTAGAAGTGTAACACTCTGAGTGTGGCTTAAATTATTCAGAGTTGCCACTTATATTATCAAATATGCACATTTTTTTTTGAGACTATTCATAAGAACTCCACAGTTCAGCGTGTTTGCTGTGGAGAAATCTTATAATAGATAACCTCTTAAGAAGTTTTTCATGCAGCATGTGAGCAATGACAAAGCACGTCGGAAAGGTTTATGGTGGTTCGTGAGTAGTCAACAATCTTTGAAGCCGCTCACAATAGCTATCCGTGACCCAGGAGGGGTCAGGGCATTACAAGAAGTCTTCAAATGGGTAACCTCCTGAGAAGTTTTCCGAGACAACATGTGAATGAAGACAAAGCACGCATGAAAAACTCGTAATAATTTGTGGAACTAGTTGATGATTCTTATAGTTACTTCTGGTGACTACTCGTGGCCTAGGAGCCGAAAAGGTTGAGGAATTACTCTAGCTTATTTGGCTATCCGAGTCGAGCTTGAGCCTGATGAATTTTGGCTCGTGAGCTCACTGAGCCTAAATGAGATGAGTCAATGAGTCGATTTAATAGGCCTAGCGAGTTTGTTCAAAGAAACAATATTCGGGTTTGAATAGTTAAACTTTTGATTCAACAATAATTACTTTAATTAAGAATTATTGTTTATGATAAGGCTATCACAACAACATAGTATTCTTTAACCTACCAATCGAACTTTTCTCTCCTTTCTTTTCCTCCTCCTGTTTACAATTTAGAATTTTCATATGCTCATATGCTCATGCAAAGGCAGAGTTATGGTGTATGTAGAATTTATGCAAGTTGACACTCCTAACCTTATTACCCTATAACGAATAACGGCAGCAACCCATCAACGTTAACTATCAACAATGAAACAATTATAATTGTCCTATAACTAAGTGGATAGGGTACCCTTTATCAATCATTTTGTATTTATTTGAGAGCCTCATTATATATCCACACTTTAAAAAGTGAGTAGTCTATATATTAAAGTTAAAAGGCACGCATTTATCTGAGCCTTAAATAATCAAGTTTAGACTCAAAGCAATAAAACCTTGGAAAAGCCATGGTTAGGCTTGAGTCTCAAACGAGCTTTGGACGAGTCGAGCCTAAGCTCGAGCCTTACAACCTCAGATAGGTCAAGATTGAGCTTCATTTACAAGCTCGAGCCTTAGACAAGCTCGGATTTGGTTTGGTTGGGCATGGTTAAGCCAAAATGGAATGAAATCACAAATTGAAGGTCAAACTCTAAGAAACGAAGGCATAGTAAAGCTAAAAATGGAATGGAATTAAAAAATGATATTTGGAGGTTGAGAATTGACTATGCAAAAAAAAACTAAGAAACTCTAAGAAGTGATTAGGAGTTACAAGAGTCGCTAAAATTTACTTGCGAGTGAAAATGAGCACGGAGCGTCAAGCTAACGTTGCTAAGCGTTGAAATGAACATGTTATGTACCGATTTCTGTTGCTTTTTGTTGCATTTTTCTTTTTGTTTCTTTGTGTCCTCATTTTTCATTAAAGTGGGGGTCAATAGTTTTAGGGTATAAAATATTCAAAATTGTCAAAAATATAATCCAAATCTCATCTAATTGTTCCCCAATCAGCAGGAAAAAATAAAATGCCTGTTACATAAAAGAAATGTCCGTGTGTATATCATACTTAGTTTTATCTTCAATGCATAGACCCAAACCTTAATTTCTAGCATAATTCTTTTGTTTTCCAAGTTTCACCATTACAGGGCCATTCTATTTATAGTCACCTAATCATGAATTCATAGGTCATCTTGTTAACCAAAACCCTGTGTTCAAATCCCGATTATATCAACCTATGAGCCTAATTCACATCCAAAAAAAAGCGTCATTTGATTATGGACGGATTTAAGGGGGAGGCAGTTGGGCCATGGCCCTACTATCAAACTAAAATGTGGTGCAGCATAGTTGTCGGTTTTTAGGTTGTGTTAGTGGCAGTGCTTCCTTGACCGGTGTTCGTGCTTAAAATATGCTATTCGTATGAGATCTTTACATCGAATTTATGCTCAAAATAATTGTTATATTTAGATTTTTATTTGATTTTATTTTGTTTTGGAGGTACTCAATAATTTGAAAAAAATACGAAAAACTGATGAAAAAATACCGAAAATAAATCATTAGGCCATATTGACTCAAAGACGATCCAAAATCCTTAGCCTGTTTCCTTTTATAACCCAAGGGAAAAAAACGAGAGAGAGAGAAAACCACAATTAAAAAAAAAACCCCCAAACCCCACGTGCACAGCACATGATTCACCCCCTCCCCTTAACCCTCACTTTCTCTCTCTTCGACCAAACCACAGAACCTGACCCCCATTCTCGGTCTTTCTCTCACGATTGGCACTCATCACTCCATCTTCATCCCCGACACCATCCAACACCATCAGCATCTCCATCTCCAGCAGTCGTCTCCACCATCAATCGTGCATCCACCACACCAAAGCACCTCCATCTCAGCCAGTGCATCATCCATCCCATCATCCACCTCGCACGAATTCAAGGGTCGAGATTGAAGACCTAGAGTATAAATTGGAGGATGCGACGCAAATTAGGTATCATCTAGGTTTAGTTTTAAGTTTTTAGGTTTTAATTTATGGATTATTGTTAGTTTAATTCGAATATTAGGAATTTTGGGGTTGTTCTTGTTTGGATTTCGAATGGTAGATTAGTTTTCAGCCTTCAAAGTCTTGTAATTAGGTTTAGTTTTGAGTTTTGGAGTTACAGATTATTAGAGCCGTTCTTAGGGCTTGAATTTGAGGTTTTTGAGTTTTATTGTTTTGATTTCAATCTTTAGCCTGATTGTTATGGTTTTAATTTTGAGTTGAACTTTCGATTTTATTCCCTGTGTTCTGGGAGTGGTAGATTTACCACTAGCCTACAATTTTAAGTGTTTGAATGTTAAATTCTCCAGTCTTTGAATCAAAACTTGCTACTACTGGGTTCAATTCGCTACTGTTGAGTCGACATTTGCACTTGTCTGCTCTGAATCTGCTCAGTACTGGTTGAATCTTCAGCTCCCTCTTCCCCTGTTATACTCTGTTTTTCTTCCCTGGTTTTCAGGTTTGGTTCTTGTACTTAGGTTATCTTCTCTTTTATGAGCCTCGAAGCTCAGTCTGGTTAGATTTTGGTCTTGCTTTGGTTCGAGTTAATCCATGCTGAATTTTAGTGATTGACCGAATCCAACCCCCCCTTCCCTTGATTCTGATTTTGAGGTTTTGTTCAAGATGGTGGCATTTCATTCTGCATCCTTAGTGGAGCTGAGGCAGCTGGGCTGAGCTCGTGGGTGAGCAGGGATGTCGTGGCTGTTATCTTCCTTCTCACTGATTTGCTTTGTTTGTTGTGCCTTCTCTATTTGTTCTGTTTCTCTGTCTGTTGTTCTTTCAGTAGCGTAGCCTTTATTTGGTATAGTTTCTGTTTGCCATGACTCTCCAAATGTTGATACGGACTGTATTTTACTTTGCCTATGTAGCCTCCTGTTTTCCTTGATATTCCAGTAGCCTTATTGATTGGATTTGGCAAGGGTTTATGTTCCTAGTTAATTAAATAGTTTTCAAAGTTAATTAATTGATTTCATCTTAGTAAGTCGCTTACTGTGGTTATATGAACTAGTAGTTACTAAGCTTTTGTAAATACTTTAGATAATTTAATTGACTTGGAAAAGTAGATTAGTATTTTGATTTAATATTTAGTGACCTTAATCTCAGTCTCGTCCTTGTGAAGACGACCTTCAAGTATTACGACGATAGTCATATATTTGCGACACTTTATTTTTCACTCAAAATTATCGTACAACCTCCTACTTGTGTTTGATCCTTGTTAAACACAAATGAGTATTATTTTTTGTTTGCTCCTTTTTCGTGCTCTATCATTACCCCGCTCGTCTCCCCCTCGCTGACAATTTATAGAACCATTCTCAAAGTCCTATCCCTTTTGAACTTTATTTTCTTTTTTTAAACTCAATTTTTATGTAAATAATTTAATTTTCTTTTGTTTTATTTCACTCTTTATCGTCCATTACCTTGTAATTTTTCTTTTCACTATACACAACCCTTTTCTCAAATAATACCTTTTTGTTAGGTTCAATATTAGCTTTAATCAGTTTTTTTTTTTTACTTTTTATTCTAATAAATAGTTTGATTCAACTGCCTTTTTTGGTTTAAAATGAAAATGTAACATTTTATTTTGATTTTGATCAACTTTTTCCCCAAAATTTATTCACTATCCATAGGAACTTTATCACTATTAACTCTCTGTGAAGTTGCCACGTAAAGATATTTGTGTCTCTGTCACAAAGAAAATTAAAATTCTCATGATGTAATAAAATTGATGGGATATATCATAAAGACGAAATTAGAGACAACTAGGACATCTACCAAGGCTCGATAAGGTTTAGGGATGGATTTTTGTGCAATAGATAATTTTTTTTTTTAAAATAAATGCATTGATGAAAATAAAAATAACATATACATCAACCATAATATGAACCGGCCTCCTAACGAGATTTTCTAGCTCCGCCTCTGCATCTGGTTCATGTTTGAAGGCTATTTTTAGTTAATAGCCAAAAACGGCCACTTCCCTGTTTACAGCGAGATGGTGGCTTAAAAATAGGGATAAGGTTATGCAGCAGAGAACACATAACCTCCCTCATCTTCGTGAAACAAGGGTGGAAAAAATCGATCAAAAAAAAGAGCACTCTCACACTCTTCTCTCCCCGTGGGTTAAACGCAATCACCGTTCTAAGTTCGGGTTTGAGACGTGGGTAATTACCGGGACTCTAGTAGCTGCTGGATTCATCTGTTCGTGGAGCAAGGGACGACAAGGATTGCATTCACGCTTCAAAGGTTAGTCCTTAAACATTCTAATAGTGGTATCAGAGCCAGGTTTGTCATTTTTGTTCCCGAAAACTGTGATTTGTTCTTCAGTTGATGACCCATGAGACAGCCGACCAAACCTAAAAACATCAAACCCTTCACCCCCCCCCCCACCATGACTCGGAAAACAAACCTCGATGACATGCTAAGTGCTTCAAAACACAAAAAAAAAAGGAAAAGGTAGAACCGAACATACCCATCAAAAAACGCCGAGGAAGGGCGGCGCGTGTGAGTCACGCGCCACCAACGGGAGCTTCGATTGCCCTCCTTCTTCCTCTGACCACCTTTACCTTCGCCGATCTACGCTCCCAGCCCAGAAAATAGGCGGAATTAGCCGCGCGTAGGAGGACCCGAGCCGCGCGTGTGGGTCACGCGCCGTCGCCAGGGTGGCGGATCGGCTCGATGAACGCAGCGCCGGGGTCGTTTTTTTTCTGATCTACATGGTGGCTGTGGTGGTTTTTCAGGGGGAGCGTGTTTAGGCGGTGTCATGGCCGGTGGTTCATCATTTGGGTGGCGGTTTTTGGACGGTGGTTCAACCAAAGATGGAAACCCGAGAGAGAGGGGCAGAGTGCGTGGTCAGGACAGAGCTTAGTGCTCTGCTCCCATGGCTGCCATGGAAGGTAGCAAGAGAGAGGAGGAGGTGAGACCCAAAACGCGAAAGGGGGAAGCGACAGGGGACCGAGGAACATAAATGAAGAGAGAGAGAGTTATGAGGAGAGAGAGAGAAATTATGATCTCTGTGATATATATGTGTTAAATTTTGGTCTCTGGTCTCTGTGATACAAAGATCAATTACTTTATTTTTATATTTATTATTCATGTGTTAAATTATAAATATAAAATTTATAAATTTAGAATGCATGTTTCAGTTTTTTATGTCACATAATTTATTTTTGACATTTTTGTAATGTTAAAAATGATTAATGTCATTTGGTTTGACGTAATATATTTTGATACTTGTTGGAATATTTATGATTGTGTATCATACATTTATTCAATTTGAATTTTGCTTCGAACATGCCAATTTAATTAAATTTTATGAATGAGTTTCATGGTTATAAAAAGAAGAAAAAAGAAGAGGAGGAAATTTATTTAATTATTAATTGGCATGTGTAGCAATAGTATGCACTACATGTGTTTGATTGATAATGGGAGATTAGTTCTTCTTTAATTTTGAGCTTGAATTAAATATGTTTTATATCATGCTTATTTTTCTTGTCTCAGTGATGTTAAGATAATTGGATGTTAATATGATTAACATTGAATCCATGAAAATATGTTTATTGTGGATTACTGATAGTCAAATTAACTCAATTCTTAATTCATATAATATGCGATGATTATGAGCTTAGCGAAATTTTCGAACATATGATATGAATGATAGCTTTGAGATTATTTTTTGATTATATAAGCGATATGCCTAAAAGTTTTTTTTCTTTCTTACCTGTAGATATGGCTTCAAAAATCTCTATGATTTTTGAACTGTCCACCAGTGATAAGTTGGATGGGTCCAACTATGATATGTGGCACAGAAAGATTGAGTTTCTCCTAGAAGAACGTGATGTGCTAGAGCACATAACGTTCATAATGCCACCCCCTGCAATAAGAGACGAGAATGATAAGGACATAACCGCCACTGAGGAGTATAGAGCTCGCTTGGTTGAGTACCAAGGATGGTGTAAAAGGGATCGCAAAGCACGCTATACTATGTTGTATTGCATGCACGACGATCTAATCGGTGAGTTCGAGGTTTTTCCCACAGCCAAAGAGATGTAGGATAACATCCGAATCCGATATGGTCAGACTTCGGAAACGAGACTGCAAGCGTTACATCTTAAGTGGATATCTTACGAGATAGACTCTAGCCGAAGTGTGACTGAACATATCAGGATCTTGCAGTCCATGATTCGGGACCTCAGAGCTGGCGGGATAGAACTTTCAGAACGAGAGCAAAGAAACAATGTGCTACGTGCACTGACTGTAGGTGATCCTAAGTGGAAACCTTTTATCACTCTAATGGTGCATAGTACTCAGATCAAGACTTTTGGTGAGATTACTAAGCATCTAGAGTTAGAGGATGAGCGCCTCAGGGCAATGGCTCCCCCTCCCTCAGCATTTGTTGCTAGAGTGGACAGGCCTAAAGGAAACAAGTTTAAGCAAGGGAAGAAAAAGAATTTTCATCCCTCAAAGAAACTTGGCCCTAAAGGTGGGATTGCTAAGAAGCAATCGAAACCTAAGGGTAAGATGGAGAAAAATATGGCACGTGTGACGTGCTATAATTGCAGGAAGAGGGGCCATTATGCTCGGGATTGTCCCGAGTCTCAGGCCAAGGTACCTTCTTCAATCCCTACTACTAATTTGTTTGTTTGTTCCCAAGCATTTGTTGCTAAATCATTTCCTAATTGGATTATAGATTCGGGAGCCAACAAGCATATAGTTCGAGACCAAGTTGGGTTTGTGTTTTTTCACCCTTATCCGGTAGGGACACAGACGGTGACACTTGGTAATGGGACCGCGGAGGACGTTCTGGGTGTCGGAACGTATAAACTCAAGTTGCGTGGAAGAAATTCACTGCTTCTCCATGATGCCCTTTATGCACCTGGGGTGCGATGTTCGCTTGTTTCTTATGTTTCTCTTTGGAAATTAGGTTTTCAATTCGTTTCGCAAACTGATGGTTTGAACATTGAGTATGGTGGCAATTTGTTTGGCCACGCGTCTTTGGTAGACGATTTCTTTGTGCTTGACTTAGATACTAATTATTATTCTAGTAAAGCAACTTCTGTTTTTGTGTCATCTGTTGATTCAAGTAATGATTCTGTAATGTGGCATGCTAGACTTGGACACATAGGTCAAGATAGAATGACTAGACTTGCTAAAGAAGGTTTATTAGGCAAGCTTACTAAGGCTAAGCTACCTATATGTGAACCTTGTTTAGCAGGAAAAACGACTAAGAAACCTTTTGGTAAGGCTTCTAGGGCACTTAGTCCCTTAGAACTCATTCATTCTGACATTTGCGGACCAATGAATGTTCGAGCACGTAGTGGTGCTGTATATTTCCTCACCTTAATAGATGATTATTCTAGATATGGATACGTATATCTATTATCACACCGTCACGAAGCTTTAGATGTGTTCAAACGCTTCGTAGCGGAAGTGGAGACCAAGTTGGAACGAAGAGTCAAGACTCTTCGGACCGACCGTGGTCGTGAATACCTTTCCGATATGTTCAAGGTTTTCTGTGAGGAAAAGGGTATCATTAGACATCTAGCGATTCCATACACTCCGCAGCAAAATGGTGTAGCTGAACGTAGGAATCGCACATTACTTGACATGGTCAGGTAAATGATGGCTCAAGCTAATCTTCCAATTAGCTTTTGGGGTGATGCCTTGCTAACGGCTACTTATATCTTAAACCGAGTACCTAGCAAGAGTGTTACTACTACTCCATATGAGTTATGGAATGATAGACATCCCTCTTTGGATCATTTGCGCCCATAGGGTTCGGCAGGCTATGTGCATAACCCAACCCATAAACATGGAAAACTTGGTCCAAGAGCCACTAAGATGATCTTTATTCGATATCCACAACATTCAAAAGTTTATGTGATGTACGGAGAACATCCAGACGGAGGCATAAAGGAAGTAGATTCCCGAAATGTCGATTTCCTTGAGGATGAGTTCCCAAGTATTGGTGAAATCAAAAATGACTTACAATTGTATGAGTTACAACAAAACCTATCTCTCGGTGAAGGGGAGGATTTGTATGCTAACCATGTCACCGAGAATAGGCATCTCCCTGATGTTAGAGACAGTGGGAGTATACCTACTATTTCTACTCAGGGAGACCTGCCTGTTCAGGACACTCAACCAGAGAATGAGAGTCCTCATGCTCAGGAACCCACGCCCCAAGGGGCTAGTGGGAGTGGTTCTTCTCCTATTCAAGGTTCTGTATCTCGAAAGAAAAGAGGGAGAGATCCCGATCCCGAGGCTGAACAGGCAAGACCGCTAAGCCCTAAGGTGCTTCGAAGGAGTGAGCGCGGAAAAGTTCCTCGACGATATTTTCAAATCGAAGAGGAAATTTTCTTTTGTGCTCCTTTGGAAATAGAAGAGCCAACCTCTTATGTAGAGGCTATGGACTCACCAAATAATAAGGAATGGATGGATGCCATGAGAGATGAGTTGGACTCAATGGCAAAGAATGAAGTTTGGGATATAGTTGACCTTCCTCCCGGACGCAGAGCCATTGGAAACAAGTGGGTTTTCAAGGTTAAACGTCGGGCAGATGGATCAATTGATAAGTTCAAAACCCGTTTAGTAGCAAAAGGCTACACCCAAGTTGAGGGTGTAGACTACGAAGAAACTTTTTCTCCTGTGGTGAGATTAGCCTCAATTCGCTTACTTCTAGCGCTAGTTGCCCATTTGGATTTAGAACTATTCCAAATGGATGTGAAGACTGCTTTCTTAAATGGGAATCTTGAGGAAGAGATATATATGGTCCAGCCTATTGGTTTTGTATCAAAAGGCCAGGAAGATAAGGTTTGTCACCTTAAAAAGTCCTGGCCTCAAACAGTCTTCTAGAGCATGGTACTTCAGATTCCATGAAGCCATCACTGTTTTTGGCTTTACCATGGTTTTAGAAGATCATTGTGTATATGTCAAGAAGACAAGTGTAGGAATTACGTTTCTTACCTTGTATGTCGATGACATTCTACTAGCTAGAAGTAATCTGGAGATGATCAATGCCACTAAGCAGTGGTTGTCCTCCGTCTTTGAGATGAAGGACATGGGTGAAGCTAGGTACGTCCTCGGTGTGGAGATTCTCAGAGACCGTTCGAAGAATCTTCTTGGTTTAAGCCAAAAGGCGTATATCGAGAAAGTCTTAGAACGTTTTCGAATGCATTACTCAAAACCCGTTGATACTCCAGTAGATAAGGGTTTAACTTTAATCCTAGATCAATGCCCGAAAACAGAAGTAGAAAAACAGAAGATGAGCAGTGTTCCATACGCTAGTGCTGTAGGAAGCCTAATGTATGCCATGTTGTGTACACGGCCTGACATTTGCTTTGCGGTTGGTTTGGTAAGTCGTTACCAAAGCAACCCTGGAATCGCTCATTGGCAAGCCGTCAAGAGGATAATGCGTTATCTTCGGGGGACTACTGACTTGGTACTTTGCTACCAAGGAGTGGACTTAAAACTAAGAGGTTACACTGATGCTGACTGGGGTGGTGACTTAGATGAGTCTAAGTCTACCTCGGGATATGTCTTCACTCTTGGTGGGGGAGCCGTGTCTTGGTGCAGCAAGAAGCAGGAATGCATAGCTTTATCAACTATGGAAGCAGAGTATGTTGCTTGTTGCCTCGCCGCTCAGGAGGCGATTTGGCTCAGGAGTTTTCTTCAGGATCTCAATCTCACTCCGAGAGTTGATGATCCTGTGGAAATGTGGTGCGACAATACTGCTGCTATCCAATATGCTAAGGATCCTAAATTCCATAGGAAGGCTAAGCATATCAAAAGGCGTTATCATTTTGTAAGAAACGCCATAATGTTGAAAGAAGTTATTGTAAAATATTTACCTACTAGTAAGATGGTTGCTGATCCCTTGACTAAACCTACTCCTAGAGATACGTTCAAAACTCATGTGATGGGTTTAGGTCTTCGTAGGTTTTAGTTAATTGGGATGTCTTGTTTTGGACATATGTAATGATCTTTTGTTTTGAATACAAATTGATGTTTCTGAAATGTTCATTACAATATTTTGGTTGTTTGATTGGGCATATCTAAATGTCACTAGGCTTCTGATTATCTTATCACATGGATAATCAATCCTGACGCCTGAGTAGCGAGTGGGATAAGACTTGATCAAATTGGCACTAGGTGTGCAATATTGAGTATCACCGCATTTTCAGTGATGCGGATAATGAATGGTTGCCGTAGTAAGTCTAAGATGAGATTTTGAGTAAATCGGATATAACACAACCTTATATCGAAGCCTAAGGTCGAATTTTGAGTACCAAGGCTACGTTTCGTACGTTAACCAAGTAACTCGAGTCAGTTTTAAGGAAAACTGGACTTATAATTTGCATAGTATATAAAGTGACAACCTCACCTTAGTGGGAGCTATACCATGACACACATTTCATACTGTGTATGCTTAAGTCGACCTGGGGAGTGACAATTGAATCCCTTCCTTGTCACTATGTGATCCCTATAGACTTCGTGGTCTATTTAGATAACACCCTTTGACCTAGAACTGTGATGTGGATTTAAGGCCTGGTGCAGCTACTTTGATGTGAACTCCAAGGGCTATAAAATATATAGTCTAGCGGAACACGTCAGGAAAGCTATCATGCTGAAATGAAGCATTATGAGTGTCTAAGGAAGAATTGATCCATCATTGCCATATCAGCCCGGGCGGTTATATTGAGATTATAACCATATGATATATCAGACATAAAGGGACATTGTATGTCATTGGCAATGTGAGGATGATTCAGGGTATTATCACTAGTACTGAAAGTGTTTTTGTTAGTTTGACGGTATCTTAACAAAACACTACCTACTATTCATGGTCGCACGTCTCATTCCTGGTATGACGCGTTTAGAGAGGAAACATTGTTTAAAAGAGACAATGTTACGGCTTAAGTAGTCGAGTGGGAGCTGAAGGCTATTTTTAGTTAATAGCCAAAAACGACCACTTCCCTGTTTACAGGGAGATGGTGACTTAAAAATAGGGATAAGGTTATGCAGCAGAGAACACATAACCTCCCTTATCTTCGTGAAACAAGGGTGGAAAAAATCGATCAAAAAAAAGAGCACTCTCACACTCTTCTCTCTCCGTGGGTTAAACGGAATCACCGTTCTAAGTTCGGGTTTGAGACGTGGGTAATTACCGGGACTCTAGTAACCGCCGGATTCATCTGTTCGTGGAGCAAAGGACGACAAGGATTGCATTCACGCTTCAAAGGTTAGTCCTTAAACATTCTAATAATGTTAATTGATGAAAAAGTCAATATGCATGCAATAGTTTTTTGTAACAAGGACAGCTGGAATAGTGGAATCTAACTGTGACCCTATTCAGAGGAACCCAGTGGGCTGGTATACTTAGGGGAGTGCAGTAAGACATCCAGGCCCAACGGCCCATTATGTCTAAATATCAAGTAGCGGGGGGTTTTTATTGGGTTGGGGGGGGGGAATATCAGTTAGTCTATTTTAAAAAAAAAATTAAAAAAATCTATTCCAAATTAATTTATTGACCCTTATGTAGAGTTGGCGATGTAACAGGTGGATGCACATTGAGTCACATATATATACATATATTTATTTTTAAAAATAATAGATATTTCTATCAGAGTTTGAAATCGTTTCTACATCCGCATCTATTGGTTTTTTGTATTTTTGAATTTTATTTGGCTATATAGAAAATAAAAATAGTATCCGTACTCAACCCAATTCATGTATGATAAAATTATTAATGGCAAAAGTTGGAATATTTCAATTTTCAATAACAAATATTAATCAATGACCAAGTTCTTCAAGTTCTACTAGTATAAAAATAGAGTGCAAGTAATAATTGATTTCCAAGTCACATTAAAATTTTTCACAGTTAAATGTATGATCCAAATTCAAATAGCAAATAACGTTTGAACTATGTGATATAACAAAATGGATTTTAGATGGGTACAAAATGTTGGTAAATTAATACGTGGACCCTACTCCTACCCATACTCATTTTTTATACCGGCTACATGTCCGTGTAAAATGTATTTTTAACACCCATATGGTTTTAATGGGATGAATTTAACAAATTTTATGTGGGTTGGGGTTACATTGTTGCTTGTACCTTTATGACTGTTGATTGGGGAATTTAGTGACCCGTCCAATAGGAAGGCGACATGTAGCAGTGACCAAGTCAACGACGGTCAGAGTCAACCACAAGGAATGAAGAAGGATACTAGAGGGATATAATGGTAATTTGATCCCATAAAGAGATAATTTGACCCCATAAAGAGAGAATTTGCCATTTTGCCCTTAGATGCTAACTCGAATGCTATAAATATCCCAACATTTTCCATTTTGGAAACTTTTACTATTCATAATTTGATTACTTCACTAAACACTTTCCTGAAACAATAAACTCTCTCTTTCTCTATGCTCTTCACTCTTTATCTGCTTCCACATTTCTTCTTGAAACTGGTTTGAGCGTTGGAATGACCTTCCTCGGGAAAACGTCGGGGGTCGACTTTCGTGCAGGTTATCAAAAGGAGTACACATTAGCTCGCGCGATCAAGTGACACGTCAGCCACACGTAAGTCCGGATGTCACCACCATTCAAGTAAGTTTCTTCCGAAACACCTCCTAAAGAATTACATACATGTTTTGCACATGGTTTTCTCATGCCTCGGTCAAAAAGGTTAATTGGCCTTTTGTAATAAATTTTTACCCCCAAAAGTTATTTTTCAAAAACTAATTTATTTAGCTATATTATGGTTGACCGTTTTTAAAATTAATTCTTTTGTCTCACACGACATAGCTTTTTGAGAAATCATTAATTTCACCAAATACTTTTTATAAAACTAACTAATGCATGTGGCTTATACAAACAAACATAGCTAATGATATTGTCAAGAGAGATGAATGATCACGGAGAAGAGAGAGAAAAATTGTATTTCATCATCGGGAAGATGTATGTACATAGGCATATATATACATGAGCGTATATGTACAGGAAGCAACTAACTAACAACCTAACTAGCTAACTGACTAAGGGTCTGTTCTATTTCGCGTTTTAGATAGATAGATAGATGTAAGGAGATATAAGGAGTTGTAAGAAGCTGTAAGGAGATGTAAGGAGCTGTAAGGAGATGTAAGAAGTTATAAGGAGATGTAAGAAGCTGTAAAGAGCTATAAGGATAGATGTAAGTAGTTGTTGAATGTTATAGAAAATCTATATGGGATGTAAGGAGATGTAAGGAGATGTAAGAAGATGTAAGGAGATGTAAAAAGATGTAAGAAGATATAAGGAGCTATAAGACGATGTAAGAAGCTGTAAGGAGATGTAAACTCTTAACTAAATCCTAAAAAACGCGAAATAGAACAAAGCCTAAGACTGATTGCTATAACAATCTGTACAAGCTATTAGATATCTTGACATCTCCCCCCACCCCTCAAGGTTGAGTTGGTGGAATGTCCATCAAACCCAACCTTGAAACCAAGTAAAGATGCTGAACTTCATACAAAGGCTTGGTAGGAAGATCCTCTAATTGTTATTTGGAAAAAACATGTGATGTTGCAGAAAGCCTTCCAAAAGTTTATCTCTGGTATAGTGGCAGTCAATATTGAGATGCTTAGTTCTCTCGTGAAAAACCGGATTGGAAGCAATATGTTGTGCTGCCATGTTGTCACAATACATGTGATAGGCAAGTGCAAGTTTACATGTAAATCAGTGAGCAGATGAGAAATCCACTCAAATTCTAAAGTGGTATAAGACATACTCCTATATTTTGCTTCTATAGAAGATTTTGATATCGTTTTTTGCTTCTTGGTTTTCCAAGAAACCAGAGAAGATCCTAGAAAAATGCAATAAATAGTGAGAAATCTAGCACTCATAGGGCAAGTGCCCCAGTCTGCATCACAGAAGGCTGTGACAGTGAAGTTGTTTGTAGCGGGATAAAAGAGACCTTTGTTTGGAGTACCTTTCAAATACCTAAGGACATGCATGGCTGCTATTTCATTTCCAACACTAATGTGACTGGTGACTTGCTTTTGTTTCTCTACTCTAACAATCATGGAGTTGGCTTTATTGAGATCAGACAAGGGATCCATCAATAAGATATGCCCCCTTACAGCATCATATTTATCATCAAGATGCATCAAGAATTTGATCAACTTTTGTCTTTGACCAAGGATCACATACTTTTTCATAGCAATACATGAGGTTGGACATTTACACACAAGTATTTCACTAAGATCTTGTAATTCATCCCAGAGTTTCTTTAATTTGATGTAATAGACAGCCACACTATCAGTGCCTTGCTGTGATTTAGTGATTTCGTTCTCAATTTGAAAGAGTAATGGACCATTACTTTGGCCAAATCTATCACACGGTTCTTGCCATAATTCCTTAGCCGAGTTGGCATGCAAGAAAGCATCAGACAACTCAGGCACTATAGAATTGAGAATGCAACTTACCACCAAATTATGACATCTAATCCATTGAAGCAGATTTGGAGAATCTGGATTTGATCTGACATATGAACCACCAATAAATCCAAGCTTGGCTTTATTGTTGGGAGCAATTCGTACTGAAGGACTCCATGGCTAAAAATTGGAGCCATTGAGCTTTGTGTTAACCAATTGCAAACCAAGATGATCTGAGCTCTGCAGAAGAAGAGGATCACAATTGTAATTCACCTGCTGTGAATTGCAGCTATTTGAATCTGCCATTGTGATTGATCCAGATTTTAAGAATCAAAGAATGCAGAAATCCTGATTTTCTTGATAGTGTTGGGCTATATCATTTGGTGAATCAAGCCAAATGATCGAAAAAGAATGAAAGTAATCAAAACAGAGGATGTAAGTAAGTTGGACCTGTTGATGAATCAAATCAACATGATAAAATATGAAGGAAAAGAAAAACAGGATTGGCCCTGATACCATGTCAAAAGAGATGAATGATCACAGAGAAGAGAGAGAAAAATTGTATTTCATCATCTTGAAGATGTATGTACAGAAGCATATATACCTGAGCATATATGTACAGGAAGCAACTAACTAACAACCTAATTAACTAACTGACCAAGACTGATTGTTATAACAATGTATACAAGCTGTTAGATATCTTGATACATATCATCCAATGATAACAACTAATATAATTAGTTAATAATCAACAATTATCTTCCAATCACCGCAATGACTTTTTTTGTAGTGACATATCTTAGTGGCATAATAATTTCTCATGGAACTTCATATCTTTACATGTCCTTTATCAAAATGCCGAAAAGGAGGCAGTTTAGTTGGTTCCCACGCCTATTTTCCTTACTTTTTACTCATGTTCACGTCCTAGGGGAAACAATATATTTATCAGCGATGAAATTGTGAGATTGATGGATCAAGTTTGTCTTCTGTAATTTGACAGTTATGCCCTCCCTCTCCGACCCATCAACATATCGTGAAATAAAGGCTTAATGGTTGGTTCCACCCCTCCCCCCCTTTAAAAAAACTATCCTTATCACAATAAATTGGAATTGAAAAAGTCTAACCCGATACGATAAACTAACCCGAAATCGACCTGAAGTTACAGAGAGAAACACGAACCCGACACAAACCAAAATGATTTGGACCCAAAGCTGACACAATTTGACCATTTAGCTTGAAAACATCTTATTTTTCAATTTTGAGTAAATCTAAACTATTATTAATACCGACATGAAGTTGACCCGTTGAATAAATGACTCGATTTGAAAATTCCGAACCGACCCGTTACTCAACTCTATAATAAATCTGTTCACACTATCCACAATCAACGCATTTTGTGGGGAGAACACTAGTTAGCCCTTGAATGACGGGTCAAGAGGCCAGTCATTTGTGGAGTTGATAGAATGCTGCCAACACCACGCATCGCCGCATCAGACTTGGAGCTGCTGTTAATAGACTTCATTTTTTTTTTTTGAAAAAAAAAAAAGTTTCTTAGAATAATCTACAGAACTTAAATCGGTTGTTGGCACTTGTGAGAACTCAAGCATGGGAGAGGGCCCTTTTAGGATTAATTGTTGATACTTGCATGAATGTGTTGGATTTAAAATTATAAAAAAAGGTAAAGAAGCCATTTAATTAGTTCATGGGAAACTTCTATTGGGGAATTGGGCTAGTCTTAGAAGGGCCAAATTTCAAAGTAGGAATCACTAGAGCTTAAATATCATTCTAATTAAGGTCTGATAAATTAGAAATAATCTCCGAAAGTGGAGATGGTTCCAAAACTTTTATGTCATTTGCTATTTAAAATTGATGTTCATAATCTAAAATACCATTGGGAGGAAACCGATATGAGACCTAACACTCAATTCAAATTATCCATACCCACATTGAGCTTGAAGATCGAAGTAGGCTTGCTAAAATATATATCGGAAAAATGATTGATCTAAACCAAACTAAATCCAACTGAAAATTTTTGACAAAGTTGTTTCTTTTTGTAAAATAAGCTTATTGGACTTATTCATCAGTTAATCCGATATGAATCCGACCCAAAATCATTGGAACCTGAACCCAAACTAACCTGGAATGTCGTTGACTTGAAGCATGATTCGATCTGAACTTAACCATACTTATACCAAACTAAATGGCTCATTTGCTAAGCGAGCACAATGTGTTGTACACAGACTAGTCAATTCGGCAAAGCTAGCTAAATATGGATTGGGTGTATTCAGGTTCAGATAAAATACAAGTCAAGCATATTCGCGGTTTGAATGAAATACGAGCGGGCATATCTCGAGTTGAGAGTTTCAGGCCAACCCAATGGGTTTACAATGCTTTTTTTTGTGAGTTATTTCTCCTTTTTTTGAAGTTCGGTATATTTAATACGTAAAATTGTTTATATTTAGGGTGTGTTTGGTAGGGGGAAAATCATTTTTCATGAAAAATATTTTTCCAAGAAAAATGATTTTTCACTTACATTTCCAGCTGTTTGGTAAAATGGAAAATCATTTTCTTTCCACTTACAAAATTGGGCAACGAAAATTGGGCTTGGAAAATCGTTTTCTCTACTTTTTCAAGGGAAAACAATTTCCTTTAAATGGAGTAAAATGATTTTCCCCTCCTTGTTTTACCAAACGACGTAAAATAGAAAAATGATTTTCCCGCCTACCAAACACACCCTTAATGAGAAAGCATAGTACTTGTAATTTCATAAAAGAAAATTAAACATCTTCAAAGTTTTCATTATGATATATGAACGTCATGTGCAAATGGACAAATAGTCGAGTCTCATTTCACTACAAAAAAAAACGCGTTTAGAAACCGAAATTTGAAACCGAATATAAGTCAGTTTCAAAAAACACATTTGGAAACCACCATCAGAAACTCATTGTGGCGTTTCGAATTTTGCAACTGATTGAGCCATCGGTTTCAAAATTTGGAAACTGAAAAGGAACCCGGTTTCTAGAAGGAAACCGATTGAAAATTTGGATTCAGGTGATAATTTGTTTTTGTTGTTTCTTAATTTAAAATAGGTTAGAAAATGCCCAAGTACTCCCCGAAAATTGGGTTCCCACCGATTTCGGACTTTCCCGCTGGCTATTGTCTTCTCTTCTCCTCGAAATGCCCCCAAAGCTTTGGTTCCAGAAAACCCTATCTCCACCACAAAGTAGAACGAGGAGAGAGAAGGCTTGAGTGGTGAAGCCCTGTGTCTTCTGCCGCCATCTCCAGCGAAATCGGAACCCATTTGCGTCATCTCTGCCAAAACTAGAACGAAGTTGCTCCATCTCCAGCAAAACCAGAACCCATTTGCTCCATCTGCAATAGGTATGCGTAATTGTTGCGTTTTGGGTGAAAATTGTAAGTTTTGGTTTATATTTTTGCCCACTTCAAGATAAGGGTTTTCATAATCTGGAATCTCTGCCAATTCCCCCTTCCCCAACCCGCAATCTGTTGGTTTTTGTTCCTATTTTCTGGGCGCCTTTGACAATATGGAATTGAAGCTGGGATTCCTTTAAAAGTTAGGGAAAGAAATCAGAAATGGTGTCTGTGAAGAATCGTAATGAGGTGGGGTGTTAGGTCTTCCTTATACTTTTATGAAATCAGGTTGGCCCTTTGGTGTTCCTACCCTACTCTGTTACGCTTTCCTCACATACGATTGCCTGTTAATGTTGGTCTCAACCCCTCGAAAATCTGGAATCTCTAAATGGGTACTTGAAAATCAACTATTTTGGTGAGTTTGGTTTCTCTGGTTCTGCCTCATTTGGGCGTTTTTGTGTTAATTTGATGATTATACTGTCAGCTACAACAGAGACAAAATAAAATGGAAGTTCAGTAGCTCCCTGATCAGTTGTAGCTTAATAAGTACATCTACTAGATACCGGAAGGCCAAACATATAAATTGATGAAAGGGAAGAACTTGCACCTACCACATCTAGGGAGAACCCAAGAGGAATCATTTACCCATAATACCAATTTCACCTGAAATCTCAAATAATCTAGAGACTTCAAATTCTATGTCAAACTATTCTTCCAGAAAGGATGGTTCAGAAGTCCTGGAACATAAACTCTGAAATCTCCATGTGAAACTTGAGATAGAACAGCTTCCTTAAAAGATCCTCAGATCTTGCCTATTAGCTATATAAGCTAATAAAACTCAGATTTCAGAAATTCTAGCAGAGAGAACCCACTAGCCTGTTGCAGCTTACTAATCAGTACTTTCTGCACAATGCCTCTAATAAAACCATACATAACATAGAGAAAGCAACTTACTTTATCAACTGCCCCTAGTGGTTCTTGCTTTGAAAATTTAGACATCGTCACAATGATTTCAGAGCAGAGAACTTCATCCTGTAGAGTATACTTCTAACAATATATAAATCATGGTTAGAGACGTAATCAAAGATGCAGCGAGACCACCGTGCTATGTCTGCGAAAGGGGGTTAAAGGAAACAGATTCAAGACATTCTAACAGCTTTAGTATTACTACCCATGTAGGAATTTCAAATATCGGCTATAGGTTGTTTAAGTGAAACTAAGAATTTCAACAACATAATCATCATATTATGTGTAACCATGTGAAATTATTTGTTAAAAACCTTGCACTGCTTCCATTAGTCACTCGTTTTCCCTGTTCGGTATTCAAAAAATTTATTGTTGTATATGAAATCAACTCATTTTCTTTTGCTGGTGTACAGGACTTGCATTTTTGGAAGGACATCTAGGCATATGGATATTATCTCCTTTGAGATCTTTGAACGAGCCGATATTTGGATCATAACCTCGAAATAACATAAGATGCACACTTATCACGGGAGGCAAAAGGTGCTCGAACGACGCGTTTTTTGTTCTTTTTTTAATCTTTTTTCTCGATGTAGTTCATAACTTCATAAATAAATATATATGATATGATGTATATCATATAATATGATTATGAGCATTGCACCTTACTTGAATCTGTACAACATGGTGTTGTGCTCCTTTGAATTATTCTACATTTCAATCAAATAATCCATGAATAAGATGCAATGTTCCTGTTGGATTTCCAAGTTTTCCACGTACTTCACAAATGCTATGTCCAACCTAGAGTCTGTCTTCACTATCAACAACCCTCTCCATATATTTCAGGTGTCTAATTCAGAGTGTTAGAGTTGTACTCGACATTCTGAAAATTTATCAACTATTTGCACGTGTCAATGCTATGTTCATATCGTCTGCCAAAATTTTGATTCGATGTAATGAATTTCGGTGCTTCGCTTCTGGGTACTTCTTCATTTGTGTTGAAGTTGGCTGCTTTGATTGTTCGCTGCTTGAATTTGTATGTAAGCTCTCTTGTAAGACAATATTTTTTGTAACCTTTTGATGGGTTGCATGTGAATTCCACATTTTTATTTTCTGGGCTTCTTTCGGGATTCTGATTCTGGGTGAAATGTTGCTGAAAAAGTTTAAGCATTTCATTGAATTGGTGGGTGTGTTTCTCAGACATACATGGTGCATGATGTCTTTGTGGTGTTAATTTTGAATTTCTAGTTCTAATTATTTGATGGATTCTTCCTCTCATGTTCAGGGGAAGTAGAGATTTCAGTTTCACTGAGGTGATACAGGTTTCCCTTTGTCACTGTGGGCACTGCTACTTTGACTTTGATTAAGACAATAAAAAAGTCCACCATAAATTTTTGTAGTTGTGGTTTCACAGATTCATTATTTTTCCCCCTCGTTTGGTGTTGGGATTGAAATTGGCATAGTTATTTGAAGTGAAAATCTGGTGCCCTCATTGTGAACTTGTTTATTTAGTGCCCTCACATTGAAAAAACCAACACAGTAAAGAACTTTTTCACAAAATTTGAAGACAATATAATTTGGAGCATGTTGTTCATTTTCGGAGTTTATATAATTTTATGCATTCTGAATTCGCCTAGACTTCATGTTCTCAATTAACAATCGACTTTGTCTTGCGATTGATAGATTGTTGGGCTTATTTCTATGTTTTTCATACTTTTTGTTAATTTCTGTGTGGCTGATATGCCTTCAATTGGTTGGCTTGGTTTCTTGTCGTCGGGAATAGCAAAAAGGAAGACGCAGACGAGACAAGAAGTAAGGTCAGCAGCACGTCAGATCCATTTCACTACTCAATCGCGTAGCCACTGGTAAGTGAATTTATACATACCTAAGCCATGATAATGGATTAATTTTGGTTTTTTGTTGGAGCCAGTGTACTTGCTTGGATGAATTATGAGTTGTCTATTTAATTTTGGGCAACACCTCAGAGTTATGTTGAATTAATTTTGGATTTTTGTTAATTTTGGATTTTTGTTGATGCGAAGCTTATGTAGTTGGATTTCTATTTAATTTGGTCAGAACTGTTTGTTTATTTATGTTGTGATATGTTGGTGTGTCAATCATGCATACATATGAATTATATGTATAGGATATTCCTATGAATATAATTCTTTCATTAAGCTTAGAATACCCGTTCAAAGATTTATACATGAGACGTCTTAGAAACAATTTATTTATTGATATTATAGATAGGGTCTTCAATCACAAAGGTACTTAGAAGACACTACTAGTAATATCTTCAAGTAAATTGTTGATGAAAAGTTGTCACATGTATAAATCTTTGAATTGTCCAATTTGGATAGTTCAAGAGTGTTATGATATTTGATTGTTTGGCAACAAAGTTATTGCATACATTGGGAAAATATTGGTTAGTATTTCCTTATGTTCTCTGGATGCGATTTTGGAGATGACGATCATATGTTTGACTCATCTTCAAAATTCGTACTTTGGAGAACTGTAGGGAAGTGCTGCTGAAATTTTGCCTCATATATGCAATGGTTTAGCCAAATAATAAAAAATGCAATACGAATCTTGAATGGGTTTAGGATCACCTACCTTTATAGAAGGAGATATATAAGATCATACCATGTCATAACATTTTGTATGTGTTGATGTCAATTAGTTATCTGTAGTTATTGTTTAATAATTGAATTATATGCTCAAATCGCATAGAACATAAATTTTTTGCAAACTACTTACGTATTGTTAACCGTGTAGTGAATGTTGTTCTTTCTCAAATGCAGTAATGGGGAGTAATCGAGAATGGATGTATAAGAGGCTTGATGGGGATTATTTGAGCGAGGATTTTGTGAGAAAAGTGGATGAATTTATTAAATTTGCTAGTGAGGAGGAGCACTTTAAGAAATATGAAAAGCTTAAATGCCCTTGCAATAAATGTTGGAATGCGCCTTATTTAGATGAGGATACCGTCAAGTTACATCTCTATAAGAATGGATTTCGTCCTAATTATTATCAGTGGACTTACCATGGTGAACTACATAGTAATTTAGGAGTTCAAAATCCCATGTCTACATCAAATACTGTTGAAGGTACCCTAATAAGGGATATGGTTATGGATGTTTTGGGATCCGTGGCTTCTAATTGGGGAGAAGGATCGAGTAATGTTGAGGAAGATCCAAATCCTGAAATGAAGGCTTTCTTTGAAATGATGGAAGCTGCTGAGAAGCCATTGTATGATGGTTGTCAGTCATCTTTGCTTTCAATAGCTGCAAGAATAACAAATCTTAAGTGTGAGTACAACATCCCCAACAGAGCTATTGATGGTTTTGCCTCATTAATTAAGG
The DNA here is from genome assembly GCA_017589665.1 of Selenicereus undatus. Taxonomy (NCBI): domain Eukaryota; kingdom Viridiplantae; phylum Streptophyta; class Magnoliopsida; order Caryophyllales; family Cactaceae; genus Selenicereus; species Selenicereus undatus. The sequence continues at coordinate 6,522,733 of JACYFF010031956.1, read as the reverse complement.
ATATCTGTCCTGATAATAACAAGATGGCTGAGACTTTCTATGGCACAAAAAAGTTGCTTGCTAGTCTTCAAATGCCACATGAAAGAATAGATGTCTGTCGTAAAGGGTGTATGTTATTCTGGAAAGAGGCTACCCATTTGGATAAATGTGAAGTATGTCATCTAGATAGGTATTTTAAGAAGACATTAAGGGGTAAGCCTATTGCGAAGAAGCAAATGATATATTTTCCCATTACACCAAGGTTGCAAAGGCTTTATGCAACAAAGAATGCTGCAGAGCAAATGAGATGGCATGCGGAGAATCCGCGCGTTAGTGGCTCCCTCGCACATCCATCTGACAGAGAGGCATGGAAACATCTTGACCAGGTTGAACCTGAGTTTGCAGCTGAGCCTAGTAATGTCCGACTTGGATTATGTACAGATGGCTTCTCTCCATTTGGTCAATTTGGGCAGACTTACTCTTGTTGGCCAGTTATTCTTACTCTATATAACTTACCACCTTGGCTTTGCATGAAGAAGCCATACATGTTCTTGAGTTTGCTTATTCCAGTACCCAAAGCTCCTAAAGAAAACTTTGATATTTACATGCAACCTCTTATTGAAGAGTTGAAGCAGCTGTGGACCGTTGGAGTTCAAACGTATGATGTATCTAAGAAGCAAAACTTTGTAATGAAGGCAGCCATTCTTTGGACTATAAGTGATTTCCCTGCTTATGGTATGCTATCTGGATGGATGACGGCCGGAAGATTAGCATGCCCATATTGTATGGAGCACACGAAGTCGTTCAGGTTAAAGTATGGCAAAAAACATTCATGTTTTGATTGTCACCGTCAATTTTTACCTAACGACCATTTGTTTAGAAAGAATAAAGTTGCCTTCTACAAGAATAGGGTGGAAGAATCCAACCCCCCTCCTTTGTTGAATGGAGAGGAAGTGTGGGATCGTATCTGTAAGTTGCCTAAAACTGCTGATCATTGCGGTAAAATTCCGTTGTACGGAGTTTCTCACAATTGGATCAAACAAAGCATTTTCTGGGAACTTCCATACTGGAGGAAGCTATTGGTTCGTCATAATTTGGATGTCATGCATATAGAGAAGAATGTGTGTGAGCAAATAATCCACACAGTAATGGACGTCAAGGGCAAAACAAAAGATGATGTCAATGCTAGAAGAGATTTGGCTGAGCATTGTAAACGTCAAAAGTTGCATGTACAACCCACTAGGGTGGCTAGTGGAGAAAAAACAACAATGCCAAGTGCTCCATTCGCACTTAATAAGGAGCAAAAGAAAGCTTTATGTGAGTGGATAAAAGATTTGAAGTTCCCAAATGGTTATGCTTCGAATTTGAGTAGGTGCGTAGATGTCCAAGGTGATAAGCTTCATGGCTTGAAAAGCCACGATTATCACATTATCATGGAAAGATTGTTGCCAATCGCGTTGAGAGAGTTGCTTCCTACAAATGTCTGGAAAACAATTACAGAAATTAGTCAATTTTTTCGTGATCTTTGCTCTTCACAGATTCTACTTGATGATATGGTTCATCTGGAGGAAAATATCTCTGAAATTATTTGCAAATTGGAGAAATATTTCCCTCCTTCTTTCTTTAATGTCAAGGAACATCTTCCTGTCCACTTGCCTTATGAGGCTAGAGTCGGTAGACCAGTTCAGTACAGGTGGATGTACCTGTTTGAAAGGTGAAACTCTATTCTAAATTGCAGGGTTCCTTTCATTGTTTGTATGTGAATTCTAACTTCTTGTTCACAACAATATAGGTTTCTACAACACTTGAAACGTAAGGTTGGAAATAAAGCTTGAGTTGAAGCCTCTATTTGTAATGCATATCTTACAGAGGAGATTTCAAATTTCCTTGCCCATTATTTTAGTGAGAATGTAGACATAAAAGCTAGAGATATTGGACGAAATGTTAGAGTTGCTGTTGATGGGAGCAACTCTAATATCCCTACCATCTTTTCTGAAAATGTTGGCTACGCAACCTCCAAGGGGAATTCCAAATATCTGGATGATCAAGATTATCACCTTGCTCATCAATATGTCCTTTCCAATTGTGAATTGTTGAGAGAATATGAACGGTATGGATTTCTCTATATATGTGGTTAATTTTGTGTAAGTAATCATTAGTAGGCAACTTCGGAGGTCATTTGACAATTTTTGTAATTATTAGGTATTTTGAGCAAGACATATTGAAAACCAATCCTAATGTCCGTCTTGAAGATGTTAGGAGTAAGTTTGAGGACCAATTTTCTGATTGGTTACAGCAATATGTGAGTAATGTGCGGTATTCATATTCTTTGATGTTATATAATAATAACATTATGAATCCAATATGTGACACATGTTTCATATGCATAGGTCTTGAACTCAAACATTACCGATGATGTTGTTAGGGCCCTTGCAATGGGTCCTAGGAAAGATGTGTGTGTGTGGAACAACTACTATGTTAACAGCTTCAATTTTCACACATATGTGTATGGGAAGGATAAGTCAACTATGAATTATGGGGTGTCTGTTAGAAGTGTAGATGGAGTGGAGTACTACGGCTTTTTGCAGGAGGTCGTCCAACTCACCTATGTTGGTGCAAATCGTTGTTATAAAACCACCTTATTTAAATGTGATTGGTTTGACTCGGGTAAAGGTACAAACATACATAAACAGTATAAGCTTGTTGAGATCAATCATACGAGGAAATATCCAAAGTATGATCCCTTTGTATTGGCTACCCAAGTTCAACAAGTATACTTTACACCATATCCGAGCGTCAGAAGTGATAAAAATGCATGGTGGGCAGTGTTTAAAGTAAAAGCTAGGTCATCTATTGACGCACCAGTGGATGATATGGCATTTCAAGAGGATCTGAATGACAATCCACCCACCTTATCCACAGTAGACTTAGAGGATGAAGAAACATTGATCGAGTATAATGAACTTATGGAGGTTGATGTTGAAGAAGTTGATTTTGGCGAAGATGAAGATGAAAGCGAAGAAGAAGATGAAGATGAAGATGACCATGAAGAACAAGATGACTATGATGATGATGAGGATGAGGACAACAATGGGGAAGAATTCTAAATTGCAAAATTTCAAGTGTAGATGGAGTCCTTTGTATTGTAAACAGATTATGACTAATTAATATTTTATGCTTTGATAATTGGATGTGTTTTGGTGCACCTATGTGCAAATGCTGAACTTGGAAACAGAACCTCTCCCATGTGTGTTTATGGTACCTCTAATATTTATTTGTGTTCATGTTTGAGGTTTTCACTCTAATACTATTTTCACAGGGGAAATAATTTACGTAATATAATGTGCGTGATTGTTTGCTAAAGGTTTCATAGATGGCATCTGATTCACAAGTTCGATCTGGTTCAATGTTTGGTCGAGATAGACAGAGATGAGCATTTCCCGAAGGTACGCTTGTTGATTCAGATGAGACGCAACCACCTTCACAACCACTTGATCAGGCACTGATATCCCATGATGATAGAATCATCTCTCATGCTTCATCTGATGCAACGGGCAATCCAGGTGCCTTGGAAGTTTTTTGCCCCTAGGGTTTATGGTGAGTGTAAAAAATATAGATAGTGCTTTCTGTATTTGCAGTTGTATCTCCTTATTTGCATTTTACAATGATTAGAGCCTTGTTATATTGAAGTTTGTTTTTCCATTAGGTTTGACGATAGCAAAGTGTCTCGTCAAGTCACTCTAAGTATCAAGAGTTACCATAGGGCTCCTTACACATGTTGGAGGGAGGTACCAGATCATATCAAAACCTTTTGGTGGAATGCATTCAGAGTACGTATATTTATTTATTTATGTTTTGTGATTATTTGCTTCATCCCCATTGTTGTAGTGATAAAAATATGTCAATGGCAAGTAAAATATGTTTGCAATTAAAATATGTTGGAGTGGTTTAATCAAGCATGATTATCATCGTCGGATGCAAATGACAGTGAAGTTGAATTAAGCAAAACAACAAAGAATGTAAGAAAGCCTAGCTACCAAGGCCTAGTGTGCTTTGTGTGTTTTTCTTTGTAGAAAAGTTAAACCCACTCTACTTGTAATTAATCAAATGTAGGCAGTCAAAAACAAAGAATAATAGTATTACTAATTGAGCCAAACACTTATCTCAATTTAATAGATTCAAAATTATATGTAACTATTTGTTTTTCTTGAAAACTCAGCATATAAATAAAAAAACTTTCCAAAGTGTCAGTTTTTTGTAATCTAAATATTCTAGTTTATTTCATCATCCTTCTCGCTATGAATGCAAGGCAAGCCATGTTAATTAATACTTTCAAAAATTCAGACCAATTTTCTTGCAATCTTCTCTTTTGATGTGATCCCTTGATCCACAAAGCCCATGCATGCAAAGATTTCGATGTACAATTTTTGCTAAGGTCCACCCTTTTCCAGGCAGTCATGACTTTTTGAGTTCACCTATGTTGTAAGATAATTTTGAGTATGATCCAAAAAAATTTCCAGGTAGTCAGTCACTCATGATTCTATGACATGATGACATATCTAAATTTCTAAATATTTGTTTATGTGTTAATTATATCCCTTCTATTAATTGATACCTTAATCTAAAAATACAATTCTAGACCTCATTTGCATACACCATATGAAAAAGGGATGGTAGTTAGGGTTGTTAAAGCACCTAGTTTTACTGCGTGGGACAGTTTATTAGCATTTAGAATATCAATGAAATGAACAAAGTAAACTGATGGAAATTGTCTTCAATGCCTGCAACCCTGCAAGTAGCAAAGTAGAATGCAATATAATCCCACCCAACAGTGGATGTTGCAGGGGACTTAATTGTTCATAGATCTGAATAACTAAAGTTCCTTTGATGTATTTCAATCTGCATTTAATTGTGTAGGTAATGTAATCTCATTCTTTTCTAGCGTAGCCATGATGGTCAACTTGTTAGCATCTTCCAAAATAATTCAATCTCTGTTGTCATCAGAATTAGTCTCTTTCAGTTTTTTCTTTGTTTGGCAGTCAAACTTGTACGGTATTTACATCTCTATTTTCGCATGCTACGTTTTCGTAATCAAGACATAAATAATGAGTGCATCTCGTGTGATTCCATCCTTTCGTTTTCTGATATTTATAATTATCGAGAAATGCAGGATCGGTATCGATGGGCAGTTGAGCATGCATCCCTTGTGAAAGAAGCTTATTGGGACAAAGGGAAGAACCGTCTTAAAGACATGGTGTGTAAAGTGAGTAAGAAGAAACCAACTGATGTGATACCGTGGCTATCTCCTGATGTTCGGCGGCAGCTGCAGCATCACAAGCACACATCAACAGGCTTTTTGAAGAGATCAAGGCAGTCCAGGCTGAACAAAGTCACTGGGCCTAAAGTTGGGACTCGTCATATTCAGGGATCAATTTCAGCTTCTGCAATTGCAAAGAAGATGGTAAGCATTTGCTTATTGAGGTGGTTTTTTAATAATGCCAGGCCATTTACGACATTTAGTTGCTTACAAAATTTTCGATTTTACTCACATAGAGGAAAGCAGGAGAGATAGTCACTGTCGCGAAGTTATTTTCTAGAACACATACGAGGGCCAAGGATAAAATTTTCGCAGATGATCGAGCAAAGGCTGTGTGGGTATGTATCAAACCATTGAAGTGCCAACATTCTTGTGCTAACTTTCTTTATGTCATTAACACAAGTTGTACAATGTGATGGTATGAGCCGTGTTATGACAATGAATAGCACACACACATACATATATATATGTGTGCGTGTGTGTGTAACCAAAAGTGCGATTTCAGCAACACAAGCTGGCACGATGTGATAGTATGAACAGTGTACTGATATGTATGGTGTGATGGTATGTACAGTGTGTACATATATATGGTATGTGCAAATTTACATATTTGGTGCTGAGATGATTCTTGCTGAGAAAAAAGTCTGTGATCTGGGACATATATATGGTATGTGCAAATATACATGTTTGGTGCTGAGATGATTCTTGGTGAGAAAAAAGACTGTGATCTGGGACATATATATGGTATGTGCAAATATACGTGTTTGGTGCTAAGATGATTCTTGGTGATTAAAAAGTCTGTGATCTGGGACATATATATGGTATGTGCAAATATACATGTTTGGCGCTGAGACGATTCTTGGAGATAAAAAAGTCTGTGATCTGGGATTGCCTGTGGTTGTAAGTTTTATTTTTGGAATATTATGCTAGTACTGTGATCTGGGGTTGATTGTTGCTTATGAAATGATTCTTGCTTACAAGTTGGCTTCTGATCTGATATTGTGAGACACTGTTAACTAAGTCATAATTGTGATATGATATTGTTGGTGTTTTTTCCTTGGTGTTTTCTCATGGTAAGAAATGATATGCTGATATTGTGATATCAGGTTTATCGATGATTCTGGGTGTTTTTTTTTCTATGATATTGTGAAATAGGGTTAACTATGTGACTATTGCTTAGAAGTTGGCTCTGATCTATTCAGCAGTGAATTTTGCACATATATACAAGTTCTATGCAGTTTATATTTTCCTGTAATGGTGTTCGTAAGGAGTCGTTATGTGTTTTATTCCTTCACCAACCTGCTTGTGTGAGACGATGAAATGAGTTGATTCTTGAATATTGCCTGATTTCTAGCGCGCCAACTGAGATGTATGACTATTGAATATCGCTTGATTCATAGCACTCTAACTGAGATATATTCTATGCATATTCACCCTATGCATTTCGTGACTTTTGCTCCTTTGTTGCTAAGGTGCAAAGTGATGGTATTCAAGTTGCTGAGGTTGAAAATGGGCTTCTGCCACCATCTGTTGGTCTCCCCTCTGACTTCAGATGCATATGTGCATTGAAAGAAAAGATGCGACTCAGCATCCATAGCCATTTGTGCCATTCCATTGTCAGTTTTTCTGAGCACTGTTCTGCTGTACATATATACATATACACAGCTAGCATACATCTAAACAGCATTTGGGTTAGGGGAAAAAGTGCCATTGCATAGCCATTGGATACCTTGCTCACAACATTTCTGAGCATTTAGGCATGTCTTGTTTTTGCATCTTAACTTTCCCCTTTCTTTGTTTTTTTGGGGGGGGGGGTGTACAGGAAAAGGTGCTATACTCATGCATGTACACAGCATCTTAGAAATAATTTAGATGAACAGTGTGATGATATATACAACCCGTTTCTCATGCTTGGTGTGCAGTTTAATGAAATTATTTTTGTAACATTTGTATTTTGGAAATAATTTTCAGGAGAAATATCAATCATTGAAAATGGAAAAACAAGTTCCCCCATCACAAGTGGATGATGGCCTTTTCCTGGAAGCAGTTGGGGGATGGAGTGAAAAAGGCACCATCTATGGCTTGGGCAATAGTACTGCTCTTTTCTACGAGAAGCCAGTGAATCACACCACTTCAAAGAAGTCTTCTTACACTCCCTCCATCGTCTCACAACTTCAATCTGAATTAAATTCGACAAAGACCGAACTTAACTCGACAAAGAATGAACTACAACAACAACATATTTCAATGGAAGAGCAACGACAAGGGATGGAAGAGCAGCAAAGACAGCTTGAACAGCAACAAAGAACGATGGAATAGCAGAAACATAGGATGGAGGAGCAACAACGAATGCTTGAGGCACAATGTAAGATGACGGAAGAACAAAAACAAGCCTTGCTAGGTATGCAATCCCAAATGGCACTCATGTCCAGCTTGCTTGGTCATCCATCACCACTCCATGATTCAGAAAAGTAGAATGCTTGAAAAATATATGCACAACGAGGAGTTCTGATTTTGGGTGCTTTGGATCTCTACCATGCATACATACAGAGAGGAGTTCTAATCACTTTTGTGGATCCCAATTACCTTATATATATATGTTATGCTTTGGATCCATGTAGATTTGTATTTTGGAGTAGTACATACTTACAAATCTTGATCTTTTGTGTGGGGTTGTAAATTTAGCAAAGAGCTCAACCTTTTGAAATTGACATTACTGTAGAAGCTCCTACATATATATGTTATGTATTTTACTTGCAAATCGTTGAGCTGTGTTTGATTTTGGTTTTATTGGAAGAGGTGTTCATGCAATTTGGCACCAATGTGGAAGCAGGAAGATTATTTCAACACCCAATTTTGATAGCAAGATAGATTTTGTAACCAGTTTGGTTTCTAAATTTAGAAACTCAGCACAATTCTCAGTTTCAAACATTAGAAACTGATCACAATGATTGGTTTCTAAAAATTAGAAACCAATCATGTGTTTGGTTTCTAATGTTTGAGACTGATGGTTCTGTTCAGTTTCCAAATATTGGAAACCGATTACTGGAATGGGTTTCCAAATATTAGAAACCAATGGCTCTGTTCAGTTTCCAAATATTAGAAACCGATTACTAGAATCGGTTTCCAAGTGTTAGAAACTGATGGGTTTATTGGTTTCCAATTATTAGAAACTGATGGAGTTATTCGGTTTCCAAATATTAGAAACCGATGACTGGAATCGGTTTCTAAATGTTAGAAACCGATGGGTTTATCGGTTTCCAATTATTAGAAACCGATGACTTTATTCGGTTTCCAAAATTTAGAAACGGATGCACAAATGGTTTCAAACACCAGTTTCTGATTTAGAAACCGAATCAAATTCAGTTTCAGAGTGGGTTTGCAACCAAGCCTGCGGAAACGGAAATCTTTCGGTTTCAAATCGGTTTCAAATGAAATTTAGAAACTGATTTCACCATTTTGAAATCGAATACTTCGGTTTCTAAACGCGTGTTTTCTTGTAGTGATTTGAGTTCAATTATTTATGGATCAGCCCATACATTAAAATAAGGTCAACAATAGGTTAGGTTATTTATGGGTCAGTCCGTCTAGAGCATGTTAACGCCTGCTAATAACACATTCAATAATTCAGATATTTTTGTTAACTAACCAACCACAATGCAATCATGCACACTTTATTAATGGGTTGACTCTAACACGAACACGCTTAAGCCGTTGCCCACCATTAGCATCACAGCTCAAGGCCAATTAATATGAAAACCACATAAAAAAGAATTAGATAAGTACAAGATATTGCAATTATCTTTTAAAAACAACATAAAAAATTATATTATTACATAGTAATATTATTTAAATATGACTAGACATATTCATTTCACTAAACATACAACTATCTTACGTTGTGTGCCTATTTCACACCATTTGTTAAAGTTGTCAATATAAGTTATACATGATTTTATTTTATAATAATAGAATTGGGAAACAAAAAATACTATTGTTTAATTTATGAATGTTGCGATAATTACATAATATCTTTCTAACCGATTTGATACAGTAAATAACTTTTTTTAGGTAAAAAGGTAAGCTTTCATTTCACAGTCAAATATCAACCAGTACATCAAAGCTTGGGGGATACCTCAAAGTCACAAAGGCTGATCTACATGCTTCTTAACCTATTCAAAAGCATTCTTCCACGTTCCTCAGTTGTAAGTAAAAGCATCCCTTGTACACCTTGAAAAGCTCTTCTATTTCTTTTCAGCCAGTAAATAATCACCGTTGATGTCATGTGTATTCTATCTTTTTACTTTTTGCTACTTGGATGTTGCAGCAGCACCTATTGCCATTCACCCCATGTTTGTCAATAGGCTGAAACTATGTCGTATCTTCCATTGCTTGATTGTAAACTGTTAGGGTATAAACATATTTTTAGACCTTCAATCATAAACTTGAGCTTTTGGTTGACATGATTTTGAACTTGGTATCAGAGCATTTTTGACCAAGAGATATCGAGTTCGAATGTCAACAATCTTCATATTTATTTATTATAATGTCAGCAACCTCCATATTTATTTATTACGCAAGGTAGAAGAGGCCTTTACAGCATCCATGCTTTAAGCCCAAAGAGCATTCGCACGAGGAGGTGTGTTAAGAGTATAAACATGCCTAATCACATTTGTAAAGGTTTCAGAAGAGGCGTGTTGAGCGAGTAGGTTTGGGTCTGGGCTAGATTTGAACTCTAGTTTGTGAGTTTTGGGGTCAATTTATTTTGGGTTGGGTTGAGAAAATCGTATTTAGACCCAATTTTTTCTAAAGGTTTCAGATCCGATTATTGGATTGACTTAATTTTTGCCGCATCTAGTTGTACAACAATAACTTTACCATGGGACTCCCTCGTTAGGTACGATAAGAAAAGATCCAAATATAATCAGTCTTAGTACCAATAACTAGGGGTGTTCAAAACTATCCGTAACCAAAAACCCGAACCAAATAACCGCGAATCGATCCGAAATATTGGGTATCCGAACCGAAATATTTAAAATTTTTGGTTCGGGTACCCGAACCGATAAATTTTTTGGGTTTCGGTTTGGATACGGTTCGGATGTTTCGTAATTTCGGGTACCCGAAAACCCAAAACTTTTTTTTATTTTATATTTTTTTTTAATTTTCTCTTCCCTAAAAACTTTGTAAGTTACATATCCCCAAGCCCCATGAAGACAAGGACTTTGAGTTTTTGACTTTGTTGCATTGTTTTGTTTAGATTTCTAGGTCTTCTATAAGACTTTGTTGCATTTGGACAATGGTTTCGGCATGAATACGATATTATTAAGGTTATGTCTTATGGATGTGTGAAGTCGTTGAAATGTGAATAATAGTAACGTACTTTGTGGTATTGCCATATTATGTGATAATATCATGTATTAGTTCCCTTTGGGTACCAAAAAAAATTATTAAACAAAATAGGAAAAAAATATTTTTAAAAAATTGGGTTATTGGTTAACCAAAAATCCGAACCGAAATTTTCGGGTACCCGAATTTCGGGTACCCAAATATTTCGGTTCGGATACGGTTCACCATTATGCCGACCCGAAATTTCGGGTACCCGAACCGAAATTCCTTTTGGTTCGGGTACCCGAACCATGAACACCCCTACCAATAACTCGGTAAGTAAAAAAGTTCTATTTCAAGAAACCCACCTTATGAGCATTCTTTTTACCTTTTCCGATCAGTAAGTTTTGTAGGAAAAAAAATAGTATAATAAAGTAAGCGTTTTTGAACGCGAATAATACAAACTTTGGAGAGATGTTTGGATGCCAATAATCCAAATCTCATGAGTAGCTTCAACCGTTTCAAACCTTGGGGTTATTAGGGGTGTTCATCGGTCCAAACCCGGACCGGACCGGACCGGACCGGGTTGGACCGAAGACCGAATAAGAGGGAAGTTATAGACCGTGGACCGGACCGAAAAAAGTAGGACCGGACCGGACCGGACCGAATTATAAAGCTAGCAAATTTTTACAATATGAACATTTTATATTTATTTCAATATGAACAATTTCTACATATTTTCACCATGAAAAATAAATCAATATTCTTGAATGTTTGAAAAATTATAAGTTGCAAAAGAAAATTAAAATTTAGTGAATAAAAAATCGGTTTTTAAATTTTTTTATTCAGTCCTCGGTCCGGACCGGTGGACCGTACCGGACCGGACCGAAGACCGAATAAAAAAAATTTGTGGACCGTGGACCGGACCGAATTCATTCGGTTCGGTCCGGTCCGGTCTAGGCCGGTCTTCGGTCCGGTCCGGGTTTGGACCGAATAATGAACACCCCTAGGGGTTATTTACTTTTAGTGGTGCAAGAGTCATTTGAAATTGTATTTTATGGACAATTTGAACTTCAAATAAATACAAACAACTTGAATTTTATATGCTTATATTGTTTTAGCTTTTAGGGGTAATATTATTTAAAATTATCTGAAAAATATAATTTAAAATGAACCATAAATGATTGAAATCAATACCCTGATTTCAGAGCATTGAAAGTTATTTCAAAAGTTCAAATTATTAGCATCCAAACCCTCCAAAGTTTAAATAATTTGAATTCAATATAAGTGTGATTGAAGGTCTGTTCTTTTTGTTGGTAAATTAGGGTTGGTAAAAGGTAAAGTTGATTGAGGCAGGTTGAAGTGAGTTAAAGTTGATTGAAGTTAATATTTTTTTATTGAAGTGAGTTGAAATAGATTGAAGTAGGTTGAAGTGGGTTGAAACTGGTTAATGTGGGTTAAAGTTGATATATTTTTTAAAATTGGTTAAAATAGTGAAAATAAAATTTTGAAGAAGGTGGGTTGTAGTATGTTGCAATTGGTTAAAATTAATATTTTTTATTAAAGTGGATTATAATTGATATTTTTTATTAAAATAAATTAAAATTAATAAATTAAAAAAGATCAATGAAAAGAACAGGCTCGAATGTAAGTTTTTTTGTTTTTCTTTTTTGGGGGGAGGAGGGGGGGGGGGGTTCTAATAGGAATATAGGAAGAACGACTCAAGTACTGAATGTTGCTCGAGACATCCATCTATGGCTACATCGGTGAAAACTACCAGGAGAAATAGTAGCATATGCAGATTATGAACAAGCTGTTGCCGAACGATGAACCCCTCTGGGTGTGTGTGTGTGTGTGAGAGAGAGAATCCAACGTTATGAATCAGTGATTGATGATCACGAATTCAAGGTCACCTGTACTCGAATGGGAGGAAAAAGAAGGCCGCAGACGAAATTAAATGCCCACCTCATTCAATGCTCTCAACGCCGCAGATCTGACCCCATTTAATTCGATTCAATTCAATTCAATTCCTTTCGTTTCCCTGCTCTTCTGCTTACTGACTCATGCTCACCCCTTTGTCCTACAAATTAGGGGTAACTCTCTTTTCATCTAATATCAGTACTTAAAAAAATTCGTTTCTGAGTGCTAATATGCTCCCCCTTCCCCAATTCTACTGCTATTTATTAGTTATTCTGTGACAAACCAGACATATGTTCATCAACCCACAAATTAAAATTTAATTTTAGCAAAACCCTTTTCATGTTAACCTGTTGAGTTGTCCCTGTCACTTGCCTTGCTCATTTACTACCCCCTCACTTCTCTTGGAATTAATTGGGTCACATTCAAGTGGGGTTTTTATATTGGGGTTGTTAGTGTTGGTATAGTAGAAATGGGGGATTTGGGTTTTTGGATAGAAGTGTGAATAGTTAGAGAAAAACCCAGAAAATAATAAAGGGAAAGACGTCTTTTTTCCCGTCAAATTTTGATGGGGGGTTTGAGTGTGGTTGCTGAAGAAGAAGGGATTATTGGGAAGAGGGAGAATGGAGTTCCTGCTCACCATAGGCGTTCAAGGAGGTGACAACACTTCATTACTCCCCTGTATTCTTTGTGGGTGCCTTTTTTTAAAAAAATTTTAAATTGATGGATTGTATATTTTATTGAGAGCAAGTTTGCTGGTTATGGTTTGGTGGGTTTGTATGTTTCTTCTACTAGATTGTGATTGACATTTGACAATGGTAGTTGATTTCTGAAATATCTTCTTTTGCTGCTTCTGGGATCTTTCACAGAAGGAATTTACATTGTGTTACAATTTTGATTTGATAAATGAAAAGCAATGGGGTTATAGCTCCATGTATAGTTCTGCTACTATTGCCAATTAAGTCCTTTTCTTTTTTGCTGAAAATAGTAAATACCAATTTTGTGACTTGCTTGAAGGTTCTGTGATCTTCCATGTGAAAAGGGGGGGGGGGGGTTGTCTATGATCTAACATGTAGGAGCTGAAGATTAGCGGATGCCAGCTAGTCTATTGTTGTGGAGAAATTGATGGATGCACTGTGCAGTTTACCATATCTGGATGAGCATATCATTGTCTTGATGTTCGTCTTCAATATCTTTTGGATTTGCAGCGCTTCTGACAGGAATATTGATATTTTCGAAGTAACGGTCCCACATTCCATTGAGTGTCACCACAACTCATCAAGCGTAAGATCACAACTCCTTGTTATTAGTAGTATTTCCACTTGAGTGAAGTTCAAACAAAGAGTAGATGATTGTTGAAATGTAACCTGTAAAGGAAATTGGAAATACTATGTATATATACATGTTTGATCAGTAGCAAATACCCTCGGAGGAATTTAAAGATTGCATGTTTTCCTTTTTTTCATAGGATTCACCAATTTCTACGAGGACCTGTGGCTCCCAAACCCCATCCAATGGACAATCCGTCGCTTCAAGTACAAGCTCATCAAACCATCGTGCTTCCTTGGAAAAGGATGTGAGTGCTCGTGCTTGATGCTCTTTCCCTTCAATTCTTGTTTAAATTGAGATGAGGTTGCCTTATGAAATGGCTAATGTATTTCTTCTATGATGATCCAACACTACTTCAGATACAGCTACTTCAATTCCGGCTACAGCAAGAGAAATCTATGCGAGCTATGCTTGAGAAAGCGATTGGCCGAGCTTCTAGTACTTTGTCTCCTGGTCATAGGCATTTTGCCTCTCAGGTGAATGAAAATATACAGAAATTATCGAATACAAATGACTTCTAACTGTGGACTTCTTTGAAATTATATTGAGTTTCATCTGGTCTTAGCATCCACAAATAGCAAATTTATCTAACTTCCTGATGCAGATAGAGCAAATTGATTGCTGAAATCTTGCTTTCTTCTTTGTTTCTCTCATTTTTGGCCATGAATATCCATTATCATTGGTTTAGTAATCTTTGATAATACGACTTCTACAGACAAAGGAGCTAATTGCTGAGATCGAGTTACTTGAAGAAGAGGTTGCCAACCGGGAGCAGCATGTTCTTGCTCTGTATAGGAGCATTTTTGAGCAATGTGTTAGTCGGTCACCTTCAGAGCAAAACTCAGGAGTGAGTTCTCCTGCCCATATGAGAAATAGAGCAAGGAAACATCCGAGCATAATTTCAAGTGCATTTTGTTCCTCAAAGACATTCCCTTTGCGAGTTCTTTCTTCAAAGAGCAATTCTGCAAAGAAGGACAGCAAGCCCAGACATCCCTCAATGTGCATTGCAAAAGTCGATGTTCAGCATGAGAGGTCTTGTTCTAACCTCAGTAAGGTGACTGACCAATGCTTGCTTCACTCACTCATTTCGTCTAATTTGTAGTGCTTAAAATGATTATAGAATGATAACATTGTCTTAATTTCGGGCAGGCACAAAAAGATTTGTTCTATTTTGAATTTTTTTTATAAAAAAAATCTAGAGCTCCTATGGACATACATGGTTTGCAGATTTATGTTCTCGATCTAAAAGACCAAAAAGGTCAGAATGTCTTCTGTGGAGGTTTGTTTGAGCATTGAAAATGTCTAATCTACTGCGACTTCACATAACAGCAATTTATATTAGCTAACAACAAGGCTAACTACAAGGTTTATTAGCTAACTACAAGGCTAACAAAAGCAGATAAATCTTAGGTTAATGTTTAGGTGGGATGTACCGTCGTAAATGTCTGTATCGTTGGATATTAATGATGCAAACAAAGCAAATGAGTCAATAAGAGTTAAATTACTTGAAAGTGCTCTAAAAGTATAGGACATGGATCGACATGGTTGTTGGGAAAAGGGGTTCCCTAGGATCTTTAAGCTGTTTAATCTTGTTGGGCTTGGATATGAGTACATTGATAGTCACCAAACATGTTCTTGCTTACCAGAGAAATGGCCCACAAAGCCTTCGTGTGATACAACAACAACAACAACAACAACTCCCAATATGGGTCCCGCTTTCGCGGGGTCTGGGAAGCCTTTGTGTGATAATGTCATAAATTCATAGAGGGCCTATTGTTATTGTTATTGTTCAGGGTCAACGGGGGACCATGGCCCGTGTTTATGTAGCCTTACAAGGATTAGCGTCGCACATGGTGAGCCAAAGGAAATAGGTGTTTCATCTTTGTGGGCCTAGGTGGGGGAACAGGCATTGTATCTAGCTACAAGAGGCTGGTCCTGTGGTGCGTTTTTGCTTGACCACTATGCTACCAGTGGGAGAAGTGAAAGAGGATGCGGTGCATGATAAGTGATTCAGAAAGTTGGAAAGGGAATGTCTACTGCAAGTACCCTGCTATTTCATATATGGCTTTGGCTTAGATGATTGGAAGGCATTTTGGACTTTATAGGATTGCTACCAGTGACCAAAGCGGGTCAGAAGTGATGAAGATTTCAACTAAACTGAAATCAAGTCTATTCTCAAATCAACTCTGAAAGTTACACAGCATGCAAGGGGTATTTATGACTTGAAAACTACTAAGAACAAAAGAAAAATAATATAGTATGTTAGTAGTACTGTTGTGCTACTTTTTAAACAATAACAAAATTAATATTTGTAGGTCTGCTATCCTAAAAATCCTTTATAATTAAATATGAAGTCAAAAAGAAAATATAATCATAACCTAAAATTACTATACTTATACAATAAATCATAAATCTTTTTATTCCCTTGAATTTGCATCATTCTACTCTTAGAGAAAGTCGTCCACAAGTTTTTGTCAAAGTTGGTAGTCATTAGATGTGGGAGCTAGAATTTGTGGAAGCAAATATAAGGCTTGGCCAGGATATACGGCGCAAATATGGCTGCTTTGGATCAGATGTCATTGATAACATCAAGAATTGCATCCTAGACTAGGTTCACAATGACATTTTGTTCTATCTTAGCAACGCCAACAATTTCTACAACTTGTTCCACTTCATCTTCTTTATCTGCTGCATACAATTCACTGTTGAGCTTTGGTGGACCATTGCATATGTTTTTTTATTGATTTGACTTCATAACAACCTAATTAGCATGCCCCTCAGTCTCTCTCACTCTTGCCTCAAGCACTTGTTCAATCAATTGTGTTGTCCTTTTGTTTCAGTAGGTTCAATCTGGAGTGCTTCTGGCTTTTGTGAAACAACTTATCAATTTTATCCATAAGAGTATTAGTATGTTCAAACCAATCATTAAGATGATCATGACCTTGGTTTACTTGATAAGTTTCTATCAAAGTATTAAAATGAGTTGTTAAGTGCTTGGTACGCCATCAACTTTAGTCAGCATGGTTGAAAGATGGTAAATACCTGATGATGACTGCTGTGCAACAGCAATAATTTTGAAGTCATTGGCAACGGTGATTATGGATCACAATTAGTCCTAAAGGAACCCCCCCCCCCCCAAAAAACCCCAAAAGAAGGTAATGAGGAGCGACTACTTAGGCAGCCTTTCTGGCGAGGGAGCAAGAGTTTTACTTAAGTCGTCATCCTTGAAAAATGGAAGAAAAGCCACATGCATCAGTGCATCCCCGACCTAGAGGTGAGAAGTGATTGACCCAAAATTCATTATCCAATCAGCCGCTGTATTAGCTTCCTAAAGTTTCTCATCAATTTCTCAACAGTTGGTCTTTAGTTGGTACAGAGCTGTTCTGTTATCAGATGATGGAGAATGCGCTGACAACTCAATTAATTATTTGTGTTCCATTAAAAGTTAAAACCTCCAACAATAACATATCATGGAAAGTGTATTTATAAATTATAACCTAAAAAATACTGAAAATCTTAGGACAACTAAAATACTATTTTCAAAACAATAATAAAGCTAATAACTTGACATATTGTGTTATAACTTCTCTTTCTCCTTCACTTTAGTAATAAAGAGCCCCCAGAGGATCTTATCTCTGATCTTGTAGCTATGGGCATTATAAAGGGGAGGAGGTGAGAACATCAGAGTAGTGCATAGTGCGAACGGCATAATCGAACTCCATTATCCTCATGCACGGGAATTTGACCACTAGCCTGATTGTTGCAATTAAGCTCAAGGCGTTTAAAATACTCGAGACTCCCTCACTATTGTGCTGTGTATACTGAGCCTTGAACCACAAAATTTAAAAGGCAGCATTAGCTTCTCTACTTATCCCTGGCTGTCTCCTACCTATTAGCATGTTTACCTTGTCAGTTTTGATCACCCCTTTCCTGATTCCTGTTTGGAAATTGATAACGATGTCATTTTGTTCCAGGTTCATGGGAAGTCACCCACCAGAGAGAAATCTTCTGTTGTACGAACTCTAAAGGATCATCTCTACCAGTGCCCCAACAAGTTGTCAGAGGAAATGGTCAGATGTATGGCAGCAGTCTATTGCTGGCTTTACAGCACAGAATCAACAAACGAAAATTCAGAGAGTAACCAATCATCTGCCCCCTTGAAGTCTCATGCTAATCTTCCCAGGCGGATTCCTTCTGCAGAAAGCCATTCTTCAAAATCCATGGTCGAGATATGCTCGATGCCAACAGATAAAAATCGGTTTTCTCGTGCCTCTTATGCAATCAGCAGCTATAGGTGAGTCCCATTATTTCACTTATTGTATTGGGGAAGAGAATTAATATTTCATCAAGCTTCAGATGTCTTTGTGGCTCTAAAGGAGATTTATCTTGAGAGCTTGTCAAAGGCTCCTTCAACTGGCCTAAATTTGCAGCATCAACTTAAGTTTGCAACTGTGTGGTTGCTTTGCCTGTGACCTGGGGAGTTACTGCAGTTCAGTTCTCATGAAATTGATTGAAAAGGCCATCCGTGGCTTTTAAATGTGAAAATGAGGTTGGTCCTGCTGGACTACTGAATATACATTCTTGAGGTTGTTGGTGCTAATTTTTTCTTGCTTTTAGCATATGCTAGTAAACCTTTCCTAGTTGATGTCAGAAATTTTACTGAATTCATTTCTTTATCTGATCTCCGGTCTCCTGATGTATAGGCTGAGGTTGATCTATAAAGTTGGACTTTTGCATGTTGATTCCTGTGCTGTTTCATTATGTCTGTAGTTCACATTAATCATTCCCAGTGGTGACTGGTGACAGGGTATGCACCCATGGACTCTGCACTCTGAAAACTATATCTTAGTGGTAGGGTGGCCTTTGTGCTTTGGAGCAAAGTGTGGATTGCCTGGGCAATACATTGAAGTATAAGACTTAGTTCCATACTTAATAATAAAGGGTGGGCCTATTTGTTTGAACAGGTGCGCCAGGCACTTGTTAGATGCATTTTTTTTTTAAAAAAAAAAACAAAACTGTGTACACACCTTAGTTATTTTATTTTACTTCTTTGGCTCAAAGGGCACCCTTAAAAATTAGTTGGTATGCATCAAATTTCATAAAATTCAAAAGTGAGACACATTTGAACAAAATTTCTAGATCTTCACTAAGCAATACAAATTTAGTCTAATTGTTTTTTGATTGCCAAGTTTGTTCTAATTATGCTTAGATGGGATTGCAGCACATAGACTCCGTTGCCAATAGCCTTGCCTAAGAGCTTCTAGTTATGCAAATACTGAATTTCTTTTCGTTTTTTTTTTTCCATTCTACAATTGCAGAGCTCTTGTTGAGCAACTGGAAAGAGTGGACGTAAGTCAAATGGAAGCCAAAGCCCAAATTGCATTTTGGATCAACATTTATAATTCTCTCATAATGCATGTAGGTGGTATATAATTTTTGGTTGATAACTTTATTCTTTTTTTGGTTGCATTTTCATTGTTCTTCATTTCTCTGCTGCAGGCATATTTAGCATATGGTGTCCCCCATAGTCCTTTGAGAAGATTAGCTCTCTTCCACAAGGTGACCCTTTTATGATTTACAACTAGTTCAGTTTTGCGCTCCCTCCCCCGCCCCCCCCCCCCCCCCCCCCCCCAAAAGAGGGAAAAAACCATGCCATTAATGGCGTTCAATATCAAGGAAATTCTCAGGCATACACGCCTCCCGGCCCCCGACACATGAAAATTTGATAGAAGATCTGTGCCAATTAGAGGCATCATGTCCATGGTGGCGTGGTAGCCGGACCTTAATAATTTAGGCCGGTGCTGTATTTGAATCCCATTCTTGGCCTTTTCCCTCTGCTTATTTGGCATTTGTTGGGGGCCGGTGCATTAGAGGGACTTTTGTTATTATCTTTTTCGCATCCCTTTTCCATCTTCTCTCCCTATTTTGGTGCTATTTGGTAGTCTTACCATTTTTGTTAGTTTCCATACCCATTCTTTTCAATTTTGTATAGATTATTATTTTTTTATTTGATCATATTTTAATTTTTATGTAAGAATTACTATTTTAGTTACATACCGTAGTCTTTTATTATAGACTTTACGACAAAGTTTAACTCAAATACATAAGACGACCAAAATTTCCCCCCTACTATTATTAGTATGATGAAATTTCCTTACTTCGACAATGGGATCCAAATTTTTGGAGTTTGGTTTAACTAAAAATTTTATGTGGGTTTCCTTCAAAAATAATTGGCCACCAAATACCTAAGACACTTATGACGATTGTGTGTATTCGCCCTCAACTTCGGCCCCCCTTGACATGAAAGCCTAGGTTTGCCTCTGCAGCCCATCTCAAAAGTACTTTTGCTTGGCTTTTGAGTGTGAGATTATAGATTAAATTACCAAATAGATTTTTTTGAGTTTATATTGACCATGAATTCCCCCCCCCCTCTCAAAAAAAAAATCCATGGCTGTCCACTTTTTACATTTTCATTAGCGCAAAGTCTTTTTCACTTTAACAGTATCTTTCATAAACTTGAGCTTTGACAGGAGGATGCAATTACTGCTGGTAGCACTGAAAATGATGGCTCTTCTTGGGATGGCCGTTGGTACAAGTATAACATTTATTTTAGGCTTGAGTATTGGGTAGGCAGTGTTCCAAATGTGAGGTCGTTAGATAAATTTTTTGAGCCCTACAATTTCTGCCACTTTACAGACTCATTTTACTAGTTGATATTTATCCCCAGCCGTGGCTACAGATACTTGGGCAGATTTTAGTTGGCCTCTTCATTTTAGGTGCATGTCATGCACTGTAGTTGGAAGTACTGGAATTCAATGCTTGGATAAATATCCACTTGTGATTACGGCAGCTGATTCCATATAGCATAGCAGTGTAGATCATTGAATCTCCTGTTGATAGTTGGGCCCTGCAGTGTAGTTCAAACTTGCTTTTGATGAAATTCACACTGCATCTCTAGGATTTATAAATGGTGCTGAACTTCTGTATTCCCCTTGTACAATATTCTGTTTTATTACACTGCATAGTTCATGCATCCTGCATTCTGGTTAACTGAGAGGACTTCTTTCTTTACTGCAGGCAGCCTACAATATCAGTGGCCTCGTTGTCAGCGCAAATGCCATAGAAAACGCAATATTCTGCTTCCGTACACCTCGAATTGGAGGGGTAATAATTTCAGTATTTTGTCATTTACAAGTACAGCTTGATGATCATCACACTGACATGCCAGTTACAATTGACTGTGTCTGTCACCTAATCTAGGCACTGCACACTGCTTAAGCGTTCAGTACTTAGCACACAAAATAATGTGGATTTTTGCTTCCTTGTTTTGGCATCTGCTGGCCTCTAATGTACTTCTGCATTTACTTGTTACCCCTGCTTATCTGCTGAAAGTTAAGTGCAAAAGGAAGGACGAAAAGGCGTAATGAACCTACAATGGTAACAGGTAAAGGTGAGACGAAATGGCAGAACTTGCCTCCGTAGCATGAGCGATGATTCATCATTCCCTATAAAAGTTGGTAGAACAGGGGGGGGGGGATTTGGTGTTGGCAGCTCCGTCTTGTACCAGGGATGGAGATCAGATAGTCAGAATAGCTTTTGCAGTTATGCACTCTCCTCATCAAGCCTTTCAGTGAAATGCAGTGAAATGAAGGAAAAATCCATGAACCTACTGCATTAACCCACTCATAACAACAATGGAATCACTGGAAGGACCAGTATTAGCATCCATAGGTCATTCTTAGGATTAGAAAAGATTAGAGAAGCATGCTTTGACAAAGCATGGTTCAATGTCTAGGTAGCCTGATCAGGTTCTCTAGCAACTAGCCAACCGCAAATCAAGATTATTGGTGAGGATCAAGAAGGAAATGGCTTGGGTTATAGTGGATTAAACCAAAAATGCCTCTCTGAAGTGTCGTTTGCTTCCTTTCTATGGACTAAGGTATTCAGTGGTTTATGTGTAGGGTCTATTTGTTTCAACCCTTCTGTAATTCAGGGTAAGAGTAATTTAGAGATAAGATTGCTGCATGTGCCCCTCCCCCCTCCCTTTTTTTTTTCCCCTAGACAGTAATCTTGAGAATGGCTTTAGATTTGGATCAGCAAGAAAACTGTTTGGTGAATATGGTAATTTATCTTTATTGGTTGAAGGATCTCCTCATAAGTTTTCTGATCCAGTGTGTGTTGTGTGTTCAATATTCGGACCATATGAAGAGCTAATTTCTGAGAGGTGATGGAAGCTACTTTCTTATTATGTGTGCAGTGGATTGAGGCTATCCTATCTACTGCCTACCGAAAGAAATCTGGAGAAGAGAGGCAACTTATTAGTTCAAAATTCGGTCTTCCCAACTCGCAGTCCCTTGTATGCTTTGCACTCTGCAGTGGAGCCTTTTCTGACCCTGCGGTAATTTCTTGCTCCTGCTTCTACTTGCCCCATCATTTCTAGTGCTGAACTTACATCTTGATCTTCCCCTCATTCTAAGACATTACAAACAGCATAGACTTGGCCACTTGACAGACATATTCTGGGGTTTGTTTTAAAATATTTCAAAATGAGTTGATAAAATATTTGAGCCTGGTTGGTCATATTTGGGTCTATTGTTGATCTAGCTAACTACCCTGTCAAAAGAATCTTATTCAGTATTGCTCATCAAATTGGATCATATCAATTTGGGTCTGATCTGATGTATCTCTTCATGTGTAGCTTAAGGTCTACACGGCCTCAAACATAAGAGATGAGCTAGAGCGAGCAAAAAGGGAGTTTCTCCACACCAACATCGTGGTCAAGAAATCCAAGAAAGTGTTCCTTCCAAGACTACTTGAGCGGTTTGCCAGGGAATCCTCCATTGGGTCAGATGAGCTTCTCACATGGGTATGTGATAACATTGATCGGAAGCTCCAGGATTCCATTCATCGGTGCATCGATTCCAAGAACGTCAAGAAAGCATCTCACATCATAGAGTGGTTGCCCTACAGCTCGAAATTCAGATACGTATTCTCAGAACAACTAGCCAAAAAGCCTTGGTGGTTTTGAATTCTGATCATCATTTTCAGGTGCAGGTGTGGTGGGAATTCTCTGCTCTTGATTGTGTTGATATAATGGTGATGTTTCGCCCAGTGTTGTTGTATAGGAGTACCTGGGCTGTATTTTGGTTGTTTATCTTCTTTGTTTTGTAGAAATAGAGTGAGCTTCATAATGTGTTGTGTTTCACTCTCTGTGTGTGTGTGTGTGTGTGTGTTTGATATATGATGCCATCCCGCATGCTCAGTTGCTGCGAATTTGCTGGGAAGGATAAACTGTGAGTGAGAACTGAAATGGGGAGAGAGAAGATCTGTTGGGGGAGTGGGAGAGATTCTAGGAGGATAGAGGGGGAAAGAGAGAGAGGAGAGAGGGAGGTTAATTGGGGGTCAAGAGAGAGAATCCGGTGAGAGGGCGAGCAGCTGGTGGCATGAGCGGAGATTCTGTTAATCTGTTGGGAGTGGGATTTTTTTATTTTTTAAAAAAAATCATTTTTGGAAAGGAAACACAAGAAAAAATAAATATTTACTAGTCGGCTATGCTCACCAAATTGACATGTCTCATGAGCTAAACTCACCAAATTTTTAACAATTATAATTAATTATGAATTGTAAAGATCTAGCATTCATCAACTATGTCACCTATGTCAACGGATACAAAATGACATTCTAGGCGAATTAATACTATCCAGAAGATGTATTATGCACATAACTTTCTAATTGTAAAAAACTATGATTAAAATTAATATTTTATGCAATTTATAGGTTGTAACAATCTTTTACTATTCAATCACACCATTTTTAAAAAATTTAGTACATAATAATATGACTTTGAAGTTTGAATAAGATACTTAAGAAGTGTCTTATAGTAATATAGACACTTATCATTTCGCCATTAATTTTATGTAGTACTTCATTGGCAAGGATAATGAAGAGAACCCTAGATCTTGAAGTTGCAATAGTAGTTGTGATTAACCGCGTTTGCTTAACTAATTGTCATAGAGTGCAGAAGAATGAAATGATGTTCAAGTAGTGGCGAACATAATTTTTGAGTATCTTGAAATTAGATCAAAATCGGCCAAATAATTTTGATTGTGGTTCCCAAGAATGAGGAATTGGTTTGATCGGTTTCGATGCCAATTCTAAAAAAACAACTTTGAAATAGGAAACAGTTAAATTAGGAGAAACGGGGAAGAAGTATTGTTATTACATTTCTTTTCATTTCTTTTTCTTTGTAGTTTTCTTTTTCAGATTTCTTTGTCAAATTAAGGGTCATTTTATTTCTTTTTCAAACATGAGTTAGCCGATATTTTTCTTCACTTTGGTATATTATGATCAATTACACCCTTCGGAAAAGGGGGCAAGTTAAATTTTCGAAGGATAAAATTTCCATTTTAAAAGCGTCGGGAACTTACAATTGAAGTCGGAATCGGCGGTTTCGGTTCATTTCAGTTCCTAAAAGTTAGGTACTAGTTTGATTTATTGCAATTCCAGATCTCGAATTTTTGGGTAGGTATTGGAACCGCTCACCCCTAATTCCAAGTAATGCATTGCTCTTAGGAGGTGAATCCAGTATCATTTTGCCAAGGAAAGCTTACATGGCTAGGGTAGTTTGCTTTCATTCATATTGAAGAATCGAGTGCAGAAGAATCGAGCGTGGTAGCTCACAAATCAAATGACTCCTAATGGTTAATTCCTTTGTGGTTGCGTACATTACGGCCCTGTTATTTTCGTAGGTCATTTTAGATTTATCAACTTCAATCCACTTCAATTAATGTTAATCCACCTGGAAAAAAAATATCAATCTCAACCCATTTCAACCAACCTCAATCTACCTCTACCAACTTTAACCCACCCCTTCATAAATTTAATAATTTGTGAAGTGTCATGTGAGATTTAATTATTTTTGCAAAGTAGTATGATTTGAAAATGGTGAAAATTTATAAGTAACTTAGGGTTGGTAAAAGGGTGAAGTAGGTTAAGGTAGGTTGAAGTAACTTGGGGTTGGTAAAAGGTTGAGGTAGGTGGAAATTTACCCATGAAAAAAAAAAGGCACGTATATAAAAAGTTGTCATCAATAAATTTTGTAACCCCAATCGTTAAAAATAATTGACAAGTTGTGTCATCCTCCAACTTCCAGAAAAATAGTTACAAAATTGTGAAATTACCATTCAGTGAAAAAATGCCCTAAAAATTACAATAACTTCATAAATAAAAACAATATACCAACTTCAACTTACTTCAACCCATTTCAACCAACTTCAACGCACTTCAATCTACTTCAACCCACCTCAAAAAAAATACCAACTTCAATCCACCTCAACCCACCTCAACTAACCTCAACCCACTTCAATATTTTATCCACCCCTATTTACTAACGAAAAGAACAGGCCCTACATGTGCATGTTACAAATGCTTCATAATTGCCTTTGCATGCACGTCTAAAAAAATGGATTATAAAATTATCCATTACACCATGAAACTTTTAAAATTTTGATGGCATCTTGCACATTTTTGCGTGGATGTATGATTTGTTTGTGTCATATTTTTGTGATAAAAATTAGATATATATGTGAGTACATCACTGCCATGTGGCCCTCTATTATTTTATTTTTTTTCAATCTATATGAACAATATGTTCCATGTCTTTAAAAAATTAAGTACTTGTTCATTCCCCCCTTTGGAGTGAAAATACAAATAGTAATGACAAATAGAATAATTAACACTTCCACAATACAATAATACATTGGAAAATGCAAAGAGTCACAAATTAAACTCTCTTAGTGCTTGGAGTTGGAAAAATATTTATGGTCCTGTTTGGCAAACAGCTGTTAACTGTTAGCTGTTTGTACTAGCTGTTTAAATTAGCTGTTCGTAGAAAAACTGTTTGGTGAAATTAGCTGTTTCTAACAAAGTTGTAAGACAAAAAGTCAATTCCCCAAAAAATCTCTTCCAAAAAGCTAATCAAATTAACCTTTTCAAATTAGCTTTTTGGATCCAAAAAGCTTTCCAAAAAATTATTCTACCAAACACTTAAATTAGCTTTTTCACTAAGTCAATCAGCTAATTTTGATCAAAAAACTCTTTTTAATAAAAAAACTTTCCAAAAAGCTGTTTACCAAACACCCCTATAAATGAATTCTAATTACTTTAAGATTGTAGTCATTTATTTAAATGTTGGAACTCTTAAATGTGACTTTAAGTGAATGCTTTTTCATAAATAAAGTTAGTGCTAATAAAGTAAACTACATATACGTTGCAACCCCCACACCAAAAAAAAAAATTGCATTAACTCGAAAAAGTAAAACTGCATTACCATCCAATAATGTAAGGATTTTTCTCTTCCATATTATATAATTAATTATAAATATCATTGAATCCATTCCTTTGGTGATCATCCAAGATGTTCTTATGACACAAAAAAAATAAAATCCAAATTCTTGATTTAAAAAATTCCAACTTCAAATTTCTTGTGAAAATTATTCTTAAAAAAAAAACTAATTGAATGCAACAATTACACCCTTTGTGTAGTCCCAAGAATCATGCAATTTTACCCTGAAATTCTGAAATATTATTAATTACATTTTCTTTGATCAACACCCTCATAGGTCATTGCATAGGACGAATAATAAGCAATAGCTAAAAAAAAAAGGAAAAATTATAAACAGCCGCCAAATTTAATTCTCACAGCCCCAAAACCCTAACTGTTAATTCCTCGGATGCTCCGAAATTCCTTGTGACAGTTACTTCCCACCACTTTCTCTCTCTTTCTCTCTCCTCAACACTGGCAGTTTAAAGCGGTTATTTCCTCCTTCCTCACTCCTCAGAACCCTACTCTCTGGTCTTTGCTCAGTCCTCTCTCTCTCTCTGAAAATTGCTCCTTTCTCTCAGCTTAATTCAAGCTCTAGACAAGCTTCTCGACTTCTCACAGGCAAGAAAACTGAAAATCAATGGCATTAGATTGGGAAAATCTGTTTAATTTCTCTACCCAGATTTACCCATTTGAGCATCAACATCAGTTGCAGCAATACCAGGAGAATGATGAGCTCCTTCTCTCTCTAGAAACAGAGCTCCTCTGTTTTGACTCTATCCCTCCTACTCTACTCGACTTCAGTGATCCCCTGCTCAACCCTCCACCCGTGCACCTTGATCATCACCCTCATCATGATCATCAGAATCTTCATAATCATGAGTTGACGGCATTCAATAGCGGCGACAATTGCCTTGATTTTCCGCCTCCCCTGCTTCTCCCTCCTGAGGAAAACCTCCCATTTGCTGAGGACTACTTCACTCAATTGTTTCCCTGTCCCAAGAAACAAAAGCTCCTCCTTCCCTGTTTCGACGCGTTTGTGCCCGAATTCAACTCGATAATCCCAGATCATGGGCTGAATTTGAGCAAAGAAAATCAACTTATGGTGGTTGAAAATAACCCCAATTGTCAATTCCACAATTCCAATGTGAATGGTGATGGCTGCAATGATGGAAGTATCAGCAGTTCTAAACCGAAGGCGGTATCGGCTCAAAGCAGGGCAGCTAGAGAGAGGAGGAGGAAGATAACAGAGAAGACCCAGGAGCTAGGGAAGCTCGTACCTGGCGGGTCGAAGATGAATACAGCTGAAATGCTTCAAGCTGCTTTCAAATATGTCAAATTCTTGCAAGCCCAGCTGGGGATTCTTCAGTCCATCAAAACACTGACAGAGGTATCAACTTCTCCATTTTTTGCCCCATTAATTTTGGATTTTTAGGGGGGGTTTTTTGGGCCATTGTTTCAAGTGATTATGTGATGATAATTGAATGTGGGTATAGATGGGTGTTTGATAATTGATTAGGGTTTCACTTCATGTTGTGCAATTTCTTTCTTCCCTGTGTTTACCCTGTTCTGTAGGTTGTTCTATGTTGGGCAGTTATTGGACAAATTTTGGGCTACTGCTAAAAAAGGGGAAAGAAAAAGGCTTTTCAAAATGCTTACCCAAATGTGTAAAATGAGATGGTTGGTATTGGCAGTTAATTAACAAGCTTAAATCCAATCCAATGAAAAAAATAGAAGCTTTAGGGTTCACCCATAAATTTCGGGAACTTGTTTCTGGCTATGAATTCTAGCTTACAAAAAAATTCAAAAGTATCTTTTTTGGGAATATTAAAATTTACCCATGTCATGTAACTTCGTAAATATTTAGCACTACTTTATCGGTATATGTTTAGGTTTGAGAAATGAGATGTTTTGACTTATTATGAATCAGGGAATTATAGGTTAGTTTACTTTCAATTCAAATATGAACGAGTTTTAAGGATTGAAGTGGGCAATCGGAAGAATTAGAAATGAGTCATGTTTTTTGTTCATAGACATTAGTGATGAAATAGCATTATATAATGCTAAAGCAGGCAAATCTAGCAAATATTAGAAGTAAAAAGACAAATCTAATTACTTTTAGAAGCCATAGAAATATCTTTCCGTAGTCCTCGAAATATATCATCGATATGTATGGGAAATTTCAATTAGTGAGATTCGATAATCTAATTGAAAATCAAGCATGTTTTTGTGACGTTCACTTAGGTAATGAATTTTTGAATTTTGTGTGTGCAGAAAAACGATAAAAAGGTCAATTTGGACAACCTCCCACTTTTAGCATCAAGCCTTGTTCAAGAGAAGCTTTATACAAAGGAGAAATGCTTGGTTCCCCTAGATTTCCTACCCATTTTTGAAGAGCATTGCAACGTTGATATCAATTTTCCAAAGCCTAACTAGTCTTGTTTATTTAGTGACATGTTAAATTTGTTTAGCTCTAACGTAGTAGTTTCTTCTTCTGTGTCCATCCCCTCACCCTCACCCTCACCCCCGTCTTTCCCTATTATTAATTTGGGGAAGGCTAATTTTCTCGGTAAATTATTTTGTTTAGTTTAGAATATATATTCCTTAACATTAATCTCTAATGCAAATTCTTTTTTTTTAATAGTCTCCAATGCAGATTCTTCAATCAATGCAATTCATTATTTATATCTATTTTTTAGTTTCTATATTCAACAATGAAAGTTGACACAATACATAAGCCTGTAGTGAAGACATTCAATAAAGGAGCTACTCTAACTGACATAATCTTACCAACGAGATTTATATAACCCCATTTTATTAATATAATTGATCAGGACTATTATAGATAATATTAGAAAATATTTTAAAATTAGTGATGAAATACCCACTTTGAAAAAAAGGTCAAACGTTGGATCGTCATCTTTTGTAAAGATTATTAATCCTTTTTCCCCTTGAGGAGGAAAATGAAGATTGAGAGGCATCATTTTGCTTAAGAAATTAGCCTTTAAATTGAAGGAAAGTGAATGTTTCACCAAAATAACCTAAATTTCAAAAATCATTTGGACTAAAAAACCCAACAAATCCAACGGCCCAAATTGCTTGACTCAATGCCCATTGCCCATGATTAGATACAAACCTCTCCCTAAAAGGCTAAACTCTTCCGATTCTGTGCCAGCCAATAATCCTTAGACACGTGTTCACCATGTGACATTGTCCTCCTGTCATAAATTTGCTAATAAAACACAAAAGACAAATCAAAACCTAATCTCACCGTGTCGGTAACAGAATATCCGTCAAGGCCCAATCAGCTGAGGCGAAACTTTTGACAATTGATGCCTGTGACGCAACCAAGGCACTTTTCTTCAACTGTTCGGATCACCACACGTGTTGAATTTTCAACCGTAGATCCTAGCTATTTTCGATTACACAGGATTTTTGTTTTTTAAATTTTATCGTAATTGCTCGTTTTGATTTTTCTTTTTTGCCCCCCCCCTCTCTCGCTCTCTCTGCTTAGCATTTTCGCTTTTTTGCTTCTCAGCGCTCAATCGAAGACAACTCTCTCTCTCTCTCTAGCTTTCTCTCTCCTCTATTCTTCGATTCCACAGTAGGGTTCGTTGTTGCTGTCCTCTTTTACTCAAATTGGGAGCTCAGAATTAGTAGGTGAGTGAATTAGGGTTTCTCATTTGCTGTTTTTGGGGTGTTCTTGTCTTTAATTTCATTTCGGAGTGAACTGTGTGATTGAGGTCGAACTTCCATGGCTAACCCTAGGGTTTTTTGGATTGAAGATTAAGGTGAGTGAGGCGATGACCGTTCGATTGGGAAAGTGCTGAATCAACGGCCAAGATTTCGACAACGAATGGAGGGAGGTACTGTCTCTAATTCCTTGTTACTCTTCTTGTGCCTAAAACAGCGTGAGTGAGGATTGTCTTTGATATTTTTTTTCCTCCCGGAAATGGTGGGTTTTTCAATTAGAAAGCCGTGGTGTGGTTCTCGAGTTGATTGATTTGGAGTACTGCTTGGTAATTTAGTGTAATTTTGTTGCTGAATTTTAAAGTTTTTTCTCCCGCTTTGACTTGGAAAGAGACGTTAATTCGTCAAATTAAGTCGGATATCTTTGTAGAGGATAATATCCAGTGTGAGTTGCTACTGTATCTTCTTTTTTAAGCTTTTGTATTTGTTTTTCCAGCCCGGAAAAATTCCATGCGTTTTGTTTAATTTGTTTGATATATTTGATTCGTTTTGATGCCACACTAGCTTGTGGAT
This sequence comes from Selenicereus undatus, assembly GCA_017589665.1. Classification (NCBI taxonomy): domain Eukaryota; kingdom Viridiplantae; phylum Streptophyta; class Magnoliopsida; order Caryophyllales; family Cactaceae; genus Selenicereus; species Selenicereus undatus. The sequence continues at coordinate 6,492,281 of JACYFF010031956.1, read as the reverse complement.
TGATTTTTTCTTTAAAAAAAAAACAACATTCAATGGTATGTGGAGTATACCCAATAGCTCAACTATCCTATTAAAAATGTTTTTAGTACAATGAGATAGTGTTGCATAGGTGTTCTTTGAAATAAGGTTTCCTGTATTACCACCTCATATACCTGTTAGTTCATAATTGTCCCTATGGGCATTTGTGAGGTGGTGATAATATAAGCTCAGTGCAAGCTGGAAATTTGGTTGGAGTTGGAGATTGCATGTCATGGTTCCTATTCTAGAGATCTTTATCACAATATCTCCTCAATATAATTTCCTTTCCATTTTGGCTTTTTTTTCTGTAACCTTTGATGATTTTATTTATTTAAAACGGACTATTTCTGTCTTAATTATCATTGTCATAATCATCATCATCTTAGCTTTTGTTTGTGGAAGCTGGAAGTTTGTTGGTTAATCAGATGCCTTGGAGATGGAACTTGTTTTGTAGGATCGAGGAAGTAAATGGTGTGAATATGAGCTTACAATCCAGCATGTGTTGCTTGTGTTCCTCAATAAGGAACAAACTAGCATTTCTTGGAGGTTTTTGGGATTCTGACATCTTTTGTGAGAGAAGGACCAAACAAGTGGAATGTGTTATTCTGATGATGTCTCTTCTACATTCCGGATGGTTGTTTATGCTGCTTTTCACCTAGTCTAAAATTTAAAGATTCAATGAAATGAGCACTTTCGGTGAGGATATTTTAACAAGGATAGTTTGCTTCCCAAAAAACTGTACTGTGTGCGATGCAGTGTTTATGCTTGAAATTATTTCACATGAATTATTTCCCCTATTTCTAGAATTTCATGAGCTGCCCTTCTAGTCAGGGGTGGATGCAGATTACATATAACAGTGTCAGCGGCCACTGTTGGCTGAAAAAATTGGTGTTATATTTTTTAAAATCCTTCAAAATTCTTTCAAGATTTTAGAATGAACACCCATAGAAATTTAGTTATTACTATTAAATTTAGGAAATTAAAAAACGGACACTGTTTTTGCCCTAGTGCTTCTAGTTCTATCCTAAACGCTGCTAGCACAATTATGCAATTGGCCATTGGAGCCATTTAATGAGTTAGTGACAGCCGTGCAAGTGAGCAGTACCTTCTGGAGTCAGGTTGTTGGCTGAATGGGAACCATATTCGCATGTTTGTTGTCGCATCATCATGTCTACCCACCAAGGGCTGCTGCTTGTTTGAATTGCAGATCGCTTTGATTTGGAAATCTAGGCTATACAGCGGTAAATTTTATGTAGTTCCCTTGGTATCTTTCTAAGTTTGCCTTCCACTATGTACTTGGTGAACAAATTGGCAGTGTCCTAATTGTTCAGGAATATCAGTTTTCTTTCAAATGTCTTGAAATGGTTTACAACTGGTCATCTCCATGATTGCGTTCCAATGTGAAAAGCTTAATGTTCTTCATGGTCTTGTTTTGCTAAGCTAGCTGGAATATGTGACCAGCGATATGACTTGTTTCGGGCCTGGCTGCGGGGGCTAGAATACGAGCTTACCTCTGAGATATTTGATGATCTCGTGGAACCTTGGAGTGGATGCTGCCTGCATATTCTCAAGAAGGATTGATGGTTTAGTTTAAATGCTGTTATTACATTCTGTGGCGGGCAGCTAATTTATTTTTGAAGTAATTGACTCTTTTTTTAATAAAAGGAATCTTAGTTTAAAAAAGCGTGCCTCGCACTGAGGTGAGGTGAGCACCATGGCGCCTCAGAGTAGGTGAGGCGAGGCGAATACTTTAAGCGAGACAAGGCGCGTGCCTCATGTGCCCCTCAGGCCAGGCGCAAGGCAAGCGGCTTTTGAGCATCAGGGAAATTGGTCACAGCGGAGGGAGAGACGAGAGCACCCATCATGAAAGCGTACAATTTTCTTGAAATTGACACTTACCTTAGCCATATAACTCCATTTCGAGCTGAAGCCCCCAACTGATTGCATTAAATTGGTTCGAATTCAGCCCCTAATTTTTGCAAACCCTAGTTTCTCTTTGATTTGAGACTTGTATCCTGACTTAATACAGACAGACCAGGTCGACCTGCCACTCTCAAGATTTTCCGGCAGTCGACCTTCACCGGTCGCTGGTGATATACACCAGCGAGTGCTGCTCCTAGCCGCTGAGCAGTTATAAGCCTTCGAAAATGTTGGCGGGCTGCTCATTACTGTTTCTCTGTCTACTTTCTGTGGTTTTACGACAATTAAAGGTGTGCTGCCTTTTCTCTTTTTGTTTTGTTTTGTGGGGTGTCTTTTATAAGGTCAGTGAGTAGTACTTTTGTGCAGCCTTTGAATAGCACCATGTGTATATCACTCGCAAACTTGCCAATCAAGCTCTATGGGTAGGAATACCGGTAGAGGTAAGGTTGCCTACAGCTGGATCTCCCCAGACTCCGCGAAAGCGGAACCCACACTGGGAGGTGGTGTTGTTGTAAACTTGCCAATCAAGGCTAGATAAATTTTCAAATTTTTCTTAGTTTTTAGCATTTTGATTTTTTATTTAAGTGAATTTACGTATTGTTTATCGTATTCTATGTAGTTTTGCCACCAGTTTAGACTTTGTAACAGCTTTATCAGGATGTAATCATTGCAATAATTCAAGTATATAACTTATTTGGGCATAGATATATTTTTCGAATAAATTTTTAGTATTTTTTTTAAAGAAAAATGCACCTCACGTCCATGACGCGCGCGCCTTCGCCTCACGCCTCGGGACCCTTTGCGCTTCAGTGCGCCTCGCGCTTTTTAAAACTAAGAAAGGAATCAAGGGTCTGTTTGAATTGGAAATGGGGTTGTGAGGAATATCTATAAGCTCTCGCATTGAACAAGGTAATGGGAAGAACACATCGACTACTCTACTGTTCAGGGTAGACTTGGTCAATTTGTTGGGGCCCATGGGGCAATCTGTATCAGGTTCAGAAAAACAATGGTTAAACCCAAAAATGTCACTTTTCGGGTTAGGGCAGTGGGCATATAATGGGCCTCCCTTTAAAATTTCATAACTGGTTCTTCCACTATCATATTGACCCTACAAGTACAGCAAGAGGAAGAGGATGCAATGCAATTCCTGATCTCAGGTGCATTCTATATGCCCCTGGTATCTAGTGCCTCACTGCCCTCCTACCGCAATCACTCCTAATTTAGACAAGTCCACTTAATCATCTGACAGAATTCTGAAAGTCCTTTGATGTACACCTCAAGTTGGTGATGTTTTATGTTTGAGTAAATCCAAAAAGCGGTTTTCACAGCATGGAAATGTGTAGAAGAGGTCAATTTTTGCATTTTCTAGAAGATCAAGTGAAAACATCAATGAGGAAAGGAGTAGGGTTTTGCAGGAATTGTGACTTGGACCTCTTCAGATGGCTCAGAATTGGAGTTCCTAAAATATTATTATTGATGTCGAAGGTGGCCATTTATTATTTGGTTGCGAGTTGCAACGTTGAGCTGGTGGACAAAAAGGTGGTATAGAATGAATGTGGTGCCACTGCATTGTTGGGTTAAATTTTATTTGCACAAGGCGAAATGGTTTTGAGGTTGAAAACTTTGGGTTTGAAGGAGAAAATGATTGACTGAAGTTCAGCAGCAAACCAATCATTTACCCACATGAAGCTGATACACTTTTGAAATAGAAGAATAGTGGAGTTTTGACGACTTCCTCAGATATCTTAACTGGAGGACAGATTGGTTAAAGAACAAAGTGGTGTGAGAAAGGCAAATTTGTGGCTTGGAGAACGGGATGGGAACTGATGGAAAAATTGGGTCCCAAACTAGTGTGGCCCATTTATTGTATAGGTTGACTGGACTCATTATTCAAACTAGTTGACCTGAAATGGGGTGCTCCTGTCCATTGACCAGGTGTAATTCAGGGTGTATGGTTGCTACATTTGACCCCACACCTTGCCTAGCTAGAATTTGGGTTATGGATTTAAATATGGACTTGCACCAAACAAATTGTTTGCAAGAAAATTTGGCATGTCTGCAGACCACTGAGCTTTAACCCTGGGAGTAATCTATTTCCTCTGACTCTTGCTAAAAAAATCTACTCGTGCTTGTTAACTTGTGTGCTTAACAATTGGTTGGTTGTATGCTTGCACTCATTTTTGCCGCGTAGATCTTGAGTGATTTACGGAATGTTAAATGTCTCATAATTTTCATTTGATAATTGATCTTATGTAGGAATCTACCCATGGATTATGATGGTAATGATATTTCCTGCCATAATCTTCAGTTAGCTGGTGAAGGTAAAACTAAATCTTCTTCGGTGTTACAACCATATGATTTTCCAAAGTTTGATTTTGGTGAGGGCCTGCAAGGGCATTTGAAATTTGATAGCCTTGTTGAAACTGAGGTTTTTTTGGGTATCCAAAGTCAAGAAGATAGCCAGTGGATAGAAGATTTCTCTCGAGAGAGTAATGGAATGGAGTTTGATTCAACTCCAGGCGATTCATGTTCAATTTCTCGAAGAGATAATGTTTGGTCTGAGGCAACATCCTCAGAATCTGTTGAAATGCTTTTAAAATCTGTTGGCCAAGAAGAAACAATGCCTGATAAATCCGTTATTCAGGAGCCAAATGCTTGTGATGATCATGGTACCTTGGCAAAAAATGTGGAATCTGTAATTAATATGGATGAGAAAAGTGATAGATATGCTGTGAATTCTGAGGCTGTACATGAGGATGAATTCCTTAAAGACAGTCCTGCTTCAAAAATGCATGTGGAGGAGGAACTTCCTGAATTTGAGGCTGCTTCACCAACCCTTGTCTCTGGGGAGGGTGGGACATCAGATGAAAGAAAACGTTCCTTTCAAGATGATAATTTAATAGAACCGAAAGCATTTGCTGAAACGTCTATGAGTTCTGGGGCTGGAGAAGATTCTTTGCATGTTGCTGATGGTATTATTTACAATGCTGGGGCTCCTAGCACCTTGGAAGGCTTAGAGCTAGTAAATGCAGACATTCCGCAAGAAGGTTGTAATGATGGGGGAGAAAAGCATGTTTCCACATCTAAGGGGTTAGAAGACTCCAAGAGTTTGGAAGGAAAGATAGGTGAAGCCAGTGAAGCTAATAGTACGGTATGCAGTTCTTTTTGTTCAGTCAAAGAATTAGGGGGACTAAATAATCAGGATACTGTTGGAGTGAGGCTTGATTGTGTGAGAGAGGACATTGAGGGAGAATCTCAGATGAAGTCATCCGAAAGAGATGAGAGAAATGCGTTATATTCAATCTCAACTGAGACAGGCAAACATGAATTGGAAAAATTCCCTGCAAGACCTATGGTTGGTCCCTTTGAGGGCTTTTTTGATGGTTCATCCATAAATGGTCTTGACAAGCATTCTGCTGAGTTAGGCGGCCTTGATGCTGGACAGTTTGCGAGTCCGGAGCAGAAGAGGGATCATTGTTTGTCGTTAGCTTCAAGGGCAGATGGTGACAAGTTGGAAGATCTATCATTAAGCAGTGTTGAAAGTGATAGTATTGCTAAGATGCCTATATTTCATAGTGATGATAAAAAGATCCCCGTAGAAAGTTCTAGCTACAACAATGAGACTAATGCCAGTGAATCTTCTGATATGCCCATGTTTTCTTCTGCTGTTGGAAATAAGCAAACGGAAAATGTTGAAGGCTGCCATAATGATTCTGTAGCCCCCATACAGGAACCTGGTGAACTCTTAGTGATTGCTAGTAAAAATGATTCCAAGCAAGTGACTGAGGAGAAGCTGGCAAATAGGCAGGTTGATTTTTCTAAATTGGAGCAGGACATTTGCAAAATTAAAGAGAGGGACGAAAAACAGCCTATCTCTAAGAATGCTGGATCTCTAATAACTGATGAGATGACTGAATCTCTAGATTTAAGCAAAAGGGTCATAGTTAATAATGATCGTAAATTGCAGCATCAAACTGCTGGCAAAATGGAATTAGGTATTTTTCTGACTTTATGATATAATTATGCGTTCATGGTTAAGTACAATTTATATAGCTCTGTTGTTTCTTATATTTTTCAATCTTTGTGGTATCTATAGACTAACATGAGGCTGTCTGCTCCAGATAATGATGTGGATCCTTATGCAACAAGCAGGACTGCTGCTAGACTGAAGGATGACCCTGAGAATGGAGAAGGCGAGGCAGCTGTGATTGGGTCATCTCTTCCCGATAATGATTGCACAGAGACTGCTGCCAGGGTAGAGTCTGGTGCGAATGTTAGTACTGAATTAGATAGTGTTGTACAAGTTAGTAAAGACAGCATGGCTTATGATGCTGCTGGGATTCCATCCACTAAAATGGCTGCAGAGCGTCCACAACGTCTGAACAAAAGTAATGACACCAACGTCAGCAAATCTCCGTCAATGGAAGATATGAATTCTATCTGCTCAAATCACCCGCAATTTGATGTTGGTTGCGGCAAGTCAAGTTTGAAGGAGAGTGTTGATACTGATTTGGTTAGTGGGAGAAGTCTAGATATCGTGACGATGAAGGTAGAGGGAGAAAAGGAGTCAGCACAAGCTGCAGGTGATTATTTTATTTGCTATTTGTTTTGTCCTTGTTTATCTTTGTGTGGAGCTTTTGTAGCTCATACTACCAATGCTACTACTGCAATCGTCAGCTATGTTACTTGGGACTTGGTCACATGTGTATTGTGTAGCGTGAATATGTGCCCAAGTGTGGGACTCAGCTATCTTCTACAGGAAACTTTTAGTCTAAAGTAGAAGTGTCCCGGTGTACAAACCCATGCCCAAGTTTGCCTTGTTTGAGATGGTATGCCAGGGTAAAATGGATAGTACAAGTAACATGACTATCAGTCAATAGTAGCTTTACTACTACAACTGCTAAAATACCAGTTCCTGCTTTGCAGTTGCTATCAGTAAATACATTTCTAGCACTTTGTCTTCCATTTTGCTACTTCTATTGGTCTGCATATTACTATGGCTAAAGTACCACTATACTACTACCACTTATGCGGCTATCATTGGTCGGTACCAGTCCTTTGCTACCATTATTACTAGTCTACCACTGCACTACTACTTTCTGTCTCTACTGTAAGTCAGTTCTCCCCTACTATTGTTACAACTACTATAAATTACCATTTTATAACTGCTTGTATACCAGTTTGTCACTACTGTTGGGCTGTGTCACTGCTCTGCTATCTGTTATTCTGAAAATGCTTTCCCTTTAGGTGAAATAAAGCCAACCTTCCTGTTAAGCACGGCTTCCTTTTGTGCTTGTGTGTGTGTGTGTGTGTGTGTGTGTGTGTGTGTGTGTGTGTGTGT
>JACYFF010031956.1:6436121-6484992 GCA_017589665.1 Selenicereus undatus | reverse complement strand
TGTGTGTGTGTGTGTGTGTGTGTGTGTGTGTGTGTGTGTGTGTGTGTATGTGTGTGTGGATAAGGAGATTCTGTTTGCATGGCCTGCTGAGTCCGCAGAAGCAGCGGAATCTGCGTCTCATGGTGGTGGGAATCGGTAGAGTCTGTTTGCCGACATGCTTAACTGCTCAAAATTGTAAATTTTAGCTCCCTCCCCCCCAACCCCGGGCCACTGAATATTAGCTCCCTCCCCCCCCAACCCCGGGCCACTGAATTAAATGAAAAACAGGAGATATGTGTAAGTTAAAACTTTGGAGCAATTTGACTGGCTTCTCAAATAGTAGGGTAAATCATAAATCAGTAACAAACACAGGCAGCAGCAAGATGAAACAGTACGATGATTATGAAGTTGTATGCCAGTTTGAGCCAGCTTATGGGCTTCATGTGTGACTTGATGGAGCTGCTGACTAGTTGTCCTTGTTAAGAAGAGGATACCCTCATAGATTTAATCTCGAACTCAAGATGTAAGGGGCTCAGATATGTGCTCTGCCTCATGCTTCGTTCTGTTGGAATGCTCCAAAAAGGGTTTTGGTTGAAGTAATGGAATGAATTTGTATCTCGTTCCATGTATAAATTTCTAGCGATTGTATGTTTAAGAACTTTTTTGACTTATATCTTTTCCTGTTATCATGTGGTAATTTGCAATATATCTTGATTGCTTGTATTTCTTCCTTTGTGACGATGCTGCTACCAATCTGTATTTCAAACTGGAAAGAGTATGGTGGGGTGAAGAAGTGCTGAATAGTTTTCTCATTGTTCTGGAAGAACCGAAGAAGTATTGCAGTTAGCTTTCAGTAATTGGCTCTAGTTAGATCATTCTTTAGAATTTCATTCTTGGCCTTCACAACTAAAACAATTTTGTCATAGCTTTTATGATTTTGGACATTGAATCGGAATGAGTGGTATCTCCATTTTTTTTTACATGAGTAATTTCTTCCTTTTTTTTTGAGAAGGAAAAATATGTATATTAAATTAATGGATCAATGGATGGATGCTAGGAAAGCATCCTACAAAAGATTATATGCAACCAATATGCAAGTTATCCAAAAAGTCGACCACATCAAAAGATAAGGAGCAAAAATTCACCTTATCCCCAAAACAAAGAGTTTTGATGAAATTGTATTTTAAGCGCTGAAGGGAAGTTTCTTCTCTCTCAAAGACCCCTTGGTTTCTTTCTCTCCAAATGTTCCAAGAAATCACATTACGAAAAGCCAGGGCCGCCTTCTTTTAAGCTTTCCTACCAAAATTGCCCTCCCAAGCCAAAAGATGGTTCGTAATATGAGTAATTTCTTATTTGAAACTAGATATGTTTCATACTCCAATTAACAGTGAGCCTATGAAGCCTTCTAAACAAAACAGTGAACTAATATAAGCAAATTATACCTTGCTTCCTGGAGCATGCGTTTCGTTTCACATATCGTTTATGCTGTACATGGTACAACATATTTGTTCAAGTTGTGCGTTATTTGATCTAGGGAGCATGATATGGGGACTGACTAGTATAGGGCAGCGACTGCATGATTTAATGCTATGTTTGTCCGGATGTAGATCTTATTACAAATAAAATGCTTCATCATGTTGGCAACAATAACGGCAACAATAACATCAATTCATTGCTTTTGTGGTGAGAAGAGACAAAAAAGTGATTAGTGATGTAGGGGGAGGGTGACGAGGGAGGGAAGAAACACCACTACATGACTAGAGGTGCTGACAATTGCTTAAATTTGCACTATTACAATCATGATTTCCAGCTACCTGCATTCAGGTTTGCTAGTGGTATGAGTGATGATACTTGATAGTGTTGATGATATTTGTAGGTATTTGTTACACAAAGGTATAAGGATTCACACATAGCATAAGTGTCTCTACTTTTTACTCGCAAGATCCTTCAATGAGGGCCACCACAAAAAAATGGTGTTGAAAGTAACATAGAGGTCTTTAGACTCGCATTTTTTGAAGTTTCTTGGGTGAGAGAATATTTGTAGCTTAGACTGGTTAGATTTGTAATCTTAGGCTTGCCCTTACATTTGTGGTCCTGTGCCTTACTGTTGCTGTTCTTGCTTTTGGCTGAACAAGTTTCATTTATCTGTCACTGAAGCATCGTTATATTTGGCCAGAGCTTGACAAGACATCCTGTGGTTCCCCAACTATTATAAGTTCAAGTGAGCCTTCTCAAATGGATAAAGAACAGGAAGAAACTGAGGGTTCTGTGACTACAGACAAGATTATTGAAGGCAGTCAATCAGCTTCTGGGAATGCAAAATCAAATGATGCACTGGGAGATGACACCAGCTTTACATTTAAGGTCAATGTTTCACCAGATACAGCTGAAGGAGAACCTGGAACTGGAAGGAGCTGGTCACCAGTTCCCAATGCTGATAAATGCAAATCTTCCGTGGTAACTAATGTCACTGCATATTCTTCAGAAATCTCTGTCCTGATTCCCTCGTGTTTATTTTAACTTAATTGAAGGTTTTTTCACCTTGAATATACTATGATGATAGTTTCAGTTATTAATATATTGTTGTTTTTCAAAGGTTGCTGGGGAGGCCTCTCCATCTGTAAAAGGCAAGGCTGCTAGAACGCCATCCAAGAAAAATCCCCGTCAGAGTGCTCGAGTGTCTGATGGAGAACCTGTAGATGGAACTCCTAAAGGCACTTCTGAACGTAAAGGACGGCGAGCATCTGCCAAGGGAGTGGCAAAGGAGAATGCTAAAAAGGGCAAGAAAGAAACAGATGCGAGCCAGGAGAGTGCAGCAGTAAAAGGGGCGAAGAGCTCGACTACTCGGTTGAGTATATCTAGTAGTAGTCCACATGGTCAGTTCGGGATGACGCAACCCTATGGGCTTATAGAACAGAGTAACACAAAGCTTTCCAGTGCTGTTGCTGCTCCACATTTAAGCACTAATAATGCTTCTCCAGCAGCCTCATTTCGACCGCCTTTCACTGACTTGCAGCAAGTCCAACTGCGGGCTCAGATTTTTGTTTATGGATCTTTGATGTTAGTTCTCTCTATATTTCTTCCTGGTTAAACTAGAACTGTGTTTCTGTTTCATAACATCCCCCCCCCCCCTTTGGGGGGAGGGAGGCTTTAAGATGTGTGATAAGCTTTATTCTCCCTTGGTGTTCTGCAAGACATTAATGGAGTTCATATTGCTAGAGAAACTTTTTTGTTTGTCTATTCTTTTACTTTATTGGCTTTACTGTGTTTGTGCAGCCAAGGAACTGCCCCCGACGAGGCATGTATGGCTTCCGCCTTTGGTCCATCTGGTATATATTGATGCACTCTGTAAACTATATCCTCATTCTTTGACAAAAGTGCAGTTGCCTTACATATGTCTGTTTTAGATGGTGGGCGGAGCATCTGGGAACCAGTTTGGAGAGCTGCTGTTGAGAGGGTGCGGATTCAGAAATCTAATTCCACCGCTCCTGAGACACCCTTGCATTCACAGTCAGGTGCAGTGTCTGCAATTGATTCTTGTCATCTTTTCTTGCTTGTGTTCATGAACGTTCTATTCCTGATATATGGTATGCTACAGGCGCTCGGGCTTCTGATTCAGCTGTCAAAGAAAGTTCTCTTTCAAATAAGGTGCTGCCCTCCCCTGTGGGTCGATCTAACAGCAAGGGTACCCCTGCAGCAGTTGTAAATCCTATAATACCTTTGTCATCACCTCTTTGGAGCAACTCTACACCCTTTCGTGATAGTTTGCCATCAAACGTTTCACATAAAGTTCCTACTTTGGATTACCCACACACAGTTACCCCTTTGCATGCTTACCAGACTCCACCTATAAGGAATTTTGTGGGTCAGACTTCTTGGCCTCAAACATGCGTCCCAGGCCCTTGGCTTGCCTCCCCGCAAACTTCTACCTTCAATTCAAGCATTTGTTTCCAACCAGTCACTATGGTTGAACCAGTGAAATTAACACCTGCACAAGGTGCTTCAGGACAACTAACTTCTGGCGTAAAGCATGGTACTACCTGTTCTGGTTCGCCCACTGCGGTGGCCAGTCCTGTGCAGGAAGGAGTATCCACACTGGCTGATTCAAAGCCAAATGCAACGTCTGAGAAGCTTTCCATGGATTCAAAACCCAGAAAAAGAAAGAAGGTGTCAGGATCTAATCCGGGAGAGGTCTCCTTGCTTTCTGAAGCTCGAAGTGAACCAGTGGTGGTTTCCAATGTTGCTACTAATCTATCCTTACCTGTCACTGTTCCTGCTCCTGCTAGTCCTGTACCCAGTATTTTGAACAAGGCTGCTGGTGATGCTTTGACAGTTTGCCCAGTTGATCACCTTAAACAAGGTAACATGGACACAGCAGCAGCTGCTACATGTTCTGAAGAGACCATGAATAATGTTGCTGAGGCAAGGAATCATGCAGAGAATGCTGCTGCTCTTGCTGCTGCAGCTATCGGTCACAGTGAAAACGTATGGAGTCAGTTGGCTAAGCAAAAGGAATCTGGACTGACTACTGAAGCTGAAGTTAAATTGGCTTCAGCATCAGTTGCAATCGCAGCTGCTGCATCAGTTGCTAAGGCAGCGGCAGCAGCTGCTAAAGTTGCATATAGTGCCGCACTACAGGCAAAACAAATGGTTGATGAAGCTTTCCTTTCCAGTAAAGCTAATGGTAGTGGGAGGTCTTCTGTAGACATGCATGATATAGGAAATGCTACACCAGTATCCATTTTAAAAGGTGCTAACATAACCAATCAATCAAACTCAATTCTTGTTGCTGCAAAAGAAGCCGCTAAAAAGAGGGTTGAAGCTGCTTCAGCTGCCTCAAAACAAGCTGAAAACTTGGATGCCATAGTGAAAGCAGCTGAGCTTGCAGCTGCTGCAGTATCTCAAGCAGGAAAAATTGTTGCAATGGGGGAGCCTTTACCTTTGAGCGATTTAATGGAAGCTGGTCCAGAAGGCTACTGGAAATCACCCCATCCTTCTACTCAGATGGCTGAAAAAGTGACAGAGAAGAATAAGGAACTGACTAGTACCATTAACTTGGGAGAAGGTGCTATTCTTCCAGCCAATGTTTCTAAAGAACACTTGGTGGAGAGGGGAGGTTCAGAGTCCGGAGGTCATGGAAAGACATGTCCGAGCGAGAAATCAGATGATCCATTGGATGGCCACGCTAGTCTAGTTGATGGCACCATGGAGCCCATGCACAGTGGTGATAGAGAGCTCAAAAGTAGCAGAGACTGTACACGTTCTGAAACAGCAAGATCCAGTGGAGTGGTTTCTCAACTTGACTCAACTCCAAGAACTGACACTGCTCAATTGGGCCCTGATGAATCACTGGAATCTGTTGCTGAGGATCGCATCAATGAGGGTTCTGTTGTTGAGGTTTGTGCCACACAGATTTTGTCAATTGTTAGTGTTTAAGTTGCATGTGCTTAAGGAACTATTGGAGCTGACTATTTGATTTTGCTCTCTTTTAAGTCTTTTTGTTTTGTTTTCTTTTTCTTTTTCCTTGAGCAATCTTTTCTATTTCTTGTTAGTAATGCAATTCGTTTTTCATGCTATTTGATGTGTTTGCTTCTATATTTATGCAGTCCACTGTACATAATACTCATGCTTTTGCCTATTATATTTGCTTAGGTCTTCAAAGATGGAGGTGGCCTTAAGTCAGCATGGTACTCTGCCAATGTCTTGCGTTTGGAAGATGGAAAAGCTTATGTATGTTATGCTGATCTTCTATCAGAGGAAGGTATCCCCCGCAACCAATATCATCAATACGACTGTTGTAATAACTTCTTGAGGCCTGGAACCCAAACTGAAAAGTACAATAATCTAAACTTGTAAAGGGGGAAGTTGTGTATCGTAACTATCATTATGTGCTTTAATGCCTTAACTTTTCCATTTCAAAAGCACAAATGAGCATTAGGGCTGGATTAAGAGTTTTTAGATGCTTAAAACAGGGAAATTTCATCATTTTGGATCATCCCAAGATAAAATATTTGTCTTACCTTTTGATTTTCAAAAGCGCAAATGATCGTTTGGGCTGGACTTGAGAGTTTTTAAATGCTTAAAAAGGGTAATTTTGATCATTTTGTACATCCCAAGATAAAACATTCGATCAGTTCTTTTTCTTTTTTTGAGCTATGGGGTATGTATGCTGGAACTACTCTGTCCCCAGCTTCCCCCCGCCCCACCCCCTTGTGTGTTTGGGGGCAGGGGGTGTTGATTATGGAGACTTAATTCCGTTCTCGTCATTCAATTTTGTATTTTACTATTATCTCTTTTCAGGCTCTGCAAATCTCTGTGAATGGGTACCTCTTGAAGGTGAAGGGGATACTGCTCCTGTTATACGTGCTGTCCATCCCTCGACTACTTTGCCATTTCAAGCAACAAGGAAGAGGCGAAGGGCTGCTTTGGGAGACTATGCTTGGTCTGTTGGAGATAGCGTTGATGTGTGGATTGATGACTGGTAAATTACTGCTGTTCATATCTCTTGAGATCTTTGCTACCCTTTTCTCATCTTCCTTTCCATCTCTGAACTTATTGTGTAAGCCTGTTTAGGCTGCTTTATTTTTATGGGAGCTGTCAGCTGTATCTGTTTTTTTTCGTGGAGTTGTGGGTTCCAGGTCTGTAGCAGTGACAGTTTAGCTATGTGTAGACTATGGAAGAACATAGTTGTCATTTAAATTGAACTATCGGCATATTGACTTTAGGACAAGTCAAGAGCCTCCGGCCGTTCTTTTGCTATTAGAGTTGGGAGCTCTTCTAAGTAGGACCACATAAATTCGATTTGATGGCATTGCAATCTAAATTATGGTCTAAGTTTTCCTTTCGTAGAGGGTGTATTGGTGATCAGTACATGGTCATAATGTGCTATGCATTGTTTTCCTACCAAAGTAGTTGTATTAGTTGTCCAATCATCATGGAAAGCATTAAGAGCCGGGAACATTGAGAAGATCTGCAACTCTCTCGTGCGATCGCATCAATCTAAGGTTCTGAAGTTGCATGATATTATATGAGTACCATGGTGTTTTTTGAAGGCTCATAATTATTTTCTTTTTGATTTTAGAAACATGATGTCACTTGCTGTATTACTATTGGGTGTCCAACACTACAATTCCATTACTAGTCGTCTGTGTTGCTGAATAAGATTGGGGTTGGGGCTTTATAAGCAGGCTGCTCAATTTGTTGAACGTAAGTGAAGTCAGAACACCCCCACCCCCACCCCCTGGGGGAACAAATAGAAAAAAAAGGGAGAAACACGATTTCATCTGTTCTTGATGCACGAAATCTGTATGATGATTTTGGGATACTCAGAACTTGGGATTATAGAGCATCTGTCTTTTCTGTTTTAGAGCTCTTATTTTCCTTCCTTCCTGTGGTCATCCTTTTTTGTGGTGTTATTTTTTCACGGTTGATTATTCTAGGCTAAGGCTCTTTCATCGCTGACATCTGTTTCATTTGTCTTTGTCCAGCTGGTGGGAAGGTGTGGTGACTGAAAAAAATGAAAAAGATGAGACCACGTTAAAAGTCCATTTTCCAGGTTTATATTGTTATCTTGTTAGCAGAAGTTGCCATGATTGCCTGGACAAAAAGCTTTCAAACTTATCTTCTTACTTCAAAATGTTGGCTGCAGCTCAAGGTGAGACCTCAACTGTCAGGGCATGGAATTTAAGGACGTCACGTTCATGGAAGGATGGAAAATGGGTTGAATGGTCTTCTTCAAGAGGAAATAATGCTTCTGAACAGGTATAGCATATAGTTACTGGTGTTTATATCTCCAGGTGTGCAAGATCTTGTTCTAACAATGAATACGGATGAAGTTATATGACATTGCTTTTTGTTTTATTTTATTTTATCTTTCCTATTATCACTGTTGGGTATGAAAATGTATTGATGGGAATTTAAATCTGTCTCAAAGCTTCTTGTCTATAATATTTTGACAGACTTGAATTCTCAGAATGTAACTTCTGCTATGCCTGGTTTCTCTGTGAAATTTGTCTTCAGAGTGATACACCACAGGAGAAAAGACAAAAGTTGGGAAGTTCTGCAGCACCAACCGATCAGAAAGATACGTTGGCAAATGATGTGGATTCTGGTTCTGTAAAAGCTGATGAACCAAAGTTGGTAGCCTTCTCAACTAGTGATAGAACATTTAACATTGGTAAGGCAACTAGAGAAGATAAGAAGCATGCTGCACAGAGACCTTTGAGAAGTGGCCAACAAAAAGAAGGGTCAAAAGTGATTTTTGGGGTCCCTAAGCCCGGGAAGAAGCGAAAATTTATGGAAGTCAGTAAACATTTTCCTGCAAATAGGATTGATAAGAGTAGTGAAACTAATGACTCAGTCAAGTTTGCAAAGTACTTAATGCCACAGGCCACAGCTTCTAGAGGATGGAAAGCACCATCGAGAAATGACTCAAAAGAAAAAAGAACGACTGAATCAAGATCAAGAGCCCCAAGCTCTCGTAAACCTAATCGAACCTTAACTCGGAGGGATAATCTTAATGCCACATTGGCTCAGGGAAATGACAAATCGACAGATAATAGGAATGATTTTGAGGAGTCTGTTATTCATGATGAGAATCAATCAGAGAAATTAGTTGCACCAGGTTCCTCCGCCTGCGAAGAGGCACCCGAAGCTCCCCTATCGTCATTGCTTGCTAATACGCTGCATGTCCCCTCTAGAAAGCCCTCATCATCAAATACGCGATCTGAACGAGTGAATAAAGGAAAGCTTGCACCTTCTGTGGGGAAGTTGAGTAAAATAGTGGAGGAAAAAGTCCATAATGGCAACGCTGGTAATTCGGTCACTGAAGTTACTGAGCCCCGCAGATCTAATCGCAGAATCCAGCCAACGCATAGAGTAAGTTTTCTGTGCCTTGGCTCAGTACCCATTTGATTCTTCGTCCTGTTGTTCACTTATGTGCTCCTACTGGCATCCATTGTATGTTACTGGTGTTTTTCTCTCTCTCAGGTGTAGTTGTGCTAGTTTGACTTACGTCGTTCTAATGGACTTTATGCAAGACCAGAAAAATCATAAATGGCCTAGAAAACTGAAGGCAGTGGGATTTGGAACATGCTTATGTTTGGGGAGATGAGTCAGAATGTCTGCAAGATAAGCACGATTCTTGATTATGGTCCCTAAGTTGGCTTCTTTCCTGGGTCCGGTCTAATCAATCAATGTTGGGTGCTGAATGCTATGTTGGGACAGCTTCCATATGTTGAATTCTTGTCCCAAATCTGAAATATGTCCTCTTTCATAAAGTTCGCGAACTTATGATTTGGTCATTTGCTCTTCTGTTAGATGCTTGTCCTCCAACTTAAACGTGAATGCTAGTGGTACCCCCCCCCCCCTCTCTTAGGGGGTAGGCCAATGGTTGGGTGCTTGGTTTTCATGAGGGAGACCAAGGTAGATTTTCCCTAGGTTGTGTGTGTAAATATAGCGATCAAAAGGGGGGTTGGGGGGGAATGCTAGTGGCTGTTGACCACATGCTGGCTACTTGAACTAAAGCAGAATGCCTTTGGTCTTGAGATGTTGATAAATGATATAAGTTATCAGATATGTTGATAAATGACATAAGTTATCAGTTGCATTCTTTTATTATTTATTTATTTATGGGATGGTAATTAAGCTGGATCGCAGCATGTGTATCTGAATAGTCTAGGCTTCATGCAGTATACATTTCTCGCTGATAGAAACATTTGTAGATTTGATTCTGCATATTTGAATCAAATAGGTTTTTTGCAAGCCTGCACGAGCATTTGACCTTGATGCAGATGTGGTGGCTCCTTGCGGAGATGTCCTGATAGTAGAAATGGAACTGAGTTTTATTCTGGGTTGGTTATTGTGTAGTCGTAAAGCCTTGTTTGCCCAGTTCGTTAAGTGGTCATTTGGTTCGTGCTTCTTTTGGTGCCCATGCTGAATTTTTTATTTATTGCCCCCTAACCCAAGCAGTACTACATAGAACTATAGCATTCTGTGAACTGAACCAGTGATCACATTAGGGATTACAAAACTGACCCCATACCTTGTAACTTTGTCTTGGCCCTAGCTTTATAGAGCCAAACGACTTAAGACCATTTCCTCCTGGATTCTCGGCTATATTATATGGGAATGGGATGTCAACCCAAATGCGGGCTACACCATTCTTGACTAGCCTCTCTCAGACGTGGATTTCAGTGATTGTTCTTGAATTTTCTGTATGTGTAGACGTGATGTGAGAGTGTTTATTTTGCAGCTATTAGAAGGTTTGCAGAGTTCTATGATAATTCCAAAGATGCCTTCTGTTTCACATGACAGAGGTCCAAGGAACCAGAGTGGGAATGCGTCAGCAAAAGGTAATACTCCGTTGTGCTCTCCAACATTATGATATGCATTCATGTCTATCTATATCAAAGGTGAAAACTTACCTGCATTTTTTCAACAGGAAAATAACCGAAGATGAAATGCTGCTGCAGATATTCAACCATTCACGGATGCAGAAAAGACTACCGATTGTCTCGATTAGTCATAGAAGTGGTCTGTATATTTATAGTTTTATTATTAGGAGCTAGGGTGGAATTGCTGTGTAGTTGTAAGCTGTAAAATCTACTCTTTGTAGATGTTTATAGTATTTGATGGTGGTAGGGCATTTAGAAGTGGACGTCGTTACTCGGATCATGGGGGTTGTACATGGTTGCAGTTCGTAGAGTCAGGCTTGAAAGTGCCTTTCTATAGCACCTCTCATACTCGGTTTCAAAATAATGCCTCCCCCATGTTAGAAATCCTTAATCTCCACGGTCGAAAGACAGTGCGAGACACTGAACTCTCTCCCCCTCGGGCCCTCTCTCGAGTCTTAACTCGAGTCAAATACATCATCTATTGTATTCTTGTACTCAGTTTTGGCCTTTTTGTTTTTCTTTTTAAATGTTAGCTTAAAGCACAAATTATTACAAGATTGTTGAGTTCCCCAAATTACAGATATAAGTTGTAGGAAGCCAAGAACAAGATCTGAAGAATCAAGTGCAGTTTCTTAAGGGCTTTTAGCTTAATCTAGCTACAAATTTTTCCGAGCTTCTTAGACTCATATAATATGTTCATCCATACTGAGATATGTCCAGTAGAATCCAAGGTTGTAACCAGTTGGTCTTACAGTTGAACGTGTAGAAACTATACACGATGTTGTAAAATGTACACTTGATAAAGTCGCTCACAATGATCACTAAACATTCCAAAATTGAACAATTTGTTTGCTAAGTCTATGATGTGCGCAAAACCTTGCAAACCAACCAAAAGATAGCCAAACATTGGACATTGATACTGATACCTGACCACAAATTTTACCTCTGCTTGCTCTCATGAAGCAGGCTGGACAACATTTTACCAAAGAACTGGAGCTCAACAAAGTGTTCTATCCGATATTTACAACAATCGAGCTGAAATTTTGTTTGCCAAAATCCGGCTCAGAAGAGAAAAAAATATTAGAAATCCTAATGCCGCTTTTTCAATCTGGGTAGAAACTCATCCTCTTCCGAGTCTACTGGAGAATCACCCGTTCCTGACATATTCCTGTTTTCCAATCTATGCCAGCTCTTACTTCTGGAAGTACCATCTATATATTTGAAAGTCCCATTTGTTGTTTTCTTGGGGACTGTGTTTTACATATGCAAGCAGCTGGAAATTCATGGAAGTCACCCCTTCCTGGTTTCACTTCATCCGGCTCCCCCATGAAGCCTCTTTGGGCAGACTTGACCTTTTTGGCGAAGGTGTTCCACTCCATTTTCTCCCGTGCCATGAATAGAGCGCTGAGTCTCTTTGCATTGGGTTTAATGGTCCTTTTGTGCCCCATATACCTCCTGATTTCAGAAAGAAAATGGCTGCAAAGTTAGATTAGTAAGAAACCGTGCATTGCAAGTTTACATATTCTAGCGGTAAGCCACCAGAAGAACAAGCAAACAGAAACTTTGACAGCTACTGCAAGGTAAAAATATTGATAATTCGATGTGTATTCTAACTCGCACTACAACACATATATGTTCCTTCCCTTCTTCTTTTCCCATGTCGTGGCGGAAGGTAGGATTCGACAAAGAGGGGCCAATATGTGAATATATTATATGAAAATAAATGAATGACTATGCTCATATACTCGACATGTATTCTAACGTGTACTACAACATAATTCTTTTCTTTTTCTTTTTTTTGGGGGAGGGGGGGGGGGGGGCCAGGGTTGGTCGCCTGTAGGGGATTGGGGACTGTAATCAAGACACTTCTTTGAAGGATCAGTGGCTCCAACCTTAGTTGGTATTCTGCGCTGCAGTATCGCTCAAATTCCTTGAATTCACCTCTGGCATCTGCGCTAAGATATCCCACCATTCCAAAATACCTAAGGATGATGACCCTTTATTTCAAACCAACAATCCACAAACTTTTCAAAATCATGTGTTCTCCTTACTTTCCTTTTGTCCATATGCATACTTTTTTATTTTGTGGACACCCAAATCATGAGAACAGATGCACCTCTTCACATATGCTTTCATTTCAATGCCTTTGTTTTCAGATAGCTGGCTTTGCTGCTCACCTAGATCTACGAACTGTATGGGATGGAGAGATTAATTTACTAATTGGCATAACTTTGGTAAACATCTGAGAAGAGATTGCTGTAGAGTTCGGTGTATACAGCTGAAATAAAGCTTTTTTAAACAACAGATCTTTCTCACTAGCTTGGGCAGCTTGTGATTGAAGATTACTTGCATAATGAAAAGGGGACAGAAAGCTCCTATATTTTTAAGCACCTACACTAGTTAGCCAATGTTACTCAGCCATGCATATACTGAAGCATTTTACCCTACTGTACCATGTCAGAGCGACACGTAAAATTCCATAGGAACACACAAAGGACACCCACACGTAAAATTTCTGGCTATGTTACTTGAACTTCTCATTTTACCCTACCATATACCCTGTTGGACCCTCAACACTCGGACAAGGGTATGGGATGACACTTGAAACTAAACTTCAAACTGCAATGAAAATCAGCAAATTTTCTTGAAATTAACCAAGTCTGGCACTAGGACACGTATCCATATCGAACAACCGTACCCGAGTCCAAGTAACATAGACTTCTGGATCTGCCACTGTCCACTGAAGCATAGCGCAGAGCTAATTACAGTCTAGATGGTACATTTATGAGTTCAGAACTGAACGCTATAGACCTATGACAAGAAGTTTCATTTACCATTTATGTTTCTGATCATATAACTCAAGGATGCTCAGTCTGCATATATTGAGTTCAGATAAACACAATTGTAATTGATATTTGCAAGTGTCAGTGATCACTTTGTTATGTACCTATGACCTAACAAGCAACTTTCATCAGCAACAAACTAAATACCTTGAATTTAAGTTGGTTCGCTCCGTGGCTGCTAGTAGAACACTGTTACATGCATGATTAAAGAACTCTAAATATTTACCGAGTTGTCTGAGCAAGCTCAGTGTATCATTTATCACAGAATGAACTAAAATCACAGAGGAAGCGGGCAAAATGAAATAAAATCACATAACAAGTGAGCAAAACGGGGAAGACTCCATGTTGAACCATGTAGACCACAGACATTGTTGGAAAAATCTTCTAATACTATAAATCTATTGCAGGGGAACTGCTTCATCCCCGAGGCTATTAGATTGGGTGGGCACTAATCGCCAAGCAGTTACTGAATTACAGGTCATTCGACAGTTTAAAATGCTAAATGCTTAATGAAGTTACAAACTTACAATGTTGCTATGTAAGATTTACAGCCCTTACCTTCTTCCTGCGAGTATCTTTGCCATATTCCCATTGTTGTTGGTGACAAATACATCACTCTCATCACACACTATGTAATCAATGGCAGCAAGGCGAGAAGCGAATGGCAGAAAAGGTTTCAACTCGTTACCAGCAAGCATCTCCTTTGTATAGAAGTTTGGGAAAAGTTTCCTGAGAGGTGTTAGAGTTTCCTCCCCACCATAGATTTCACCAGATGCCACGTAGAGGTAGGTATCATTTTTAAAACCAAGTGCCCGCAGCATTATGCCCACTTCATGAGGGGTAAGTGGACATCTCCCTCTTATTCTCTCTTCGAGAGGATCCAACTCCTAGACAAACCACAAAGGAAAAACATAGAAGAACATTCTATATGAGGCTCAAGAAGCGGACAAAGAAGCTTTAGAACAAATCATAGCATCTGAATAATAGTCTAAATAACATCATATTGGAAAGTATGACTCTAATAAGCACCGGACATGGCATCAGCTCGCCAGCTTATTTAGCATCTGAGAGAAGCTCACAACACACAAAACTGATAAGGTTATCTTTAGATGCTTTTCATTGTGCCACTGTACTTGAAATTTTCATTCAACAGCATATCCATAAGATCCACTAAGTACCTTAAAGAAGCACACAAAAAGTAGCCACCACAGGTGAGGCAATCCCCCCCCTCCAAAGAGAAGAATCGAGTATCATAGTGAGTTGACAGCAACACAGAAGCTGCCTTTGATGGTGCACCATCTTGTAAAGCTTCAAGAAGCAAATTAATTACCTATACCTGATGGTCCAGAAGGTTACCGCCTAAACTGATTCCTAAATTTAGGATGCATCTCATAATTTCGAAGCTTGATCTCCTATGAAGTAATCAAGGATAATCTCAGAGCTCTGTAAAGATTTTAAACTGATGCTATCACTTTCACCTCTTCTTCTTTTTTTTTTTTTTGATAAGGAAAAAGCGTAAAATATATTAAACTGAAAAATGTACAAAGGGATGGATGCAAGCAGGCATCCTACAAAAGGATTATGTACACCCAAGATGGAAGCTATCCACAAAATCAATTACATCAAAAGAAGATTCACAAAAGTTCCCACTATCCCAGAAAAAAAGAGTCTTGATAGTTGATAATCATATCTTTGATTCGTTGAAGGGGCGTCTCCTCTCCTTCAAAGACTCTTTTGTTTCTCTCTCGCCAAATAGTCCAAAAAATCGCATGTGAGATCAATAAGACGCTTCTCTCTTTAACTTTCCTACCAAAAACACCCTCCCAAGCCAAAAGATGATTTCTCACATAATCCGAAACAACCCAGGAGACTCCCAAGCAACCAAAGGATAACTCCCAAAGAGCCCTTGCAAATTGACAATGTAGTAGGTGATCAGGAGACTCCAAATCGTCTTTGCACATAGAACATCTATTCACCAAAATAATTCCCTTCTTTTGTAAGTTATCACATGTCAAAATACTCCCATGCGAAGCTTCCCACACAAAAACTGACACATTCAAGGGAGCCAAAGTCTTCCAAATGATTTTCCAAGGGAACCGCCCCAAAAATCTAGACTCCATAGCGAAGGTAGAATGTAGACTCCCATGCTAACACTTTCACCTCTTCACAAATTTCATGGAACCTTCGAAAATTTTAGGTCCTTTTCCAAAGGTGTCAGACCTTCATCTATAAATTTCAGTGTACCTTGTAACACTTTCCAGAGCTCTATTAAAAAGTTTCAGAGCATAACCATTTCGAAAGTAGTAAATGCTACAAGAACAGATGCCAAATATTCTATTTTAATAAAAGATGGGGTAAACTCTGTGGATCGCAACACAGTTCCCAAGAACACAGATTTCCCAGCTCATGGTTCACTGTAGGATAAAGCAGTTTGTCATTTAGTCACAATAATTATAACTAATTTAGGATTCCAGATCAGGGTGATGATGTGTTAATCATGGGTTCCTGAGGTTTTTAGCATTCCTGATAATTATGACCAAACATAAGCAACAGCAAATAATAGAACAAAAATGAAAAGGCTGAAAGGAAAGAAGGCTAGGAACTCACTGGTAGTGTGTCCCATCGTTTCCTGATTTCACGAAGCTCATTCATCTCCTTGTCACCTCCACCATAGTAACACCCCGAAAATGCCAGCATATCAGGCTCAAACCTGCATCAATTTTTGGATAGGAAAAGAGCAATGGAAAAAGAAACCTGTGTCACCAGCATATCAGACAACATAACACACATGGTGTCAATTCTCAATGACGATGGATTCAACACAAAATAAGAAACAAATTCAGTAAACGTGTGTATTACCACCAATGACAGGGAAAATAAAACAATCTAACCTTCCTGTGGGCTGTGGCACGGCAGATATAACATTGAAAGCAACCTAAGCTTTTCATTTACAGGGAATCGCCATTGGAAATCTTCAAGTCAGTGTCAATGAGCCCATTATGATTCAATTGTTTACAGGAATGTTTTGAACATCCTAAGAGGTTTGGCAGGTAGAGCAGTAAAAGCTTATGGAATTCAGTTTTAAAGGTGCAAAGCACACTCAACACCTAGGGTCTCAAACGCTTAGATACGATGCAAAAGGCACAGGCACACTGAAAAAATTGAAGCCAGCATTTTGCTAGTAAGTAATTGAAAATTAAAGAGGCATATCAATAAGTGAAGGAAAAAAATAAATGAAGTCATTTTATTGGCTTGTGGTCAAAGGTTCACCTATTGGCTGCCTTACGTGCGTAAAAGAATTAGAGTTTAAATTCATAGAATCTTCAACGTGAGATAGCATGAAGAAATTCCATGTCATTGTTTGAGGTTTTTTGCATGAAATTGCATCAACCTTAAAGGTAAGTATCAGCTTCGATAAAAATTTACAGCATAATAGTTTAGTCATCTCTCCATCTTGCTAAAGTAAAGAAGAGCAGAAGAAGCATGCCTCACATCTTGGCTTGAGAGACATGACTCCAATGAGTCTCAAGAGATTACATTGCCTAAAGAAATTCAAGAACAAGACTTTCCTCCTCTCCCCGCACCCACCCCCCAAAAAAACCCAAATTTTATAGGGGCAAAATTTAAAAGTGCCGCCTTGATTTAAGACCAAAGACATAAACATCATTTTTTCATGTCTTCAAAAATAATTTTATTTACTTAGCAATGGAGTATATATGCCATAACCAAGAGTCCAGGACTCAGATACTATGAAATGAGCAACATACTGTATATTATTTATTCCAATCCTCCAGGTTATGTATTTCATGATATCCAACAAAATTCTTTCTTTTTTATCCTTTACAGAAGGCAAGTGCAAGAAACCTTAGGTGAACAGCAATATATCGCTTAGCCATCCGATGCATTCTCATCACAAGTCTTTCACCAAGCTCCTGTATTTGTTTGGTAAATCTCAGTGCATGATAATTGACCCGACAGCGCAATTTTTGAAGTTCAGGATCAAGATCATTTGCTAGCCTGTAATCAAACTTGTATAGCTGCACAACCTGCATATTTCAGGTGTTAATGAGCCACTAGAACAACCAAGATTAAGAGTATTTTTATGCTTCAGGCAGTAGAAATAAGATTGAGCATGTGAAACTTCACTTCAGGGATGACAAAACCCTTCAGTACATGGTTATTATTTGTATAATATGAAATCACATTAATACAACATAGAGGAAGGTATGCAACAGGAGAAGAAGCTTTATTACACGTCTTCTGAAGAGAATTGGTAAGACTAGCTCCATGTAATCTTCTTTGGTAGATCTTCTTGGCACTCGCATAGTATATGGGGGCTTTTCCATAGATCTCATGATTTTTTCAGGCACTCGTTTAACAATTTTGACATCCTTCACCAGAGATGATATGAACCAGTTGACATCAAAGATATCGGCAAAGTCACTGCATGTCACATCAAAAGAATAGGGCTTACGGTATCAAAGATCGCCTTAAAGCTCTACAATGTTGCAAGACCCGCAATCCAGTTTGAAACTCAACTACCTCTCATCTTTCCAATAAGAATTATGGTCCAGAGAAGGCACAACCAAGGTAGCATTGAGTATCCGGGCAACAACTACAGCATCTGTTATCTACAACAACAAATTAGGCTGTTAATCCCAATAACAAGAATGTGAAGAAAAAATGCAGGCAGAAACTTAGAAGATGATAACAGCTATTTCGAACAAGGTAGCGTGAACAGAGTAAAACAAGGAATACTTCTACTTACTCCTGTTCTTTGTTGATTCAGCCCTCCACTAGCAGCAATGAGCAAATAGCCATTTGAAGATCGCTCTGGAATAGCAGCTAAATTGAACCAGTCAGCATTATAAAAGAGGCATTAACTTGAGACTAGCAACTTTTCAAACTTGTGAAGAGTGAGAGAGGGGACAAAATCTAATGTATGCATCCAGCTTGCAAACCGAAAGAAACTACACATGGAAGGTAGCCAACTTGACCTGACAACGGAGTTCAGAGTCCATACAATCAGACGGAATTGTACCACAAAACAGCTGGCTTGTGGACAACAACAAAGTGACACTCTTGAGAAAATAGTAAGCAGAAGGCTGGCAATGACAAGGTGCTATAAGAAGACTGACAATAGCGAATTGATATTCTTGTACACACTAAAGTGAAGGATAGGCTGTATTGCACCGAAAATTTCTGTCCCCATTATTGCCTACTAAGGCAATGAATCAGACGAGCAAGAAGCTCCTGCTCGTGAGAAGATAGAACTAAAGTGATAAAGTTGAACCCTAAAGTCTGCCACAAGGCTTGATTTTATTTTAAAGAAAAGTTTCAATTTATGGGCATTACTTCCATCAAAGGGTTACTTTTTGCCAGAGTTGATGCATTTACTCTCCTCACATATGTGACTTACAAGTAGGCCATTAAGTTGGGTTAGTAACATAGTGTTCTTCGAAAGGGGAGTAGTATCTGAACAGAAATCCAAAGCAGTATAAAAGAGCAAAGGACCAAAAAACAGTATAAAGAGAGCAGGTAGTGGAACAGTAAGATCAGAACATATAGACCATATACCAAGCACATGTATAATATTTGTCCAGAATATTCAACTAAGATTGACCCATAGTACTGCAGGAACAATCACTAAAAGCTGTGACGAACTATTCTCTTTCAGAATCAAAGAGGAAAGAAAGCAGTAGAATGTAGCATGAATTGAACATTATGATTGAGTAGCTTTTAAAGACGCAATATATGTTAACTAGACTTACAATGAAAATGCGGCCCTCTTTCACTGCAACCATAGTAGATATCTGAGTATCTTGTTCTCCATATGTTAATTGGTTCACGACAGCTGCCAGCCTACAGGTCAAAACCGGCTACAACATAAATTTCCATTGTAATATAGAAAGAGCAACATCAGCTTCATGAAGCCATTTCATACTCAGGAAACCTTCAAATTGGCAGTTCTATGTATTCTATTGCCAGTTAAGTACAAAAGATGCAGAGTGAAGAGAGAAGGGAAAGAAGAGCCAGAGATTAGCAATGCTGTGCACGATAATTTCATTCTAAGAGAAAGTCTCAACAGAATTAGTATAAAACCTGCCTCATAATGCTATGATGTGAAAATAAATCCAAGCTGATAGACCACCATTTAGAACATTTGCTGATTCTTGCTACTTAAACTAGAACTTACCACAAAGGAAATTTAGCTACAGGACAAGACAATGAGTGAACTCAAAAAATCAAAATAAAAAAAAATGAAAAGTGGGATAAATTTAAAGAGAGATCAAGGTTGCTCCCTCAGCTCAACCCAGAAACAACATTAGACCAAACACCAGAAAAGTGGACAACCAAGAACCAAAATCAAATACCCAAAATAAAAAGGCAAAATGTAGAGACAGGAAGAGAGAGTACCCATTTCACGTACAGACTCCGCTTAATCAAACGCTGAGAATAGTACTCAAGATCAGAGACAACGTGGCCAGTGAACAAAGAAATCAACCCAACAGCAAAGAGCATAAACCCACAAAGAAATGACCAAGAAAAAGGCTTTTTCTGGGGGCTACTAATGTGGTGCTTTTGTAGCTTCAAATTACCCAGTAATTCTTTAGTATCAATGTTCCCATTTCCATTCATGGTGTCAATTCCTTCCCATGAATCATTGCCACTCCCCACCACCCCCATTTCCTACTCTGACTCTGCTTCCAATCTCATAATCAACCCCCAATATTGAATGCTTGAGGAGCCCTAATTGAGTAATTGACCATCTGGGCAGGGGCTTTCACAGGTTTCTGAGTCCTACCCACGTCTTAAATTTCATTCCTGAACTCTGGGTTTGAATTTAACAGCGATGATCTACAGTGAGACAGTGAGAAGAGGTGACTGGTGACAGCATTAACTCCATTAAGTGAGAAAAAAAGAGAGAGATGAGAGAGAGAAGGTGGTGGGGGTTTAATGGCTGTATCGATTGGTTAATTTGAGGCAAGAGATTGTTCATGAAATTTCCCATTTATAGGAAGCTGGCTGGGGAACTCGTCGTCTCCTTTAATGGTGAAATTGACAGGGCTTCCATGGTTAGCTTTCGGCAGGGATCCTTTGAGTGGGATTGGAGTTTCAGGAGAGGGGGGGGGGGGAGGAACAAAAACCTACCCCCATATTAATTTAACTAATTTATCTTGGTCAAAAAAATCAGTAGTGCAAACTTCTTTTTATTTTTTTATCTGAAGTTTTTTTTTTTGGGTTGCTCAAGAAGATCTTTTCTTTTAATTAAAAAGAATTCAAAAGGTTTATAAAAAGAATTGAAAGAAAAAAGAAAAATAAAAAAAAGTACGACCAAAATGAAATGAGGGACCATTGCATAGTTAGTGACTTATGCATTAGAACAAAAAGAAAATTGAGAATTTCAAAGACCATTATGATACCAAAATATTCCATATATACAGTTGGTTTATTTAAGGCCTATTGTTTGATTTTTTTCAAATATTTATAATAAATTTATCTAAAATTAGTTAAGTTGAGTTGAATTGAATTGAATTTATTTATATTATTTTTACTAAACTAAACTAATACCAATTTACTGATAATTTTAATGTAATGTAAATAAATATAAACATATAAAATTGAACTCAGCTGAACTTATTTCAGCTAAATTAAATTTATCTGAACTTGAGGCCTTCATATGAAAAAGCCTTCCAAGAATTGACATTGAAAGTATAAATCAATTTTTGTACATATTTACTTTTACGGCCAAAGTATATTGAATTGTGTGCAAGAAACATCTCAATGTATGCTTCTTGCAATATATGTGAAATTATATCATTTTATTGAAAGCAAAGCAAGATTATTTGTTTATATAAGTTTATCATATTCTGGATTTAGTGTTTGTCTTGATTTACATTCAGTATTGAAATGAATAAAGAACATAATACGTTAAACCTTTTTGACTGTACCTAATATTGTGTTTACATTTAATAATTGATAAGTTAAGGAGAATGCTATGAAGCCTAAGCTTACTAAATTAAAGCAACCTTCCGTCATAAGTAATTGTACCTCTCACTTAAATTGGACTTAGGATCTTGCACACAAGTACACAACGTAATGATCATCTTGTATGCTTCTTCAGATTCAGGTAATGCAATGTAATGAGTTGATTATTAGTATTAAATTTTAGAATAATCATATTAATAATTGCATTAACATTTATCTTATAACATATATGTTTGGAACAGATTCAATCTATCAAGGCTTGACAAAACATTATTTTCTTAAAAAGCTCTACACATGTGCATAACCATTCAAAAAGTTGCATACCAATCTTTTCCATCGCTTTTTCCTTTTGGTCAAGATGTTATTTTTTAATTTTCAAATAACTATAATTTTGGCAACGATTTTTTGTCGATATTTACACGATATTGGTTATATAGTGAAGGGCAATCTAAACATTATTGCGTGAGCAGACACTCCTGTTACTTTCAAGTAGATATCAGATATTTTCAATGGTTAAAAATAGAAAAAAAGAATGATTTCAAATAAGCAATTTGGGGGGGGGGGGGGTCCCAGTCCCACAAGATGGGAGGGGTCCGGACTGAAGTCATTTTCCAAAAACTTTATTACATTTTACAATAAATGTACACTGCACAATGCTGAGGAGATTTGAGAAATTAAGTCTGATGTGTCAAACACCTGTGCCATTTTCTGTCATTTATGGCAAATGCCACCAAGTTTGTGGTCCTATCTACATTTCTATATTTATTATTTAGGTGGGTTTGGTATGCCCATCTTCTATTCCAAGTAAGATAATTATATGTGTTTAAAAATTAGTTCAAATAAAAGATACAGTTTTTTCTTGTTGCTTTTTTTAATAGAATTGCTATGACATCCTCTGATCAAACGACATATCTCTGTTAGTTTCTAAATAGAAAGAAGATGCTAGTAAGTATATTTTCTGTTAGTTTTTATGTCTATTCCGGTTGGGTTGTCCACGCTATTGGCGGCGCCGAGTCAAGGGTTGATGAAAGTAAACTTTGATGATGCAAAGTTGGGGGAGTGCGGTCATGGTTTGGATATGGTGATCCATAGTGGGGATGAGTTGGTGCGTGTGGTGGGGGTGAAGCAGGAGTCGGGTTTTGAAGGAGTGGAGCAAGGGCTTGTTTTTGGGCCATGGAAATGGCGGTGGAGTATGTGTATTCGATGGTGGCAATGAAAGGTACTCTTATGTCTAAGCTGAAGAAGTGTGATCGCCTAAATAATGAGCTAGGATTGTTGATTTCTCATATTTTGAGTTTATCTAGTCATTTTTAATCCTATGCTTGCAATTATGTAAAGAGAACAGGAAATGAGAGGCCATGTCATGTTCTTGATCTGGTTGGTGAGGACATTTGTGATCAATTCTAAGTTTGTTGAATGAAATTCCCCTTTTCCTTTTTTTTTTTAAGCCAACGAGCAATGGGCCAAATCAAATCGGTCAGATGAGGTCCACAAGCCCCACAAGGGAAATGGCGGTACATCAAAAGAGACAAATCACAGAAGCCCAAATTGGGCTGGGCAAGCATATGATTAACAAAGTGCTAGGCCCACACGGCTTTTAGCCACGGCTACAAAATCTCTCTCATTTCAGCCCATTGTAAAATCATATAATTGGATCACTAGACTATCACATATATGAGCAATATGACATAGTTGTACCATAATTGCATTACTGCATATAAGTTGAATACGTTATTATTAATTTGATTTTCTTGAATCATCATTGAATGCATTGACTTTTTTTTGTTGGGATTTTTTCAATTTCAAGAATCGCGATAACTATATTGTGATTTGTGTTAAACATCTCAAATAATCAGTTCGATTTTATACCAAGTAAATCTACAATAGAAACAATAAATCTCATTAGAAGACTTATGAAATATTATAGAGATAGAAAAAGGGATTTACAGATGGTGTTCATAGGTTTGGAGAAGGCATATGGCAAGGTTCCTAGGGAGGTGTTAAGACATTGCTTACAAAAGAACATCCTTTATGTGTATATACTCACACCAAAGATATATAGTGAGGCCAATTCTTTTTTGTTATTGTTATGGACGTAGGTAAGCCCAAGGTGAGTTATCATGGTGTATGTTATTTATTGATTATGTTATTCTAATTGATGAGACTATAGATATAGTCAACAGTAAGTTGGAGAAGTGGATAGATACTTCAAAATCCAAAGGTTTTATACAGAATAAATCAAAACATAATATTTAGACTGATAGGTTTGGTAACGCAGAGGACGAAACAATGCGAGAATTAAGTCACCATTGGCGATATTGCAATTGCAAGGATTGAAAAGTTTAGATACTTGGGCTCAATGGTACACAATAGAGCGATATGGATGGGAACATTGTTCATCATATTAGAGCTAGGTGGCGGAGGTGGAGACAGGCATTTAGAGTTTTGTATGATAAAAAAATCCAGTGAGATTGAAGGCAAAGTTTTACCGATGGTGTGATGTAAGTGCCGATGGTCCAAGCTAAAACTCAATTCAAGAGTAAAAGCTTAAAATCAAGAGAGAATACAATCAAAGAAGACTCGAGGAAAATGGTACGTAATATGCTGGTTGTGAGGCAACAAACACGTGAGGTAGGGATGGAATTTAGAATCAAGTGATTCTAAATGAGAAAAGGAAAACAAGCTTGATGTATCTTCAAGGGATTGAATGAAAACTCACACTAGAAAGCAAGAACCCACAGTTTTGCAAACTGAAATCTAGCTAAGCTCACTTCAAGCCGTGAGATAATCAATGGTAGATGGATAGTCTAAACCTCTGTTTGGATACAGAAATACCACAAACGAAAGTTTAGGGCCCCTAAACTTAATTAAGATACAGAAACACCACTTAAATAAGTTTAAGATTACACTTGAACACCACCCTAACTGGCCTAGTTAAGGATAAGCAAGTTTAGTATTTGAGTGTGCAAAGCACAAAAGCAACAAAT
Source organism: Selenicereus undatus (assembly GCA_017589665.1). Classification (NCBI taxonomy): domain Eukaryota; kingdom Viridiplantae; phylum Streptophyta; class Magnoliopsida; order Caryophyllales; family Cactaceae; genus Selenicereus; species Selenicereus undatus. The sequence goes on along the minus strand of JACYFF010031956.1, from coordinate 6,460,800 downwards.
GCTCTCAAATAGTTTTTGATTCAAATTCAGGTTATGTGCTGCCATGGCCGTGTGTTGCCCTTTAATACAAACCTAGCAATTAAGCACCCATCTAAGCAAGCACACACCTAGACCTTACCCTCCTAGGGAGGAAAGGTATTAATTAAGCTTAATCTACACGGTTAGTGCTAACCGTATACTAACATAGTTTTAACTTGATCAAATTACATTCAAAACATTAAGTAAAGCAAAACAAATGATGTTTACATCTTAACCATGCTTATTTAAGCTTAATACAACCTGATATCTAGCAAATACAAAGGGAACCAGCTGTAAAGTAACATCCCCTTTCGGTTAGCCAATGAGCACCAAAGAACAACTTCTGCCGCCTTTGCTTCCCATTGGTTGTTCTTTTGAAGGCTTTATTCTTTTGTAGCTTGATTATTGGCCTCCTATATACCTTGGGACGTGTGCCAATCTGGTTTGGAGATAGTAAACCCTTTGGAGAAAGAAAACTTCAACCGTGCTGCTGAACCGGATTCATGGCAGTTTCTGGCCGGTTTTCTATCCTATTTTAAGCTTAACAAAAGTGAGCATGATTTTGTTTTCAGGTCATGGGGAGAAACCTTAAGGTGTGTACAACCCCCCCCCCCCCAAACAAAGAAATCAAAGTTAAACCATGTTTAAGTAGGTTAATTCTACTAAAACATTTAACCGTGCAGTTTTGGACCAAAATTGATAGGTTTGACAAAATGCCTTGATCTCCCATCTTCTTGTTAGTATGATTGGAATTCAATGCTTGGACCTGAAAGTAGACATCTTGGGGATTTCAAAAAGGTAAAAATCAAAGACTTATACTACTATTAAGCTTAAGAAATCACATATTCAAAACTGGGTACATTCTGGTTGGACTAGGCAGTTTGTATACATTGGGTTTATTGACTAATTTGAGAGGGTAAATGGAGTCCAAATGTGATGAAACTTGATTTTCTGGAAAGCTGACTTCTTGAACTTCAATCTCAATGCAAATTATTGAACTTAAACCTCAAAAAGATCTAAGTAATTAAGCTCTCAAAAACGGGTTGGCTGCTGACTGGAACCCGTGACCTGTTGTTTATTTTCTTAAACAAAATAAGGATAGTTTATTCATCCTTTAGCCAGTAAAATGAAGTTACCTTGACTAGTTTGAGGTTCCAAATGAAGGGGTATGGAGAGACCTCCATCATGGTGGTTGCACCAACCTCACTATATGACTCAGAGTCTCGGTGGGTAAAGAAGAGTCAAATCAAAAGATAACGGTAGCAAAGGTGGGAATGATCCGTTTGATGGCGGTATATGAGATTGGACATAATAAGAAATAAAGTGATTAGAAAGAAGGTGGGAGTTGACGTATTGAAGATACGATACGAGATGAAAACTCAGATAGTTTGGTGATATCAAGAGACGAAGTTTAAGTGTTTCTATTAGGAGGTGTGAATCATCACATCCAAGGCTATAAAAAAAAGGCAGATTTAAACCTAATAAAAATTGGAATGAAGTTATCAAACTATATGAACCCACATAGGACTCATAGAGGACATAATTCAAGATAGAAGTTTTCAAAGTTAAAGTTGTAGACTATAGGTGGAATCCCCAGTCTCGTTTTATAACTTGCCTTAGTGATCATATATTTCTTTGATCTTGAATTGATAGATGACGACACATTTTTGACTTTTGAGTCTTCTTAGTTTGTTTTTTCTTGGTGTGTGGTAGCGTTTAGATTCGGTAAAGTTGGTAATAAACATCTGTCTTTTAAGCATTTTATAGCTATTGTTAATTTGTGTTGTTTTCTTTTACCATGGTAAATATAAGCCACCTATTAGGCTCCATATATCAGGGAAGACCCAATAGGCCAATAAGTCCAACGGAAGGGGAACAAAGCTGTTAGAGCACAAGGTCCACCCCACACCGCTCCGGGAAGGTTCCCCCAGATTCGAACCCGGGTGGGGGGGGGGGGGAGAAATGTAGTCATGTCAATCGGCTACCAGCAGCTCGACATTGCTAATTTATGCGTCACTCCATTATCTGTTTCATTTATGCGTGCATTTAACTATGTAAAATACGTTATTGCCATTTGACTTGCATACTAGGTAATAATGGGATCCTACGAGCTTCCTAGTGTTAGCAAATCTTGAGTGTTGCATTTAATCTCCTTGTATTTATTTATTTTTTGGATAAGTATTATTGTTGTTTGATTTTAATTTGTATTGCTTCCAACTTTCAAATGCATTTGAATAGTTTTTAACTTGAAAATTGTTTTCTAAACTTATTTTCCTACACAAATTATCTAATTATAATTTTATTACAAGTTTGATTGCATTATAATATCACTATGTTACGTACATTCAATCAAATACTACCTTATAATCATCTCCAATACCGTGTCAAAATTTAAACTTCTTTAGTAATAAAAATCAATAATTACATGAAGAGAATTGAAAAGAATCGTTCCATGAAGTTAAAGGAAGAGAAGGAAGAAGACCAATTCATGAAATAATGCGTACAACCTTTGCCTGAGTATGCCTTCAGGCTTCAATTCAAACATAGTACCGTGGCTGAGAAGTACAAATGTTGAAGACTTCCTCCCACATAAGAAATCATAAGGATAAAATCAAACCCAATTTTCGATAATGACTTTTAATGCCAATTAAACTAATATAATATTTATTATTTACTACCCAATTTAAATAAACCATGATGACATGGACGATTTCTTCCAATTTGGAAAATAAATAAATAAATAATATGTTAATTCGTATATACCTTTCGCTACGTATATTTGCACACCCCTTTTTCTTTACATGTACAAAACAATATAAAATATCAAATGAAATTAAAATAAAAATTATTTTTAAAATTAAATTGAGAGTTTTTGGTTTTTTCCCCCCTTGAAAAATAGAAGCAATTTAAAAAATAAGAAAAAACCAAAGGGAAGCAACTACAATAAGTCAACATAATTATACCATGTAAAAAGTGCTAGCTCATTGTTTATAATTACCAAAACAATAACTATCCTTTCTCAATCAAAACGTAGTTTTTAATTAGTTTGTGGGATGCCCTTTTTTTTGTTTTTGAACAGATCGCCTAATTAGTTAGATCATCAGCTTAGAATCAGTAATTTAGAACTAGCAAAACGATCTGTTCGTCTCAAACAATTGACTACATAATTTTTTTTTCATTTCTTCTTATTCCGGTCTTAGAAAATTTTCACACACACACACACACATATATATGTGTGTGTGTGTGTGGGTGTGTGGATGCGCGCGCGGACATATATATATATATATATATGTGTGTGTGTGTGTGTGTGTGTGTGTGTGTGTGTGTGTGTGTGTGTGTGTGTGTGTGTGTGTGTGTATGTATGTATATGCATCCATGCATACATACACCTAAAATAAGTATAGACTATAAATATTGAAAATTCAAGGTTCGGATGAGTCATAAATACATGTAAATACATGTACAATCATAATACGAAAAACACACTAACTTGGATCTAACATTGTAATAAATAGGTCAATATTAGAGCACATGTAGCGTATAGCTCCCGGGCTAAAATCGCGAGAAAGCAGCTCGGTTTTTGTGCAGAGTTTGGTTGTCGACTCGTGGCTCGTAGCCGCTTGCTGCTTCATTTCCTTTGCTTTTGTGGATTTTTCTTCTTCCATTTTTTCGTTGGTTTTCATTTTTCTTTATTTGATGAAGAAGGTTAAGTTGTATGTTAGAAAATGAGTACATGAAAATTATATTATGTGGTAAACCAGAATTGTAAATCTGCATGCACATAGAAATGAGAACTTAAACGTCAAAAACAAACTCCTGAGATGATTTAGAGGATGCAGCCAAAATTTTAACTTACAATTTTACATAATCTTCGGTAAATCAAGATCTGAAAAATCCAATGCTTGAACCCCCTGTTTGTTTCATGTCATGATTGCCATCAATCATTAATCTACAAGTCCAAACAGAATCTCCATTGAAAAGGCCAAACTGAAAATCCAAACTGCTACGACAGTCAACAGAATCTTCCTAACTTTCTCTCTCCTCCCAATCCATTTCTTGCCTGCCCCCTCTCCCATTCCCTATTTAATTCTCATATATACACACTAATCACTTCTATAATCAAATTTCAATTTACATTTAACCCTCATTAATAACCCGCCAATCTGGCTGGCTCTACTCCCAACATAACGAACTAACGCCCCCGCCCCCCGACCAAAAAAAGGAGGGGAGGGGGGGGGGGGGGGCGTTCTGCTCCGTCTTTTCTGTTATGATCATCATCATCGCATTTTCTCTCTCCTCTTCTTCTTCATCCTCCTCTCCATCTTCCCCCCTCTCTTTCCCGCCAGAAATACCCCCGCCTCAACGGTCGACCTAACCGTCGACGCCACCGCCACGTGGCACAACTTCTCGAAGTTTCTAGACCTTGAGAAGGGCACCCAACTCACCGGCGTCTCCAACTTGAAAAAGTACTTCCACCGCTTCGGCTACCTCCCATCGCCGGCGCTCAACTTCACCGACTTCTTCGACTCCTCCTTGGAATCCGCCGTTTCCCACTACCAAAGCAACCTGGGTCTCCCCGTAACCGGTAAAATCGACGCGGAGACCCTCCACCTCATCATGACCCCACGCTGCGGCGTCTCCGACTCCCACTCCGACCCACCCGCCTCCGTGCTCCTCCAGACGCGGCGGTTTGAGTACTTCAACGGCCGCCCGCGGTGGGTGAAGCCGGCGCCGGTGACCCTCACGTACGCGCTCTCGCCGGACCACACGGTGGACTACCTGAGTAAAGAAGAGATCAAGGCGGTGGCCTCACGCGCCTTCGCGCACTGGGCGCGTGTCATTCCGATGAACTTCACAGAGGTTGAGAAGTATTCAACGGCTGATGTTAAAATTGGATTTTATCGTGGGGACCACGGCGATGGGGAGCCGTTCGATGGGGTTTTGGGGGTTTTGGCTCACGCGTTTTCGCCGGAGAGTGGGAAACTGCACTTAGATGGCGCTGAAACGTGGGCCGTCGATTTTAGGAAAGAGAGATCAAGGGTGGCCGTTGATTTGGAATCGGTGGTCACGCACGAGATTGGTCACGTGCTCGGGCTGGCCCACTCCACGGTAAAGGATTCGATTATGTACCCGAATTTGAGTCCAAGAACCAGGAAGGTGAACCTAAGGATTGATGATGTGGAAGGGATCCAGGCTTTATATGGGTCTAACCCGAATTTCAAGCTTAACTCTTTGTTGTCCGAAGAGTTTTCGGACAACAACGGCTGCAGGCTCGGTGCCGGCTTGTGGTGGTGGTTATGGGTCGCGAGTTTAGGATTAGTTCAGATGATATTATTTATGTTGTGAATAACTCTTCTTTGCAATTGTACTGTTCGATCGATCGTAAATATTGTGAGATAGTTGGGTTAACGAGTAACAAAAGTTAACCTATGCTAGCTGGGATTGCTATGACAGTTCTACCTCAGCTCATGAGGGTCAAGCTTTCGGGAAATAGTCCTAGCTACTTGTTAAAGCCGATCGGCCCACACCCTTTATAACAACTTACAAGATTCGCCTTACATGAGATATATATTTACTGGGTGAATGGCTTATGCAAACAAGAAATGAAAAATCCATTTTTTTTTCTGTCTTTAATTTTCACCTTGTCAAATTTTAGGGGTTTGAATTGAGGTGTACTTCATGTTGGGAAAGACTTAGAATATAGGATTATGTTAAAAGTAATTAATTAATTAAAGGCAAGTGGGATTATCTAAAGGGAAAACATTCTTTGATGTAACGAAAAGTAAATGTACTGTGAAGTGTATATACATTTGAATTGAAACACAAAAGAATATTCATACAAGTTAGTTGTTTCGTGCAGGCAACTTTCATGAATATATGTTTATAATTTGTCTTTGATTGGTTTTATTCGTAAGAAGTCTTTCTATTGAGGTTTTCAATTGTCTTTACTCAAATGGTTTCCCCTTTTAGACTTAATATTTAATTCAACTTACACATAAGACCTTAATGACATCAAATTAAAGGATAATTCTAGCAATTTATCCTTGTATTTTATTGCTTGTGTAATTGGAGGAATTGAATTGTTTGGTATACAAATTATGTATATTTATGGATTGATAATTGATTTTTTACAAGAAAGATCATAATTTTTCATGTGTTTTGTGCATTTGTATAGTTTTTCGCTAAGTGCACTAAGAATTTCCTCAATATGACAAAAAAAATAAAATAATGAAAAGTTTCAAGAAATAGAGTCAATTATCAGGTACCAACAGGTTATCCACCTTTTATGTAACTATGAGCAATAGTAATTACTTAAGTTTGTATGCATGCACAATGAATTTATATGCATTCTAACCCCCCCCCCCCTTCTTTCATTTGAGCAAATTTTGCTTTGTGGTAGCCGCATCAGGGTACGTACCTTGATTTTTGACCGAGCCAATGTACATATATACTTACGAACCATACTCCCCATTTTTACCCAAATGATATAGGCCCCATTTGGTAATAAGCTGTTAGCTTATTGCACCGGATTGCATTAGCTGTTTGTGAAAAAAATATTTGGTGAAATTAGCTGTTTCTAACAAAGTTATTTGATAAAATTTCACTAATGCCCATTAGTCAATTTCATTATTTTTCTAACAAAATAATTTTTCATTGGATATTTATTTTTATTTTCGATATGAATTATGAATTAAGACTTATGTGATATATAAAATTACATTTATACTTTTTTCTAATTTTAGTACTTATTATCAAAATATCTTTTTAATGTTAAATGTTTTCTTTTTTAATAGCAATTGAAATTATGTGACATAAAAAAATATTTATATATTATGTAAGATTAACTAACATAAATTATTTGTTAAATTAAGAACGCATTAAAATTAAAAGCATTATTTTCAACATCATGACCATTCACGACTCTTGTCCCAAAAGAGAAAAAAAATAAATTGAAAAATTTAAAACATAAGCATCCAATATTCGAGAATATCATTTGTGAATGACATTTAATGTAAATCTATCCAAATTATAAGGTTAGTACGATCATTATAATAGTAAACATAAAAAAACTCTTTTAAAAAGTTATCCCAAAGAACTTTTTGTAAAAGAGTTTTTTAGGTATAAAAAGCTAATATAAAAAGTTAATCAATCAAACACTCCAAAGAGCTTCTTGACCAGAGTCAAACAGCTAATACCCCAAAAAGTTCTTTTTGCATCCAAAAAGCTCTTTTTTGCACCAAAAAAATTCTTTACTAAACATGGCCATAAAATAGTCATTGAAGGCCCTTGCCTTCGGAGCCTACAAGGCAAATCTACCCTTGCATGTGGATATATGTTTGCTATCTAGCTAATTTGTTGACGCCGCTCTTCTTTTATTGGGTGTAAATGGAGATCATCAACTTGGACGCAAGAGTGACATGCAAGGTTTGATGTTTACGATCGGTGAAAAAAAGGTGCCATCTTTGCATGTGTTTATGTGAATCTTGTGTATTACTGGTACATCAATAAAATGCCATATTAGGTATACATCATTGTGTTACATACCTTATTTTAGGATTTACACGTATATGTGCATCAGTCCACATATGTACAATACCACACTATTTGTGATGCACAAAAATACTTCTTACAACAATTGGATGCGACCGTTTTATTCATTGACTCGAGAGTGCGACTCTGCTTGACATTTCAGATACAACATTTTTTGTATTCATTATATTTTTGGTTTACTAAATAAAAAATTTTAGGATGATTATTCTTTAATCTTTAATATGACCACTACGATATATATAATTGCCTTTTTCCGCTTGTGATAGTAATTTTCGCAATAGATTATGTTAAGTACCACGAAAAAGATATGATTTTATATATAACTACATGTCTATTTCCATGCATGTATCGATCTTGTGAAGCAAGTTTTGTCAGTGGGGAGAATGAGTATGACAAGCACAAACAACAAATGATTTGAGCTCAACAACTGAAAAGATTCATCATTTAATTGCTGATGAAATAGCCAAGTAGCCAACATGTTGATTGAATGAAGGAAAAGCGTGACAAAACATTCTTTACAATTGAGTTCGACTTGGATTTTTGATTGGCTATATAACAGTAAGAAGCCAGCCACTTAGGAGCACAATAACAGTATTGAGTTTTTTTTTTTTTTTTTTGGTTCAAATGAATTGTGAAAAAGTAGTGTATGTATAATTTAATTACGTAAAACGAGAGGGTGAATTGAACTTGAAATCTAATGTATGTAGTATCTTAGTTCCCAAATCACAACACTTGTATCCGCCAATTGTTTTACAACGTGGAATCCATACGTACAAGCAGGAGAATAAGAGAAGTAGCAAAACACTAGTAGGAATTGTTATCCATGACATGATTGTCTGCTGTTCTTGAGATTGTTTTATTGTGTCAATTTTTTCTTGTATTAGTAAAAAAAAAAAGAAATAATCAAATGACATGTAATCAGCATACGACATCCTTAGTCGTTCGGTAAATATATGAGACTTTCTTTGTTTTAGGAGCAACAAGTGCCAAATCTTTTTCAAAGTATTATTGTTAAATCTCACTCTAAACTTGACAATGGAATAGCCGAACAATTTCAAAATCTAATGGGATTGTTCTTATTTGATCTAGCATCAAATCCTTTCCTAGTCATACGGCATAGTGTTCTACATTACCTAGTACCATTTCTGTTGATTTAGGTCAAAAAATCGTGATTTTTTTAAGGGAAAAACTCTTACTCTTAAAAAGGTCAGCCCTTGATATCTTGTGATAAGATCTGTTGATCTAAAAAGTTTTTAAGGTTTGAATTTATGGAAAACAACTACAATAAGCATGACTTTTCTTTCAAAATTAGCTTGGAAAATACTCATCAAGCCAGGCAATTTTTGTCTTCTACAAATGAGAGGCAACTATGGTTCTCTTGATTGATTATTTGAATGTAAATTTAAACATTTAGACTCATAGGTATGAAAATGTCTTTTTTGATTAGGTCTTTTATGAAACAAGACATATGTAAGAAACTTGGTAATAGTCAAACCATCAATTTTTAGATGGATTCTTGGCGCTCAGATCGATGAGAACTCAGCATCCAAATTGGGACTAGGTCCTTCAATCTTAACTGATGTTAATGTTATGTAGATTTATTACTCCTGATAAGTATTGGGAGTCTCTCAACTGAGTGTAATATTTACCAAATATTGTAGTTCAACTAGCTAATCCAAGGTATCCATATCTTGTATATGGAAGTTATGCATTCTTATTGTTGTGAATTCACCAAAAGTAGTGAATTTTCTGCAAAATGACGGCTCATGACAACTTTTCTAAGGACAAATCATCATGGCAATATAATTGGATCTAGAAGTTAGATGTTATGCTTAAAATAAAAACTTGTCGCGACAACTGTGCCATAATTCTTTGCCTTCACATGCCATGACATTGCTTCAAAGAGGAATCCAACTAGATCCTATTTGTCATACTTGTCTTAATCATCTTGAGTTTTCAGATGATCTCTTTCTCGATTGCCCTATGACAATGAAAATTTGGGACTTGGATATCGCACGTCCTTTCCCATTCTATATCATTCTCTCAAAGATGAACTGCATTCATTAGTTTGTAACCGCTTTCCACAATTTTTTCTTGGTTGTCTTGCTTTTATGGAGTATCTGGAAATCTTGAAATCGCTAAGTGTTTGAAAACAACACCCCAAAACCTATGGTGACTTACTGCGTGCAAAGCATGGTTGGTCAAAATGAAAACTACAAAGCTCAACTCCTACCTCTCATTCATCTTCTCCCACCAACTCCTTTCTACAACATTCATCATTATCACAAGACCACCCAATTCATTAAGTGAAAGTTATCGGCACGGAAATCCATCAAGTCAACTTTGATGGGTCCAAATCTTTAGCACCTGTATCAACAGGATTTGTTATATATATGTAGTTAGCATCAAGGCATGTGCCCACTTTATAGAGCCAATCCTTATCTAGGTAGTAGGAGCAACGACGATGAGAGATGGAATTAAGGTTGTGCTACAAGCAAGATATCAAAGGATTTGGATTGAAGGTGACAACCTAATTACCATCAAAGCAATGCAAACAAAGGTCAGCATACCTTGGCGTATAGCTGCAATTTCTCAAGATATTACAAACATGCTTTTTATGACAGCCCAAATTTTTATTCTAATTTTTGACCTATTGTTGAATATATGATTCGTATGCATACTTCGATGTATTCATTTATTATATAAAATGCTCAGTTGGCTTAATAAAATTTGAAAATAGTTAGCACTAAGTTTGATTAGGTAATTAGAAGTGTATATAGATATGTGCATCGAATCCGAATTATCAGTCTTACGCCTAGTCAATTTGCTTGGCGAAAAAGCATTAGAGCAAGAAGTTAAAGTCAAACTTGGAATCAAGTCAACCCAAAAAAAGTTGTGGTTCTCATTTAATCACCTGCAAAATTATTTCGACAACCTTGAAATATTTTTGTGGTGAAATATATTGGATAAGTATGAAAGTACTTATTCAAATTATTTTGCTCATGATTAGATAGCGTGAAAGTTTAACTGATGTAAATTCTTTATAAACATGAATATGCATATGGCTACGGGGCAAAAAAAAAACAAAAGAAAGAGTAGGAAAATAGAAAGAAAGGAGGACAAATTTGGTTAATTTGAAGTATCCGCATACGAGATAAAATTAAAACAAAAGTGTGAAACAGGGATCAAGGCGAGTAATTTTTATTTTTTCCTTTTAATCTAAACATAGTTAGGGAAAGATAATTGAAAATGAAAAATACATGAATTTAACATTTTGGGTTTAATTAAATAATTAGATAGGTAATCTCACTAAATTAGAAGCCCACCGTAATAATTTCATGTTTATGATGATCTGAACGTTTAAATGCTATGATTTGAATTGTAGATTTTCAAACTATATGGTTATGAAATGCCATTTTATCTTACATGTGTTGGTGTGTGAAAAATTGTCTTAAATTTTATTAAGAGAACAATGATCATGGAATTTATATGTTAGTTTTCAAATTTAAGTATATTTTGTCGCGCTCTTTGAATTTCTATGAATTATTGGATGTGTGAAAAATTCAAAAAAATTTACTGTAGGTTCCTGATATTATTTGGCAATTTACTGCAATATACTACAAATTTTTCATAAATATATTTTGAATTATAAATTTGTCGGTTGGTTTGATGATTGGCTCTAACTATAAAAATAGTGAATTAATTGGAAAGTTTCTATGTACACTTAGAGGCTATTTTCAGTGTCTCAAATCTAGTTTCATGCAAATGTATGACTATGTGATGATAATCTAGGTGATATTAAACGAGAATGTGTTTTCTTTGAAAAAAATATGGTATTATGAACCTAAAATATGCTAAGAATATATTTAAATGGAAAAGAACTTCACATGTTCTAGAATTATAATCATAGAAGTAGTTGAATTTGTGCTCAGAGCTATGTGGATCCTTGATTGGTACCTTAAATGGGTTTGTTCGGTCCACCAATGAAGTGTTATTTGCGATTTATGCGGATCCCTAGTTGTTACCTTGAGTGGCGTCTGCCCGATGCTCTAGGATGTGAATGTGACTTCACAACTTGTGATTTGAGAACATCTACATCTTCTATGACAATGGGTCCCCAGTTGGTACCTTAGGTGGGCTCTGCATGGTCACCAGAGCGTATTTGTGACTCTTGTGTTTTGTGATAATTATTTGAGCAGGTCATGAGTTGATTTTCCTAAAGTAAAAGAACTTTGTTAATATAAGATTATATGATATGTTATGAATTTGGATTTGGATATGGATTTGGTATGCCTTAATGATAGTTGTGAAATTGAGATTGGTTTTAACTATATGTGTAGTTAATACGTATGTCTAAAGAAGTATATGATATGACTATAATGAGTATGTGAAATTTGATGAGGAATATACTTTTATGTATATGTGATTTGTGGTTATAGTCTGACCATTAGTCTAACTTAGTGGATTTCACTTTCTTTTGGACTTAGGTGAGAATTAGGAGCGCAAAAGACATGATTGGCATGAGACAACTGCGGTTAGTTTAGTGAATAACTTAGTAGTGGAGTTTATTTGGGGACTTAAGTGAAAATGGAGATTCCTGAATCATACCTGGTATGGGACAGTAATGGTCGAGTTAGTCTAGTTGTTTGTCTTATACTCTTACGACAATTGTGTATTTGACCATTTTTTGCTTATGAATGTTTTGGGCATACAATTGATACGGCTGGGAATTTTGTGAACTAATGTGTAAGAAATTATCTCATTCAAGTGGGGGTGATTGTAACACCCCTTAAGTGGCTTAAATGATTTGATGCGACCACTCATATTAGGAAAGGTGCACCTCTCTTTTCAGTGAGCCAAATCATAAGAACTTTATAATTAAACGTGCTTGCTGTGGAGGAATCTTATGATGTGTAAACTCATAGGAAGTTTCTCAGATAGTAAGTGAGCGAGGACGAAGCACGCTGGAAAAGCTTGTAGTAATTTGTAAGGCCAGTCGAAACCATTCCTATTAACTGTACCGACCCAGGGGAGGGTCGGGGCGTTATATATATTTTCTTCCTTATGTCAGGTAAGTTTATTTATTTGTGTTATGTGAATCTATATCAATCGAATAATGTGCAAAGTGTAACTACGGGTGAAATATGAGTTCTTTATTAGGCTCATGGAGCTCATAACCTCACAACTTTTAGGTCCAAGGAAGGGGTTACAATTAGAAGATATCAAGATTCCAGAGGACTACTAGAGAACATCAAAATTCCACAGGACTACTAGAGAGTAGCCTGATTATTTTAGATTTCTATCTGCCAATGTTATATGTGATGGGTTTATGAAGATAAACACCCTATGTATGTACGTGTAAAACTTGTCCGGAGATAGTAAAGCATGAATGAAAACGTATGTTTTAGACCTACCTATTCAAACTTTCATTAGTATTTTGTTAATGGCTTCCACTGCACTATAACATTAAGAGGCCAATTAAGTTTAAGAATTTAAGATAGCCTTGTGTGTGGTCTAACGTACACATCGACGAACACACCCAATTGCTTAGGTTCGAGTCATTACAACTTCGAGCAGTGAGTCTATTCATTTATCCATATTCACTGTGCTGGCAATACGACAATAGATTAGATGAATAGATTTAGCTGTTCACTTGGACCTTGTTCGACATAATTAGCTATTTAAGTAGCGGATATCTGTTTAGGTAATTGTGTGCGTTTTTAATTTAGCAGTTAGTGGATAGCTGTTTAGATGAGCCGTTGACATAAATGTGTTCAGTAAAATTAGTTATTGGGTTAGCTGATTAATGTAAATTGATATAAAAAAATATAGATAATTTCCAAATATAAAATCTACAAAGGGTATTTTTTGGCCAAAAATTATGAAACACTACTTTTGAATGCTAAAAGTTAATACTGTTAACTTTTGAGAAACGCTACTTAAAACGTTAAATGCAACTTAAAATGCTAGTCAAAATACTGGACTATCGAACACAAAAAATTGACTGATTAATGTATTGACTTAGTTAAAATACTAAATGCTACTAATAACGATTTGAATTAATAGATGAATATTATCGCATTGCTTGCTGAGTAATATAATTGCATTTTCCTCATCTTTAAGGGGAAGAAAAAACAGTGCACATGTTGACTAATTACCACCTACAACCTGACTGAAGTTGATTTTAAAGAACGGTAGGAAAACATATGAAGTACAAGATAGCCTGGTTGTGGCCTTTTACGGGCCGAAATTGATATTTTGGGACTCACGTGCAGAATTGGGCCAGGCCCAATCAAACCCAAAACCAGCCCGGCTAAAACCCTAAACCCTTCGCTTCTACTTTCTCTCCCAATTAAATCCACAAATCTCAAAAATCCAAGCTTCAATTACCAGCATCAATGGCTTCAAAATGTAGTAGATTCATCAACAGAACATCTCTTTCATGTCTGAAATCCTCCATTAAATCTGCTTCAACTTCTGCTCCAAGACCTTCTGCTCCTCCGCTAAGATCTGCCTCTTCTTCTCTCCCTCGATTCAGCTTCTCCAGGTCTCAATCTCTGTGTCTGTCTTAAAATTTGAGAATTTCTCAGAATCATTCAAATTTTGACCTAATCTGATTTGTAGTTGACTTTTTTGATTGCAGGATTCCTACAGAATTAGGAGGCGTTCAGTCGTTGATGCCGTTGCACAGCGCTGTAGCGATGGCGAGGATGACTTCATGCCTAAGTACGACGTCGAGGAGTTGTCGAGCTCTTTCACAGGGTACACTCTGCTGCACCTCTCCCAGCCTCTAAAAATGTATAATTTTCTCTTTTTTTTCCCATTTTTGAATTTGTTAGGTTTTCATGGAAGGGGAAATTTTATGCTGGATTGTGTTATATGGTTTATGTTTTTGGATACCTTGTAGGTTCATTATGGATTGTGATTCTGCTTCCTAGATTGTAGCTTGATTATTTGAAGTTTAGGGGGATTGTCCTAAGGGATAATTCTATGTTTCATGTGGTGAAATAGAATGTAATTGATAGCAGAGAAATGCTCTGTTATTGATTGCATTTGCATAGCATTGCACCCTTTCTTGGATACAGTATATAATGAGGGTCATTTTAGCAGTTTATCAGCTGAGTACATTGCGAATGTTGGTTGATTTTACATTTGGATGATTCAAAAGAAAGGACTGGGCCTTGTCATTACTGTTTGGCATTTGGTACTGATCAAATAATCACAAACCGAAAGAGAAATACATTTTCCGTGAATGAACTTCCTTGTGGGTTCATTAGATTCAACCCGCAGTACTAATTTCTTTTGTGTGAAGAAAAAAATGAAGCTTAGACATCGGTCCCTTTTTTTTGGTTTGGGGTGGGGGGTGGGGGTGGGTGGAGGAGGAGGTGCACCTGAGGTATTGGACGTTAAGCTGACTAGAGTATTTGGTTCGTGCAGGCACATAAGTTCAATATTCTTGAAAGACTTAATCTGGGACCTGCCAATCATGACCTGCGCCATTCTCGAGTATGAAATCATGAATGTAATGTTAAGGAGGCAAAAGATGATTCTATATGAGGATGGAATTTTTGTTGTTGGCTGTAGATTACAGTTTCTGTTAGTGGAATGGCTAATGAGTTATGTGTCCTTATTACCGGCCTTTCTCCCTGTATTTGTTTTCTGCTTATCATTATCTGGTGAGTCAATCATGCACAAAGTTTGTTAAATTTCTGCAGACAAGATGTTGATTTACAGTTGTGAATGAGACATGAAAATGAAAAAACTTGATGCATTCAATATTCAACATCAGATTTCCTTCGTCTTTCTTAATGACTTAATGGCTATTTTGTTTTTGAATAATAATCTATTTTGTGTACTATGGAGGGAGAGGGAACGGAAGATTAGCATGGGTGAGGGTAATGTAGGGGAGTGGGCAAAAATATGGCCTATGTAGTATCACCTTGTTTTAATATCTGACTTGTGGAAGTGACCCCCTCCCCCGCCTTTTTGTTCTTGCCCTCAAATGTTAACTCGATTTACCCCCTGCTTCTGCTCTTTACCCTCAATCCAGAGTCTGAAGGACTTGGCCACAGGAAGAGGGGGGGGGGGGGGGGGGGGGCTGTTTGGCTGCTTCTCAGTATAGTTTTTTGATCTTGGCTGGGCTAGTGAATGGAGTTTTATCTCAGTGGGCAGTATCAAAAGAAACAAGGACATGGGTTTTATATATATGATGTGATGTTCTGGTTCAGATTTCCTTGTGCCGTTATATATATGCTAAAAGCAAGAGTCTTTTTACTTATGTGTTCTCCCTTGTCAGCTGTAAATATTCTATGTAGCTGAGATAATATCTTCACTGTATATAACTGAATGTCAAACAACCAATGAAGATATTGTGGTGATATAACTGCTTATTTTCCCAGATGAAATTGATGGTACGTGAAAGGATTGTGATTTTCTGGAGGTTGCTCTACCAACCAGTGCTTTCCATTTCTGTAGCTATACAAACATTGTGTTTACATTGACCTGTTTGATACTTTAATGGCAAAGTAGTGATGTCTTAATTGTTTGTACATTCTTTGCAAGGAAAGATGTAATGATGCAGACAATCCCATGTGTTTTGTTCTTTATGGCAAGGGCTTATTTTGTTTAAACTTGAAGAACTCTTACGATCTTAAAAGCGACCAATTTCACGGCATTTTCTGATATGTACTTATTTTTCTTTGGTTTAGAGCTTGGCCTCGCCGTACCCAGGTGACAGTTGGCAGGCTATCTCTAAGGCAAGAAGCAGTCTTTGTGTGGTTGGAAAAGCAGGTTCATGCGACACAAAAAGTAACATGTAAACTGTAAAAACATTCTGATCAACAATTGAATTTTGTATTTGGTGAACTAATCGAGAATAAGAAAACAGCAACATTGTCTCATATTCTTTTTGTAAGCTCAGCTGGTACAAGAAATTTGAAAATTCTGCCCCTGTTTTTTCGCTGTCTGTGTGGCAGGTTATGCAATTCTGCTGCATTGCTGCATTTGTTGTTGGCTTCTTTTACTATTGATATCTGTTCCATTCCCGGTTTAGTTTGAGACTTTTGAGTTAGTAGAACGGACATTTGGATGGAAGTCGTCCATTGCTGGTTGTCATTTTGTTACCATAGTTCTGGAGGATTATTACGAATACTCATAGCACTCATACATCATATATTCAAATTCAGTCCTGATTGGAAAGTCCAAAACTTGATGCCCACCTAAACCTGCAGCCACTAGCTAGCTACTGAGCATAAGATAGGATCCTAACTGGTTGTGAGCTAGGGAGAGGAATAAGAGGAACTCGACTGGGAGAGGAATAAGAGGAACTCGACTGGGCGAACATCCAAATTGTTTTGAGCGTCTCACATTGTAAAATGTCTAGTTCATAAAATCGACCACCTATACTGAACGAAAGCATTTCCCGTCAAGTTTTGCCATGCCACCTAACTCAAACTTCGCACACGCCTGAATGATAGTAATACCCTCTAATAGTTATAGCCATTATGATTACGGGTCCAGCTTGTTTGCACTCCTCTTGTTGCGACTTATAAGGTTGTAACTGATTTTCTTCATCACTTGATCTTCATCCCGCGCCACTCTCAGGCCAGCTGGTTTGCCCGCTTCCCACGCGTTGAGTGCTAATCTATCGCATTCTTCGGAGAGTGTCCTAGTGTTGTGATGCCCCTTTTGGCTTTGGCCCTTCATGCTGGGTTCTCCTCTTCTTTCTGATTTCCCCCTTCTTTTGCTTTCGCCTATTTTGTTCCTGATCTCATCCAAGATTGGAGTGCCTAGGCTTCAATTGGGGCGTCTACCAGTGGATAAGGCAAACATGAAGCAGCTCCACGAACACACACACCCCTCAGCCCTCACATATTTTTTTCTCGTCGTCCTTCCCCTTCATTAATGGTAGGTTGCTCAAGTGCTCAACAACTCCACTCGTTTTCAACTCCCCAACTAAGATACTTGATCGAGTGCGGCTACTTGAGGAATGCTTCAGGTTTCCAGCGTCCTTTACAACAAGAGCATCATTTTGATATGATATGACTTTTCTGCTTCTTCCTCTTTGCTATCATCGTGAAAGTTGTTCTCAACAAAATTGATGTCATCCTCTGCTGCAACTTTGTCACTTACACTAACAGGACTATATGAGATGTTTGCTGCGCTGAGAATCAAACCCTTGAAGCGCTGTATGCAGTATAAACCAAGGGCTCTTTGGCTCTTGCAATGAACTTGTGTAGATTCAAACTGGTTTTGACGTGATTTACCCAAAATGACATTTAGGAACCAAGGAAAGGAGTCCGCATTGCTCAAAAATTATACTTACACCACCATTATTTAATGTCCATTCTTGCTTAGGTGTGCGATTCCCATTTATCCATTATGGAAAACGAAGAATGATCATCATCCTCAGATGAGTCAGATTGGGCATGGTCAACACAAGTATAATGGTATTGCAGTTGCCCCCTCGATCCAACTGAAGCCAGCCTCTTTAATCACCCCTCTATGTCTCATCAGTTTCCAAACTTCGTTTGAATACACCCAATTCCCATGACTCTTATTTATGTTTGACAAAACCACATACCCAAAATCATCATCTCCCCCCAACTCTACCATCTTGGCAGCGGCAACTTTAGCAACCTCCAAATTCCCACACTCATCACAAGCACCAAGCAAAGCCCTCCAAACTGATTTGCAAGAACCAAACCCCAATTCGTATATCATCTTCTTAGCTCTTGCCACTTCACCATGATGCCCCATTAGCCTAATCATGCTTGTCAAATGCTCAGGTGTTGGCTCAATCCCATACTCATTTATCATGCGTGAAAAATACTTATAAGCTTGCTCCAATGGCATCTGATTATGTGAACATGCCGCCAAAAGATTGACAAATGTGATGTCATCGGGTCTCAATTCTTTCTCCCCTTGGAGGCCCTCGAAATATTGAATCACCTTGTCTGATTCCCCATTATGAGCAAAGCCAGAGATGATTGTGCTCCAAGTAACAATGTTCTTATTAGGCAATGAATGGAACAATATTTCCGCGTCCCTCACCTGCCCACATTTTGAGTACATGCTAATAAGTGCACTACCAATGATTGTTGATGCAACCAATCCATGTTTGATGGTGCAGCAATGTATTGAAGTGCCCCATGTTATTGATGAAACACGAGCAATGCCACTCAAGATGCTTGAGAATGTGAACTCATCCATAATGACTCCTTTTGCATGCATTTGGGTGAAGAAACCTAGAGCTTCCCATGTTCTGTTTCGAACCATATAACCAGATATAATTGAGTTCCAAGACGATGAATTCGGGTTCGGTATGCCCCTCAAGATGTCAATAGCTTCATCTATGTTTCCAAATTGTGCAACCCCATTGATAAGTTCATTGTAGGAGATAGTATCAGGGCAAGGCATCTGATAAATATAGGCAAATGCTTGCTCAAGTCTTTGATTTCTAGCACTTGCTGCAATAACCGAATTCCACGAAATCACATCCTTCTCAACCAATCCATCAAAAACCCGGATAGCATCTTCCACGGAACAGCATTTCCCATACATGTCAATCAAACAGTTAGCCACAACAACACTTGATTGCAACCCATACATCAGAATCATCGAGTGTATTGACAGCCCTAATCGGAGCAACCTCAACTGGCCACAAGCAGCTAATGCAGGAGTACAGGAGTATGCATCAGCTAGGATTTCAGACTTATTAAGCTCTAGGAAGAAAGACAGAGCCTTCTGAAGCTTCCCAGAATGTACATACCCAGAAATCATAGTGTTCCACGATACAACATTTCGTTGAGGCATTTCCTCGAACACTTTACGGGCAGCCTCCAAAGACACCATTTTAGCATAAAAACTGACCAAAGCAGTGCTAACAAAGACATTGGAGGAAAACCCGGATTGCAAAACATAGCAATGGAGCTGTTCTCCGTAAGAAGTATGAGCCTGAGTCATACAATTTCTGATCATCTGTACCAACGCATGCCCATCTGGTTTAGTCGTTTCGGATACCCCCCAAAATGCAATTTCATTGCTGGTATGATTCCGTCGAACAGAGTTTCCTGAAATACTGAGGGTTGAGGTTGAGGAGGGAGAAAGAGGGAGGAGGTTTTGGATTTGTAGATGATTGTCATGAGCTCTGAGTAGAGCTCGTTGCATTTTTCGTTTTGCTGAAAATTTGTAAAAGATAGAGGTCACATTTTCGTTACGCCCTCAACTGAAGTTGGGCCTTGTTTTGTGGGCTGTCAAACACCAACAACAATTCAATTTTCAAACTGGGCCTAAATACTCATGATCTTGATTTCTGGACGGGCCGTTATTTTGGTAAGGGATTCAACTTTTTAAGCAGCCCCCTATAATTGATATTATAATCCCTGACCTATAGACCAAGATATGTACATGACAGGCTTGACAGCATAACAATAAAGAATAACTGCTTTTTCGACTTCGCTGCATTTCCCTGTCACCACGTCTTGTCTTATGTATTTGGATTTGTCATTTCTTCCTTCTTTCTCTTATTTCCCTCTGTTCTGGGATACAATGAATCATTCTGTAAACTGTGGGATTATCAAGAATCGAAGCAAACAGAGAAGGGAAGAACGGGGAGGTGAGCTTTGTGGCTCCATCCTCTATACTTTTTATTATCAAAAAACAACCTTCAAGAAGGGAATGTAAAAATGCTTTATATACAGAAACTCTCAACTAATGATGCTGATGTGGTAGAGGGAGTAACAGGCCTGTAACAAACTCCTCAACATTCCCCCCTCAAGGCGAAACTGGAGGGGAGTCCGGCAAACCAAGCCTTGAACAGAGATGATTATGTTGATACTCACTCAAGGGTTTAGTCATAATGTCTGCCAGCTGATCTCTGGAACTAACATGAACTGTTTGCAAAAAACCTTCAACAATCTTGTCTCGTGTGTAATGACAATCAATATTGAGGTGTTTGGTATGTTCATGAAAAACAGGGTTGGCTGCAATGTGTTGGGCAGCCCTGTTGTCACAGTATAGAACAATGGGCAGTGGAGGAGGAATGTAGAGGCCATGTAGAAGATGTGAAATCCATTACAATTCAGAAACTATGGCTGACATTGCCCTGTATTCAGCCTCAGCACTTGATTTTGCCACCGTTTTTTATTTTTTTGTTTTCCAGGAAACCAGAGAGTTGCCTAAGAGCACACAGTAGCCAGTGAGGGATCTAGCACTGAGTTTGCAGTTTCCCTAATCTGCATCACTATAAGCCGTTACTTGTAGGCTTTTATTTGCAGGATAAAATAATCCTTTGTTGGGGTTACCCTTCAAATACCTAAGCACATGCATGGCAGCCTGGAAATGATTGTCCCTGGGAGCTTGAATGAACTGACTGAGGTGCTGTACAGCATAAGATATGTCAGGTCTAGTCAATGTTAAATAGAGTAGTCTACCAATAACTCTTCTATATTGCTCAGGATCAGGTAAGGGTTGTCCAGTGTCCACAGATAACTTTGAGCCTTTTGGAAGAGGAAACTTGGCAAGTTTTGCACCTGTCAGGCCAACATCCATCAAAATATCCAGAACATATTTTCTTTGGTTCAAGAAAGTGCCCTTGGAGGATCTGGAAATTTCAATCCCAAGAAAATATCTCGCAATGCCCAAGTCTTTAATGGTGAAGGCAACATGCAAATCCCTTTTGACTTGAGCAATACCAGCAACATCATTCCCTGTATTCAGAAGATCATCTACATAAACAAGTACAAAGGTGAAATGCCCTTGCTGTAGCCTAGTGAATAGAGAGTAATCACTTTTGGACTGCTTGAACCCTTTGGTCAATAAGAATTTTGTAAGCTTCAAATTCCATTGTCTAGATGCCTGTTTAAGATCATAAAGTGACATTCAAAGCTTACAAACTTGCCCAGGTTTTGCCTTTGTATATCCTTTAGGAGGAACCATGTATACTTCTTCATCAAGATAGCCATGCAAAAAAGCATTGTTGATATCAAGTTGATGCAAAAGCCAATTTTTAGCAGTAGCAAGAGCTATGAAAATTCTGACTGTGGTGAGTTTGGCCACAGGTGAAAAGGTATGTTTGTAGTCTTTGTCTTTCATCTGTTCAAACCCTCTAATTACTAATCTTGCCTTGTGTCTCTCTACTGAGCCATCTGCCTTGTATTTAGTTTTGTACACCCATTTTGATGTAAGAGCCCTTTTCCCTGAGGGAGAGAAGTCAATATCCAGGTATGATTTTGTTCCAATGCTGTCAGTTCATGGTCCATTGCCTTCATCCAATCTGGATATAGCTTTGCTTGTGCATAGTACTTAGGTTCTGGTTGTTGTAACACATTTACTAGTGAGGACATGTAAGAGGCTGAAAGGTGTGCCAGATTTGAAAAAGTGAACAAGGGGTAAGGTGTGGATGTAGAGTGAAAGCTTTGTGATTGAGAGGGAGAACTTGAGGGTAAAGAAACAGGCTGGGTATTATTTATAGCATTGGTTTTGATGGCTGATTCTGGAGCTGTAATAAATGATTTAGGACACACATAGTTCTTAAGCCAGGTTGGTGGTGCTCTAACTCTAGAAGATTTTCTAGGAGGTGTCTCTACAATAGGTACCTGTTCAGGGAGTTGTGAATCAGAATGGGAAGGGGAAGAAGTATCATGGACTGAGTCATAAGGGTCAAGATGAAGATGAACATTATGAGTCACTGAAGAGGAAGATCTGGACTGAGGTTTTGGGGAGTCTGGTATGAAATGAGGGGCCAAATGGGGCAAAATGGAACCATTTGGGGTCTCCATACAGGGAACACTGGTATTGCTTGAATCTTCTTTGAAGGGAAAAACGTTTTCTTTAAACAAGACATCTCTGCTGTGAAAAATTTTCTTTGTGCGCAAGTCATAAAGTTTATAACCTCTAAAACCAAAGGTATATCCAAGAAAAATACATTTATGTGCCCTGGCCTCAAATTTGTCCCTCTCCCCCACATTTGCAGCAAAGTAGAGGCAGCCTATGGTCCTTAGTTTATTGTAATCTGGTGGTTTACCATGAAGTCTCTCAAATGGGCTTTTCCAAGATAAACTGGACATAGGCAACATGTTAATGATGTGTGTTGTAGAAAGTATACATTCACTCCAGAATGATTTGGGCAGTCCTGCATGAAACCTTATGGCTCTTGTAGTGTCAAGCAAATGTCTATGCTTTCTTTCTGCCACTCCATTCTGTTGAGGAGTTTTTACAATTGATCTTTGGTGCAAAATCCCTTTGCATTCAAAAAATTCAAGGCAAGTGGACTTAATAAATTCAGTTCCATTGTTTGATTTGACCATAAGCAATTTTGTGTCAAACTGAGTTTCAATCATTTGATGAAAATGTTTTATGGCACCCAGGGCTTGAGTTTTATCTTGCAACATTTGCGTCCAAGTAGTTCTAGAAAAATCATCTACTACAGTAAGAAAGTATTTGGCACCAGTGATATTGACTACCCTGTAAGGACCCCAAAGGTCCATATGCACAAGCTAAAATGGTTTAGAAGTGTTAATAGCACTTTTATTGAAAGGAAGTCTATGGAATTTGGCTAAAACACAAGTTTCACAGAAAAACTCCTTGGGTAAGTATGGTTTACAATCAACAATATGCTGCATTTTATTGAATAAAGTATGACCAAGTCTGGAATGTAATACATCAATCTCTTTGGAAGAACATGCTGAATTATTACAAGGGGTGATATCCAAACTCGGTGAATTTTATGTGAGAGCTTCAGAGACATTGACTATAGGAATAGGAATTTTGTCTTTGGAAGGAGATGTGAAAGTATAGAGCCCACCAGCCTTTTTGCCAACAGCCACAATCAGCTTAGTTGAAAGGTCCTGAAAAATGCAATGAGTGGAATAAAAGGTTGTGCTACATGGGTTGTCAGTCAAGAATTTTCCAACTGATAGAAGATTGTATTTAAAATCTGGCACATAAAGAACACCATGCAGTGTCAAGGAAGATGATAATGGGATATTACCAATTGTTGTGACAAGTTTTAAAGTGCCATCTGGCAGAGTGACAAACATGGGGTTATGTAAAGAGGTTGTAGTGGAAAATAGGTCAAGGTTGAATGTCATGTGATCACTAGCACCTGTGTCAATAATCCAATAACTCAAAGCACCTTTTAACACAACACAGCTTATAGAAGGTTGAGGGCCATACCTGCAAAATGAGCATAAGCATTATCTGCATTTGGCATGTCCATCCCTTGCTTACCTTTGACGAGCTTCATCATTTCCTGAGCAAGTGCTTGTACAACAGTACAAGATTAGTATCAACCTTGCCTAGAATAGAACATGTAGTTGAACTTGATGCACTGTTTCCAAAGGCATCATCAAGAGGACTATCAGAATTATTGTCAGCATAAGAACTGACTATGTTAGCTGCAAATTTGGGGTTTCTTCTTGGTTTGATGTTCTCTTTAGGGCATTGATACCATTCAGGGTATCCTATGATCTTGAAACATTGATCCGTGTTGTGACTAGACCTCTAGCAATGGTCACAAAATCTACTGCCCTTGTTTTTCTTAAAATCCTTTCTGCCTTTGGCACCAGTATTCCCAGATTTAGTCATCATTGCGCTGACTGTACTATCTGAATCTCCAAAAAAATTAGTGTGTGTCCTCATGACATTTGCAGCTATCTCTCTATTAGCTGTTAAATTTCTAGTAACATGCCTTTGAGTCTCTACTCTTTGTACCATAGAATAAGCCTTGTTAACACTTGGCAATGGATCAAGCAACAAAATCTGACCCCTTATGGCCTCATAATTCTCATTTAGGTGCATCAAGAAATGCATCAATCTTTGTCTTTCTGCAAGTTCCATGGTTTTTTTAACAACTTTGCAATTAGGATCACAGACACAAACAGGTACTCCAGAAAGATCATTGTTGAGCAAAAATTTAATAAAAATAAATAATATGCACAACACAATTTTCCGACGTGCAAAAATGTACATCGGTTTATTTTGAGTACGACCCTATTCAAGAGGATAAACCTCCTTAATTACGTCCCCCTTTCGGGAGGTCACCTTTTGATTCCGATTCGTTCTATTTTATTATTTTCTTTCTTTCTTTGTTTTATTTTGTATTAATGAG
>JACYFF010031956.1:6408000-6426015 GCA_017589665.1 Selenicereus undatus | reverse complement strand
TATCTTCTTCACTTATGGTGGTCTCCTATGTTGCTGGAGTCGTCTTCCAACTCAATGTTATATTCAAAATTTGTGATTTGTCAAAATTTTTGGTTCAACAATCATCCAACTCATCCCAAAGCTTTTTCATCTTTGTGTAATATACTGCCACAGAATCATTTTCTTGATATCACTCAGACAATTCTTTCTCCAATTGATAAAGCAGCGGTCCATTACTTTGGCCAAAGAATTCTGTGAGTTCTTCCCAAAGTTGTCTTGCATAATTAACATACAAGAAAGTCTCAGCAAGTTCATTCATCATTGAGTTTAATAGCCAACTTACCACCATGTTGTCACATTTGATCCATTGATTGTGCAATGGTGAAATCAGTGCAGGTTTGGTGCATGAACCGTCAATGAAAGCAAGTTTTGTCTTAGTCTTCCAAGCAATCTTAACAGCTCTGCTCCACTTTTGAAAATTTGATCCATTCAACTTGACATTGACCAGCTGCATTCTAGGAAAATCTGACCCCTGCAAATACAACAGGTCGTCGTGGTATGTTTCTTGATATATGCTTATCTCTGAATCACTCGGATCAGGTGTTTCCTTAGACATGATTGAGTAATTTTAACAAGAAGAAGACAGATCCAGAATCGATATTTGAAGTAGCTTGATTAGTTGTTGATACAGACCAACTAATCGAAAAGAAAATTTCAGGATGTGAACAGAACCTTTGCTCTGATACCATGTAAACTGTGAGATTATCAAGAATCGAAGCAAACACAGAGAAGGGAAGAACGGGGAGGTGAGCTTTGTAGCTCCACCCTCTATACTTTTTATTATCAAAAAACAACCTTCAAGAAGGGAATGTAAAAATGCTTTATATACAGAAACTGTGGCTAACTAGTTACTGCTGAAATCTGACAAACTCTCAACTAATGATGTTGATGTGGCAGAGGGAGTAACAAGCTTGTAACAAACTCCTCAACACATTCAAATATCTAATTTCAAATCTTCATCCCAGAACCATAATTTTCTTTTGTTAACTCAAATCTATTTTTAAACCTCCATGGAATCACGTCGTCTCAATTCTCAAGTTCATAGCTCTCTATTTACCTAGTAGATATACAAAAAGATATTTTACTCGAAGAATTGAAGACAAGGAAGATTGATCATGTTGAAGATGGTGGCTAGGGGTGAGCAAACGGGTACCCGATCCCATGTTTATTTTTGTTTGTTATGTATAAATTATGTTTTTTCCCTTTGTCTTTTAGTTTTATTCAAAAATTTAGATTACTCTTCTGGCCCTTGGTTGTGGTTGCTTTTTTCATCTGTGCAATAAGTTATTTGAGAGTTATTAATATTCATATTTGATTGAAACCAGATTGTATATTCAAAAATGAGTTCTAATAACGCAATATTATCTTTAATTAAGTTTATAGTAATTGGCTGTATGCTTTCTGGTAGCGTGAGTAGATAATTTAATCTATTATTGTAATGATTTAATTAGTTTTGTCTTATACTCCTATTTGTATAGTCAAATGATCTTAGGAAATTCCAAGCTTGATCTTGTGTATAAAATCTTAGGTTTGGTAGATTAAAGCTTTGTTTTGCAAGATAGTCACCTTCACAGTTTAATCTAGAGTTTGATTGAAATTTATGTTTATAGCTCATAATTGTTGATTTACAGGATTCAAGAGACTTAGATGATTCTATCTTTTCTTAATTTTAACCAAGATTGTATGGAGCAAGATGATCTTTTAGAGATTTGTTTAGTTCTTTTGCAGTTCGCATGTTTTCACGAATAAGATGATTTAATAAATTATGGTGTTGTTGGCAAGATTTACGATCAGAGAGATTTAAAGTATTCTTATTTGCTTTATATTGAGTGGAGTATGTTTTGATGTTCTATGATTAGCTATAAAACTATCTTTAGAAAAATGAGAGTTTCTAGGTGAGTGGTTATGAAAATAGGGATGGTTTGATGGTAGTTCTGCCATTATTAACTTAGTTGTAAGGCTCTGATACCATTAAATAGCACGTCTGGCAAATTTTTGAAGAAAAATGTTTAAAACTCTGTGATGAGAGGTCGGGATTTGAACAAAGTGAAAATTAAAACGGGTTCTTGAATGACAAATATGGCACTCTCAGTATAATAAATTAAACTATCAGTAATTCAAGAAATTATATCTCCTCATTCGCAAGGCGTTAAGTCGAGATATTAAGTTCACGGGCCTAACAGGACTTACTTCTATCCTTCGACCCTTTCTCTCTCCTTGAAATCTCGAAAAAGAAGAGATAAAATTTCAAGAATTTCTGAATAGTTCTCTTTATTAAGCTGATTTCCCAAAGGGAAAATTTAGAACAACATTATAAGAGAAGAATGCTTTAAGTGGTCTTTACTTCACTCAAATTGCATCTGTTTTGCTCTCGTTTAGAGTTACAGATTTATAGTGTCTCAAAAGACCTTATTGATGTAATCGCTTTCATCTCAAGAAAATGACTATAATACAACTTTATAGTCGTGATAGTACAATAATTGATTGCTTTTTCTTAAAGTTGATCTGATAGTCTATTTCCTCACGTGGGTGGTCCCCATAATTGCAGATGTCCGTCTAGCATAGGCTTGTGAGATTTCGTAGATAGGATTTCATAAAGATAAGATATAGTTGTCGGTAAGAGCATGGCCTTACATCTGGCTATCTCAAGGCAAAATCTTAGCCGTTTGTAGCAGAGTTTGTTTTTCCTCCTCTTTCTTAAGTAATTCAACATATTTATTGCTTATAGCTGGAGATCCTTGAAAGTTCTCTGGTTCTAACTAGAAAAGAAACTTCAAGAGTTCATCATCGTAATGACCTTCCTGCATTCCCTCTTGAGTAACAATATCATAATTATTTGTTTTTAACAAACATTTTAGTCCTATGGTGTAGAGTCGATCTTTGTGGCATTTTAATGCGCTGACACTACTGCTCCTTCGATAGTTTATCCAAGATTCATTGAACCAGATGAAATCAAACTTTTTTGTAGCTTCAATATTAAGCTGATGATTTCTAGAGATATATCCATTCTGAATAAGGCTAATACCTTGACAGATCTTTCCTATGCCTTTGTCCTTTTCTGGTGGAATAGTATGAAATTTTACAAATATCGATCCTTGTTTATGGGTCTTGAGAATATGAATGATAACAGAAGGAAAAAGTGATAGTTCTATGAGTTTAAAGTCTGGGTGTACAATATCTACCTATCCATACTCATAAAATTGGTAAATAGCTGTGGGATTGGATCCACTGCAGGCGATGAGTCTTGGGGATAAAGACTTTCCATTGTTGTAAAAGATTTGGGATAAGTTATTAAGGTTTCCCGTAATATCCTGAAACAAAGGGATCACAGATGTCAAAAGGAATAAATTTTTTGGTTTTTGTAGTCAGAGTTATAGTCTTTTTTTTTTATTTATAGTAGTTTAGCCTTTAGTTCTTACATTTCTTTCTCTTTTTCGAGAAATGAAAGGCTAGAACTTGGCTCAGTGATAATAGTTGGAGTTATCGACGATGCCATTGGCGTCATGAAACTAGAAATAGTTGGTGATATAGTTGAGGAAGTAGGTCTTAAAGAGTTTATAGTCTTCAGGAGTTCTACAACAACAGTACTTCCTTGTTCAAGATCTTTCCTCATGTCAGTAATTATTTCAGCAGTTCCTCTTGAGAGTTCATCAACTTCAGTTCTGATATTTGAGACAATGTCTTGAACTCCTTTCTCAAGATACTTTAGATTTTCTGTAATAGTTTGTAGATATTCATTGAAGTCTATTGTGATATCTTCAAGCTTGTTGAGTTTTTCTGGAGTCGTCATTGAGATATTCTGCTTCTCTAGTCAAATAGTCTGCTAGAAAATTGTGATTTCCGGAAACATGCTCATAAATAGCGTTAAATTGAGATAGAAAAATTTGTCATCTATAAAGTTTCCTTATGTAAGATCCATTATCTAATGCTTACTTTACAAAAGTAGTTGCAGCTTTGTTATCAGTTAAAACTTTGAAGGTTTTGGTAATAGAAACAGTCGCCATTTTTTAATTCCTCGAATTATAGCTAACATTTCCTTTTCCATAGTATTATAGTTTTCTTCTGTTTGAGAAAAAGTTCCACTATGATATTCACATATTTGATTAAGCTTTGTTTTTAATACTGCCTACCAAACTTTGTCAGATGCATTAGTTTGCACAATTAGATTATCTACCAAACCTAAGATATTATACACAAGATCAAGTTTGGGATTTCCTAAGATCATTTGACTGTACAAATAGGAGTATAAGACAAAATTTATTAAATCATTACAATAATAGATTAAATTATCTACTCACACTACCAGAAAGTATACAACCAATTGCTATAAACTTAATTAAAAATAATATTGCGTTATTAAACTCACTTTTGAATATGCAATCGGGTTTCAACCAAACATGAATATTAATAACTCTCAAATAACTTATTACATAGACGAAGAAAGCAACTGCAACTAAGGGGCATAACAGTAATCTAAATTTTTGAATAAAACAAAAAGACAAAGAGCAAAAACATAATTTATAGATAACAAACAAAAACAAAAACAAAAATGTGACCGAGTCCCCGTTTGCTCACCCCTAATGGTGGCCATTCAAATAGATGAGTGTTTTTGTTGCTCACTGTAAGTTATCAGGTTTTTCTTTTAATGTTTTTTTAAATTTTTAATTTTTTACATTGGTAGAATGGTCAAGAGGTCTAAATACAATGCTCAAAGCCGAAAAGCAAAATGCTCCCTGAGCTGAATGTTATGCTCAAGGGATAGAAATAGATTAGCAGTGATACTAGACACTGTTGAGCATTCCAGTTAATGATATTGAGCATTCAGGTTTAGAGTATTTAGCATTTAGGATCAGATAACTAAGTATTTGGACTACACTACATGTATTGAACATTCAAAATGATGATGTTGAGCACTTAAACTTAGATTCTTAAGCATTAAGAGCAATGGTATTTAATGTTTAAACTAATTACCATGCATCACCTAGATCACTGCTAAAAAAGTGCATATTAACGATGGAATTCAGCGATGGAAAAAATCGACGACAGATATGGCGACGGATATGGTGACTGATAAATAATTATTCAACTAAGTCAGATTGGGCGACAGGGATGGCGACGGAATTTTTAATCCATCGCTTGTGGCGAAGGAAATTCCGTCGCCAATTTTAAATTTTTTTTCGTGAAAAATTTGATCTGTCACCCAAAAAAAAATTGAATTTTTTTTAAAAAAATTGGGGGTGGCGACGGAAATTCCGTTGCCATTCCGTCCCCCCCTCCCATTTAATTTCCCAGCCAGCGCCTTCCTCTTTCATTTCTGCGAAAGCTTCGAAGGGAGAGAAAGCGAGTGGCGAGTGCACGAACGCCTGGTCGCCGACCGTCCCCCGCCCAGCCAAGCCACCGCCGGTCCTCCCGCCGCCATTTGTCACCATCGGCCACCCCTCACCGCCGGTTTTTTTGGAGTTGTTTGAGGTATTTATCTCAACTAAATTACTTGTAATTTCTACAAATTTTTGTATTAAATTGTTAGAATTTCATAGTAAGTTCGTATTTATGTTGAAATGTGGTGTTTGTGTGAGGTTATTGGTTTAATTTGGTTGAAAATTGGGGTAAATGCGATTTAGGATTTAGGTTTGGTAGTTTGAAGTTAAAGTTTGATATGTTGGTTGAATGAAATAGTATAATTGATAATATTGTTGAAATGTGCTATTTGTGTAAACTTATTGTGCTAATTCGTTACAAGAATTTGGTAAATGTGAGTTAGGGTTGAGGTTTGGTAGTTTAAAGTTGAAATTTGATATGTTGGTGGAATGAAATGTTTTAATTGATAATGTCGTTGAAATTTGGTTGGAGATTTTGCTCAACGCAATTTAGGGTTTAGATTTGGTGGTATGAACTTGAAAGTTGATATGTTTTGGTAGATTGAGATGCATTAGTTTGTAATTTTGTTCGAATGTGATGTTTGTTTGAAGTTGTAGTTCATATTTGTCTAAAGATTTCGTCCAATCCAATGTACGCTTATATTTGGTAATTTTAAGTTCAAATTTGATATGTTGGTGGAATAAAATGGTCAACTATGTATGAATTATTAGTTGTGTGATATTTGTGACAATGTATGCATTTTTAAATTACGCAATTATGTACGCAATTTTCACGTACGCAAATGTGATATGTTAGTCTTTTTTTTTGTTGCATGTGAAAATTTTAAAGTAAACATATATAATATATAATTGCGTAATTTATGTAATTATTATAATGTTAATTAAAATTAATTTTTATCAAATCTCTTATGTGGTTATTGTTATTTGAGCAGAATATGAATGGTCCTCCACATCATAGATGGATGTATAATAGATTACTGCCTAATCGTAATGCTTATACACAAGAATTTCTAGATGGAGTAAACGAATTTGATCAATTTGCACGTGGACAGACAGAGTTTATGAATGGGAAAAAAATAGATGTCCTTGTGCGAAATGCAGAAATAGGGTGTACTTGACACCTGATGAGGTCAAGATGCACCTTATGTATAAGGGTTTTGTGCAAGGGTATTGATTTTGGATAAGTCATGGGGAAATAGAACCTCAACAATATGATTTTGGGTATTCAAATAGTAAAATTTCTGAAATTGGAGGTTGAAGTCATGTTAATAATGACTATTCTGAACCCTACATAGATCGGGTGGAGGACATGGTTGATGATGTTATACTAGCAAATCAAAATGTAAGGGAAGAGGGGTCAAGTACTTGCCAAGAACCATTTTATAATATGGTTCAAGCTGCTCAACAACCCTTATATGATGGTTGCTCCACCCATAGTGAGCTATCTGCGACGATGAGACTGTTGAGTATTAAATTTGATTATAATATGCCTCAAAATTGTTTCAATGAAGTTGTTCAATTAATGAAAGAGATGTGTCCCCCTAACAACCGCGTGCCAAACAACTATAGGCAAACGAAGAAGGTTGTTAAAGATCTCGGCAACGATGTGGTCCACATCGATTGTTGCCGGAAAGGTTGCATGCTGTTTTACAAGGAGGACGCCAACCTGGATGCGTGCAAGTTTTGTGGGCATTCAAGATGGAAGAGGCAAATGTCACAACAAAGGAATCATAATCCATTGCCATACTCAAGGATGCATTACTTGCCGTTAAAACCTCGACTGCAGAGGTTGTACCCGTCAAGAAGCAATGCAGAGCACATGAGATGGCATTATGAACATCGACGTCAGGACGGTGTTTTATGTCATCTATCAGATGGGGCAACATGGAAATATTCGATACCAAGTACCCTGAATTTGCTGCAGAGCCTCGGAATGTGAGGCTTGGCTTATGTGCTGATGGATTTAATCCTTACACATTGTCTTCAAGATCGTAGTCCATTTGGCCGGTGGTCGTTACACCTTATAACCACCCCCCTGAAGTATGTATGACCACACCGTTTATGTTCTTGACTTCTGTAATCCTTGGGCCCAAAAATCCCAAGAACAAGATAGATGTTTATTTACAACCTCTTGTTGATGAGTTTAAAGAGTGGTCGGATGTTGGAGTTGAGACTTATGACATTTCTACGGGGCATACATTTCACATGAAAGCTGCACTTATGTGGACCATCAATGATTGTTCCGCATATGGAATGTTATCTGGGTGGAGTACTGATGGCCAATTGGCATGTCCCGTACGTATGAAACAGCAAAAGGCTTTGAGATTGAGCAATGGAGGTAAATTCTTATGGTTTGACTGTCATCGGTGTTTTTTGCCAATGAATCATGCGTTCAGAATAAATAGAACATTATTTAGAAAAGGCAGAATTGTTACAGGGGGTCCTCCTCGCCGACTATTTGGGGAAGAACTTTATGCCGAAGTGGAATATTACCCAATGGTAAGTACAAATGGTGACTTTGTCATATCAGGATTTAAGGAAAATGAGCACAACTAGATGAAGAAGAGCATATTCTGGGAGTTGTCTTATTGGCAACACCAACTGCTTCGCCATAATTTGGATGTGATGTACATTGAAAAGAACTTCTTCGAGAATATTATCAACACTGTTATGGATGTTAATGGGAAAACAAAGGAAAATGCCAAATCAAAAATGGATATTGCAGAAATATGTGACAGACCAGTATTAAATTTACATTCAGGCCCAAGTGGTAGGTCGGTTAAACCAAAAGTGAAGTCCGTACTTCCTATGGATAAACGAAGAGAGTTGTGTGAATGGATGAAGGAGCTTCAAATGCCTTATGGATATTACTCTAATTTGAGAAATATCGTGGACCCTAATGAGGCTACGTTCAACAACATGAAAAATCATGATTGTCATGTCTTCATGGAGACTCTTTTACCAATTGCATTTGGTGCACTCTCAGATGATGTGTTGAAACCTCTTATTGTGATAAGCCAGTTCTTCAAGAACTTATGCTCAACAACATTGCGGGAGGATATGCTTAAGGAACTGCATCGCAACATTGTCATCACTTTGTGTAAGTTGGAGACCATTTTCCCTCCTGGCTTGTTCAATGTAATGGAGCACTTGCCAGTGCATTTGGCAGAAGAGACTCAACTAAGTGGTCTAGTACAATACCGATAGATGTATCCATTTGAGACGTAAATTATACTATAATCGATGAAACCTTGTATGAATTCTTATATGTGGAATCACTTGAAAGTGATTGCAATTGTGAATTTGGTAGGTTCTTTGGAGGATTAAATAGAAAGATAAAGCAGCAAACGTGTCCTGAAGGTCTAATCACAAAAGCATATCTAGAGGCAGAGATGACATTGTTCGCCTCCTATTACTTCGGCTCTAATGTGCCATCCATGCGCACTAGGTGCAGGAGAAATGAGAATGACGATGAACATATTAATCATTTTCCAACTCTGTCTGTGTTTGCACCGTAAGGGACCGCTATTGGTAGGGAAAGATATGGATCAAGGTATCTCACAAATGCTGAATATGTTGCTGCCCATCTTCACATGCTGTTAAATTGTGACGAAGTTAAACCTTATATAGGTTGAGTGGTATTTTCACTTCCAATTCAATTTATCAATCATAGCGCCAGTATATTAATAGGCTTCGTAAAATATGATAGAATTTTCACAGAACAAGTGAGAGCTGCACGTCCCAATGTCAGCGACGCATATGTCGACACCATCATCGAAACCCATTTCACAGATTGGTTTAGTGATAATGTAAGTATTCGAACTCATTTATTCATAATTTGAACATAACAATTAATTAGGTGCATTGTATTAATTAAAACCACATGTTATGTCACCTTAGGTGCATTATATTCAACTGTTCGAGACCGACAAACATTGCTACCTGAGCCAATTGGCTGTGAAGCCAAAACGGTGTGTGTCGACGTGGACGGCATATAAAGTAAATATATTCAAATTCCACACAAAAGCTTGAAGCGTCGGGAAGAGAACATATAATTGTGGTGTTGGTGTTTTTGGCACTGGGGAAGGCGATATTGAGAATGATTATTATGGTGTACTGGAGGACATTATCCAAATTGAGTGCGTACGTGAACCACTTAAACGATGTGTGCTCTTTAGTTGTGAGTGGTTCGACCCCACATTGAATCGTGGGACACGATCTCATAAACTAAGCAACCTTATTGAGGTCTACCTTATAAGAAGGTACTGAAAGTACGACCCATTTATCTTCCCAAATACCGCATCACAAGTATACTTCATGCCACATGCAGATCGCTTAAAGGATAGGGCCAATTGGCTTGTTGTCATACCAACCAAACCAAGGGCGAGAGTGGATCAGCAGTATACTCTGCCTACTGTGTACCAACAAATGGACATGACGACTATCATCGAACCTACGAATGACGCCGTTCCTGCATCATTAGTGGATGAAAATGCACCACTGGAAGAGGTTAATGATGAAATAAGATTTTCATTCATTCAGGGTAATGACATTGGTGTATGCTTTTTGCATATGACATTGTTCTTACTAGAGGGATTCAGGATGAAGTCCCATGGTGTATGCTTTTTGCAGATGACATTGTTCTTATTAATGAGACCAGGCAGGGGGTGAATGACAAGTTGGAGAAATGGCGGCTTACCCTGAAAGCTAGAGGTTTTAGATTAAGTAGATCGAAAACGAAATACCTGCATTGTTGTTTCAGTGGAAGGATAGAAGAGGGGAGAGAAGTCACCCTGGATGGGAGACAAATACCTAAGGTAGATAAGTTTAAGTACCTTGGATTGATCATCCAGCAAAATGGAGACATTGACGAGGATATTAACCAACGCATAAGAGCGGGCTGGCAAAAATGGAAGCCTGCCTCAAGAGTGCCGTGTGATAAGAGGGTGCCCTTAGGTTTGAAAGGCAAAGTCTATCGGATGGTAGTCAGACCGACTGTCCTAAATGGATTTGAGTGTTGGCCTCCTAAAAAGGACGCAGGTCCAGAGGTTAATGGTAGCTGAGATGAGGATGGTCAGGTGAATGTGTGGTTTCACGAGGATGGGCAGAGTTAGGAATTGGGTAATCAGGGACTTAGCTAAAGTGGCCCCCATAGAAGGGAAGATGAGGGAATCAAGACTCCGATAGTTTGACCATGTGAAAAGGAGAAGTATAGCCGTACCAGTGAGGAGGTGTGAGTTGATCGAACTTCCCAGTGGTAAGAGAGGAAGGGGTAGACCGAAGAAGAATTTGGACGAGGTGATTAGAAATGACTTGAAAGTAGTGGGTCTGACGGATGACCTGGCTCAGGATAGAAGTCTGTGACGGGATAGGATTAGAATCTTAGATGGTAGAGAAGCGACTCTGTAGTTGTTAGTAGCTGCAGTGGCTTAGTGCTGGTAGGGAGTCTGTCGTGCTCGTATGTAGGTTGTGCTTTTTTCTAAGAGTGACGGCAGATGCTTAACGTGGAGTGTTGATGTACGTTCTTTCAGCCTTCTTTCAGCTTTCTTTCAGCTTCAGCATCTTTGGCACTATTTTTCATCTTTAAATGCTTTGCAAGCGCTTTCCTCTATAAAACTTTTTCTCAAAACCTTTTTCATGGGTCTCCTGGAATCAACCTCTCTATGGGTAGGAATACCGGTAGAGATAAAGTTGCCTACAGTTGGTTCTCCCCAGACCCCGCGAAAGCGGAACCCATACTGGGAGGTGTTGTTGTTGTTGTATTCATTCAGGGTAATGACGAGATAGATGAGGTAGAGAATGATGAGGATGATGAAAAGGGGGAGTGGGATGACGATAATGAAACCGATGAAGCTGAAGAAAATTTGCATTTGTATGATGATGATGACGATGACATTGATGAGGATAAGGATGCAGATGATTGAGTGGTTACGAATTCTTATGTATATGAGTACTTTGCATGTCAAACAATTTGTTGTGACTTTACTTATATTGTATTAATGAGCTTTGCAAAATATGTGTAACCTACGTACCTATTATGATGTATGAGGAAAACGGTTTACATGTGCAATCATTATAAATTTGTACTTGGCGCTGTTGTCACCTATTTCAGGTATGGATTCAAGTTCTCGTCGAGCAAAGTCCTCCCCTCGAGGTAGAG
Source organism: Selenicereus undatus (assembly GCA_017589665.1). NCBI lineage: Eukaryota > Viridiplantae > Streptophyta > Magnoliopsida > Caryophyllales > Cactaceae > Selenicereus > Selenicereus undatus. The sequence continues at coordinate 6,414,438 of JACYFF010031956.1, read as the reverse complement.
GACAAGGGCGTCGGAGCTCTGTCGTTGATCCGACCACAATGGACATTGATCTATCCTCCCCCCAGCTACCTCATATACCAGTTCAGTCATGAGCGCAATGGCTGCTTACATACCAGGTATTTCAGGACCACTGTCTCCCCCATTTGGGGCTTTCCATCATCAGACTTCACACATCCCCAATCAAAGCACCATGTACGGCCAATTTGTCTACAACATTCCTCAAAACCCCCAAGTTATTCACAGTGTGCAGCCCATTCCCCAACCCACTCACCCTAACATGAACCAGTCCCAAGAGAACATTGAAAGTGGTGAAAGTGAAGCACAATCCAGTCATGAGAGCACTTGAGCTAAGACTTGGATTGAGCCAGATGGTAACAGGTAAGTTTTCATTTATTATATCCTATGAAGTACTACATGAATTTTGCATAACAAGTAATGAATTTTATGTGTTATGTTCAATTAGGTTTCTCCCCAATGATGGTGTTGTTAGTAGGATTTCGCTCATATTTCAAAGCAAATTTGACTGAGCTTGGCCTAGTTGGAGCAAAGTGCCCAAACCAATATGAGATTTGTGGTTTAGAGAGTTCAAGGTAACTACAGTGACTTCGTGTTAACAGTTTTTGTGAACGTGATATATTAGTAATGAATTATTTGATGTGTTTTTTGTTTTCATGATCACAGAAGTGGTTTACTTGAGATCCGATCCATGAGGACTGTATAAGAAGGAATTTTGAAAACCGAGGCAATGCACGCTTGAGAGACTTCTTTGACAAAGCAAGGAAGCATAACAATAAGCATGTTTGGCTCGGTGATGCTCAACGGGAGGGACTCCAACAGCATTGGACGAATGAACATTACAAAAAAATTGCATGAAACAGCCCAGAAGAACCGGTTGGGGACTCCAGAAAGTGGTGGCTCATCTCTGCACACCTGTGGCTCGATCCCTATGCATGAGCATAAGCGGCGTCTGGTAAATGAATTAATATTTGCTACTTAGGAGTTTAAGTTTAATACTGTATTTTGTGTTGTGCTTGACATCATTTTTTCTAGCACGTACATAGAGGGAAGAACTTGGGACAGAGCTCACCATTGTTGAATTATTCAGTCGCACTCACAAACTCTTGGGCAAAGAAGATGCCTCTTGGGTTGACAAGAAATCACAACAAACATATGTAAGCAATTAGCTATTCTCAATCTTCATTAGTAGTTTCCCCCTGAACTTGTATACTTTATTTCAAGTATATTTACTATGCATGATTTCGTGCGCATTTTGCAATATTGTAGGAATCCTTTGAACGTGATTTTCAAAATGTTATCAACACATCTCAAGGGACCGAGGATGACAGTTCTCAAGATCTAAACCAACCATTTCCAAACTCAAATGAGTTGTGGGTGAAGACGTTCAAGAACAAGACGGGTTGTATTTATGGCATTGGGGATGAGACTGTCAAAATGAGGGAATCCGGTCACTTCAGTCCCACTCAAAGATCTGATACAGTTTTCATATTAACGTTTCAACGACCATGGTTATACATTGAATTTACTTACTTGCAATACTAATGTGTACTTCATTGAAATGTCTGTCAGCAGGTATCGGTTCTACGCCATCACAACAAGAGCTCAATGAGTTAAGGCGTGTAGTAACCAACTTGGGGGATGAGCTAACTTCGCAAGCGGAAAGCTACCGGTTGGTTATGGAGAAATGTAAGCAACTGGAGGAATCCAACAGATTGCTCACCCAAAGCAACCAACAATTGAGCCAACAAATGATGAGCATCGATCAGCGCCTCCAAGCTTTCTTTCAAATGCAACAGGCGGCTGGCTCGGGATTTCAGCCACCATCTGCTCATCACTCGCAACATAATGAGAAAGATGGTGAGGCAGAGGAAGAGGAAGAGGAAGACCTTGGTGATTAAGTTGGTTGCAGGTTTCCTTCAGTTGGTTCTTCTTCTGCTTGATTTTTCACGAAGTACATCTCTTGCTGTTTGCTTCCCCTCCCATTTCTGCTTATTTCACTCCCCTCGCCCTGATGCTTATTTCGCTCCCCTCCCATTTCGCGTTTGCTTCTCCCTTTTCTGCAAACATATATATAACTTCATTCTCAATTATTGGCAATTAACTTCTGGTTTGTTTGGATTTGTGGTTTGTGATATGTACAAACTTTGTTTGGAACCTGTAGTTTGTGATATGTAGAGAGTTTGTTTGGAACTTAGCTTGTGGTTTGTGATTGAAAACCCTTGGTTGGAGGTGTTACGTTGGATGTGAAATTCCACCTATGTGTGGCTTGAAATTGTTGAGAACGTTTCGAATGAAGCCATATCTGAAGCCATTGGATGTTGATTGAGTGCGAAGATGTTGTAAATTTCTTGTAGGGATTCGTTTGTATGTACAGATATGATAAAAAAACAAGCGATTTTATTTTAAGAAAAAAAGAAAGCTAGCGACGGAATGGCAACGGATGGGGGGGAAATTTGGGTAGGGGGTGGCGACGGAAATTATAATCCGTCGCCAATTCCATCGCTGATGGCGACAGATTTTTCAGTTCCGTCGCCTACCCCTGCCCCGCCAGTTTCCCCCGCAAAAAAAAGTATGTCACAATTTCTATCGTTGAATCTGTCGCCGGGTACTCAGCGACGAGCGAAAATCCGACAGCCGTATTCTGTCGCTGATGTCAAAATTCCGTCGCTGATTAACCGATTTCTGTCGCTGATTCCGTCTTTATTTTGTCCTTTTCTTGTAGTGGATATTTTTTGAGCTTTGCGTTGAGCATTGTTTATGCAAATAGTATTTTATTGATTTGTCTGTTGAACTTTTTGATTCAAATTCTCTAATATGTTGGTTGTTTGGTTTTGTATTGTTAAAGTTTTGTTTCTTGATCTAACTTTTGCTTTCTTTGTTTCTAGAATTCATTCAAGAGATTTTGATTGATACTTTAAAAGATTTTTTACTATAATTTATTGCAGGACTTATACAATAGTGGGCACACACAAGCTTGTAGCTTTAGGAAGGTTCATGTGGTATGTCTTGGGTTTATAGACCCGAGACCTTAATATAAGTGTTGCCCGTCCCCCATTTGAAGATTGTAAGATTATAATTAGTACAAGATGCATGAAACAACTTCAAACACCACCTCAAAAAAATATACGTACTACCTTTCTTTTTTGGGGTCTTCTTAAGCAAGCATTTCACCAATCTATATAAAAAAAAAGGGCATACTGCGTTCACGCAGGGTCCGGGGAAGGTGATGGAAATCAACCTAGCATGTCCAAAACAAGTCCTACTAGTCAAGGTAGTGAAAGCAGCCAAATCCAAGTCCAAGGAACAAGTCAAAATTTGCAAGTCCAAATGGAGCTAGCTATCGGGTTAATTCCAGCACATGTACCTGATTTTGTTTTTACTGTTTCATAGCCTAAAAAATTTAAATTCACAATTACGTGTACTTGGGTCATAACGAATTGAGACAGCTCGCCGCGGCCTCGGATTCTGCTTAGTCAAAGCTCAGCTCGTGCTTGAGTCAAACTGAGATCGCGCATAGGCAGACCAGGAGCCCTTCAAATGCATACCTAACCGAGCTAGAGCCCAGCAAGGCTCGACTCGATTTAGTCTAAGAAGTTCTTTTTTTTTTATTCGCTTGTATGTGGAAAACGTAAAATTACTTTTAGAATCAACACAATTTTATTTAGATCCTTATTTCATGAGTCCAATGCAAAAATATAAAATTTAGCTTGGATCATAGCTAGCCTTAAATTTGCAAACTTTTTAACTAAAAACAAAACGAAAACACATCGAGCCGAGCCAAGTCAAACTTTGAGTTGAGCATTGTGTATCTAAACCCAAACTTGAGTCTAAACTTTATTGGCTCTGTGGGTTCCAAGTTGAGCCCGGACCAAATTTTTAACTAACCACTCCGACTCGGGCTCAGCTCGACTTGTTTACACTGTGTCGTGTAATATTTTTTTTTTCTGTTTTTACAGGCACGGACACTCTCTCGTCGCTTGCAGTAAAAATAACGATCATTATTACATATAGACACCCAAATATCACATGCAGCTCCCATCCTTCTGGCTTTCCCTCTCTCCCCAGCGCCCCCATACCTAAGATTAGAACAGCTCGTATTGAAAAATTGCAGTCGTTTCCTCATCCTGACATCGCAGCCGCCCCCCCCCCCCCCCCCCCCGTCTCTGCATTAGTTCATTTTACTGAATTAACTGCTTATCTTCTTTACCATGCCCTGCTCCTTACCCCAATTGAAAAACCTCACCCCTCTTTATTAATACCCACTCCTCTTGGATAATTACTTGCATACTATTTCCTTTTATTTTGTTTATCTGTGTAAGTTATAAAGGCAGTATAATATAATAGATTGAGGGAGAAAAAAAATAAATAAAACAAAGACCTAACGCATATAAAATCTTAGTCTTAACCATTGGATATCAGGGTTTCTTTAATTTGGCACTATCTTCTCATTTCGTAGACATCATCTCATTTAAACCTTATTGTGAGACGAATGTCCTTATGGCGAGTTTTAATGAATGTGAGAGTGGTTAATTATTTCGTTATAGAAGACTTTGATGAGAATCACCACTCGATGAATTCTCAGTCACCTCAAGATTAAAAAGTCACTCTAATATAAATTATTAGTCATATGGAAACAATCAATAATTACCTTTAAAAAAGTTCGTCTCGTGAATTATGTAAAGACAGTTCGACGACCTAAGAATTTTATTCTTTTTATTACTTGTATATATGAATTTACACTATATGTATCAGCTTTTGATTGTGAGTCTGTTATGCATATATATAGGCCCTGTTCTATTTCGCGTTTTTTAGGATTTAGCTAAGAGCTTACATCTCCTTACAGCTTCTTACATCTCCTTACATCTCCTTACATCTTCTTACATCTCCTTACATCCCCTTACATCTTCTTACATCCCCTTACATCTTCTTACATCTCCCTACATCTCGTTACATCTTCTTACATCTCCTTACATCTTCATTTTATTTATTTTGTATTTTGCATTTTTTTATTTTTTTATTTTTAATTGTTAATTGTTAATTTTTTTGTTCTTTATTTTTTAGTTTTTATTTTTTATTTCTTTATTTTTTAAAATTTTTTAAATTTTTTTATTTTTCATTTTTCATCTTTTATTTTTTATTTTTTTATTTTTCAATTTTTTAATTTTTTTTAATTTTTTTAATTTTTTAATTTTTATTTTGTAATTTTGTAAATTTTAATTTTGTAATTTTTAATTTTTTTTGTTTATTCTTTTATTTTTCATTTTTCATTTTTCATTTTTTTTTATTTTTTATTTTTAGTTTTTTATTTTTAATTTTTTAATTTTTAATTTTTTAATTTTTTAATTTTAATTTTTAATTTTTATGTTTATTTTTAAATTTTAAATTTAAAATTTTCAAAATTTTAAACATTTTTAGTTTTATTTTTATTTTTTATTTTTTATTAAAAAAATTAAAAAATTAAAATTAAAATTTAATATTAAAAATTAAAAAATTATGAATTAAAAATTAAAAAATAAAAAATAAAAATAAAAATTACAAATTAAAAAATTATAAAATAGAAAATTAAAAAATAACAAAAATAAAAATAAAAATAAAAATAAAAAATTTAAAAAAATAAAAAATAAAAAATAATAATTAAAAAATAAAACAATAAAATAAAAAAAATTACAAAATTACAAAAAGTACAAGAAATAAAAAAAGTAAAAAATGAAAAAAAAATTAATAATAATAAAAAAATAAAAATACAAAATACAGCTTCTTAAGTATATTGTTTTAATATTATTATTTTTCATCTAAAACAAATTATACTATACAACTCTTTTACAATTCAACAACTCCTTATATCTATTCTTACAACTCCTTACAGTTTCTTACAGCTCCTTACATCTTCTTACAGCTCCTTACATCTCCTTACAGCTCCTTACATCTCCTTACATCTCCTTACAGCTTCTTACATCTCCTTACAGCTCCTTACATCTCCTTACAGCTCCTTACAGCTCCTTACATCTCCTTCTATCTATCTATCTATCTAAAACGCGAAATAGAACAGGCCCATACTATCATTAGGATAATTAGCATCAACTAATATTATAGCCTATAATTTTCCAGGTGGTTCTTGATTTGAAAATAGAAGAAATTAAGCCTTTTTGTAGCCCAAGTAGGCATGGTAAGATATACTTAGGGCTGTTTGGTGAAATAAAATGGAATGAAATTTGAACCTTTAGATGTCAAGTTTCACTCTTTTGTGTTTGGTGAATACTTTAAGGGGATGTAACTTGATACCTCGAGGGTTCAAGTTCCCTCCAATCTTAAGGAACTTGAACCCTCTCATTTTCAAAGGGGTTCAAGTCACCAACCCTCTGGAATCAACACCATTATTATTATTATTATTATTATTATTATTATTATTATTATTATTAT
>JACYFF010031956.1:6366869-6388190 GCA_017589665.1 Selenicereus undatus | reverse complement strand
ATAATGATCTTACAACATTCTTTTCTACCTTTCTCTCTCTCTTAACACCAATTAAGTTTTAAGAATTTAAGATAGCCTTGTGTGTGGTCTGACGTACACGCCCAATTGCTTAGGTTCGAGTCATTACAATTTCGAGCAGTGAGCCTATTCATTTATCCATATTCAGTGTGCAGGCAATACGACAATAGATTAGATGAATAGATTTAGCTGTTCACTTGGGCCTTGTTCGACATAATTAGCTATTTAAGTAGCGGATATCTGTTTAGGTAATTGTGTGCGTTTTTAATTTAGCAATTAGTGGATAGTTGTTTAGATGAGCCGTTGACATAAATGTGTTCAGTAAAATTAGCTATTGGGTTAGCTGATTAATGTAAATTGATATAAAAAAATATAGATAATTTTCAAATATAAAATCTACAAAGGGTATTTTTTGGCCAAAAATTATGAAGCACTACTTTTGAATGCTAAAAGTTAATACTGTTAGCTTTTGAGAAACGCTACTTAAAACGTTAAATGCAACTTGAAATGGTAGTCAAAATACTGGACTATCGAACACAAAAAATTAACTGATTAATGTATTAACTTAGTTAAAATACTAAATGCTGCTGATAACGATTTGAATTGATGGATGAATATTATCGCATTGCTTGCTGAGTAATATAATTGCATTTTCCTCATCTTTAAGGGGAAGAAAAAACAGTGCACATGTTGACTAATTACCACCTACAACCTGACTGAAGTTGATTTTAAAGAACGGTAGGAAAACATATGAAGTACAAGATAGCCTGGTTGTGGCCTTTTACGGGCCGAAATTGATATGTTGGGACTCACGTGCAGAATTGGGCCAGGCCCAATCAAACCCAAAACCAGCCCGGCTAAAACCCTAAACCCTTCGCTTCTACTTTCTCTCTCAATTAAATCCACAAATCTCAAAAATCTAAGCTTCAATTACCAGCATCAATGGCTTCAAAATGTAGTAGATTCATCAACAGAACATCTGTTGCATGTCTGAAATCCTCCATTAAATCTGCTTCAACTTCTGCTCCAAGACCTTCTGCTCCTCCGCTAAGATCTGCCTCTTCTTCTCTCCCTCGATTCAGCTTCTCCAGGTCTCAATCTCTGTCTCTCTTAAAATTTGAGAATTTCTCAGAATCATTCGCATTTTGACCTAATCTGATTTGTAGTTGATGTTTTTGATTGCAGGATTCCTACAGAATTAGGAGGCGTTCAGTCGTTAATGCCGTTGCACAGCGCTGTAGCGATGGCGAGGATGACTTCATGCCTAAGCACGACGTCGAGGAGTTGTCGAGCTCTTTCACAGGGTACACTCTGCTGCACCTCTCCCAGCCTCTAAAAATGTATAATTTTCTCTTTTTTTCCCATTTTTGAATTTGTTAGGGTTTCATGGAAGGGGAAATTTTATACTGGATTGTGTTATATATGGTTTATGTTTTTGGATACCTTGTAGGTTCATGATGGATTGTGATTCTGCTTCCTAGATTGTAGCTTGATTTTCGAAGTTTAGGCGGATTGTCCTCAGAAATAATTCTATGTTTCTTATGGTGAAATAGAATGTAATTGATAGCAGAGAAATGCTCTGTTATTGATTGCATTTGCATAGCATTGCACCCTTTCTTGGATACAGTATATAATGAGGGTCATTTTAGCAGTTTATCAACTGAGTACATTGCGAATGTTGGTTGATTTTACATTTGGATTATTCAAAAGAAAGGACTGGGCCTTGTCATTACTGTTTGGCATTTGGTACTGATCAAATAATCACAAACCGAAAGAGAAATACATTTTCTGTGAATGAACTTCCTTGTGGGTTCATTAGATTCAACCTGCAGTACTAATTTCTTTTGTGTCAAGAAAAAAATGAAGCTTAGACAACGGTCCCTTTTTTTTGGTTTGGGGGTGGGGGTGGGTGGAGGAGGAGGTGCGCCTGAGGTATTGGACGTTAAGCTGACTAGAGTATTTGGTTCGTGCAGGCACATAAGTTCAATAGTCTTGAAAGACTTAATCTGGGACCTGCCAATCACGACCTGCGCCATTCTCGAGTATGAAATCATGAATGTCATGTTAAGGAGGCAAAAGATGATTCTATATGAGGATGAAATTTTTTTTGTTGGCTGTAGATTACAGTTTCTGTTAGTGGAATGACTAATGAGTTATGTGTCCTTATTACCGGCCTTTCTCCCTGTATTTGTTTTCTGCTTATCATTATCCGGTGAGTCAACCATGCACAAAGTTTGTTAAATTTCTGCAAACAAGATGTTGATTTACAGTTGTGAATGAGACATGAAAATGAAAAAACTTGATGCATTCAATATTCAACATCAGATTTCCTTCGTCTTTCTTAACGACTTAATGGCTGTTTTGTTTTTGAATAATAATCTATTTTGTGTACTATGGAGGGAGAGGGAACGGAAGATTAGCATGGGTGAGGGTAATGTAGGGGAGTGGGCAAAAAGAGGGCCTATGTAGTATCACCTTGTTTTAATATCTGACTTGTGGAAGTGACCCCCCCCCTCTTGTTCTTGCCCTCAAATGTTAACTCTATTTACGCCCTGCTTCTGCTCTTTACCCTCAATCCAGAGTTTGAAGGACTTGGCCACAGGAAGGGGGGTGGGGGGGCTGCTCGGCTGCTTCTCAGTATAGTTTTTTGATCTTGGCTGGGCTATTGAATGGAGTTTTATCTCAGTGGGCAGTAGCAAAAGAAACAAGGACATGGGTTTTATATATACGATGTGATGTTCTGGTTCAGATTTCCTTGTGCCGTTATATATATGCTAAAAGCAAGAGTCTTTTTACTTATGCGTTTTCCCTTGTCAGCTTTAAATATTCTATGTAGTTGAGATATTATCTTCACTGTATATAACTGAATGTCAAACAACCAATGAAGATATTGTGGTGACATAACTGCTTATTTTCCCAGATGAAATTGATGGTACGTGAAAGGATTGTGATTTTCTGGAGGTTGCTCTACCAACCAGTGCTTTCCATTTCTGTAGCTATACAAACATTGTGGTTACATTGACCTGTTTGATACTTTAATGGCAAAGTAGTGATGTCTTAATTGTTTGTACATTCTTTGCAAGGAAAGATGTAATGATGCAGACAATCCCTTGTGTTTTGTTCTTTATGAAAATGGCTTATTTTGTTTAAACTCGAATAACTCTTACGATCTTAAAAGCGACCAATTTCACGGCATTTTCTGATATGTACTTATTTTTCTTTGGTTTAGAGCTTGGCCTCGCCGTACCCAGGTGACTGTTAGCAGGCTATCTCTAAGGCAAGAAGCAGTCTTTGTGTGGCTGGAAAAGCAGGTTCATGCGACACAAAAAGTAACATGTAAACTGTAAAAACATTCTGATCAACAATTGAATTTTGTATTTGGTGAACTAATCGAGAATAAGAAAACAGCAACATTGTCTCATATTCTTTTTGTAAGCTCAGCTGGTACAAGAAATTTGAAAATTCTGCCCCTGTTTTTTCGCTGTCTGTGTGGCAGGTTATGCAATTCTGCTGCATTCATTGTTGGCTTCTTTTACTATTGATATCTGTTCCATTCTCGGTTTAGTTTGAGACTTTTGAGTTAGGAGAACGGACGTTTGGATGGAAGTCGTCCATTGCTGGTTGTCATTTTGTTACCATAGTTCTGGAGGATTATTACGAATACTCATATAGCACTCATACATCATATATTCATATTCAGTCCTGTTTGGAAAGTCCAAAACTCGTTGCCCACCTAACCTGCAGCCACTAGCAAGCTAGTGAGCATAAGATAGGATCCTAACTGGTTGTGAGCTAGGGAGAGGAATAAAAGGAACTTGACTGGGCGAACATCCAAATTGTTTTGAGCGTCTCACATTGTAAAATGTCTAGTTCATAAAATCGACCACCTATACTGAACGAAGAAAGCATTTCCCGTCAAGAAAATTCTGCCATGCCACCTAACTCAAGTAGCCCAAACTTTGCACACGCCTGAATGATAGTAATACCCCCGAATAGTTATAGCCATTATGATTACGGGTCCAGTTTGTTTGCACTCCTCTTGTTGTGACTTATAAGGTTGTAACTGATTTTCTTCATCACTTGATCCTCATCCCGCACCACTCTCAGGCCAGCTGGTTTGCCCACTTCCCACGCCTTGAGTGCTAATCTATCGCATTCTTCGGAGAGTGTCCTAGTGTTGTGATGCCCCTTTTGGCTTTGGCCCTTCATGCTGGGTTCTCCTCTTCTTTCTGATTTCCCCCTTCTTTTGCTTTCGCCTATTTGTTCCTGATCTCATCCAAGATTGGAGCGCCTAGGCTTCAATTGGGGCGTCTACCAGTTGATAAGGCAAACATGAAGCAGCTCCACGAACATGCACACCTCAGCCCTCAAATATTTTTTCTCGCCGTCCTTCCCCTTCATTAATGGTAGGTTGCTCAAGTGCTCAACAACTCCACTCGTTTTCAAATTTCAACTCCCCCATTAAGATACTTGATCGAGTGCGGCTACTTGAGGAATGCTTCAGGTTTCCAGCGTCCTTTACAACAAGAGCATCATTTTGATATGACTTTTCTGCTTCTTCCTCTTTGCTATCATCGTGAAAGTTGTTCTCAACATAATTAATGTCATCCTCTGCTGCAACTTTGTCACTTACACTAACAGGACTATATGAGATGTTTGCTGTGCTGAGAATCGGACCTTTGAAGCGCTTCTATGCATTACAAACCAAGGGCTCTCTGGCTCTTGCAATGAACTTGTGTAGATTCAAACTGGTTTTGACGTGATTTACCGAAAATGACATTTAGGAACCAAGGAGTCTGCACTGCTCAAAAATTATACTTACACCACCATTATTTAATGTCCATTCTTGCTTAGGTGTGCGATTCCCATTTATCCATTATGGAAAACGAAGAATGATCATCATCCTCAGATGAGTCAGATTGGGCATGGTCAACACAAGTATAATGGTATTGCAGTTGCCCCCTCGATCCAACTGAAGCCAGCCTCTTTAATCACCCCTCTATGTCTCATCAGTTTCCAAACTTCGTTTGAATACACCCAATTCCCATGACTCTTATTTATGTTTGACAAAACCACGTACCCAAAATCATCATCTCCCCCCAACTCTACTATCTTGGCAGCGGCAACTTTAGCAACCTCCAAATTCCCACACTCATCACAAGCACCAAGCAAAGCCCTCCAAACTGATTTGCAAGAACCAAACCCCAATTCGTATATCATCTTCTTAGCTCTTGCCACTTCACCATGATGCCCCATTAGCCTAATCATGCTTGTCAAATGCTCAGGTGTTGGCTCAATCCCATACTCATTTATCATGCGTGAAAAATACTTATAAGCTTGCTCCAATGGCATCTGATTATGTGAACATGCCGCCAAAAGATTGACAAATGTGATGTCATCGGGTCTCAATTCTTTCTCCCCTTGGAGGCCCTCGAAATATTGAATCACCTTGTCTGATTCCCCATTATGAGCAAAGCCAGAGATGATTGTGCTCCAAGTAACAATGTTCTTATTAGGCAATGAATGGAACAATATTTCCGCGTCTCTCACCTGCCCACATTTTGAGTACATGCTAATAAGTGCACTACCAATGATTGTTGATGCAACCAATCCATGTTTGATGGTGCAGCAATGTATTGAAGTGCCCCATGTTATTGATGAAACACGAGCAATGCCACTCAAGATGCTTGAGAATGTGAACTCATCCATAATGACTCCTTTTGCATGCATTTGGGTGAAGAAACCTAGAGCTTCCCATGTTCTGTTTCGAACCATATAACCAGATATAATTGAGTTCCAAGACGATGAATTCGGGTTCGGTATGCCCCTCAAGATGTCAATAGCTTCATCTATGTTTCCAAATTGTGCAACCCCATTGATAAGTTCATTGTAGGAGATAGTATCAGGGCAAGGAATCTGATAAATATAGGCAAATGCTTGCTCAAGTCTTTGATTTCTAGCACTTGCTGCAATAACCGAATTCCACGAAATCACATCCTTCTCAATCAATCCATCAAAAACCCGGATAGCATCTTCCACGGAACAGCATTTCCCATACATGTCAATCAAACAGTTAGCCACAACAACACTTGATTGCAACCCATACATCAGAATCATCGAGTGTATTGACATCCCTAATCGGAGCAACCTCAACTGGCCACAAGCAGCTAATGCAGGAGTACAGGAGTATGCATCAGCTAGGATTTCAGACTTATTAAGCTCTAGGAAGAAAGACAGAGCCTTCTGAAGCTTCCCAGAATGTACATACCCAGAAATCATAGTGTTCCACGATACAACATTTCGTTGAGGCATTTCCTCGAACACTTTACGGGCAGCATCCAAAGACACCATTTTAGCATAAAAACTGACCAAAGCAGTGCTAACAAAGACATTGGAGGAAAACCCAGATTGCAAAACATAGCAATGGAGCTGTTCTCCGTAAGAAGTACGAGCCTGAGTCATACAATTTCTGATCATCTGTACCAACGCATGCCCATCTGGTTTAGTCGTTTCGGATACCCCCAAAAATGCAATTTCATTGCTGGTATGATTTCGTCGAGCATAGTTTACTGAAATACTCAGGGTTGAGGTTGAGGAGGGAGAAAGAGGGAGGAGGTTTTGGATTTGGAGATGATTGTCATGAGCTCTGAGTGGAGCTCGTTGCATTGTTCGTTTCGCTGAAAATTTGAATAAGACAAGAGGTAGCGATTTCCCTCTCACATTTTCGTTACGCCCTCAACTGAAGTTGGGCCTTGTTTTGTGGGCTGTCAAACTCCAACAATAATTCAATTTTCAAACTGGGCCTAAATACTCATGATCTTGTTTTCTTGAAGGCCCATTATTATGGTAAGGGATTCAACTTTTTAAGCAGCCCCCCTATAATTGATATTATAATCCCTAACCTATAGACCTAGATATGAACATGACAGGCTTGATAGCATAACAATAAAGAATAAATGCTTTTTCGACTTCGTTGCATTTCCCTCTCACCACGTCTTGTCTTATGTATTTGGATTTGTCATTTCTTCCTTCATTCTCTTATTTCCCTCTCTTCTGGGGTACAATGAATCATTCAAATATCTAACTACAAATCTTCATCCCCAAACCCTAATTTTCTTTTGTTAACTCAAATCTATTTTTGAACCTCAGCGGAATCATGTTGTCTCAATTCTGAAGTTCATAGCTCTCTATTTACCTAGTAGATACACAAAAAGATATTTTACTCGAAGAATTGAAGACAAGGAAGATTGATCATGTTGAAGATGGTGGCTAGGGGTGAGCAAACGGGGACCCGATCCCATGTTTATTTTTGTTTGTTATGTATAAATTATGTTTTTGCCCTTTGTCTTTTAGTTTTATTCAAAAATTTAGATTACTCTTCTGCCCCTTAGTTGTAGTTGCTTTTTTCGTCTATGCAATAAATTATTTGAGAGTCATTAATATTCATATTTGATTGAAACCAGATTGTATATTCAGAAGTGAGTTCTAATAACGCAATATTATCTTTAATTAAGTTTATAGTAATTGGTTGTATGCTTTCTGGTAGCGTGAACAGATAATTTAATCTATTATTGTAATGATTTAATTAGTTTTGTCTTATACTCCTATTTGTATAGTCAAATGACCTTAGGAAATCCCAAGCTTGATCTTGTGTATAAAATCTTAGGTTTGGTAGATTAAAGCTTTGTCTGGCTAGATAGTCACCTTCACAGTTTAATCTAGAGTTTGATTGAAATTTATGTTTATAGCTCATAATTGTTGATTTACAGGATTCAAGAGACTTAGATGATTCTATCTTTTCTTAATTTTAACCAAGACTGTATGAAGCAAGATGATCTTTTAGAGATTCGTTTAGTTCTTTTGCAGTTAGCATGTTTTCACGAATAAGAGGATTCAAGAAATTAGGGTGTTGTTGGCAAGATTTACGGTCAGAGAGATTTAAAGTATTCTTATTTGCTTTATATCGAGTGGAGTATGTTTTGATGTTCTATAATTAGCTATAAAACTAGCTTTAGAAAAATGAGAGTTTCTAGGTGAGTGGTTATGAAAATAGGGATGGTTTGGTGGTAGTTTTTCCATTATTAACTTAGTTGTAAGGCTCCGATACCATTAAATAGTGCGTATGGTAAATTTTTGAAGAAAAATGTTTAAAACTCTGTGATGAGAGGTCGAGATTTGAACAAAGTAAAAATTAAAACGGGTTCTCGAATGACAAATATGATACTCTCAGTATAATAAATTAAACTATCAGTAATTCAAGAAATTATACCTCCTCAATCGCAAGGAGTTAAGTCGAGATATTAAGTTCACGGGCCTTACAGGACTTACTTCGATCCTTCGACTCTTTCTCTCTCCTTGAAATCTCGAAAAAGAAGAGATAAAATTTCAAGAATTTCTGAATAGTTCTCCTTATTAAGCTGATTTCTCAAAGGAAAAATTTAGAACAACATTATAAGAGAAGAATGCTTTGAGTGGTCTTTACTTCACTCAAATTGCATCTGTTTTGCTCTCGTTTAGAGTTACAAATTTATAGTGTCTCAAAAGATCTTATTGACGTAATCACTTACATCTCAAGAAAATGACTATAATACAACTTTATAGTTGTGATAGTACAATAATTGATTGCTTTTTCTTAAAGTTGATCTGATAGTCTATTTCTTCATGTGGGTGGTCCCCATAATTGCAGATGTCCGTCTGGCATAGGCTTGTGAGATTTCGTAGATAGGATTTCATAAAGATAAGATATAGTTGTCGGTAAGAGCATGGCCTTACATCTGGCTGTCTCAAGGCAAAATCTTAGCCGTTTGTAGCAGAGTTTGTTTTTCCTCCTCTTTCTTAAGTAATTCAACATATTTATTTCTTACAACTGGAGATCCTTGAAAGTTCTCTGGTTCTAACTAGAAAAGAAACTTTTTTAGTCCTATGGTATAGAGTCGATCTCCGTGGCATTTTACTGCACAGTCTGCACTGGCACCACTGCTCCTTTGATAGTTTATCCAAGATTCATTGAACCGGATGAAATCAAACTTTTTTGTAGCTTCAATATTAAGCTGATGACTTCTAGAGATATATCCATTCTGAATAAGGCTAATACCTTGATAGATCTTTCCTATTCCTTCGTCCTTTTCTGGTGGAATAGTATAAAATTTTACAAATATCGGTCCTTGTTTGTGGGTCTTGAGAATATGAATGATAACAGAAGGAAAAAGTGACAGTTCTATGAGTTTAAAGTCTGGGTATACAATATCTACGTATCCATACTCATAAAATTGGTAAATAGCTGTGGGATTGGATCCACTGCAGGCGATGAGTCTTGGGGATAAAGACTTTCCACTGTTGTAAAAGATTTGGGATAAGTTATTAAGGTTTCCTGTAATATCCTGAAATAAAGGGATCACAAATGTCAAAAGGAATAAATTTTTTGGTTTTTGTAGTCAGACTTATAGTCTTCTTTTTTTTTTAATAATGGTTTAGCCTTTAGTTCTTGCATTTCTTTATCTTTTTCGAGAAATTAAGGGCTAGAACTTGGCTCAGTGATAATAGTTGGAGTTATTGATGATGCCATTGGCGTCATGAAACTAGAAATAGCTGGTGATATAGTTGAGGAAGTAGGTCTTAAAGAGTTTATAGTCTTCAGGAGTTCTGCAACAATAGTACTTCCTTGTTCAAGATCTTTCCTCATGTCAGTAATTATTTCAGTAGTTCCTCTTGAGAGTTCATCAACTTCAGTTCTGATATTTGAGACAATGTCTTGAACTCCTTTCTCAAGATACTTTAGATTTTCTGTAATAGTTTGTAGATATTCATTGAAGTCTATTGTGATATCTTGAAGCTCCTTGAGTTTTTCTGGAGTCGTCATTGAGATATTCTGCTTCTCTAGTCAAATAGTTTGGAAGAAAATTGTGATTTCCAGAAACATGCTCATAAATAGCGTTAAATTGAGATAGAAAAATTTGTCATCTATGAAGTTTCCTTATGTAAGGTCCATTATCTAAGGCTTGTTTTACAAAAGTAGTTGCAGCTTTGTTATCAGTTAAAACTTTGAAGGGTTTTGGTAATAGAAACAGTCGCTATTTTTTAATTCCTCGAATTATAGCTAACATTTCCTTTTTCATAGTATTATAGTTTTCTTCTGTTTGAGAAAAAGTTCCACTATGATATCCACAGATTTCATTAAGCTCTGTTTTTAATACTGCCTATCAAACTTTGTCAGATGCATCCGTTTGCACAATTAGATTATCTACCAAACCTAAGATATTATACACAAGATCAAGTTTGGGATTTTCTAAGATCATTTGATTGTACAAATAGGAGTATAAGACAAAACTTATTAAATCATTACAATAATAGATTAAATTATCTACTCACGCTACTAAAAAGCATACAACCAATTACTATAAACTTAATTAAAGATAATATTGCGTTATTAGAACTCACTTTTGAATATACAATCCGATTTCAACCAAACATGAATATTAATAATTCTCAAATGACTTATTACATAGATGAAGAAAGCAATTGCAACTAAGGGGCAAAACAGTAATCTAAATTTCCGAATAAAACCAAAAGACAAAAGGCAAAAACATAATTTATACATAACAAAAAAAAAAAAACAAAAACAAAAACAAAAACAAAAACGTGATCGAGTCCCCGTTTGCTCACCCATAATGGTGGCCATTCAAATAGATGAGTGTTTTTGTTGTTCACTGTAAGTTATCAGGTTTTTCTTTTAATGTTTTTTTAAATTTTTAATTGTTTACATTGTTAGAATGGTCAAGAGGTCTAAATACAATGCTCAAAACCGAAAAGCAAAATGCTCCCTGAGCTGAATGTTATGCTCAAGGGACATAAATAGATTAGCGGTGATACTAGACACTGTTGAGCATTCAAGTTAATGATATTGAGCATTCAGGTTTAGAGTATTTAGCATTTAGGATCAGATAACTAATTATTTGGGCTACACTAAATGTATTGAACATTCAAAATGATGATGTTGAGCATTTAAACTTAGATTCTTAAGCATTAAGAGCAATGGTATTTAATGTTTAAACTAATTACCATGTATCACCTAGAGCACTAGTAAAAAAGTGCATATTAACGACGGAAAAAATCAGCGACAGATATGGCGATGGATATGGCGACTGATAAATAGTTATTCAACTAAGTCATATTGTGCGACACGGATGGTGACGGAATTTTTAATCCGTCGCTAGTGGCGATGGAAATTCCGTCGCTAATTTTAAAAAAAAATTCGTGAAAAATTTGATCTGTTGCCCAAAAAAAATTGAATTTTTTTCTAAAAAAAAAAATTGGGGGTGGCGGCGGAAATTCCGTCGCCATTCCATCGCCCCCCCCCCCCATTTAATTTCCCAGCCAGTGCCTTCCTTTTTCATTTCTGCGAAAGCTTCGAAGGGAGAGAGAGAGCGAGTGGCAAGTGCACGAACACCCAGTCGCCGGCCGTCCGCCGCCCAGCCAAGCCACCGCCGGCCATCCCCTGGTCCTCCCGCCGCTGTTTGTCACCGCCGGTCGTCCCCGCTCACCGCCGGCCACCCCTCACCGTCGGTTTTTTGGAGTTGTTTGAGGTATTTATCTCAACTAAATTACTTGTAATTTCTACAAAATTTTTGTATTACATTGTTAGAATTTCATAGTAAGTTCGTATTTATGTTGAAATGTGGTGTTTGTGTGAGGTTATTGGTTTAATTTGGTTGAAGATTTGGGTAAATACAATTTAGGGTTTAGGTTTGGTAGTTTGAAGTTAAAGTTTGATATATTGGTAGAATGAAATAGTATAATTGATAATGTTGTTGAAATGTGCTATTTGTGTGAGCTTATTGTGCTAATTCGTTACAAGAATTTGGTAAATGCGATTTAGGGTTGAGGTTTGGTAATTTGAAGTTGAAATTTCATATATTGGTGGAATGAAATGTTTTAATTAATAATGTCGTTGAAATTTGGTTGGAGATTTTGCTCAACGCAATTTAGGGTTTAGATTTGGTGGTGTGAACTTGAAAGTTGATATGTTTTGGTAGATTGAGATGTACTAGTTTGTAATTTTATTCAAATGTGATGTTTGTTTGAAGTTGTAGCTCATATTTGTTTAAAGATTTCGCCCAATGCAATGTACACTTAGATTTGATAACTTTAAGTTCAAATTTGATATGTTGATGGAATAAAATGGTCAACTATGTATGAATTATTAGTTGTGTGATATTCGTGACAATGTACGCATTTTTAAAGTACGCAATTTTCAAGTACGCAAATGTGATATGTTAGTTTTTTTTTGTTGTATGTGAAAATTTTAAAGTAAACATATGTAATATATAATTGCGTAATTTATGTAATTATTATAATGTTGATTAAAATTAATTCTTATCAAATATCTTTTGTGGTTACTGTTATTTGAGCAGAATATGAATGATCCTCCATATCGTAGGTGGATGTATAATAGATTACTGTCTGATCGTAGTGCTTATACACAAGAATTTCTAGATGGAGTAAACGAATTCGATCAATTTGCACGTGGACAGACAGAGTTTATGAATGAGGGAAAGTATAGATGTCCTTGTGCGAAATGCAAAAATAGGGTGTACTTGACACCTGATGAGGTCAAGATGCACCTTATGTATAAGGGTTTTGTACAAGGGTATTGGTTTTGGATAAGTTGTGGGAAAATAGAACCTCAGTAATAAGATTCTGGGTATTCAAATAGTAAAATTCCTAAAATTGAAGGTTCAAGTCACGTTAATAATGACTATTCTGAACCCTACACAAATCAGGTGGAGGACATGGTTGATGATGTTATAGTAGCAAATCAAAATGTAAGGGAAGAGGGGTCAAGTACTTGCCAAGAACCATTTTATAATATGGTCCAAGCTGCTCAACAACCCTTATATGATGGTTGCTCCACCCACAGTGAGCTATCTGCAGCGATGAGACTGTTGAGTATTAAATTTGATTATAATATGCCTCAAAATTGTTTCAATGAAGTTGTTCAATTAATGAAAGAGATGTGTCCCTTTAACAACCGTGTGCCAAACAACTATGGGCAAACGAAGAAGGTTGTTAAAGATCTCGGCAACGATGTGGTCCAAATTGATTGTTGCCGGAAAGGTTGCATGCTATTTTATAAGGAATAGGCAAAGGTCACAACAAAGGAATCAGAACTCATTGCCATACTCAAGGATGCATTACTTGCCGTTAAAACCTCGACTGTAGAGGTTGTACGTATCAAGAAGTAGTGCAGAGCACGTGAGATGGAATTATGAACATCGACGTATGGACGGTGTTTTATGTCATCCATCAGATGGGGCATCATGGAAACATTCTATACCAAGTACCCTGAATTTGCTGCAGAGCCTCGGAATCTAAGGTTTGGCTTTTGTGCTGATGGATTTAATCCTTACACATTGTCTTCAAGATCGTACTCCATTTGGCCAGTGGTCGTTACACCTTATAACCTCCCCCCTGAAGTGTGTATGACCATACCGTTTATGTTCTTGACTTCTGTAATCCCTGGGCCCAAAAATCCCAAGAACAAGATAGATGTTTATTTACAACCTCTTGTTGATGAGTTAAAAGAGCGGTGGGATGGTGGAGTTGAGACTTATGACATTTCTACGGGGCATACATTTCAGATGAAGGTTGCACTTATGTGGACCATCAGTGATTTTCCCGCATATGGAATGTTATCTGGGTGGAGTACTAATGGCCAATTGGCATGTCCCGTATGTATGAAACAGCAAAAGGCTTTGAGATTGAGAAATAGAGGTAAATTCTCATGGTTTGACTGTCATCGGTGTTTTTTGCCAAGGAATCATGCGTTCAGAATAAATAGAACAGCATTTAGAAAATGTAGAACTGTTACAGGGGGTCCTCCTCGCCGACTATTTGGGGAAGAACTTTATGCCGAGGTGGAAGATTACCCAATGGTAAGTACAAATGGTGATTTTTTCATATCAGAATTTAAGGAAAATGAGCACAACTGGATGAAGAATAGCATATTCTGGGAGTTGCCTTATTGGCAACACCAACTGCTTCGCCATAATTTGGATGTGATGCACATTGAAAAGAACTTCTTCGATAATATTATCAACACTGTTATGGATGTTAATGGGAAAACAAAGGACAATGCCAAATCAAGAATGGATGTTGCAGAAATATGTGATAGACCAGAATTACATTTACATTCAGGCCCAAGTAGTATGCCGGCTAAACCAAAAGCGAAATTCGTATTTCCTGTGGATAAATGAAGAGAGTTGTGTGAATGGATGAAGGAGCTTCAAATGCCTGATGGATATTGCTCTAATTTGAGAAATATCGTGGACTCTAATGGGGCTAAGTTCAACAACATGAAAAGTATGATTGTCATGTCTTCATGGAGACTCTTTTACCGATTGCATTTGGTGTGCTCCCTGATAATGTGTTGAAACCTCTTATTGAGATAAGCCAGTTCTTCAAGAACTTATGCTCAACAAGATTGCGGGAGGATATGCTTGAGGAACTGCATCACAACATTATCATCACTTTGTGTAAGTTAGAGACCATTTTCCCTCATGGCTTCTTCAATGTAATGGAGCACCTACCAGTACATTTGGCAGAAGAGGCTCAACTAAGTGGTCCAGTACAATACTGATGGATGTATCCATTTGAGAGGTACATTATACTATAATCGATGAAACCTTGTATGAATTCTTATATGTGGAATCACTTAAAAGGGATTGCAATTGTGAATTTGATAGGTTCTTTGGCCGATTAAAGAGAAAGATAAAGTAGCAAAGGTGTCCTGAATGTTTAATCACAGAAGCATACCTAGAGGCAGAGAGGACATTCTTCGCCTCCTATTACTTCGGCTCTAATGTGCCCTCCATGCTCACCAGGTGAAGGAGAAATGAGGATGGCGATGAACATATTAATCATTTTCCAACTATGTCCGTGTTTGCACTGCAAGGGACCGCTATTGGTAGGGAAAGATATGGATCAAGGTATCTCACAGATGCCGAATATGTTGCTGCCCATTTTCACGTGTTGTTCAATTGTGACGAAGTTAAACCTTATATAGGGTGAGTGGTATTTTCATTTCCAATTCAATTTATCAATCATAGCGCAAGTATATTAATAGGCTTCGTAAAATGTAATAGAATTTTTACAAAACAAGTGAGAGTTGCACATCCCAATGTCAGCGACGCAGATGTCGACACCATCATCGAAACCCATTTCGCATATTGGTTTAGTGAGAATGTAAATATTCGAACTCATTTATTCATAATTTGAACATAACAGTTAATTAGGTGCATTGTATTAACTAAAACCACATGTTATGTCACCTTAGGTGCATTATATTCAACTGTTCGAGACCGACAAACATTGCTGCTTGAGCCAATTGGCTGTGAAACAAAAGCGGTGTGTGTCGACGTGGACGGCATATAGAGTAAATGGATTCAAATTTCACATAGAAGCTCGAAGCGTCGGGAAGAGAACATATAATTGTGGTGTTGGTGTTTGTGGCGCTGGGGAAGGCGATATTGAGAATGATTATTATGGTGTACTAGAGGACATTGTCCAAATTGAGTACGTAGGCGAACCACTTAAACGATGTGTACTCTTCAATTGTGAGTGGTTCGACCCCACATTGAATCGTGGGACACGATCTCATAAACTGAGCAACCTTATTGAGGTCCACCGTACAATAAGGCACCGAAAGTACAACCCATTTATCTTCCCAAATACCGCATCACTAGTATACTTCATGCCACATGTAGATCGCTCAAGGGATACGACCAATTGGCCTGTTGTCATACCAACCAAACCAAGGGCGAGAGTGGATCAACAGTACACTCTACCTACTGCGTACCAACAAACGGACATAACGACTATCGTCGAACCTGCGAATGACGCCGTCCCTGCATCATTAGTTGATGAAAGTGCACCACCGGAAGAGGTTAATGATGAAATAGGGTTTTCATTCATTCAAGGTAATGACATTGGTGTATGCTTTTTGCAGATGACATTGTTCTTACTAGAGGGATTCAGGATGATGTCCAATAATGTATGCTTTTTGCAGATGACATTGTTCTTATCGATGAGACCAAGCAGGGGGTGAATACCTGCATTGTTGTTTCAGTGGAAGGACAGAAGAGGGGGGAGAAGTCACCTTGGATGGGAGACAAATACCTAAGGTAAATAAGTTTAAGTACCTTGGCTCGATCATCCAGCAAAATGGAGACATTGACGAGGATATTAACCAGCGCATAAGAGCGGGCTGGCAAAAATGGAGGTTTGCCTCAGGGGTGCTGTGTGATAAGAGGGTGCCTTTAGGTTTGAAAGGTAAAGTCTATCGGATGGTAGTCAGATCAGCTGTCCTATATGGATCGGAGTATTGGCTTCTAAAAAAGACGCAGGTCCAGAGGTTGATGGTAGCTGAGATAAGGATGGTCAGGTGGATGTGTGGTTTCACAAAGATGGACAGAGTTAGGAATGAGGTAATCAGGGACATAGCTAAAGTGGCCCCCATAGAAGAGAAGTTGAGGGAATTAAGACTCCGATGGTTCTGCCACGTGAAAAGGAGAAGTACGGTCGCACCAGTGAGGAGGTGTGAGTTGATCGACCTTCCTGGTGGTAATAAAGGAAGGGGTAGACCGAAGAAGAATTTGGACAAGGTGATTAGAGAGGACTTGAAAGTAGTGGGTCTGACGGAGGACCTGGCTCAGGATAGGAGGTTTTGGCGGGATAGGATTAGAATCTTAGATGGCAGAGAAGCGACTCTGTAGTTGTTAGTAGCTACAGTGGCTTAGTGCTAGTAGGGGTCTGTCGTGCTCGTATGCAGGTTGTGCTTTTTTCTGAGAGTGACGGAAGATGCTTAATGTGGAGTGTTAAGGTACGTTCTTTCAGCTTCAGCTTCTTTGGCACTGTTTGTCCTTTTTAAATGCTTTGCTCTATAAAACTTTTTCTCAAAACCTTTTTTGTGGGTCTCTTGGAATCAACCTCTCTATGGGTAGGAATACCGGTAGAGGTAAGGTTGCCTACAGCTGGATCTCCCTAGACCCCGCGAAAGCGGGACCCACACTGGGAGGTGTTGTTGTTGTTGTATTCATTCGGGGTAATGACGAGATAGATGAGGTAGAGAATGATGAGGATGATGAAGAAGGGGAGTGGGATGATGATAATGAAACAGATGAAGTTGAAGAAAATTTGCATTTGTATGATGATGATGACGATGGCATTGATGAGGATGAGGATGCAGATGATTGAGTGGTTACGAATTCTTATGTATATGAGTACTTTGCATGTCAAACAATTGGTTGTAACTTTACTTATATTGTATGAATGAGCTTTGCAAAATATGTGTAACCTACGTACCTATTATGATGTATGAGGAAACGGTTCACATGTGCAATCATTATATATTTGTACTTGGCGTTATTATGACCTATTTCAGGTATGGATTCAAGTTCTCATCAATCAAAGTCCTCCCCTCGAGGTAGAGGACGAGGGCGTCGGAGCTCTGTCGTTGATCCGACCGCAATGGACATTGATCTATCCTTCCCCCAGGTGCCTCATACATCAGTTCAGCCAAGAGCGACAATGGATGCTTACATACCAGGTATTTCAGGACCCCTGCCTTCCCCATTTGGGGCTTTCCATTATCAGACCTCATACATTCCCAACCAAAGCACCATGTACGGCCAATTTGCCAACAACATTCCTCCAAAACCCCATGTTGTTCACACTGTGCAGCCCACTCCCCAACCCACTCACCCTAACACGAACCAGTCCCAAGAGAACATTGAAAGTGGGGAGCACTCGAGCTAAGACTTGGATTGAGCCAGATGGTAACGAGTAAGTTTTCATTTATTATATCTTATGAAGTACTACATGAATTTTGCATAACAAGTAATGAATTTTATGTGTTATGTTCAATTAGGTTTCTCCCCAATGATGGTGCTATTAGTAGGATTTCGCTCATATTTCAAAGCAAATTTGACTGAGCTTGGCCTACTTGGAGCAAAATGCCCAAACCAATACGAGATTTGTGGTTTAGAGAGTTCAAGGTAATTACAGTGACTTCGTATTAACAGTTTCTGTGAACCTGATATATTAGTATTGAATTATTTAATGTGTTTTTTGTTTTCATGATTGCAGAAGTGGTTTACTTGGGATCCGATCCATGAGGACTGTATAAGAAGGAATTTTGAAAATCGAGGCAATGCACGCTTGAGAGACTTCTTTGGCAAAGCAAGGAAGCATAACAAGAAGTCCGTTTGGCTCGGTGATGCTCAATGGGAGGGACTCCAACAGCACTGGGCGAATGAACATTACAAGAAATTACGTGAAACAACCGAGAAGAACCGACTGGGGACTCCAGAAAGCAACGGCCCATCTCTGCACACCTGTGGCTTGATCCCTATGCATGAACATAGGCGGCATCTGGTAAATAAATTAATGTTTGCTACTTAGGAGTTTAAGTTTAATACTGTATTTTGTATTGTGCTTGGCATCATTTTTTCTAGCACGTACATAGAGGGAAGAACTTAGGACGGAGCTCACCATTGTTGAATTATTCAGTTGTACTCACAAACTCCAGGGCAAAGAAGATGCCCCTTGGGTTGACAAGAAATCACAACAAACATATGTAAGCAATTAGCTATTCTCAATCTTCATTGGTAGTTTCCCCCTAAACTTGTATACTTTATTTCAAGTATATTTACTATGCATGATTTCGTGCACATTTTGCGATATTGTAGGAATCCTTTGAACGTGATTTTCAAAATGTTATCAACTCCTCTCAAGGGATCGGGGATGACAGTTCTCAATATCTAAACCAGCCATTTTCAAACCCAAATGAGTTGTGGTGAAGACGTTCAAGAACAAGAAGGGTCGTATTTATGGCATTGGGGACGAGACTATCAACATGAGGGAATCTGGTTACTTCAGTCTCACTCAAAGATCTGATACAGTTTTCATATTAACGTTTCAACGACCATGGTTATACATTGAATTTACTTACTTGCAATACTAATGCGTACTTCACTGAAATGTCTGTCAGCGGGAACCGGTTCTACGCCCTTGCAACAAAAGCTCAGTGAGTTAAGGGGTATAGTAACCAACTTGGGGGATGAGCTAACTTCACACGCGGAAAGCTACCGGTTGGTTATGGAGAAATGTAAGCAACTAGAGGAATCCAACAAATTGCTCACCCAAAGTAACCAACAATTGAGCCAACAAATGATGAGCATCGATCAGCGCCTCTAAGCTTTCTTTCAAATGCAACAGGCGTCTGGTTCGGGATCTCAACCACCATTTACTCATCACTTGCAACAGAATGAGGAAGATGGTGAGGCAGAAGAAGAGGAAGAGGAAGACCTTGGTGATTAAGTTGGTTGCAGGTTTCCTTCAGCTGGTGCCTCTTCTGCTTGATTCTTCACGAAGTACATCTCTTGCTGCTTGCTTCCCCTCCCCTTTCTGCTTATTTCACGCCCCTCGCCCTGATGCTTATTTCGCTCCCCTCCCATTTCGCGCTTGCTTCTCCCTCTTCTGCAAACATATATATAACTTCATTCTCAATTATTGACAATTAACTTCTGGTTGGTTTGGATTTCTGGTTGGTTTGTGATATGTACAAAATTTGTTTGGAACTTGTAGTTTGTGATATGTAGAGAGTTTGTTTGGAGCTTAGCTTGTGGTTTGTGAATTGAAAATCCTTGGTTGGTAGTGTTGCGTTGGATGTGAAATTCCACTTATATGTGGCTTGAAATTGTTGAGAATGCTCCGAATGAAGCCATATCTGAAGCCATTGGATGTTGATTGAGTGCGAAAATGTTGTAAATTTCTTGCAGGGATTCGTTTGTATGTACGGATATGATAAAAAACAAGCGATTTTATTTTTTTTAAAAAAAGAAAGCCAGCGATGGAATGGCGACGGATGGGGGGAATTTATTTTTTTTTTTGGGCGGGGGTGGCGACGGAAATTATAATCCGTCGCCAATTCCGTTGCTGATGGCGACAGATTTTTTAATTCTGTCGCCTACCCCTGCCCTGCCAGTGTCCCCCGTCAAAAAAAGTATGTCGCAATTTATGTCGTTGAAGCTGTCGCTCGATAGAATTTTGAAATTCTGTCGCCTCGTACTCAGCAACGAGCGAAAATCCGACAGTCGTATTCCGTCGCCAATTCCGTTGCTGATGTCAAAATTCCCTCGCTGATTAATCGATTTCCGTCACTGATTAATCGATTTTTGTCGCTGATTCCGTCTTTATTTCGTCTTTTTCTTGTAGTAGATATTTTTTGAGCTTTGTGTTGAGCATTGTTTATGCAAATAGTATTTTATTGATTTGTTTGTTGAACTTTTTGATTCAAATTTTCTAATATGTTGGTTGTTTGGTTTTGTATTGTTAAAGTTTTGTTTCTTGATCTAAATTTTGCTTTCTTTGTTTGTAGAATTCATTCAAGAGATTTTGATTGATACTTTAAAAGATTTTTTACTATAATTTATTGCAGGACTTATACAATAGTGGGCACACATAAGCTTGTAGCTTTAGCAAGGTTCATGTGGCATGTCTTGGGTTTATAGACCCGAGACCTTAATATAAGCATTGCTCGTCCCCCATTTGAAGATTGTAAGATTAAAATTAGTACAAGATGCATGAAACAATTTCAAACACCACATCCAAAAAATATATGGACTACCTTTCTTTTTTAGGGGTCTTCTTAAGCAAGCATTTCACCAATCTATATATAAAAAAAAAAAGGCAGCCCAGTGCACGAGCATCCTGTGTTCACGCAGGGTCCGAGGAAGGTGATGGAAATCAACCTAGCATGTCCAAAACAAGTCCTCCTAGTCAAGGTAGTGAAAGCAACCAAGTCCAAGTCCAAGTCCAAGTAACAAGTCAAAATTTGCAAGTCCAAATGGAGCTAGCTACCGGGTTAATTCCAGCACATGTACCCGATTTTGCTTTTACTGTGTCATAGCCTCAAAAATTTAAATTCACAATTACGTGTACTTGGGTCGTAACAAATTGAGACAGCTCGCCGCGGCCTCGGATTCTGCTCAGTCAAAGCTCAGCTCGTGCTTGAGTCAAACTGAGATCGCGCATAGGCAGACCAGGAGCCCTTCAAATGCATACCTAACCAAGCTAGAGCCCAGCAAGGCTCAACTCGATTTAGTCTAAGAAGTTCATTTTTTTTTATTTGCTTGTGTGTGGAAAACGTAAAATTACTTTTAGAATCAACGCAATTTTATTTAGATCCTTATTTCTTGAATCCAATGCAAAAATATAAAATTTAGCTTGGATCATAGCTAGCCTTAA